>JAMLFY010000002.1:32649736-33352366 GCA_030441495.1 Dalbergia oliveri | reverse complement strand
ACATCTTTATTTGAAATAAAATATTTGAAAAATAAGTAACAAAATTAAAATGAATACATGAAAATAAAATGTCTTATGAATTAATAAATATTTACAAATAATAAAATTATTTTGATTATATATAAAGGAAGAAAATACAAAAGAGAACAAATGTATTTTAGGGAAATTTGAATCATTAACCTGTCACAACTAAATGCCCGAAATATTGAATTAACAAGCCGTTACGGCTAAATTAATTTATTTATTCAAAATAAAACATGTTCCCCCAAAGAAATGAAAATTAAATAAAATATCTCATTTAAAAATTCATTAGAAAAATTATTTACAATGAAGATAAAAATTAATTTTGACTTGACAAAGATCGAATCGCCCCTCCTACGTATCCCTGGTGCAATAGGGAATCAAAGCCACGTAGTTCTTTATAAAATATTTGTATATTAATTGATTTTATTTTTGAAAATGAATTTTAGAATATCAAGCTTTTACAGCTAAATATTCTTGAATATAGAATTAATAAACCTTCGGTTCATTTAATTCTTATTGTCAAAATACAATCTATTGATTTAATTTTTTTTGGTTAAAAATAAAACAAAACACCTAAGAATTCACCTTAACCACAAATTAAATAAAATTTATTATTTTTTTATTTTATATATATATATATATATATTTTTTTTTAAGAACCAACCCAAAGACAAAAACATTTTTTTTTGAATTGGAAACAAGAAAAGAAATAAAGCCCGCAACAGTAATAGTCCCAAAAACAAAATGACAACAACCTAACATTCTCATTAAAACAAATTTTGAAACAGCCCAAAACATGAACAAACTTTTGGTAAAAAAATGATTCAAACCAAATACATGATACTACTATCTAACATAAAAAAAACTTCTACATCTAACATTTTGCATGGACACAAGTTAGAATTTAGAGGTTTCAAAGTTTGGGATTATATAATAAAAATGGCCCCACACACACAAAAACACAACCACACACACGCACCCACTCACATGCATAAAGGAAAAGTAAAGCCAAATGAATAAAACAAAACATCATAGTGGCTTGACTTTCTTTTACAAAAGCATGGATTGGCAAATTATTTTATATTCAAAAAGATGTTCCTTTGAGAGTGTTGGCCATGAGAGGGAGAGAGAGGAGCAATGACAAAGGGAAAGGAAATATGGAAGGCAGGAGGCGTGCAAGGGAGGAGAGAGCCACTGTGATTTTTGCACCGCGAGGGCACAACGCGAGCGCGGGGCCTGTGTTTTGATCACGATGAGGTGGACCGGGTGGCACGCCGCTGAGGGAAAAGAGGAAGGAAGCTCATGAGGGAGGAAGGAACGTGACCAAAGCGATGACTGTCCTGGAAGAAGAGCCTCCTGGTCATGAACAAGAGGCACTGGTGGGACACCACCTCTCTCATTTTTCGGTTCCTGCTTTCTTGTTCTCAAACAATGGTGATGAAAAATTTTTAGTGTTAGAAAACAGATTCCTCCCTTCAACCCTCTATTTTCTTTGAATTTATACAAATGTAGGTTTCATTTTTTTCAAATAAGGTAGCGATCTTGTGATCATGATTGAAAAATTGCATCCCTTAATTCATGCTGATTGCCTGGAGATTTGATGCCATTATTTTAAAATTTTCATTGTTTTGTCCGATTCTATTTCTCTTGCACGCTTCTGCCGAACTTCTTCATGCTTGCTTTCCTTTTGTCCTTTGTTCAAAAGG
The DNA here is from genome assembly GCA_030441495.1 of Dalbergia oliveri. Taxonomy (NCBI): domain Eukaryota; kingdom Viridiplantae; phylum Streptophyta; class Magnoliopsida; order Fabales; family Fabaceae; genus Dalbergia; species Dalbergia oliveri. The sequence goes on along the minus strand of JAMLFY010000002.1, from coordinate 33,350,636 downwards.
ATCAATTTTTTATTAATGAGACTTAACACAATTGAAAACTGCATCACACACTGTGATCCTTCTTTTTATTCAAAAAGAGGAACCAATTAACAAGAAGACAAATTTGAAAATGGTGAAGGAACTCTTTTTGTTTTTTTTAGTTTTTTTTTAGAATGCGTTTCCAAGATAGGAAAAGAAACGTGCAAGAGTGAACGTGCAAAAACAAAACACGCAATTTTTTTATTTTATTATTATTATTTTTTATTTTTAAACTCAAAAATAAAATAAACAAAACTAAAAATGAGCTTGAGAGAAGTTTTTTTTTTTACAATCCAATAATGGAATGGGCTTAGAGCTGTTTTTGAATTTTTGAAATGAAATGGGCCCCTTTTTATTTTGTAACAAATAAATAACACAACAACAAAAAATGAAATAAAATAGGCTGAGAAATTTTGTTTTTTTTGTGTAAACAAACGTGTTCACAGAAATAAACAAGAAGAGCCAAAGATGTCAGAAGTTGTGAGAGAAGTTATGACATGGCACATAATTGGCAGTGAGTGGTGTGTAGGGGTAGGTTGTGAGATGGTTTTTGTGATAGGTACATGGAAGTGGAAATTGTGTAGGAGTTGATTTAAGAAATTTTGTGACAGTAGAATGGGACCAATTTAGGATATGGAAATTAATTTTCATCAAATAACACATTCCTTGATACAATTGTTTCCCTAATGGCATTAGCACTATACCCTTTGTGATTAAGTGCATATCCTATAAAATGCATTTTTGTGACTTGTAGTTCAGTTTTGGTTATTGTATGGGGTGAGTAAAGGGTAGCATGTATAGCCATATACTTTGAGGAGTTTATAGTCAGGTTTGTGGTTATTTAGCATTTCATAGGGTGATTTAAGGTTAAGGACAGGTGTAGAAAGTCTATTTATGAGATGTGTAGCTAAGTTAAAGGCTTCATCCTAAAGAAAGGGGGGAGGGAGGCTTGGCCAGTAAGGTGAGTCCAGCCTCTATAATTTGTCTATGTTTCCTCTCACACCTGCCATTTTGCTTGGTGAGTATAGGGGTAGGTAAGTATGTGGGTTATGCCATGATCTAAAAGGTAGGATTTGAAGGTGTTAGAAAGGTATTCCTATCCATTGTCAGTGGAAGGCTTTGAGTTTATGGCTTGTTTTATTTTCCATGAGGGCATTGTAATGGAGAAATGATGTGAAGGCTTGGGATTTGGTTTGAAGGAGGTATATGCATGTATATTTGGTGAATGCATCAATAAAACATATGTAGTATTTGCCTCCCTGACCTTCCAATAAGGGTGCACGCCCCAAATATCTCAGTAAACCAATATTAAGGGTGCATCATATGTTGATGATGATGCATGGAATGGCGATTGATAGTGCTTACCCATGCAACAAGCAGGACACAAAGAAGAGGTTGAATCAAAAGTGTTTTTATTTCCCGAGTTTGAAATTTTACAAGATTGTAATACATGAAATACAATTTTATTTGAGGGGTGTCCTAACTTTCTATGGCACAAGGTGAGCAAAGAATCGGTCATTGTACTAGCACTAAGACAAGAAGTTTTGTTAGGAATTTGTGTAAGTCATCAAGGTGATATAGTCCTTCTTTATGTGTTCCTTGTAGTAGTGTCTTCTCTGACACTGAGATTTAACAAAACACATGTCAGGCCAAAACTCAAAAAATACTTGGTTATCTCTAGCAAGTTTGGAAACACTAATCAAATTCTTGGTGACAGAAGGCATATGCAAGAGGTCTTTTAAAACAAAGGTACATAAGGGAGATTGTAGTGTAGATTTGCCAATGTGTGCTGGAGCCATACCGTTGCCATTACCAACAATCACTTGTTCAGCTCCTGCCTATATTTGTGCCTCCATTCAGGTTTTGCAGATCAAAGGTGATATGGTGGGAAGCTCCGATGTCTGCATACTAGTCATCATCATCTACTTAAGGCAGAAGCAAGAAAAGCTTGAGAAGCTTCTTAGAGCATTAGGGTTGTGAAAGGCATTAGGAGGTGGGGAGGGCCATTTGGAACTCAATTGGGGTGTGGGAAATCTAATTGAATCTGTGACATTGCCATACGTGTGTCCAATTTTTCCACATAATGACACACTGGTCTTCCTCCATTATTCCAAGAGCCTTTTCCATGAGGACCTCTAGCATGACCTCTACTACGCCCACCATGTCCTTTACCATAGCCACCACTTTCTTGGTTGCTTTGAGCTAGGTGCACTTGAACAACCAAGTTCGGTTTTGTGAAACCGTTCAATTAAATCTTCTTGAGACAAAAGTAGGATCTCGAGTTCACTTACACTCATCACATCAGCTTTTGACATGGCCATTGTAATGAATGCATTGTAGTCTTTATTCAATCCTTCAAGAATGGCCCTGATGTAATCTTCTCTTGTTAAGGTGCACCCAAAGCGGTGAGTGAATCTGAAATCTTCTTGATCTTGCTTAGGTATTCACTTGGAGAAGTTGTTTTCTTGATGCCTTTGAGCTTGAGTCTTCAGCTTTGATCTTAGATTTTGCTTAAGAAGCAAAATAATCTTCAAGTTGTGCCCATATTTCATGGGTAAAGTCACAATCAGCAAGTTAATTTGTGAAGCTAATGTCCATTGAAGCGAAAAGCCATGCAACCAGGTGTTGATCCTGCTTCTCCAAATTCATATTCTTGACTTTCATTCTCATCATGTTCATCCTTGGAGTTGTGAAGCGCTTTGGAACCTTTCCTTTGGGAGATGATCTTGAAGTCAATTAGCCTTGATGCATGCAAGAGCTTGTCTTCTCCATGGGATGAAATTTTCTTCATCAAGCTTGAAGGAGATGGGGTTGGAAAAGGTTTTCAGGGTGAAGCTCGTTTGAGCCTGAGGTGCGAAAGCGGTGTGGATTCTGAGTGGTCCATGGATCACAATAGGTCTACTACCATGTAAGGTATCAGATCCTATTGGATATGGAGGTGTTGAAGGCACACTCAGACTAAAGGGAAAGAGCAAAAGCTGTTGAGCTTGTAAATGCTTGAATTGCAGTAATGAGATAATTCATAGTATAGAGGAATTGTGTTCAATATATACAGAGGGTCATTGCTAATCACCTAAGATAATATCAGTAATAGAATAACTAACTTGCTAACCACTATTAGTTATAGAAGTAACTTGGTTATCTCTAATATATTTAGTATGAGTCTTGAATATTAATATGTAGAAATATATTAGTCTATTTATTATATTTTACTCAATTATTAATATTATTTATTATTTTTTAACATCTGTATTTATTTTAAATTGACAGATATTTTAAAAAAAGAGATTATTTTTCTTTTCTCCTTTGAGGACCGAGGGTAAAAGGTAGGGTTAAGAGGTATATGCACCGCTGTCACGATATGCAGTTAGTTATGCACGACGGACTATTGCAATTTTGCGTGAAAGAGAGATTTCAAATAGTATCGTGATACAAAACAATCGAACATTAACGTTTTATCCTTTGAATAATTGAGTTGAGATATGACCTCTAGGAACTTCCCTTCTAAGAATTTTCATTTTTAAGCTTTAATTCTATTTCAAATATAAAATATTGTTGATTGTATATATTTAGGAATTTTTGTGCATTCTAAGTGGGCTCTATTTCATTACTCTCTTTATTATAACGGAGGAGTTTAAGTTGGCTTGGTAAAATCATAAATATAACATTAAGACTTGATAACCATTGAGTTATTGGATTAATTAGTAAGTGGTTGGACCGCTTAAATTCAGTTAAGCTTAAATAAATGTATAAACGTTTTTTTTTTCTGTTGAATAAAATTTAAAAATAATATATCAAACTATTTGAGTCTAGCCTTGCATATCAATGGCTAGTGCAACACCTCATTCTAATTTCCTAGAAAAGATTTTTTTTTTTTCGTTTATGTCTCAATCATCTCTATACCTAAAATTTATTGGATCTTACAATTAATTTAGTTTAAGTTGAGTTGTCTATTACTAGGGCAAAATTTAACTCGAATCTGGATCCTACTCGGAGGAAATAAATGTTAAATTAATTAATCTAATTAACATTGATATCTTTGTGAAGAAAAGTTAGCAAAACTATTGGTTTGTGTTAATTAACTTTTAGAAATTACTATATCTCCATCCTTAAAATAATTGAAGCAACATCAAAGTTAAAAAAAGTTAAGAGTAATTTATTAAATTGTCTTCTCTTTACTAATTTTTCTCTCCTTTTCCACTAATAAGTCAATAGCATTTAATAGAATATTATTGGAAGAAATAATTAATATTACTTATTTTTTTAAATGGATAATTACTTTTAGATAAATTTTTTTTTTAAAATAATAATTATTAAATGACAGATGAAATATATTGCAAGATATACCTTAGAGTTTAGGTATATATATCTGAAAGGAAGGAAAAAAAAAAGAAAGAATTTATAATATAAAATTTTAAAATATTTTACCATAGTTGTCCTTTTTTCATCTTTAAAATTTAACTCACAAACACATTCTCATTAGTTGCTGTGCTGATTATTATAAATAATGAGAAATGAACCTGTTAACACACAAATAAAACTGCATCAATGACCTCAAAAAGAATAATGGATTTTTCATCTTTTCTTTTCAGCGGTCACACAAGCTGCTGTGTACTTTTTTTATTGAAGATTTTTTTATTTTTTTGTCTGAACTTTATTGGAGCCTTTGAAAGTACTTTTTAGAAAGAAAAAAGGAACTTATTACTTAAAATTCTGTGCTTGCTTTTTGTTCACTTTGTACTATTTCTCAAAAGTGCTTAATTGGGGTTTTGACAAGTGGAGCTTCAGAAAGTAATTGGCCTGCATTTCATTTACAAAAGGACTAAAGGTTTATGACGATGTTGTTCACCCCCTAATTATGAGCTTGAGCATGTATGAATCAATGTTGGGTTGAGCATTATTTGGTGCACTTATAGCCGACATTGAATTGACATGGGCAGGTAGAAATTGCTGGAAATAGTGAGAAACTGAAGACTTAGAAATTGCTGGATTTCCTGAAATTTTTGTGCCACTTATTCATGTATTAGAGATATATAATTTATATTAGTTAAATAGCCAGAAATTAGTTACTAGTTAGTTACTCGAAGGAGTCTATATAAGTCTCACATCACATATATTACAGTACTTTTCCTCATGAATAGAGTCTATCTTTCAGTTTTCTCTCAATCCTATACACATCTTTATATGTTACCATGAGTTTCAACATCATGTATTCTAATTATATGGATTGCTAGTTTTGAGTTTTTTGTCGACTAGAAAGTTGTTGCGCATTTTAATTTTCTGTTAAGATTTTGGCTTGTCTCTTTCCTTCCCCCTTTTGTTGGGCTTTTGATCACCGTCTAAGCCAAGACTCGCTTGTGGGGGATTGTGCGGTTTAGGGGTGTTGGACTTAGACGAGCTGGATGGACTTGAGTATGAATTTAATTTCGAGAGGATGGAAATGGGCCCTTTGGTCCGTGAACATGTGAAAAGCCCAATTTCCAACATGGAATGTGACATTAATCATGTGGATAACGAGTCCCAGTGTCGCAAGACCAAAGCCAAGAGCAGATGCAAAGAACAAATTGTGAAAATAAAGTCTAGTTAATGTTTAAAGAGTGCTATTTGTGTAGGTTTTATTTTATTGTGCTATGCTCTTTATAAGAGAGTTTTGGGTACTTTTATAAGCTTTCTTATTATTGAGGTACTATGATGTTATGCCCGTTACATTCTTGAAGAATGTCGACTCTTATTGAATTATCGAAAAAATTCAAAGAGAGCTTAAAAGGGTTTATTCTTAGTTGAACGGGTAAGTGACTTTGAATTGTTTTCAGGGAAAAATATCTGTTCAAATTCTATGTTTACGCTTCAACTGTCAATTGATGACGGTTTTATAGGCAGTTCAAATGAATCAATTTACAAGATACCTTATGGTCTTAAAAAAGACTATATATTAATATAACAGTGAAATATAACATTAATTTCTATGACTTTTTTACGAGTATCATTATCAATGCTTAGCATTATTGTTTCTGAAATAGAGACATGAATTTGACTCTTGGTCCTAATACAGTAATATATATTACTTTCACAGTGTTTGCAGATTAGTATTGTTTTCTCCCTAGAACATAGGCTACTTCTTAGGTGGTGACCACCATGTTTGTCACGACAATGCTGACTGACATTGTTTAATTAAAATAATTGGTAAAGTGTGCTTTCTATCCCTATTTTACGTTTTTTTTTTTTTTTTGGATCTGTGGCTTATTTAGCCAAATAGTTGCAGTACCAGTAAAGGAAGAAACCCATGAAATGTGAGAGAGTTGCTTGTTTCAAACAAAAGGAACAACTTGTGCAGTACTAAAGCTGGTGCTTTTCATTCTGGACATTTGGTCTTATTATATCCAAGTAGTTGCAGTGGAGGAACAGAAAGCCATGAATGTGGTGTGAGCGTGATTCTTTGTTGCTAGTGTTATCGTTGTGGAACTGGAAGACTCTTAAATTTGTTACATGTGTTTTACGGGATGGAGTGTTCTCTCTCTCTCTCTCTCTCTCTCTCTCCCCCTCTTGTTCCTACGATCTGAACAGAATCGTTCGAAGAGGTAAAACAAAATCAATGTTTGTAAACTAATAGTCAATTAGTTAGCCATAACCAATATAGTCAATTAGTTAGTTCTGGTTAATTTTAATGATTCATTAATTGAACCTCCCTGTTAGTTAGTTATTTTCCATCATGAGTAGTCAGTTGTTCCCCTGTATATATACTTCCCTTTCCCCTCTTTCTAAGACATCTTGTGTATTCAGTTTCACTACAATCAATAAAGATCACTCATGTCCAAAAAACAAAAAAACTAAAGTCAGTGAATGAATGGATGGGAACCTTGTTAGGAAGGATCAACGAAGAGGTGGTGGTGGTGGCTAGTTTTGAGAAAGATGAAAGGAGAAGGGTAGAAGAGGTAAATCTCATATAAAGCTATCTTTTATAAATATTAAAATATAAAATAAAAATTTAATTTAAGTTTAATCTCATTAATTCATGACCATTAAATTCTCAGATCAATGGCTAAATTTTGTCACCATGATGGTGATATAAATGTTGGTCACCATATAAGAATCCGCCCTAGAACATATTGGGGGAACATCTTTATAACACGTGAGGCTTTTCACTTTCTGAACCATTCCCTAGAATGAGATTCTCAGAATCACATATTTAAGGTCTTTAACGGCTAGTTTCTATGGAGTTGGAGGCTCAAATTTCTAAATTAAGGTACAAGTAGAGACCCTTGAGCATTCAAATGTATATCGTTTATTTATGCATTGGCTATCAGAAAAACTGACGCAGGCCTCATTTACCTTTATAACCCATCAGAAATATCTCTTATTTTCGTGAGCAATTAACTGCTAGTGTCAAGCTTGCCATGACAATTTCTAATTTCTAATTAGTATAGGACCTCTATAGTGCATGTTTGCCACATAAGTTTTTGATTGTCTAGAATAAATTCTATTAGATCAGGTTCCATACTTCATTATAATTATTGTCGTGGATTAACATCTTGTCTTGCTAAGACCTGACCCAGAATCAGATTAAATTATGACACTCGTGTTAAGCCTTAATTAATAACCAATTAACCATAGCTTTAATTTTTTTTCCTGCAAGGGTGGCTTATACCTATAAACTAATCATAAATTATTGCTGTAACGGAGGTTGGTTATGATAATTGACCAAACGCCTGAGCCTGATTTACGTAATCACTTAATTTTATGCTAAACATCGAATAGTGGAAACAAACATTTTGGAACTAATCAATTCAAAAGTAATCAGCAAAGATAGATGCTTTTAGGTAAACGTAAATAATTCATTGCTTCAATCGAACACATTACTTGGAATATATAAAACAGTACAAATAAAAGCTTCAAATTTTAGAAAAATAAACTAAAATTAAAAGAGAGCCGCAGATTGAACTTCTCTAGCTGTGGTTTGATATAAAACGAGAGCACAGCAATTATGAAGTTACCACTGTTGGCATTGTCCAGTCCAAATCAATATATTGCAAGAAAAAGCTGAAAAATGCTTCCTCTTTGCAGAGCAACTAAGATGCGCCAAGGTTCAAACGTACCCTATCAGGGCTGCAATATCCAAATAATAATAATAAAATAGTGTTAACATTTTGTAGATAGAAAACCATTATGGTTGTTTGACCCACCCAAAAAACAGAAAATTACTATGTATTGATTGACTCATTGACCAACTAACGAGCCAACATAAGCTTCTCTCAACTCACATGCTAATGATTTTTTTTTTTGGTATAGGCATAATTCTAACACGTCATTCTTAAACACACTCATAATAAAATTAGTGAGATTTATGAACGAGTGAGTGAATGTTAAATAAAATTGATGAGATCCACGTTTATAATAAGTGTGTTTAAATATGAGGTGTTATATTTGTGTTCATGTAAGAATTTCTCCATAGTGATATCCTTTTTAAAATATTCATTGATGCGATGGGAACAATAACATCTATTTTTATTTTATTCTCTTTTCAAATATCAAAATCTGTGTTACATCATTAGAACTTTATCTTTGGATTCTAACGACTTCACACTCACCCAATACATAACACCCAAGAAAACCATGCAAACTTAGCCAAAAAAATTAACGTACATACCTCAGGTTCAGCAGGCTTGGCTTCTTCTGTTTTGAATTCTTCACCTGCATGATAGCATTATTTATATATTATAAGCTAAATAACAAGAAGCTTGATTATGCAAAAAACTAATAGCTCCAGCTAGAAACATGATATCTTTAGTCTCTCAGGGAATATCAGTCCAAGGGCAATTAGCTTTTCCTTTCTATTCATCTTCCTAATTAAATTTCTTTCACGGTTTATCCTAAGTTATATATATCATGTCTCAATTAATCATCACCACATGACATGTATACCTCCATCCTCAGGCAAATCGGAGGTCCAGAGAGTCAGGTTGTCTCTCAACAACTGCATGATCAAAGTGCTGTCCTTGTATGACTCTTCATTCAAGGTGTCTAGCTCCGCAATTGCCTCGTCGAAAGCTTGTTTTGCCAAATGACATGCCCTGTAAGTTTCGGTAACACCATTAATGACAATGTCAATTGCTAGCAGCATGAGCAATTCATAATTCATTGGACCTATCATCTATGCAAATGATCAAAATATTAATTTACCTTTCAGGAGAGTTCATTATCTCATAATAAAACACTGAGAAGTTGAGTGCAAGTCCAAGACGGATTGGATGTGTCGATGGAAGATCTGTGTTTGCTGTGGCTGAAGCAGCCTAATAATGCAAATAATTTTGTGCATCAAGTGACAGCACAATATACAAACGAAAAAAAAAGACACAAGTGATTTATGAATAAAGAGTTAAGTGTCACAGCAAGTTAAGAGGGATCACTTCAGACACAAATTAACCTCATATCCCTTGAGTGACTGCTCAGCTGCCTCTTTCCTTCTCTTGGTCGGTCTTGAACTCAGCAAGATTGAAATAGTCACCCTTCCTGTATCAAAAGAAGCTGAAGAGAATCAAGTACAGACATGTGGAAACTGGCAAGAGATATCGATGTCAAATAACAAATTAATAGAGACCAGAATATATATAAGCACAAAGCCATTAACTAATTTTTCATGGCATTGGACTCATACAGATTCTTTCCTTCTCTATATTCCAAAAAGGAAATAATATCCATTCAAACTTCAAGGGAAGAAAGAAAAGCTTTAGAGCGTTAGAATTTGTGTCTAAATGTACCAGTTAGAGTACTGTGATGCTGAAATTTGAATAAATAAGTAAATTATATCACTTTACTCATTGAACAATTTTGTCCATCTTTTTTGCATTTCGATCTTCTATCCATTTTTTGTTTCTTTCTCTATTGCTTCACTCATATATTGAAGTGTATCATTATACAATATTAATCTTGAATTTTTTCAAAACCAACTTTCATAACTACCCATAACTCATACATGTTGATTTTTTATTGATGGATAGGAAGTGAGATACCAATTGAGGACAGAAGATTTTTTTTTCTTTTTGACCGTGTAGCATTACTCAAGAAGAAGTATTTTCAATTTGGCAGGGATAAAATTTCCCAGATGAATGGACTAGTAAAGGCCAAAGGGATTTGAATTAACCAAGGAATTAAAGTGGCAAAAGTGTAGCAAGTAGCAACATGACATGACTCACATCTTATAGTAGAAAACAGTAGCTTCTCCTGAGGTGGAAGAAGGAATGAGATGCTGGTCAATAATTGTGAGAATGTCGTTGCAAATTTTACATAGTTCCCCCTCTACCTTTTGGGAGTAACTCTTGATCAGTTTCACATTGTGCTCATTCCCCTTAGACTCTTCCTTCTGTTCAATTGAAGACATAATGCGCCAAGAGGCTCGTCGTGCACCAATCACATTTTTGTATCCCACAGAGAGGAGGTTCCTCTTCCACAGTTAGCTCTAGATCAAGTTTTGCTACTGCTTTCATGCATTCAACCATTTCTGCATGACACATTCATTTTGAAGGTTGGAGGGGGCTATCAACATTTTAATAACATTAGTCATTTGTGTCCATACCATTTCATTTCATATTTTTAAAAGATTCTGACTATATTTCTCTTTACAGCACTGCTGTTTGTAAACTGACAGTTCCCAACATGGGATTACACCGCTGGCAATAATTCATTATCAATCTAACCATCAATTATGGCTTGCAATTATAATCAATCTCTCATAATTTATACAAAAATGATGTTTGGTGCGAAAATGTTTTGTGCGAATTCAACTAAGAAATATCCCCACCCTTAATTTTTGTTTTATCTTTTAATTCTTTTTCTTTATTGGGATATCAAATATCTGCCACAGATTTATATTCGTGTTTGTTTCACAAAAGATATTTCGTCACATATAACACTACTGCAATTTATATCCTGGGCATGATTAAATCAAACTCTCTCCCACTAGATACTAGACAAAGTTAATTAAATGAAATTAGTTTGGCATAATTCACCAACATAGAATTTTTCATTTTGGCTTCCTATGTTTATTTATTTTTTCTTATGCGGTTGGCTTCCAATTTATGTAGCATTAAAATGTGACTTTAATATTTGGATTTCTTTTTGAACAAATCCAATTCCAAAGATGATTATTAAGGCAACATAAGCACAATTAATGTGATGTGAATGTGATTGAATAGAGCAATGTTAAGATTAATAAAAGCACTATATAGGAAACGAGATGGGAAAAGGGGACCTTCATATCTCTCAGCCTGCTCAGCAAGCTTGGCCAGGTAAACTGGGTCTCTCTCCTTCTCGGTGGACATTGTTGTATATATCAGAGACAGAGAGAGATCAAAGCGTTTGTGATTGTGTTATGTGTTTGAGGAGCAGAAGAATAAAGAATGCGAGGAAGAAGGGGAAGAGGGGTGGAGCGGTTATAAAGAGGGAGCAACTTGTGGGGAGAATGGAACACCGAATCTGTGCCGTTGGATGAAAGATTTTAAAAGGAGATCAACCATGTAACCGGTAGAGCTGTCAAAGTGGGCGTAACCTATGAGTTAACTTGGCTGGCCACTATTTAGTGCTTGATTTGTTAAAAATATTGGCTCATTTAAAAGTGAGTTAATTTGGCTTCCCATTTAATCCAGTTAAGTGTTGACATTGTTCATTTAATTTTTTTAAAAAACCCTTCTCATCTCTCTCATATAGAGCCAAGAATCACATACCCACATGTTCTTTCACGGTCTTTACCAAAAGAAACACTTTCAGGTCACTCTCTCACCCAAAAGACCTACCTCAGCTCTATTCCTCTTTTTTCTTTTTTTTGAAAAATTTAACATTTTTTAAATTATTTATCAAGCTAACACGTATAACCCACCAACTACTTCTTGCCGGTACATTTTTGGCTGCTAGTAAAGTAGAACCCAGATTTGATATTTCAGCTCGCATCCCAGGAGCCAACTCACATGGTATTGGCTCACTTTGACACCATTAATTGTAATCGAAGGGCTGAAGTGCTAATTAGTTGTAAGTGTATGGTTGTAAGAGTAACTTCAATGCTAGGTCCCAAGTTGGATCCTAACTTTGGTCCTACCACTTGCCACATTAACAATACGTCATAAAAGTAAAAATGAAATTGTGTTTGGATCTTTTACTCCAATGGAAAGTCCCACTTTTGTTCCACTTGCTTTTTAAAATTAAAAAAAAAATTATTTTATTACAATTTAATCTTTAGATTAGATAAAAATCTTAAGTTTTATTTTTATTTTTGATGAATAAAATTGGTTTTTGGTTATTACTTTTTTTAAATTAAATTTTGAATAAAAATTTTAAATTGAAAGTTAATATATTAAAAAAATTAAATTATTTTTTAAAAGTGCTAATAATTAAAACATTACATAGGTTTATAGCATTTAGCCTATCGTGGCTAGAAAACTATGAACTTGGAGTCATTTCTATAGGCGTATGATGAGATGGGTCAGATGAGCCACCAACACTATCAAATGCTTATCTTGAATTCCCAAATTGGGTCTAAAATGGGAAAGATGGAGTATTTCCAGCCAGTGGATTCAAGACAGGGGAAATGGAAATTGAAATGTTTGTAGATTTTGATTGTTTGAAAAAAGGAACTTGAGCATTAGAATTTGGAATATTTGGATTTAGGAAGAAATTTAAAAATTGGAAATAATTAGTATTTGAATTTAGATTTTGAGAGTTTGAAGATTGTGAATGGTTATTTGGATTTTGAGGGCAATTGAAATTTTCTAAGTAATTGAGAAAATAATTTAAATTAAATTGATTTAGGTCCATTTTAATAAAAAATGGAGTAGAATTTATGTAATTGAGTAGTAGAATGGCATTGAAAATGATAGAAATGAATTGTGAAAAAAAGTGATAGAGATTTATAGTTATAGAATAGAGTATAAATAAAATACTGATTTTAAAATTTACAGCGTTGCTCTAACGGTTGGCACAACATTAATCTTGTCCGAAAATAAACCACTGTTAACATTGATATGCCCAAGTTGTTGAACCGACTTTTTAATAAAATATTAACTTTTTTTAAGTATTTGGTCTCACTTTGGGACGACCTTTGCAGCAGGAACTGGTCCCAAACCATCACTCTGCTCCAACGCCTAGTAAGTGAAGGGACGGTCCTTCACACTCCTCAATGCATGCTGGGATGGGTTAACACACCCATTGGAGTTGCTCTTAACGTAGTCTTTCTTAATCTTAAGTAAAAAATGGTGGATGATTATTGTTATTCTTTTTATCTATTGTCACTCTAATTAAATCACTCTTTAATATAGTTGTCCTAATGTGTCTTTCTTTCTCTTTCACAATTAAACTAATTATATATTGATAATTCAATATTATTCAAACTCATTTGGTGAAAAACTTTTTATAATAATTTTATATAAATTTATTGCTATATTAATTTACTTAATGTAATTTATATATATATATATATATATATATATATTTGTGTGTGTGTGTGTGTGTGTGGGTGGGTGTTTTTGGATGTATACATTAAGTCATGGTTTAAACCCTAATTATCTAATAATATAATGATGAATATGTTAGGTAATAGAAGAATTTAATTTTAATCTATTAACAATGTAAAAAAATTTACACTAGCTATTTAGAAGGTAATGAAAAATAAAAATATTTAATTGAATAACCCAATATATCATTAACTCTAAAAATAATAATAAAAATAAAAAAATAAATTACAATACACAATATTCTACCATCTAACATTTATATAATTTGAAATAATATAAAATAAGCATATTATATTATATTAGTATTCGTTGCATCAATCACTTAATTTTTATTGAAGTTTTCAATTTATATTTTCATTCTTAAAAGACAAACTATATATATTTATTGGGCAATAGTTATAGTACTCATAAGAGTCAACATAATATATATAACTCAAATGCAATTGCGTATTCGTAATCAATGTCATTAGCGAGATTGAAGTTTATTTAGGAAACTATGTGGGAACTTTTGTGCAGATCTATTAGCTAATTATACTCACACTTAGTACTGGAATATCAAGCATAGCCTTTTCTCTTTTTGCTGTTGATCATTTAGGACTTAGCATCAAAGTTTATTAAAAAGAACAAAGAAAATAAGAAAATGTCGATCAAGACACAAGAATGTTAAAAGAGAAAAAGATTGTTGTACATTTTATTTGATGAATTATGCCATATAGTAAAATGAAATTGATATTTTAAAAAAATGGGATAAAATAAAATGGTATAATTAAGTAAATCAATATAATAATAAATTTATATAAAATTATTATGAAAAATTTTAAACTTAGAAAATAGAAGCACAAATAATATAATATTAAAATAATATTTTAAAAATATTATTAGTAATGAGTTTGAATAATATTGAACTAACCATATATAATTAGTTTAATTATAAAATAGAAAAAATGATATTTTAGGACAACTAAATAAAACAGTAACTTAGTGAGAGTGACAATAAACAAAATGGAGTGACAATAGCTGCTCTCTAGAAGCCAATTAGCCAAGGTTATTGAATTTGTACACCATATAAAAAGATACAGACCCTTCTCTTCTATTGTGTTCCAAGGACTTGTCTCGTTTTTCCACTTCCATTTTCAAGGAGGTATATAAGGTATTATATGCCTTTGATCAAAATATTTCTACAAACACTGGTACGAGACTGTTTACTGTTGTGATTCGGAAAATTTTTCAAATATAATTATTTTCTCCAAGTTTTACCATTGAGGGATAATGTGCATTGAATTTTAGATAAATTAATTAACTTAATTATTTTTTTTATTTTTGGAAAATTATTAAGAGCTTATAAATATTAATCATTTAGTAAGGTTAAGCTATAAAATATAAATCATTAACTTTAGCAAGTACATGTTACAGGATTACATATCATTTACTAATAAGGATCATGATTAACATGAGCAGATGATAAAATCACCTGCTTGATTGGCTCAATCATTTCTAGAGTGAAAATATGAACTGAAAAATCATAGAAGTATACAAACATAAAAAAGACCAATAAGTTTTTTGACGAGGAATAAGCAACTTAATCCCTATAAGAATGATGACACAAGTTCAAATCCTAGAAGCATATTTGTTAGGTTAGGGAGTAACCCTAAATATTTCATCCTTCAAAATTGCTAGATCAATGTATCCCACATTTTTTCCATATATATATATATATAGAAAATAATTTTCTAATTTTTCTCTGTGTAACAAAGCAGAAGATGGAGCTCTTATGACCTAAGATAATAAGCTAATATGGATTCCATTGAGTTTGGCCCTAATAAACACCTAAACCTCTTCCAACATTGTTAAGGTAAAGCTCCATTTACATTTCTTGTGTTTTATCAAAATTTCAATTTAGTCCCAAAAGTTTTTCATTTTTTTTATTTACATCCCTAATATTTTTAAGATGTTTCAATCTTATCCTTTTCATAAAATGAAGCAAAATTATAAATAGAAAAATTCAAGTAAAATTCAAATTATGATATTAGAAGCATGACAAGACATAAAATGTCACCTACAATATTAGAGGATCATAATAAGACATAAAATGACAAGTTTTTTCTTATCATAATTTAGACTTCATTTACGTTTTAAAAATATTAGGGACATAAATAAAACCAAAAAAAATTGAAACTAAATCAAAACATTGATAAAATGTGAGGATGTACTTGTCACAACCCGATTAGAACAACCAGCATGTGAAGACTGGTTCTATAGAAGCCTTTTGATAACATAATTCATAAGCCAAATCCATACAAGATAAATTCATAAATAACTGAGTTGCTCCAAATGCAGGACTATGAAATATATCAAAACATAAGCACATAATCATCTCAAATCATGACATCAAAGTAATGCCTGTCTATCCTGTCTATATATCTACTGAAGCACTAACTACACTTAAACGAAACATTACTTTACTCTAAAGTGAAGCTCACCCAAAAGGAACAACTAGTTACTATTGAGGAGGGATCTTGGATAACTCAAAGCGGGAGCCATATTTGGAAGAGAGGGAAAAAAGAAGGATGAGTTCATCAAACTTAGTGAGTGAATTCTCACTTACAACTAAACATGGGACAACCAAGGAAAAACATAAATAATAATAATGCAATAGCAAAAAAATCCTTTTTAGATATTGTGAACACCCAATTTTGTCCCCATTAAAATTAAAACCTAAAAATTTGCATAATTCATAATTTAGATTAATTTCCTTTATAGTTTTTTATTTAGTCCTTTTTAAAAAAAAAATACATTCATATCAGCCTATTTCCAATTAAAAAAAATGATGAAAAGACCCAACTTGTTTCAGCCTATTAAAAAAATATATAGAAATAATAAAATGAAAAAAGGATCAGATGAGCAATGGTCATTGGTTTTGCCAAATACATGTGACAAAGTGTCGGGGATCACACCATGATGATGTTTCCACCAATTGCAAAATGACAAATATTTTTCTGGATGAGCTGGATACATGGAAGAGAGGGGGAGCCTATCCATCATCATTATGTTCATCTAGCCTATGACCAACCACTGCCAACACAGCCTTCCTCCATCATCATTCTTATCACTTGCAATATCAAAACCAACAAAACAACGGTCCCATTTTCCCGAATCAAAAACCAAATCCCATCATCAACATCATACACAAGGTCACCAACACCACATGCTCTTCCTCTACCTTCTCCCATCATAGCCAACTGACCACGCAAATACAAAACCTCAACCTCTACCCCCTCACAACATCTTCATTATCATCTCTCATCATAATCCATCAAAACCACTATCTTCATCAATAAAGAACAGAAACCATAATTTCAAGGACCTCCCTTTCAACTAAACTACCACCATTGCCTTCAATTACCATTAGATCATCACAACCCACCTCCAGAACCCGCCTCCTCTCTCCGCCACGCCTTATCCCAACCTCTACCACGGCCCACCACCGCGTTTTTGGCCTTCATTCCATCCTTCACAACCGCCATCCTAACTATCCAAACTGCCGATCTAATCACCAACCTTGATCTCCCCTTTCCATCAAATCGCGAACCCCAAAGGCCAAGGAGTGCCGCGCCCTCTTCCAGATCGGCCACCACGTTCCTTCCGTCTCCGCCTCACTTCCCCTCTCTTCTTGCTTCCACTCTCTTCTCTCTGAGCTTCTCTCTTTGTGCAAAACTAATACCTTTTGTTTTGGGTTTCAAAGAGAAATGAACTCCCAACCCGTGCTTTGGTGGTTTTCTTCCAAAGCAATGAAAAATGATTTATTTATTCAAAACCGTGATAATCCTTTGGTCCACCACAAAACCTTGTCCCCTTCTTTTACGTGAAATGGAAATCTCAACCCGTGCTTCTGTTTGATTTTCTTCCAAAGCAATGAAAAATGATTTTTTTACTCAAAGCATGATAATGCCTTTGGTCCACCACAAAATCTTGTCCCCTTCTTTTACGTGACATGAATTTTATTCCCCTCTGTGTACATCCCACCTTTTGTCTTTGCATGTGTGCTTGTGTCATAATGTCGTGTTTTTTTATTAATTATATTTGTATTATTATTCTATCAGTTTTATTTTTGCTCTTTTTAGTTAGTTTGGGTTGCATTATTTTTGGTCATTTTTCTTAATTCCTTAGATAGATTTCAGGCTTAATTAGATTTTTTGTTAAAAAAAAATAATTCTTTCCTATATTTTAGTATTCTTTATTGTTCATTTTTTTTTTTTGGAGTAAGTGGCTATTTTGGGTTCAATTAGAAATTTTAAGTTTTTTGAGTTAAATTCTAAATTAGGTGTTTGTTTTCCTTAAAAACATAATAATGACCTGTTAATTTTCATTTTCTTTTTATTTGGTTGATGTCCTAAAAAAGGAAGTTTTCAGTTAGTTTGAATAAAATAAAAGATTAAAAGAAACTTTTATTTAGTCTGGATTTAAAATGAATTGTTGAGAATTTTGCTTTTATTTTTACTAAAAATAAAAAAAAATAAATAATCATTAAATGATATTTTAAAAATAGGATTAATTGAGCCGTGACGGCTTGTTGATTCTATGCTTTGGAATATTTTAACCTGTGAAGTTTGATATTCTAAATTTTTTTCAAAAGTAAAATCAATCAACACACAAATGTTTTTATAGAACTATGTGACTTTGAATTCCCATTGCATCTATTATGTAGGAGCATATGTTTAATCCCTGTCAAGTCAAAATTAAATTTTCATAATTTTTGTCTTATTTGTAAATTTTTTTTATGAGATATTTTATTTAATTTAAATAATCATTTCTTTAGGAAATATTTTATTTCAAATAAAAAAGTTAATTTAGCCTGACAGCTTGTTAACTCAATATTGAACATCTAGTTGTGACAGCTTCATGTTCCAAATTTTCTTTAAAAGTATGTTCTCTTTTATATTTTATTTTAGTTTCGTAAAAAATATCAAAATAAATTTTTATCTTATTTGTAAATATTTATAATTCATAAGAGATTTTCATTTTCATATATTTAGTTTAAATTTGTTACTTATTTGTGAAATATTATATTTTGAATAAAAATGTTAATTTAACCGTGACGATTTGTTAACACATATTTTGAACACCTAATTGTGACAGCTTGGTGTTCCTCAATTTATTTTTTTAAATTTTGTTGTAAATAAAAATATAAAAATGAATATTTTGAAAGGTTATTAATAATTTGCACAAATCAATTAAGGTACCGTAAAGAGTGTATTAGGGGTGCATAGGATTAAATCCCTACCCTTCCCTATGCATAACCAACTCGAATTCAAATCTGGTTTTAAAGGCCACTTTTTTAATAAAACGGGTTTTTCCATGTTTTTCCAATTTAAATAAACTTGGTGGCGACTCCAATTTTAACAACTCTTTCACGTCCGCGGGGCTCCGAGATACTACATAATAATAACACATTGTAAAATCATTATGAGAAGACATACATAGATCTTTCTGAAGAATTAAAGGGAGAAATAGAATTCTAAATGTGTCATATAAGGTGCTACTCCCTCACAAACGAGAGCATCTAAATAAGAATAGAACATCCCTTGCGAACGACGTCCCTCGTAGAAAAATATGGGTAAAAAGGGTGATTTCCCCTTGTGGTCAACCTGTTATCTAAAGCTAATGAAATCATTGCCGTTAACTCACATCTCGCTTCTCTCTAATTCTTATCAAATTTTCATATTCTCATGCTTATGCTAAAAAAGGGGCTTGCAACTTAAGTGTCATAAACATTATCCCACAAACTAAACAATTTGTATATCTCATTTCCAATAATTCATTGTATATCTCAGTTTCCAAAAGAATGGTGAGTTCATCAAAATTTAGGATTTTTGCGACATCACCTAAAACATGTTTTCTGAAAGCTTGGCATAATCATTAAAATCACATAAACAACACTTTTTCAATCCTAAAAATTGTGTACTATAACTGAGAGTACAAAGAAACTGTTGATAACACCCCAAAATAGAGTCATGAGTTTAATTAAACCCACTCATCTTGAGAGGTAATGAGAGCTATCACTACCAACTTGACTTCAAGGAGTGGAGATATTACCAAAGTCTATGGGAACAACAAAACTAATCAACAACCGTGAACATAAACCTTATGACATATTTAGAGATAACTAGAGAAGGGAAAAACATGACATAGACATCATAAATCACTTACCTAGGGAGCTTGGAAGAAGGAAGAATGAATAAGGAGAAAGCTTGGATTAGAGAGAAAAAGGAGGGGGAAGGTTAGAAGAGGTTAGGGTTCGTGTTTTTGGTGTTTAGACCGGTTATGGTGTGTTTATATTGTTACGTGGGGGCTCATGAAACGAAACCTTCATTTTTGGGATTTCTATCATCAGGGGCTCATCATGGTGAGTTTGAATAACATACATCTTGGGCATAGGCACACTAATCGTGGCAACCCTTGTCTCATCGTGGCAGTCTGCGAGAAATTAGGGTTGGCAAAGCACTTGGAGTGGTGATTGGAGGGACTCACTTACGAGGACTCTCGCCATGCGATCCTTTCTCACTTGGCGAGGCTGCTGCATAAATGGTTTCAGTATTCTATGGGGATGGGGTGTTTCTGAATTGGTGAATTCGAAGCACCTTATGACTGCACTAGATTTAACTAAGGACATGTGGACATAATGTATTAAGTAATTCAAGCTTTATCCTAAACTAAATATATTGAATACTGAGGCATATAAAATGTAACGCCCACTAATGTTTACTCTTAACAATATAAGTATACTTTGTTATAGGGATTTAATTTTGATATATTGACAGAATCGTAGTCATTAAATCATTTATTTTTACATCAGTAAATATGGTTAACTTCCATATGAAAACGATTAGTCATTACATTTGATGATAGATACCTTAGGAAGACAAAAAAAAATGATTATTACAAATCAAAAGATATATACCTTCTAGCAAACCATTTTTTGTGACCCAACGTAAATAACTTCGGTCAGAGTTGATATGGGAATTGGGATTTGGGACCGGCGAGAACCTCCACTTTTTTTGTTTTCAATTTTCTTTTTGCAAAGGTTGTGTAGTATTTAGTGCTAGAAAAAAAGAATAACTACATTAACACAAAGACAAAAGAAATTAAAAAAATCCCAAAAGATTAGATGCATCTTAAATTAAGCTCTTCGAAACTCTCGCATATTTTGTTACAACGCTATCCTTGATTTTTTGTTTGTGTACTATGTATAATGTCATTCTTGATTGTCGTATGTAACTAACCTGGACGCGTAGGTGATGCATTTGGGCTAACCATAAATAAAAAGGTCAATGGAAATAAGTGAGAGCTATGCTGTTCCAATACCCAGTAGCCGGCCTTAGTGATGATACGGACAAAGCAATTGCCAAATTCGTACGCTACTCAGGACCAAAAAACCAAAGGGTACCCTACTCCATCAATGATTAACTATATCAGCTCGATTTGGACAGAGTAATCTACTAGTACTAGTTAGGCTGAAATTCACCATGTCGTATCAAATTTTTACGTAATCTTATCATATGTATGTTTTTACTGTTAACTCTCTAATATATCTTATTTAGATCTCGCTTTTTAATTTAACAATAATAAATAAATAAATATACGTAAGGCAGCAGATTCTGCATCTCTTCTAAACCTACCAAGCCTTGTGGTTCTAAATGAGAGTCTATCTATATTTTTTTTTTTCACTTTTAAAAAAACAAAACTTGGATTCAGTTAAAAAAAAAAAAAAAAAAGAAACGAAATATGAACTCTGAAATGTTAGAACACCAGTGTCCTTGATTTCTCTCTTTATGTCTTTTCCAGGGTAGGAATGATCATCTAACTTAATTTTAAGCTGCAGATATTAGAACACCTATGTAGATCAACAAACTGAACCAATCGACGTAGTTTCCATTCGAAGAATGTTAGATGGCATGCGATATGACGTATTCCCTTGTTACAGAAGCGTGCTTGTGATGTAAAGATAACATAACTGAGTTTTATTGGAAGAATGCTACTAACACACACAACTGTTGCATTTTATACCACCTCTTACTACAACTTTGAAATGACTCAATGAGCTTAACCGGGAAAGATTCAGTGTAGTCACTTGATTTATTATTTAGATTTGTCTAGTTGCGTAGAGTCTTGACTATTAAATGAAAGAGTTCTATAAGAGTATAGTCGCATCAGCAGATTAATCAAACTCGGCACTGGTGAATGGCATTACAGCAAGATGTAGGATTTAAGATTATCCTTAGCCGACCGATAAAAGAACGTAGACCAAGGGATGGTGGAGTTAAAATTTCAATTTCATTCTTAAATTTCGTGGCCATTCACATTCTTTCTCAAAACTAGCCACTGTTCAACAGAAAGGCTTCAAGTCCAATGATCAATAGAGAAATCATGAAGGACAAAAAATGCTAACAAGATATTAGATGAATGAATCACTACAATCAACTTTGACAAAACCAAAAAATGAACTGTAACTAAATTCAACATGAACCTTCACAATCTACAGCTTCCTCAATCCCCTGACGCTGTTGCGGAAAAGACGGAAAACGTCAAGGCTCTGAGCTCTCTATATACAAGATGTGCCAACTAAAAAATCTGTTCTCTGAAATGGTACAAACGACGAGAATTATCAGTTTAGAGTAATGATAAGCTGCAGTACACTCTGGCATGCCATAGGTGAATGAATTCACAAACTTTTTGGAACTGATTCGTAGCAGGCATTCAACATAAACATAGGTGCTTCTTGGAGAACGCAAGTTATCATGGCCTCATAAATGCTTTGATTTGATAATACAAAGGATGGTACATGGGACCAATATCCAAAAGAATCCACATCAAGGCCATTGCAGATCTTAGGTCTGTGTGACCGACACAAAGTTTTTCTTATTTTTTAATAATGCAGCCACAATTTTAAAGTTTATAATAAATCAAATGTTACCCAGTTTTACCAGAAAAAGAAAGTCATACACAGATTAGAAAAAGATTTAGAGGAATTACCAGAACAAAAAAATTGTATTCATATGCAATGGTGAGATACAGTAGTGCTCAACCAATTATTTTTTCACAAATGGCTTCTGGCAAACAAGTAGCTGCTGGTCACTGCCATTCTGAAAATCAATTATCCTCGCTTCCCAATGTACTTGTGTTGCAAGCTTGCGAGCCATCTCTATAGCTCCCATGTTATCAGAAAGAATGACCCACCCCTACAAAATGATGGCATGTAATGAACAATTATGTTTCACGGACAATTCCAATATACGGATACTTAAAAACTACTTGTATTGAAAACACACAAATCCAATAAACTATGTCAAGTGTGCATCACCACAATAAACTGAGCATGCATCATTAGAGTCACATGGCTTAAAAAGAATATCTGCCAAGATGGCATCTTTCTCTCTGGAGGATGAACCAAGAAAAAATGGGGAAAGGAATAGAAAGGAAGGTGCTAGATTACTGTTCTGCTATCATTTCTTTAAGTACGTAGTACAAAATCAATGATCAAACTTTTCAGCAGAAATAACCATGTACCTCTGGACGCAGCATTCTATCCATCTCCAAGAATAAGTCTATCATGCTGCACCTCTCTGAAGTGTGACGTGAGATAAGTCCATTTGCATGAAGCATATCATATGTCCGGGGGTAGGTGGGGAAAGGTTCGCACCTTAAGATCAATAAGCCAGATTAAAAAATGAATAATCCAGAATCTCACAAGCATTAAATTTAATTTACAAAAAGGTTTGTCAATGAACACCAAAGAAAAGAAAATATAGAGATGGAACTTTCAACACGTGGATGTTCTTTAATAAAACTTTTAACTGCATGCATGCATGCATGCTAAATTTATCTCCAAAATCAATTTCAAAACGTAAAAAAAATTTAAGGGTGTGTTTAATAAAAACTGAAAGTTCATGTATTAAAGGACACTATCAGAACATTATGAAATTAATGAGTCTATATCAACTGAAAATAATGTCACGTAATAATTTAGAAGATATGGAGTTTGCTCCAAAATCTTTTTCTACAGATTAACAAACAGCACTAAATCATTTGTATTGCTACAATTTTCATTTTCAGCTGCAAAAGATTCATGTATATATATCGTTTGAAGGACATTGTCTTAAAGTACTGTTGCTTTCCCAGCTAGTATACACTACTGTTCTGTCATTTGTCACATGAATGTAATAATGAATGGGTCATAATATGAATACATTTATCAAGCTTTTATGGCATTATCACCCCAGACGGTCTCACCTACAATCAATTTTTCATGTGTATAAATATTTTATATAGATGCCACTTAACAACATGCCTAGACCAAGAACAAAGAGCAACTTACCAGTCATGCATAACACCAGTAAAACCTCTATCTAGTATAAGAGACAGCGCATTTGAAGCCCTGGCAGGAACAACATTCATAACCCACACTAATTTTTTCTCCTCCAGAAGGGCAGCATTCAAACCCCCATAATTAGCATTCATGTCCATAACATTTCGTATCATGTTATATGGAGGCAATGGGTCTTCATCTCCAGGCCTCTTTGGATGGTCAGAGAAAATTAGCGGTGTAAGCAATGACCAATAATTCTTGACAGCTGATCTCCAGATTTGCATGTCTTCATAAAATTCGTCAGGCAGAACTCCTGCAATAATAAAGAGCAATTCATGAAAAGGCAAAACAGTATAAAATGGGAATGAAATTTGAAGTTGGAGAAGCTAGGAGAAGAGGAGCAGAAAGCTGATAAGACACAATACTTTCCATGAATTTCAAGGTCAGCTGGGCTCAATTCAGATCCAAAGGATCTGTTCTGTATTGCAATCCAGCGCTTGCTAGAGGTCCCACTTATACATGGTACAAGTGGATGATAATATGGCTGGGAATCACCATCTTCTTTACAGAGCTTTATGCCATGCTTCTTGCTACAAT
Organism: Dalbergia oliveri; assembly: GCA_030441495.1. NCBI lineage: Eukaryota > Viridiplantae > Streptophyta > Magnoliopsida > Fabales > Fabaceae > Dalbergia > Dalbergia oliveri. The sequence continues at coordinate 33,326,162 of JAMLFY010000002.1, read as the reverse complement.
GTAAGAAATAGATGTCACAAAAAAACTACAGTTAGAGGAGCAAGTGTTGAGCAAGCCAACAGTACAACTAAAAGTGATTAATATTAGCAATCTTAAATAAACAGTCTATTGACTAAAATTATTTGTCATTTATGTCATTCACATTAATACAACTATCCTTACCGAGATGAATAACAATTAACATCAGCAGTCTTCTGCCAGATGAAAGTTACATCTTGCTGAGCTAGAAGAGTCCAACAGAGTTGCTGGGTCAGCTCTTCTAGTGGGTTCAACATGATTCTCTGTTTTTCCCGTGCTGAACTTCCCTGCGGCCTGCTCGTGGGTGATGTTAGAACAAAATATCCTCCAGGTTTAAGAACACGGTCAACTTCTATAAGGAACATTCCATCTGTAGGATGAAGTCAATGTTAGAGAGAAAAAGATAGCAGTTCATACACAAGCTATACCCTATTCATGGGGTAGAAAAGACATGGGAAGATGGACAAGTAAAAAGAGATGGCAATAATATCGAGAGAATGAAAGTGAAAGAAAGAAAAATTTGTTGATCGTCATATACACAATTCAGACATCAATTTCAACCATCAGTTCAACTGGTGACAAACAAATTACTGAAAGTTGAAACCAATATTATGTTGATTTAATAAATCCAAACAAACTTATATTCCAAAACCAAGATATAATTTAGCCCTAGAACATAGTATAATTACATTGACTACTGGCAATAAACTGTCAAAAGCAAACTAGAAAGTGACTTAGATCTTGACTTTAATATCTACTCCCAGGTAGGTTCTTAGCAAGATACTAATTCAACCTATAGAAGATAAATAAACACAAAATGCATAAATGCTATGGAAATTGCTATCCAAAAACCAAATAAGGAACTCATTATTATCTGCCATCAAGGATCAACTATCCCAAAGCTTTAACTGTTAGGAGGAGGTGAAGAATAGTTTAATATCTCTAACACACCCCTTCATGCAAGGGCCCTACAAGCTTGAATTGTGGATAATTGAAGGGCTGTAGACCCACTTTATCTTGTTCCAAAATTAAGTGTAATCATAAAGAGTGGGGAGACAAGGATCACACTCCTAAACATATGGTGTCGAGAATCGATTATCACAAAAGCTTAAGTTGTTAGGTGGCGGCCAATAGTGGTTCTGTACTTCTAACACAAGGTTCAATGCATTTGTGTTATCTCAAGGGTTAGTGATAACTCAATCTGTCAGTCAGTAGTTTGACATTTGACAAACATCCTTATCATACTTAGCCCTGCAGGCTACAACACCAAAGGTGGTGCACCTCAATCAGTCTTCTCTCCCATTTGTTATGTACTACAACTTTCAACAAAAACTATGACTTAAATATAAAAAATTACACAAATATAAATCACATTCGACTCTTCATCAGCATGTAAAAATCTCAAAAATTACACAAATAAGTCACATGACTCTTCATCAGCATGTAAATAAAAAATACTAACAGCAAGAAATTGAACTTAATTTAAGAGTCAAAGGAAATCTACTCCACCATAAATGATGGATTAATGTTCATAAACCATTTAATTACTTTTTTCATCCCAAATGATGCCACATTGAGCACAGTGAACCATGTCATATGATAATGATGGATAAGGAAGCTGTCTTGCAATGAAGTTGCCGATCATAGCAGGAAGGCCTCTCTCAAGTGACAATTGAACTTGGCTGCCAGTTGGTTCATACGCTGCCATACAAACTGCCATCATTTTCAGGGACAACAAATGAGCTCCAAAGCTACCAAATCCGCAATTAATATCCAGTATACTTCGAACCTGTTACAATGTGATCAAGATAGATCAGTCACATATATTATGCAACCAAAAACAACATGGCCCTTAGTGGGAATCAAAACAGGGAGCAGAGGCAGCTACACAGCAGAACCTTTTCTTACTTTACTATAACAAAACTGTTATACACAAACCCTATCCCTGTAAACCATTACGGATCCCCAAAGAACAACTCACGGATTATGCTATATGAAAGACTTACACCAGCTTGAGGAAAGTCGGTATCACTTCCTAACCCTATCATCTCTGCAAGTTGGCGTGAGTAATCTTTCACACCGTCAAAGATCAATCCATCCTCTGAGTGAAAGGCAATTTGATTCTCTTCTAGTAGCATCAACCTAGATAAATTATCACAAAATTTTAAAAATCAAGATTAAAAATGGTCATTTATTATGAATCACATCGGTAAAAGACCCAAAACAAGCTGCATCGCTGGAAGCAGTATTTTACACATAAAGCTCATTCACGTAATTTTTATCCTTATTTATTATTAGTTCATCCGTTTCAAAATAACTGTCATTTTAGATAAAGTGGTACATTAAAAAAAGCAATTGTGTTCAGATACATTGATTTTTTAATGTATCACTTTGTCTAAAACGATAGTCATTTTGAAACGGAGGGAGTACCCTCAACCAAACAGACCATATAGCAACAAAATCTCATCTACCCACTCTATCTGACAATCTAACTTCCACAAAAAGAAGTACCTTTTGGTCATACTACCAGAAGAAAGGAATTGATCTTTACTCAATTTCACATTCCCGCTCCATATAACATCCCGGCCACTCGGCCACTGCAAGGGGATCTTGTAATCCTTGGGAGGGCGAACCAAACACCTATCAACTTCCCTTGACAGCTCGCAATGCCGATCAAACTCCTCACCCTCTTTCAACCCAGACAACAAATTCGCAGAGACATTGTGGCAGGGCACGAAATTCTCCCTTTCCTTGCCACAAAGCCCAAGGTCCTTCAACCTACTGGCGCCAGCACCCGATGTCACTGACCTTAGCTCCAAATAATCAGAGGCTGTTTGCTCTTTTATCCTTCTATAGCTCGTGTATATGAGAGATGCTGGGTCACGTGGTTCTGAATCAATGGCGTTGGAAGACGAAGAAGAACCTAACACTGCAATTAAAGCGAGCACGCTGATTAAGCACAGGATTAACCAGCTAAGTGGCGGTTTAGGGCCAATAATTATGGACAATTTATTGAACCAGGAGCTTCTCATGTCCAAATAAAAATAAAAATATCGCGATAACTGCCACTGCTTTTCACACACACGCGCGCGCCACAAGAAGATTCAAAGCCGCGCTAAAATTGAGCTCCGTCAACCCTAATTTTCGAACCGTAACACGTCGTAACAGCGTGAATCCGATCCTCACTCTCCCTGCAAGCATTGAAACGAAGGAGCTAGCGCAATTTGGAAGAAGAAAAAAGCCAACTGCGGATTCACCCGCCGAAGAAACGCGTGATTCTGAATCTCAAAAGATTATAAAACAATGCTGATCGCGTAAATGGCCGATCAATGAAACGGATCGCGGGGCACAACTTTGGATGAATCCAGAAGAATCGAACGAGCTGAATCCGATTTTTTTTTTTTTTACTTTCCCTTTTCGAAAACGCAACGGGGGCCAGATCGGATTGAATTGAGCGAAGGGGAATGGAGAATTAGGGTTTTTGGTTGGGAAGAGAGTGAGATTGATTCAGAAAGCAGTTCGTACTGATGAAGAAGAGCGCTATTTCCGGTTAGGGTCCAAATTGTTTGGATTGCCACTTTCCTTTGATTTGTAATTTTTTTCTCTCTGCTCTTATATACCCACCAATCATTTACTAATCAGTTCTAAAATCTTTTCAAATAAAAATAAATCGAAAATAAATATGTTCTGTTGGCTTCTGCGTCGACGAAAGTCGAAAACTAGAGGAGGAAGGAATAATTGGTAATTAATTAATGATGTTTTTATTTTTTTAACCTTTGGGACTAAACATGGAAATGGTAAACTAGAATTATAGTACTACATTTTTGCTGCTTTGGGATTTTTTTATTACGGTAAATATTAAAAAGAAATGATATTTGAACCTTCAAAAATTATTTTATCATTTTATACTAGACATTCATTTTTAAATATTTAAATAATATTACTCAATATTAAATATTTATTTTAGCCTCTCATAAATTTATTGAGAATAAATTAATTAGTCTCTTTTTTCAAATATAAAAGAGAAAAACGAAACTTTCAAATTTTGATAAACTAATTTATTCTCAATATATTTTTTAGGGGCCATTTTAGTATTTACTTCCTCAATTTCTTAATAATAGTAATTCTTGGAAGATCAAATTAATATATTGAAAGTTAATATATTTGAAATTATTGAAAAGTTATTATCTCACTACATATATTATAACTAAAGATATTAACTTTTCAATACATAAATTTAACTTGGTTTAAGTGATTATTATTATGAAGGAGCAATCTTTTATTATTAATGCTGCTTTGGGATTCTATTGTTGTGAGGATGAATCATGTATGTTTTTTTGCGAAGCCATAGATGACACAGAACTGATAAAAGTGTTGATATAAAAGCAACAATAAATCTAGGATTTTGCTAACTAGCGTCCTTGGGACAATGATTAAGGTTACTAAAAAAAGTTAAGTTTCAAAACTTTGTCATAAATAAAATACTTTGAAAATATAAGATCTCACTTTTTCTATGCAAACATTTTCCTTTTCTACTCGGTAACAAGTACCCGTATGGTTAGATATTAACCGCTAACGTATTACACGTGCTGGGGAACATACTCTCAGTTTTTGAATTATACTCTCTCTTTCCACTTTAAATATTTCTGAAAACAATTCGATTTTTTAATATATCAAATTTTCACGTGTTTTTAGGAGATACTTATAAGTGGATGGAAGTAGTTATTGACTTTACTTTTGTTACCCAACCAAAATTTTTATTAGCGTGACTTTTTAAGGAGTAGGTAAGAGAATCAACTATTATAACTAATATTGCAATACATAATTGGATGATTGTATAAAATTTTTTATACCGTTAGTATATAGAATAAATAAAATTGGTAAAAAAATTAATATTTTTTAATATGATAAATGGACATATATTTAATAAAAAAATTTAACAAATTGAGTGAAACAAGGAAAGTATTAGTTAAGATCTCTAATATAAAAAAGGTAAAATATGTATATAAACTCGAGAGCAAAACGAGCATATTTAAGAATTCGTTTCTTTCTTTTATTTTCTTAGCCGGGACATTTTTTTGTCTTTTTTGGTTTTCTTATTCAATAGATGGCCTCACTAATTACTACTCAATCTTTTTTAGAATATTTATTCATTTTCAAATAAAATTATTTTTTAAAATATCCATCAATTTTACATTCCAATAAAGTATAATTTTCTTTTCTTCTAATAATACTTCTAGTAATTAATAACCATTATAATGCATTTGATTAAGGGATAAAATTAAGGATAAATTTTTTATGGATAGATTTTATATATAAAATTACACATGAAATTCATTCATGCAGATTACCCTCCATTTTTACCCCTAGTCAAACATGCCCTTAGTGTAATATTTCATTTTCAATCCTTTGATATGCTCCATAATTATTGATCATTAAGATATATTAGTTCATACACTATACTCCACAATTAATGATCACTACTATATATCACATATATCATAATTTTATATAAGAGTACTCTATTATTATATTATTTTTTTTAATATTTATGTTTATATAAATTTGACAGAAATTTTGTTAGGCAAGGAGTATTAGGAGAGAGTGTCATGGACGGCCTTCCTTGAATGGTTAATTTGCGGAAGATTTTAGAAGATTCTGAAAGACCATAGAAAAATGTAAAATATTGTGGAACAATGTAGAGTGCTCTAGAATGTTCTAGATACTTGTGGAACCATGTAGAACTATGTAGAAATATGTAGAACTATCTAGAAGCTTCTAGAGATATGTATGAGTTATCTAGAATGTCCTTAGTAGATATGTATAGATAGTTTAGAAACATGTAGATATGTGTGGAGAGAATGAAGGTTTAGACATATGATCTAGACCGTCCATTAGAATTAATCTCCACCGTCCATTAAGGAGGTGGAAGTCTATATATATGGGTAGCCATTCTTGGCTAAATCATCCAAGTCATCAAAGTCATTTGTAAACTTTCCTTTATGTAGTACAAAAGTATTCTCTTCACCAAAGTTTTCTTATTCTCTTGTGCTCCTTGTTTCTATTGCTAGTCATTTTGAGTGGGCTGAATTAGTGCTTAGCTCAAAAGGTTGAGTAGGGAAGGGCAGAGCGTATAAGACTCTTCAACTCCCAACGTTTTCAAAACTCAAAGTTGCCCAGTAGGGAGCACCATGATGGAAACTTACTAATTATTAATAACATTTTTCTTTTTTGCCATGAATTGGATTGTATCTTGACTTTGTCTTCTACTCTTATATGAGCTCAAAGACGACAAAAAGAACACAAGTTCACTAATCCAACAGCTGCCAAATGGATGCGACTATTCGTTGCCAGCCCGTCACAAATTAAAGACAAAAACGCAAGTCTAATTCCAATGTAAATTCCTTTCCATGTGGAGATTATTCTAGTATTATTTTAAGTATGGCATAACGTAATCTAAAATTAAATTTAAGGACCATATATTCCCATTCATGATTACAAGGTAGTGTTTAGTTTCTATCCTAAATAGAGAATATAGAGATACTAGAGATATAGAGTTGTTTGATTGTAGAAATGGGTACAAAATGTAGAAAATTTTCTGTCTCTCAGACACAAAATATAGAAAATTTATGTACCTCCAAAATAGAGAGAACAATGAAGACACAGGGACATAAATTTAATATTTTTTTCCCAATAATATCCTTATATCCTTCTTTGTCCTCACCATCATATGTGGTTCGGCGTGGCGGCAGCCCGCGACCCTTGGCAGAGATAAATAATGCCTTTATCCTGATTTTTTATCTTGTCCATATACTTCCAAATACAGAGGCAGTCACATGTCTTATACTATACTATCAAATGATATAAAGACAATGTTTTTCATATTTCCGTCTCGTCTCCACGGTCCTGGATAGAAACCAAACAATACCCAACATCTTATGTTTTAGACCCTTCATTATTTTTATACTTCCTTCATTCTCTAATAAGTGTTCATCGTTATTTAGGCACACACATTAAATCATAGTTATCAGAACCGAACCAATGATCGACCTGGTCAAGGCACCGGGCCATTCAGTCACAACTGGTGGGTCACTAGTCGAACCTTGAACCAGATTTATACAAAAAAATATAAAAATATATAAATATTTGAATAAAATTCAATAAAATGACAACTAATTAACAACTTTACACTCTTTAAGAGGTCTAAATATAAAAATATAAATAAATAACATAAATTCCTAAATATTGTTCACATTTCATAATCACGAATCACAATTGACAAGTTCAAAACATAATTACGTAAGTAAATTAATTTTATATCACAAACTCACAAATTATGATAATACAAACAAAGTTACTGCATTTTTCTATAAGTTATATTAGAATTTTTTTAAGATTTAAAAAAATGACATCATTTAGCAAAAAAAGAAAAAAAAAAGTGACCCAAAAAAAAAGACCCAGCGTTCGCCAAGAGGCCTTTTGACACAAAATGGCCAAGTAACCGGGTCACACCTGTTTAAATGGACCGATCCAACAACGGCTCTGATCGATTTCATAACCGATTTACCGATTTTCCTTCGAAACGGTGGTCGAGTTTTTATAACATTGCATTAAATAAATAATTGGATGGTCTTGAAGTTAAATAAAATTAATAAGTGTATTTTATAATGCTACCTTTATCACTTACTCCAACACAATCTCACATATTTAATCTATCCACTAACTCTCTCTCATAAGAGTATCAAGGAAAAAAAATTAATGTTGTCTATAATTCTTAAAAGAATATATAATATAGTAGAAAATAATTTTATAAATAGACACTTATTAAATATATATATATATATATATATATAGGGAAACGCTAATATCCACACCTTCATATAAAGGCTAACAAGCTAAATATTTAGTTTTAGACCAAAAGCCCACTCTCCTATTGTAAGAAGAAACCCATAATTTAGAATAAATTAGTACTTTTGTCTCATGCACATTAATTACTAGTTTAGTTTTCTCTCTGACCATATGTTATAATATAATGCTCAAAATCTTTCCTAACCCAAATAACAAATCCAAGGAACTAAGTACTTCATGCATGTATAAGCTGTCAATTTGGTATATTTAATTAGAAAATATATTCAAAAGTGAAAGAAATAAGGTAATGAATGAATTATAAGCATCATATGGGCAGGCTATCTGTTTAGTCACCAATTTCTTAAGTGATCGGAGTTTGAATCCCATTTCTATAACATTTTAAATTTTTGCTATTTTGACAAATTTATACCTAGGTCCCATATATAGAACTCAAATTTATAGTTTAGAATTCTAATTTTAATTTAACTTTTGCCTCAGTTGAAATTGTATTGAAGCATAAAATAATACTCTAACTATAATTTGACCCGCGCTTGCATGAATAATAGAAATAAATGACTACATAATTTTGAATTATATAATTGTGATGAAAGATAGTTTAAGTAGTAGTCTAAATTATTGTACATTAATTATTCTTTAAATCATTATATAATGGTCACACCTGGTGGAATAATGGTCATTATTCTTTAAATCATTATAATAATGGTCATACTCCTGGCAAGCATATCCAATGTCACAGTAGATACCTGGTAAAAGATGATACAATTAGTGAAAATATACCGAAACAGCATTTCTAGATAAATTTGTCACATGGTAAAAAATATTCACCTTTAAAAGTAACTTCTTCAACCTTTACTTCATATTATATATTTCAAGCGTTGAAAAAATTACATATATTTTTTTAATGAATAGTAGGGCAAAAGGTTTTTTTTCACAACAACTAATTTAACTGAATTGTCATTTTATATATAAATTTGTACATGAAATAGAATTTTCAATTTGAGGGGAGTCTTTCAATTGATGTCAATTGATATTTATATCACACAAATTACACGCTACAATATCCAACATTTTCTTTCTTTTATACATTTTAATACCTTTTATTTATCCTTTTCATTATAATATGTTTAATTAAAACTAAAACATATAAAGCAATGTTTTTAACAATAATTTACATACAAATTTTAAAAATATAATAATTTAAATATTGATAGCATTAAATTTATGCAAGCGAGGTTAAGGAGAGTTTTGAGGGATGAGCTCTGTATAACAAACCACTAATGAATGAACTCCTCTTAATTAAGAACTTTTCCCAAAACCTAGCTTTAATGTTCTCTGAGAAAGCTAGACACAATACTTGCCTAAAAAATGAGCGAGCCGTCTAGATTTAATCTTAGCATTCTTACACTATTGTTCAACTATTTCTCTATCTTTTAAAAACCCTCGCCCTTACAAATTAGTTCACCGTGATAGTTCAGTTTATCATCACATTTGTAAAATTTAATTCCTTATATCTTTGTATATACTGGAGTCATTTGTCACCTGATAATGAAATAAAAGCCGTACTAAGAACTTTTAATTGTAAAAGTATGATATTAATACAAATTTCAAAATAAGAACCAATCTATAAAAAATAAAATAGCAAATAACTTTAAAAACGCTGATGATCGACAAAGCTGATGCTATTCTAAATAAAGTATGTATCACTCACTTTTTAAGCTTTCAAGACATTGATTGTATTTATTCTTTTACTCATTTTAGTATTAGGAGGATTTATAGTAAGATTGGTAGGAGGTTATAGCAATACTCCTTCTCTCTTTTGTCCATTTGCAAGTATTTTTCCTATGTTGGGATTAAAATGAATATTAAATGAGATTTAATTTAAATTGATTGTATTATGATATTTATTCATCTTTTTTCTCTCATATCTCTCGTATGTCTCCTCCTTTAAAATTTTAAAAAATAAAATAAAATAATTCGGAAGAATTGCAAAAAAAAAATTAAATATTTAAACTCGAAAAACCAAACATTTGCAAATCAATAAAATTTTCATTTTTGATTCCGAAAACACTTGTACATCCTTTTCCACTTTTCGACTGGAAATGATTCGGAAGACGACTTCAAGGGGCTAATCGCATGGTTACAGTATATGGGGAATTTGATGAGTAGATCCAAGTTGAAAAGTTAACAAAAGAATAAAAGAAAGAAGGGGTGTTTCATAACTATTTTTTAAAACTATTTTTGACTTTTGGAAATTAAAACGTAAACGAACTCGTTTGGAAAGAAGTATTTTTGACATTAGTTATAAAAACTATAAAACACAATATAAGTCTTACAAACAAAAATTACAAAGCAGTTCTAAGATGTTTTTTAGAATTGTTCTGAAAACAAAGAATGAGATGGTGGCAATTTTGTGAATAATGGGAAGACACTCTTCGACTCCTATAACAACTCAACAAGAAGCATTTTTATTCATTTTCTACTTGTAACTCACAAGTTGTCAAGTGCAAGTGCGCGTCTCCGTGGTGCATGGAGAAGCTGCGGCAAGCATGACGTGTCAAGGTGGAGGCGCGAGGGGCGACTCGACGTGGGCTTTCGCCCGTGGCGGACTTCGTGGCTGTAGTCCTGGCGACGCATGGGAGAGGCAGCGGTGGGCACGATGGCGTCAAGGGTGGAGGCGCGAGTGGGCACGACTCAACGCGAGGCTTCGATGACGATGACGGACTTCGCGGCTGAGTCCTGCGACGCATGGGATAGGCTGAGCGGTGGCACGATGGTGACTCAACGCTGGGCTTGTTGTCCGGGGTTGCTCCTGGGCTTCTCTCTTTCTCTTTATTTTTCTATTGTTTTTTATGATGATGGTGAGTTGTGGCTTTGACTGGTTTTTGGGTCTGGATGGGTTATGGGTTTGACAATGGTTCGATGGGTGATGGTGATTGATGAAGGTTGATGGTGAAAGTTGAGGTGATGACGGTGTTGGAAGGCGATGGTGTGGTGATGAAGGTGATCGTTAGTAGTTGTGATGGGCTCAATATGGTGGTGACAAGAGGTTTCCTATTGTTAGTGGTGGTTTTGAAAGTGTGGTTGGTGGTGATGGTGGTAGTGATGGCTATTGTGAAGGTGTTGGTGGCGGTGATGAGTATGGTTGGGGAAGATGATGATATTGAGTTTCTTTGTAAATTGATACCAAGTTGTAATGCAATTGTTAAACAATTTTTTGTTTTATCCATTTTAAAAGTTGTTTTTTTAAAAAATTATTCAAACAAGTTTTCTTGTTTTTTTATTTTTAAAAAATAAACTTAAACTTACTTTTAAAATAGTTTTAAAAAATTTAAGAACAAAAATACTTCCAAACTAGCCCAAAAATTTCTACTTGCCCCTAAAGCTGGAGTCATAATTCAATGCTAATGTTTTGGATTAAATGGACAGTCCACCATATCTGTAAAATTCTAAGAGAGAGAAACAGAGAATATCTGAAGAGAATAAAATTGAATTATAGAAAATAATTTCACCACAGTTGTTTTTCATTACAGGTGAGGTTTATATATTGCTAGACAAGAGTTGAAATGGACACGTGATTATATTCATTGCCAGCTTGTTAAGTCCAAACCGACTTAACTACTTCTAATAGCTACTCTCCCTAATAGTCCTCTAAACTCAGGGAAGCTAGAGGCTCTAACCTGAGTTTGGTTCTTAGATGAGAAAATTGGATGGCAAAAGTAGCTTTTGTAAGAACATCTATTGTTTGTTCTGTTGAGGGAATGTGATTGATGTGTAATTGCTCTACTTGAACCTTTTCTCTCACAAAATAGAGGTCTAGCTCAAAATGTTTTGAGCGGCCATGGAGTACAAGGTTGGCAGGAATGCTTACTGATTAAGGTTATCACAGTAAATGGTTGGTGGCAGTGTGGATCGGACACAAAGTTCACTCAAAAGTGATTTAAGCCATATAGAAGTTCATTGAGGGAAGCTGCCAAGCTTCTATATTCAGCTTCGGTACTTGACCTGGAGACTACCACTTGTTTCTTAGACAACTAGGAAATTATATTCGCCCAAATTTGATAGGCAAACATACATCCAACCATTCTTGCTTTGATTGAATCGCCTAGAGATGCTAAAAGCCAAGATAATAGAAGATTATCTTGATCAATGTTGTACATAATAAGCGGAATCTTCTCCATATCAAGGTGTTTTTGAAGCTTGTAACCTTTGATAGTTGCTACAGCTTCTTGATGCCATAAGAGGTAGTTTTCTTCATTAGTTTTGATAGAGACTGACTGGAAAAGGTGTGTGGAGTGAAGATCAGAGAAGAAGCAGTTAAGAGAAAAGAGGATTCAGGTGAAGGTGGTAGAGTTGCCATGTAAAATTCTAAGAAGAGAGAAAGAAACGAGAGTCGCGAAGAGAATAAAACTGAATTGTAGAAAATGATTTCACCACACTTGTTTTTCATTATAGGTAAGGTTTATATATTGTCATACAAGAGTTGAAATGGACACATGATTATATTCATTGCAAGTTGTTAAGTCCTAACTACTTAACCTCTTCTAATAGCTGCTCTCCCTAATAATATCTTTACTTGACTATCACAAAAAATTGGAAGTTATACCAAGCCTTTTTTTTTAAAGAGAAAATGGGACGTGCTAGTTTAATGTTTGGATTTTGTATTTTTGTCAGAACATTGCATGTTTGGATTGGTAAGGACAATTTTTATTAGCATAATTAGGCTAACTAGTAGTTCCATTTCTCCTCACATGAGGACTGAAATGCAAAGAAGTTAAGAAGATATAGACAATTTTGGATAATGAGGCCAGAATTGTCCTCAGTTGGCTTGAAAGAGCTTGGAAAACTTTTACATTATCACTCTCTAAGAGAACATCCAGGAGGTAGCAATCTATAGTGAAATTAAGGCCCAAAAAGCATCCCAAATAACCTTGAGAAACCTAGAACAATTTCAAGGTATCCATTTCGATAATGGATGACAAATATCAACCTATATAGTTCCCGTTCTAGCATGATGCAATCAATTTTACAAGAAGGTATTTGCTTAGGTGTTTATGCAGGTCAATGCGTACCATGTCGATGGTGATGTGGAGCATTCTACCATCATAACTGGTCAAATAATATACTGATATTTGGCACCATGTAGTGCTATTGAATTGTCAAAGCTAAATTGACTAGATGAAAAAAAAATTGAATCTAAATTTTAATTACAAACTAATGACTCCTTACTATAGCCTCTCCCATCCTTTCCCATTTTCGCCATTGTCCTCCGATCCATCCCCCTCCAACATGGTGACCACTATCGACGTAAGCTTGGAGTACGGAGCCAAGAGAACCTCCTCCGCATTCTCCGTTGGCTCTTCTCCGACGGTGGCGGAAGCCTCTTCCTTCCTCTTCATTCTTGTTGCTACTCTTCTTCTTCAAGCTACTTAGCATTGCGAAGACATTGGTGGTGCTTAGTGGTGGTGCCTCATCTCTCCTGCTCCCTCCTCCCACCATTTTCAAAGCTTAGAGGTTCAATTCCGAAATTTTATTTTATTTTATTTTTTATTGTCAATTGTGGGAATGATGTTCAGGGACGAAATTGGGAATTTGAAGAATTAAGAAGGGGATTTTTAGGGTTTTTGGAGGAGGCTAAATGGTTGAGAGGAGATGACGATATGTAGGGTTTGTTTGGGAATGAAGACCTAGCTAGTCACAAAGCGACTATGCCATTCTCCTTGAACCATGCCCACAACCATTGTAGATGACGCCAAATGCCGGATGCCTTGAGCTTGCCACATGCGCACAAAGGAGAGTCAGTGGAGTGTGAGGTGTGCCTAGGGTGGTGCAGGGTTCTTATGGTAGGCATCGATGATGTTGACGGTAGAGTCTGGTGGTTGAGGAAGGAAGGAGAAGCGGCAGTGAAGGGGATAAGGAGTCACTAGTTTGGTAAATAAGATTTAGATCTAATTTTTTTAGAATTGAACAACACTTCATTGCACAAACAGCCATCGACACAATAAACATTGACCTACATAGGCATATGATAATTCATCTTACAAAAATTGTCATTCATATGCTATACTAAATATTATAGTAGCAGTTCTAAAATCATTTTTGCCACCAATTCACTATACTACTGCTCAATATCTGATCAAACTCCTGACCAGAGAGCTCCAATCACATGAAAATAATTTGCTATGAACAAAGACAAGTTTTTATTAATCTTTTTGACTCAGACATTGTCAAAATAACAAAAAACATTAGATGGAAGTAGACACCTAAGCGAAACCCCCCAACATTATTACTCGTATTATCGTTCACGGGTAAAGAGAGAAATCCTCCTCACAAACTACAAACATGCAACGTACTATTGTTACTACTATAGCACTCTTCCACATTGACTCCCTCCCTCCCTCATTATTTATAGCAAAACACACAGAAGCACTAATCTTTACGTGAAGATATCACATATAGCCAGTGCTATATATACAAAAGTACTACACCACTTTCCAACCAAGCTATAGCTGCAACTGATTGCAGCCTCATCACTTCAGATCCCTCCTCCCCCTGTTCATGTTCATGTCATCCCTGCTCAAGTTCCTGTTCCTTCCGGCGTCGCCGGCACCACCACGTGCAGCAGTCGCATCTCCTCCTCTCCACTGGCCAGCATCAACACCACCGGTTCCAGTGGTGCCATAGCCAGCGGTAGGATCAGTGCCATATGCAGTAGCACCAGTAGTGCTTTGATACATTCCAGTATCCCCACCAGCGGCACCATAATCAGTATTCATGCCGCCATATGGTCCTGCTGGAGCAGGTGCTCCATATCCTGTCGCAAAAGCATAGGGAGCTGCTGGGTCCGGGCTACCTGCCCTCGTTCCAAACTCCTCTTTCCACCGATCCGACTCCTGCTGCTGCTCGCTCTTGCGAGCATCACGGTCACGCTGATCTCGCTCTTGCTGGGCTCTAGCAGCATTTCCAAATTCGTCTCGGCGCTGCTGTTGCTGTGCCATCTTCAACAACAAAGAAGAAAAGATATAACAATAATATATATTCAGATTTAGATGAGATAATAGATATATGCTTATGGGTGGTTCGGAGGGGAACGTGTTTTGCGCGGTATATATATTGGTGGAGAGCTTAATTAAGCGGTGAGGAGTGAGCACTACTGTATACGTACACCTGCCACGATGAGCTTACAAAATCTGCCACGTAACTGGACTCGCTGATTGCCAACACGTGTCGCGTCAAAATACTATGAATATACCGCATTATTTAATCAAACTTCATCATATGTCAATGTATCTTAACTAGTCGAAAACCGTGCAATGCACGGTGGTCACAGAACTAATTTTTTTAGATATGTTTTAATAAAATTGATCAAAACATGAATAATATTTGGAATGTGCAGGCATGTTCTTCATGTGATTTAAATGATCAATATCGCTTCCACAATTATAACTATTATAATTGAATATAATTAATCTTTGATCAATTTAAGTCGTTCTTTGTAACCCTTTTGTTGTTAAAATCGAAGACTTTCCCAAAAAATATAGGGAAAAACCAAGTGAAGTATTAAATCGCACAAAGGGAAAACACTAAACATGTATACTAATTCAGTTGGATGGCAATATGTTGATTCTTTTTAGGGGTACATGAATGTGAAGAACTTTCCAATTTACATCAAATTCTCTCAGTAGTTGAGCAAACATTGCAAACTAAAAGATAATGAGTTTGCTAACAAAAACTCCAAGAGCAATAAAAAAAAAATATTGGGTTTTCCAATTGGATCTTTGATGGGCTCGTACCTTCTGTGAGCTAGTGCCTATGCTAGTAGATGAAAGAATTTTCCAATCTCAAATTTTTCGGGTCAATCTATTCTAGATTTTTTGGTTTATATTTTTATTAAGAAAGGAGGAAAGTTTATTGATTAAAAAATAAAGGCTGTAGCTAACACAATGTCAATCCATGTTCTTCGAAAACAAAGTTAATCCCAATATGGTTTCGTTTCCATCATCAATAAATAAACAGATCAAGAAACGAAGTCAATCATCATTCATCTCTATATACATCTCTAATTATCACAAAAAAACATGACATGGCATATCAAAAAGCATATTCAAATAACTGCTATAAATATTTGGAAATAATGGAAGTAATGCAACACATCATTCCATTAAGTTAAACTTTCATTACAAACTAATACCTCTACAACCCATAGTGTAGTAACCCGTGCAACGCACGGGAAGGTTAATTAGCTTAGATGCAAAGTAAATTATGTGTTTGGAATAACAATTATAAAAATAACATCTTATAACACTTCCATAACCATATTTATCTAAGTAATGAATATTAGGGGGTAATGATTTTAATTGATCCCAAATAAGGGAAGCAACCAGAATCCATAAATAATATACAAATAACCCAAAAAATAAATCACCAAACTTAAGGCATCCACCTATTAGACTTTAATAACCTTTCCTAAATAATAGAAACTTAGCAGCAAGACCAATGGCTTTGGTAACGACCATAATGTGAAAAACCTTGGAACAAAGCCATAGTAGCAATACTAAATACACATGTCTACCCTATAACCCACCACCTATTGTATTAAATGATCATTTTCTGAAGATAGTAGCAAAATAGGAATATGAACCCTTTAAATATCTCCGCACAGTAGACCATGCCTCCAATTTGCATCCACACACATTAAAGTTCAACTCCAATTCCTGAATCAAAGAAACAGGACAGCAGTATAGGCCAGCTCAATTAAATTCCTAGGAGCAAAACCTAGCTATAAAGGCCACAAACGCATGCAAATTCCAGCATCATATCCCAGCACAAATGTCTCGTACCATCTCATGGGTCATCAACACAATATTGGCACCATAGTTGAGGACATTAGCAATACAAAGGAAAATGATGAAGAATACAACTAAGCTAACGTCATTGATAGTCCTTTGTTGGAATAACAACACCTTTTTTTCACAATGATAAGGCCCAACCCAACAGAGAAAAACCACATATTCCATCTGCAAAATGCATCAGAAAACACCACTTGATGTTCCCGAGTAAATAATAGGTCAACTCAACACAATCAAGACCAGCTCTTGAATCTCCATAGCCAAAACAACATTTAAACCATTGCATTCACTGCCCTATATTCATCTCCTTGCTAACAAATAAAGCACATAAACAACATATCACTCAAACCCCTTTAGCATTGCCATTAGGGTCATTATAGTGACCAGAAAAATTGTGTAGCTCTCACAAATAAATACAAAGTTTACCACCAAGGAGATATTGGCTTCCCATTCCATCAATTATAACACATCATCTATACACAATAATAAAGGGAATACTGCTCTTTTGGTGTCCAAATTTTTTTTCCAATTATACCCTTCCTATCAAACTTTTACAAATTTAAGTTTTCTTAACTACCTCATCCTACTTTTTCATCTCATCCTCAATTTTTATAACTGCTTCTCATACTTTCACGCGATCAATTTTTGTATCTTTTGGTGTCCAAGTTGTTATAATTGCTTTTCATTCTTTCACGCTCCTCACTTTACGTCCCGCTCATTCTTTCACCAATCACGAATTAATAAAGTGATCTACATTGCTGGGAAGGAAACGGTGCACGACTCAATCGGTGTGTCACCGACTACTGTTTGTTCTTCCCATAAATTATAATCCCATTGATTGTGATATGTGCGAAGGGACTTATGTTGAGAACATTGATTTGGATAAGGACACTTGGAATGAATGTGATGATTTATTTACTGTGAATGCAAGGCCAAGACCACCATCCAGAGAAAAAGAATTAATAATTCTTTCAACCAACAAATTTTTTTGTCTCAAGCATCTCTCACCAAGATTCGAATATACCCACACTCCCCGGCACTTTCAAGGTGGGTCATTTATTTTTTATATTTAATTTTGTTTTAATTCTATGTTTAACGGTGCATAAAAGTTTCATCACACATAACTTTCAAGTAGTGTAGAACGTCAAAATCCCTTTTTTGGTGTCCAATTTTTTTTCTTCCAATTTTACTATTAGTTTTATTTTCTCTACCTATTTCTTTACATAGAGTGAATATTTATCTTGCAATCACCACTTATTTTATCTAGGCTTCATTGATGCATTTTCATTTTGCTTTCTTCATTTATTCTTCTATTTTAACTGTGGCCTCTACCATTGTCAAAGAGATCCACTTTTAATTACTTTCGTTGTTTTAAAATTCTGTTCATGATATCCATTTAACTCTTCATAAATTGTGTATAATGAGCCTTTTCATAATATGTGTGACTTGGTACATGGATATGTCATTTCATTGCTTAAATTAAAAAATTATTGCCATTTATCTCTTTTGCTTTTATTTTGATGGTTTCACAGTCAAGACCATGCACAATGATTTTAACGAAAGGTTTGGCTTGAAGGCTCTACTCATTGTCAATGATATGTTTATGAAATAAAAAATGATATTTCAACCCCATTTCTTTGGGAACATTTTGACGCCTAAAAGAGAAAAGAAGGAATATATGATATTTGAACCCCATTTCTTTTGTATGTTGACTGTTTTGAATGTTATGGGGTTCAAATAATATTGTTCTTATGAACTATCTTGAAGGTACCTTCCTTTTTTTTTAGTATAATTACCATGCATTGACAGTGTAACTATCTTTACACTTGTCATGCAATAAAAACTGCCATGTGTGTTCATTAGATGATCATGGGTAGTTTAGATTTTAAAAAATTATTCAAAGTGATGAGTTGTCAACGTTTCATTTATTAACTATAAATTATTTTTACATTCAATATATTTCAATTAATTCCTTTTTTTATGCTATTTTATATTTGGTGTCCTGTATGTATATTTTCTTTGCTTATAATATTTAAATGTCATACTACAAAAATTATGCCTTGAGAATTAATTTTCCTATTAATGCTAATTTTTTTGTATCTAAAAACCAAATATGGCGTTTTCTATTCTCAAAAATAATTTTTTTATCCATGAACTATATGCCCCCTATGTATTTATTTTGCTTTACATGTCAATAAAATTTACTAACATTCATTCAACTTACCTATTACATTACCCGGAAACCATAATAGATTTTTCAATAATAATACTTAGTTGTTGAACTTTATCTTATAATAATATTCTTATAATAACTTGACAAAGTAAAAACTCTTTTCTAATAATGATATTAGATTCACATTTCATTAACTGAAGCTACAGTGATGATACAATTTTAAATATACATTTATAAATAGTCATCTAAAATTCAAATAGTGCTAATAGATTTAAATAGATAGATTAAAGTAACATTTATTTTTTTAATTTATTTCATATGTTGTTTACATATTCTTATCTTGCAACTATTTATGACATTTGATCATTAGAAATTTTGCTTAATGTTTTCAATTATCAACAAAATTTTAAGACTTATTTTACTGTTAAACAATTTGAATAATTATTTTTTTTAGCTATGCGATGTATATAGGACATTCCATGCAAAACAAGATATCTACATGTTACTGGTTTTAGAATATTCTTTAATTGCCAAGATAAATGTATTAGTTTGTATATTCATGAACTTCTATTTAATTTTAATATATAAGTTTTTTTGCACTTTTTCAAAACTCAACAACTCATTGATGATGAAATGTATACAAAATTGAGAAGAATCTTTGTAGAGTCATAAGTTTGATTTAATTGCTAATATTATAAAGATTTATGATTGAAATAAAATACTAAGCATATTAATTTATTTTGACTATATGCAGGAAAATGAAAGATACAAAAAATACGAATGAGTATTTCAACTTCCCAATTAAAGGCATTGATTGAATTGGCCAAATAAATAATCTTTGTCAATTTTTGTGCCTAATTGCCAAATTCCTCATTTTTTATATGGCATATGTAAATATAATAGGTACATTTAGAAACATATATTATATGTTCATCCTTCTTTCTACAACTTTTGTTATTATTTCTTTTAAATTTCCAGTTATTGATATATAAAATCATCATTCTACTTATAGAATAACGTAAACTTCCAAAAAATGAATAGTTCAGAACAATTCTTTATTTTAAGAGCCAAAAAATAATAAACACGAGTTGCAGCCACAATAATGTCTGTATTGCTAATGATATTACAAATTGATTATCGATGTAATATAGAATTAAATATGTACATATATATTTAATTAGGCAATACCCAAAAAATAAAAAATGCGGCTTGGCAGGCACGACAGTGCCTGTAAGCTATCAAGATAAAAAGAACAACAACACCTGTATTTTGAAAACAATTCCAGTTCATCATTCCAAAAGAAATCCTTTAAAAACCCATCCATCCACTCTCACTCTCACTCACACACACACACACACATACCAAAAGAAAAGGCATACGCCATATAGAACCCAAGCACACACACCATTCTCTTTCAAATCTCAACACTATCTCATTATCACTCAAATTCTGTACACTAGCACTCTCTATGTGATTTAATACCAGACTTAATCAAATATGGCAGAAGAATGATATAAAATAGAATGGTAAGGACTTAGATTCATGATTGTCCTTTATAATCAAACACTTCATTATACTAATGAGAACATGAAGAACATCTAGCTTTCTAGTTTCTAGCATGTCTGCCAACATATAGTGCACTCATTCTAACTTATAGCATGTCCAACACAAACTATTAGTGCACTCAAAAACATATGCATGATGAGTGAATATCATTTGTAAGTAGCCAATGATAGAGAAAATGAGGAAATTTAGATGCAAGTATCAATTCAAAAAACCATTATGTATAATTGATTTAAAGCTTGATATTGACTCAACACATCTAGGTCCTTATTTTAGGCACTCATACATCTAGGTCCTCATTCTTAGAATCTAAGGGCAGCACTCCAATTCAAGTCAAGTTAGAGAGTGAATACTAAAACTAGTTCTATAATTAGATAACCATAGGTTATAGAGTTCAACAGAGTCAAAAACTTAAAAAAATCTAAGAGAACACCTATAGAAGGGATAAAAAATAATCACTTAGCACAAAAGAACTAAGAACTCATCGCTATCCCTTTTCAAATTCAAGGAAAGTATTTTTGTTGGAGTCCATAGAGGAGGTTCAATTTAGACTGAAAAATGGAAACCTTAACCATTAGTGAAATTAGACAACAAGTTCAGAAACAAGAATTAAGAAATTATTAGGATTAATAAACAATGAAAAAGTAAATGCAAAATACAATATTAAAATTTTACTACCTTAGCGACAATGGAATTCACACTTCGGAATTTCACACTCAATGAATTGTTTATAGCAAGTGACAACCTAGCAATCAAAGAATAAAGGATAAGTAAGAATGCAATTAGAATAAAATCAACCTCATATGAAAAGGTTTGATTGTTGAAATAGAAATTGTAGTAAGGAGTTCTAAAAGACCAAAAAATACACAAATTTTGATCCACTGAGAGAATACTAAGGATTACACAGTATAGCAGCAGCAACCTTGGCACACAAAATCACATGCCACTAAAAACAAAATGGAACTCTAAAACTAAGCAATTAGCTTCCTATAGTTTTTCATGTTTTCCTGGCATACTTCAACTTTATGCAAAACAATCAAAATTACAAATAACATATAAGAGGCATATGAGTGTATGAGTGCCTAACAAAGAAAGAACAAAGAAGGAATGCAGATTTCTTCCTTACCCTTATTGGCAAATATTGTTCCTTAGCGGAGATTTTCATGGGCATGAACAATGCTTTTCTCAAACCCATCACGATGACATTAACTGAAGCTGGGCACAAATCCAAATTAAGTTATAATCACCAGTAATGAACATTTAACACTACTGATCAATTCAAATAAAGGAAGGTTTTAGGTTGAGCACAAAATCTTTAAAGAAAAAAATCAAATACCCACATGTGAAAATCGTGAAATAGGTTGATAGGGTGCACTCTATTCAAACTAAAACCAAAAATCAGATTTCCAGTGTAAGAAAAATCAAACAAACCCTAACTTTTAAGAAAAATCAAACAAACCCAAACTTTTTCAACACAAAATCCATAATAGGTATATCTAAGAAAAACCTAGGTCAGAAATAGGATACAAAATGGAAA
The DNA here is from genome assembly GCA_030441495.1 of Dalbergia oliveri. Taxonomy (NCBI): domain Eukaryota; kingdom Viridiplantae; phylum Streptophyta; class Magnoliopsida; order Fabales; family Fabaceae; genus Dalbergia; species Dalbergia oliveri. The sequence continues at coordinate 33,304,156 of JAMLFY010000002.1, read as the reverse complement.
ATTTATAGCAAATCAGAATAAAGTCACACAAAGCAAACAGGGAGTAGCTTCAGTCAAAAACACAAAATTGCCTCCATTGAGCCCTAACGGCATTCCGCCTCCATCGGGAGCGATGCTTTGCTATTTCCTATGGTGCTGAGCCCGAGCTCCAGCACCAGCCTTCCGGCCAATAACCCATCCATCAGGCATGGCAAAGTGTGCGGAGAATGAAATAACCATGGTGTGTTGGAAAGGCGTGTTTCGAATTCTAGAAATTACCGTGGTGTTTGGGGAGGGTAAGGCGGTAAGTGAAGGAGGTTCAGGGGTAGAGAAGGAAAAAGCCCGATGTAGTTTGTGAATGAGAGAGACGATGTGAACACATTTGTGAATGGAGAGACGGTCAGAGAAGTGGATTAGTGGTTAAGACACGTGGCCAGGCCTTACTCCTGGAATTTACAAATTAAGAAGTTTCATTTTTCATGTATGTAGGTGTGCTCAGAGACCGACTTCTAAGATGTGAAATAAAAAAACCCAAAAAACTCACAATTCTGTATTGACTGACGGAAATTAAATGAGGCAACCACGTAGAGAGAGATAATTTTATGAAAGAATCTAAGAATAAGATAAGAAGTTGTTTGTAATTTATCACTGTAACGGATATTTAACTTTTAAATTCAAAATGTTAGCTATAGGTTGTTAAGCTAGCTGTAGGTTGTTACAATAAGATAGGGCTGTGTGTATGTATATAAACGTGTGATCTGGTTGTAAATTTTAATCAACAGAAACACATTATTTTACATGGTATTTAGAGCTTTTTGGTTAATTGATCCAGACTTATTATTAAGATCGTCATGGTTGAAACAAACAATCCTGAAGGAATTGTGATCACCAAGGAGGACGAAAAGGCGGTGAATGACGTAAAGGTGAAGCCCACACATGATGAGGGCCACATAGACGTCATGTCCCCTTACTATATCCATGCTAAGATCATCCGGCCGGTCTTCGTGAGTGAGCCACTCCATGACGGAAATTATGGGGAATGGGTGGCTGACATGAGCAATGCCTTGTATGCCAAGAACAAGATAGGTTTTGTCGATGGAACAATTCCTATGCCAGGGATGGATTCTCCTAACCTTGGACATTGGATGCGATGCAATGCCATGGTAAAGGGCTGTTGAAGAGTGGCATGGACAAAGAGGTAAGAAGTAGTGTAAGATACGCGAACACAGCTCGTGAAATATGGATCGAGCTTGAAGAACGCTTTGCGAAGACAAGTGCGCCGAGGGTGTACGAGCTACGACGAGCCATAACCTTGCTAAGGCAAGAGAAACTTCAGTTCCCTCGTATTACACGAAACTGAAAGGGTTGTGGGATGAGATCTATTCCATAGCACCTTGGCCCAAATGCAACTGCGGTGAATGCAAGTGCGATGTCCAGAAACGACTCATGGAGATGCGTGAGAGAGAACAACTATATGATTTTCTTGATGGGATTAGATGACGTTTTTGCAACAGTAAAAATGCAAATTCTTAGTATGGTGCCGAAGCTAAGTCTTGGACATGCCTACCATCTAGTTGCCGAAGATGAACAACAACGAGTAATCTCAGCGATGCACAAACCGGAGCAGAAACGACACGTTCCAGGCCCAAGGCATGCGAAATTGGGAAATAGAGCGAAAGGGAACCAGGAAAGAAAAGCCCAGGTGCCAGCATTGCCAGCAAAATTGGACACACACAGGATGATTGCTATGAAATCATCGGATACCCACCTAACTGGAAGAAACATGGACGCGACAAGAGGGAGAAAAAGGGGTCATGGAGTGACAAGAAAAATGGACCCAAGGCAGCTCAAGTGGGCAAGAAGAAAGTTCGATTCCTGGACTATCCATGCAGCAATATGAGCGCCTCGTGAGCGTTAAAGGTGGACGTTAAGCCAATGGGAGCACACCAGGCCCTCGTAAACATGGCAGGTAACCTTTTATTGGACAAACCTTGGGTAATTGACTCAGGGGCAACGGAGCACATCACAATGAATGAAGCTCTGCTAAAGAAAAATCTTGCTTGCGATCAAAAACCAGTGCGAATCCCAGATGGAACGTGTGTACGGTGAAGGGCATTGGAAAAGCGAATCTTCCTAATGGAATGGAGCTGAATGACGTTTTACATGTTCCCGAGTTTCAATGCAATCTATTATCAGTTAGCAAACTGACAAGAGACTATAATTGTTCACTAACTTTTGTTGCTAATTTGTGTGTGATACAGGACTTACCTTCGAAGACCCTGATTGGAGTGGGTAGGCATCAAGATGGACTCTACCTTCTTAAACCGATAAGGAATGAAGAAAGGGCAATAAAAGTGGCAATGAAGGTAGACAAGTCAACTGATGGAGACCTGTGGCATGCGCGATTGGGGCACGCATCAGAGAGCAAGATGGCACATGTGGAACCATATCTTAGTATAGTTAGAAGTAGAACTCAAAATAAAGGTCACTGTGATTCTTGTATGCGAGCTAAACAAACAAGGCTCCCTTTTCTCTTAGTTCAATAAAAACCGTTGTTGCTTTGAGTTAATACATTGCGATATATGGGGACGATACTCTAGTGAATCGACCTGTGGCGCATTATTTTTTGTCCATTGTGGATGATTTTAGTAGAGGAGTGTGGGTCTACCTTATGAAGCATAAATCAGAAGTAGAACGGCACTTCAGGCTTTCATTTGCATGGCAGAAACCCAATTTGGGAAGAAAGTCAAGAGAGTAAGAACGGATAATGGGTTGGAGTTTACATCTGGAAACATGAAGAAATTTTATGAGGAGAAGGGAATAATGATGGAGCTCACATGTGCATACACACCCCAACAAAACGGGGTGGTGGAGAGAAAGCATAGACACATTCTCGAAACGGAAAGAGCACTAAGGTTCCACTTAGGATTACCAATCCAATTTTGGGGAGAGTGTGTGATGACAGTGCATATTATTAATCGATTACCATCCAAAATAATTGATAACAAAACACCATATGAAGTGTTATTTGAAAAGAAGCCAGATTATGCACACATGAGTGTTTGGGTGCTTGGTATATATGCTAAAACACAAGAAAGAAGGAAAGTTTGATGAAAGGGGAAGACCTTGTGTGTTTATTGGCTATCCTCAGGAGGAAAGGATATAAAGTGTATGATGAAGCAACTGGGAAATAAGTGTTTCCAGGGATGTAATCTTCTTTGAGGATAAATTTCCTTTTAGAACAAAAGAAACAAAAGGTCCTGTGAAGGTGAGAGGAAGTTCATGACATGAACTGGGAGGATGAACCAGGAAGTGGAGCAAGGCATGAACAGCGACAGTCCTCCAATATTGAAGAAAGGGATGGCGAGCCAATAGAAACTAATGGGGAAAGGCACAGGAAGATGTCATTGAAAACCAAGGAGATGAAGGAGAAAGGCGTAGTGGGATCAGACAACTACCTTTTCACTTGAGAGATTATGAAGTGAAATTGCCACCTTCCATTGCCCATTCTTCATTCAACCCACCCAAGGTAATTCGGTGGTATATCCTTTATCTAACCATATTAGCTACAGTAAGTTTTCTCACTCTCATTTAGCTTTCTTATCGGCCATATCTTCACAAGAAGAACCAAGGGACTTTCTCGGGCAGTGAAGCATGAGCATGGAAAGAGGCCATGAAAGAGAGATTGAGGCATTGGAGAGCAATGGAACTTGGACATTGGAGGAACTTCCACCAGGAAAGAACTTGATAGACTCAAAGTGGGTCTACAAGATAAAACATAAGCCAAACGGAGATCGAACGCTACAAGGCAAGGCTCATGGCAAGGGGATTACTCAGGTTGAGGAGAAGACTTTCATGAGACCTTTGCTCCAGGAGCGAAGTTAGTAACGGTGCGTTGCTTGTTGGCTGTAGCAAGTTAGAGAATGGGTTGTTCACCAACTTGATGTGAACAATGCATTCTTACATGGAGAACTGAATGAAGAGATATACATGAAGATTCCTCAAGGCTTCGCAAAGGAAGGAGAAACAGAGTTTGCAAGCTAAGAAAGTCACTCTATGGATTGTCAGGCCTAAGAAATTGGTATAAAAATTTACCAGGACTTTGGGCAAGATTGGATTCCAAGTCCCGGCAGATCATTCACTATTTGTTTACAAGGCAGAAAACATCTTCCTTGCAGCACTTATTTATGTAGATGATGTGATTTTAGCTGGGAATGACCAAGGAACCATGCAGCGTGTAAAGAAGCACCTAGATAAAGAATTCAGCATCAAGGATCTTGGACCACTAAAGTATTTTTTGGGCATTGAGGTAGCACGATCATCGAAGGGGATTGTCCTCAATCAGAGAAAGTATGTTCTGGACATCCTGAAGGAAACTGGAATCAGGCATGTCGACCAAGTCAGTTCCAATGGAGCAAAATTGTTGCTTGAGGGTGAAAAATGAAGATCCTGTTAGATGCAGGAGATAGGAAGGTTGCTGGAAAGTTATTGTATTGACAATAACTAGGCCAGATATCACATATGCAGTGAATACCTTATGTTAGTACATGAATGGGCCCAAGCAAGTCCACATGGATGCAGTTGAACGAGTACTTAGGTATTTAAAAACAACACCAGGCCAAGGAATTCTTTTCCCAAGCAATGGGGAGCTGAAACTGCAAGCATATTGTGATGCTGACTGGGGTGGTGTCCACTTACCCGAAGATCATGCACGGGTTACTTGATAACTTTGGGTGGCTCTCCCATATCATGGAGGACCAAGAGACAACTGTGGTGGCAAAATCCTCAGCGGAACTGAATATAGAGCTATGGCAGGCAAGGTCGTGAAGTAGTTTGGTTGAGATGGTTACTAGGAGAGCTACAGGCAGTGCAAAGTCAAGCTACGCCCATGTTTTGCGACAATCAAGCTCTTCACATAGCCATGAACCCGGTCTTTCATGAGCGAACCAAACATGTTGAAATGGATTGCTACTTTGTTAGAGAGAGTTCAGTCCAGAGAGATAAAGCCTTTGAAGATTTGGACAAAGGAACAGGTGGCAGATGTATTCACGAAGCCGTTGGGAAGAGAAAGATTCGAATTTGAGCAGCAGTTGGGCATTATTAATCTCCATACGCCAACTTGAGGGGGAGTGAAAGAATCTAAGAAAAAGATAAGAAGTTGTTTGTAATTCTGTTATCAATAAGGATATTTAACTTTTAAATTCAAAATGTTAGCTGTAGGTTGTTAAGCTAGCTGTAGGTTGTTACAATAAGATAGGGCTGTGTGTATGTATATAAACGTGTGATCTGGTTGTAAATTTTAATCAACAGAAACACATTATTTTACATTTTAGTCTATCCCCAAATGTAGCCTTCAGGAGATTAGTTACTCAATACACTCAAATTAAACATGCTGAATCTATAACCCAAAAGAAAAAAAAATGTCTAGTGGGTAACGTCAGTGCATGCGGTGGGGTGGATAATAATGAGGATAGTGAGATACTGTATATGATATTGTAGCAGAGACATTGACTCATTTGACGTATCTTCATTAAATATTAATAGTTATTTTTAGAAAATTGTGTAATTTTAGTACTTTGAAAAGTAAATGTATCGGCTAATTTGGAGTACGATATATCAACTTAATTTAGATTGTGAGATTGAATTTTAAAGAAAGAAAAAGGAAAAAATAACTTACAGTGTAAGCTTTTAAAATTTTATATTAGAAATTATTTATTTAATTTTTCTCCATTCTCTCCTAAATTAAAACTCACAAACATACAATTGATATTTGATGGGTTAGTATCCTATCAAAAGAAATTTTAGAGATACTTAGAGATGAATCCACATTCATGAAGATGGGGGCATAAGCCCCCACAAACATTTTGAAACTTTCTTAATAACAGTTGTATAGGTTATTTATTTTTGCCCCTAATATTTTGTTAAAGTTGACTCACATTAATTTTATATGAGATAAAATAACAAAGTATAATCAATTCAATTTTTATTATATTTATATATTATCTTTGCCTCCATAACTAGAATATTCTGGATCCATCACTGGGGATACTTCGTTTTCCCACTCCTCCCTAGTCCCTGCTGAAGCGGCCGACTTCCAGACTTCTATAGATAAGAACAAAGCAATAGATAAGAGCAAAACAACCCTTCACGTGATGAACATCACTTCAAAGTAAGGCCCAAATTTTTTTTCCCATTCAGAAGGGCATAAAGGCCTAACCCAAGGAAGAAAAAAAAACCCAAACAGTTACATGGGCAAGAATTATTTTATTTTTCCCTTACAAGCTATGAATGATACTAATACAATATTGTACGTCTTAAAAGCACTTCATTTCAGCTAATCATGTGTTTGAAAATTACATAATTGAACCATAATGTATGATTCACTCTTTTTATAATAAATCTGCAGTGGTTGGGACAGCAATAATAAAACTCATGTATGTAATTAGAGTTCTACTGAGAAATATTTATTTCTCATGTATGTTTTCTATGTCATTTTCAGATGAAGATGGTGTACTCAGTAAAAATCTCTAGTAGTTGTTCTGTCGCTATTGTTGTGCCGCAAACATTCAGGGCTACAAACATTAGAGGGGATCTTTTTGTGTTTCCATTTCCCACATTGATGTTATTTGAGTTATAAGGATGTATTTATACGTAGACAAATACTTTATGTTAGTTATATTTTTCTTTTATGGTTGGTTACATATTGATGATTACATTATGTTTATGATGCTTACGCTACTATTATAAATTATAGAAATTCACTATATTCATAAACCCTCGGTATTTGTTATTAATTCTTTTAATCACAATCGTATGAATACGTCTTATTGCTCTATGGTTCTTTATGTACATGCTATCGACTCTATTGATTCCAAAATTAGGTTATTTTTAAACTCTAAAGACAATTGTACAAACGAGGAACAAAAAACTTTAGTATTAATTCTATACCAAGTGGTAAGACAATTGACAGTGAAATAATTTTATGTAATTAACTGCCCAATATATCTTGCCAATGATAGCTCTAATGAGTTAAAAAAAAAGTTGTATTATTTATAATTATTGGATGTGAGATATTGTGTAACTTACTATTCATTATTGATAAAGTGTTGATTCCAACATAAATGGAGTTTTGACATGGTATCCTATACTGCATGAGTTCAAATTACTTTTTTGAAAAAATAATATCATCTTGATCTCATTTATAATTATGAGTTAATGTTTATTTTAGTTTTTGACTTTTTATTTATAAGTCATTTTAGTCCTTGACTTTTAGAATGAGTCAAATTATTCCCTAACATTACAAAATATTAATCATATTAGTATATCAGCCTATTTTTATTTAACATTTCATTAATTAAATGATGATTTGTAATATTAAGTGATATTGATATCCTTATATTATTTGAAATAGAATTAAGTTTAAAATGACTTATTTTAATATTAAAACTATACAAAATATGTAATTTAAATTTTTTTAAATCATAAAATAATTTATCTTATATAATTTTAGATATTAAATAAGTCATTTTAAATGGTACAATAAATAGAAAGCAGAGTAACCATTTTTTGGGGTCAAAGCAGAGTAACGATCTTGAAGTATGCTTGGTGGAGACCTGGGCTCTAGGTGGCCACTAAATTGGGCCAGATAATCTTAATGTTGACCCAGTTAGGCGAATGGGCTATAAGCATATGGTACACAATCTAGATATCCAATGTGAGCAAATTTAGCTAATAGGACAAAATTGGTTCTGATCCCCAAAAAGAAAAGATCATTGTCGTTAATTTTAAATCGGTAACTTTTGAAAAAATTCAATTTTTATTATTGGAATCTTGTAATAATATATTTAAGAATTAATGGTTTGACCCGTGCATCATAGCATTAATAAAGGAAAAAAGTTTGTTGTCTAATTACTTAAAAGAAATAACAAATTAATTAAATAAGTTAATAATTAAATAATAAATATATACTTGAAATGAATCATTTTATTTGATATCTTATTTTAAATATCATATATATAAAGATAAGAAAATTTCAGTTAATAAACTTTAACTAATAATAAAAAAACTATCTTATAAAATTTTTGCCTATTTCATTATATAAAATTATTGTATAATAAAAGAGAATAAATAAATAATTTAATTATATGACGAGTCATTTATGTTCCTTTAATAAATTAAAATATCTAATTTATAAAAATATATTTTATAATTGATGAAAAATTATGAATAACTTTGATTTACGTCAACTCAAATTACAAACCATTTCCCTTTGTCTTTTTAGTAAATAAAAATATTAATTTTTAAATATATGTTATGAAAAATCATGAATAACCTTAATTTACGCAAGTTGTAAAAAGAAAGTATGAAAAAATTATAAATAACCTTAATTTATATAATTTCAATTATACTTTCTTTCTTTTTATGGTCTTTTAATAAATTAGATATCTAATTAAAACATATGTTATAAGTAATAAAAAAAATCATGAGTATATAATTTTTTTCTTTAAACGTAACACTTTAGCAATTTTTTTTTAATTAAACACTTTAGCATTTTTCATAAATATATTCATTATTATGTTGCAGTTATAGCATTTTTTTAGAACAATTTGGCAAAAACAAATAAAGACATGTTATTTTATAAACTTCGTCGGTTAACAAATAATTAATTGCCATTTTCTTTTACTTATCTTTATATTGTTGATTTTGTTAATTCTAAGTATTATATTTATTATATTTGCACGTTAATAATGAATAATCATTAAGTCCCCATTTCTCTAACAATACTAACAGTTTTAAATATCTATCACCTTTGAAGCTCTATTCTTCTTGCAAATATGAAAATCTCATCCATGTCACGTTGTTTTTAATAGAATGCAGTTCATGACATATTGCTTTTAATTATAAACTGCAAATTCATCAGACTTTCATATCTATTTTTTTGCTGATATTCGTGTGATCTATATGCTTCGTTGGAAAACGTGAGCTTCTCTCTTCGTAGCAAAGTATTAAGGGTGGAAGTAGGCAAGAACTTTACTTAAGGGTATATGGCCTAATCTACAATCGATGTAGTTAAATCTGACTTATTTAGTATATAATTAGGCTAAAATTTTTTAAAAAGTCTTTTTAATTAAACATGTCAAGTTTTAAGCTATAAAAAATCTATTGGGTCTAACAGATTGACCTACTTATATTATTATTATTTAAATATCTAATGATAATAAAAATATTTTAATCTATTTAAAAAATATTTTTTAACTAACTTAAGTGTTTTAGTTTATTTTAAAATATATTTTTTGATATATTTAGTAGTATTTTGACTTATTTAAGAATAGCAATTTTGGTTTTTTTTAAATATTTTATAATGAAATAAGCCTTTAGATAGGTTTCAGGCCAGAGTTAAACTTTTAGAAAAGTCATGTTAAGGTCATAAAAAGGCCTATGTTAGTAATAGGCTAAACTTAAGGTTTTATTTTGAAAATATAGATTCGACCTATTTAAGATAAAGTTTAGTCTACCTCTATTTCCATCCCTATGAAGTATACATGCATTCTGTTAATAGCATGGGCAGTAAAATTTGTTCATGCGATGGCTTTTTTTAAAAAAAATATATATCGATGCATTTATTTTTTGTATTTTTTTAATTTGTTTTTCTTTTCAAGGTATTTTTTAATTTATTTTGATATATACATTTATTATTTAAAATATATAATTTCTAAAAAATAATTGTATAATAGTTGTTTCATTCTTATTTTTTATTAATAATATAATATTTTAATGTTATAATGCCTTTAGTGCAGTGTTGAATACACTATAAAAAATTTCAATTAAAATATTTTAAATATTCTAAAGATTTAAGGCTTGTAATATTTGTTAATATTTAAATATTGTGAAACTGATAAATGACATAATATTCAATATAAAGTATTTAAGTTTTGTTAATAGAAGAGAGATATAAAGGTATAATTTTAAAAAAATTAATAATTATAATGTAAATAAAATTTAAAACTTACTTTTATATTAAATAAAAAGGTTGAGAAAATGATGAGTCATAAATTGCTCTCTAGGTGACACGTTGAAAACTATCTATGTTATGAGTTTTGTTTAGAGATATCAAAATAGGCTAGCAAGTAGGTTGGTATTTCAAGCCTTTTTAGTGGGTTGGGTTGAAGTTTTGAGCCCATAAAAAATTTCCAATCTGCCTAGCTTGCCCTGCTTAACCCTTGAGCTTAGGCGAGTTGGGGAGGGCTTAGCAGTGGACCAAGTTTTTTTTTTTAAATCATAATTTATTGGTAAAAAGGTAAAAATTGTGTGACCCAAAAAAGAAAAAAGTAATAAATATGTACACTCACCAACACAGGACTCCTACCAGTTGACATTATTCACTCAAAGTTAAAATTTAAAAATAAAACAGTTTCATAACTCACAAATAATATTATTAACAATAACATTTTTTAGTCAAAAGTTAGTGTATAGTTATAGATCTTGAAAAATTGGATATACATGAATAAAAAATATTTTTTTAAAAATTTCTTTAAAAAAAAATTCATCAAAACATTAAAAAAATATTTTTTGGAACTTTTTTTTTATTTTTTGGCAAGAGCTAAAATGGGTTAAGCTCTGTTAACCCATTTATTTTGACGGGCTAGTCCACCTCGTTTTGACAAGCTTTTAGCGGGTGAGCCAACTCGTATTGACATCTCTAGTTTTGTTTATTACTATTAGTAGAAAATATAATTTGTAAAAAATTTATAATAGTTGTTTCTTTCTTGCTCTTTTTTTTATAATTTATAATATTTTAATGTTATAATACAGTTTGTTGCATTATAAGAAATTTCAATTATAATATTTTAAATATTCTAAAGATTTAAGACTTGCAATGTTTTTGAATGTTTAAATGTTGTGGAATTGATAAGTGCAAACATAATATTCAACATAGAGTGTTTAAGTTGTATTAATAGAAGAGATATGAAAATATAATTTTAAAAAATAATTAATAATTAAGGTAAAATATTTTACTTCTAGAACTTTAGATTATATGCAGTTTGCATCTTAACTTTTAAAACATGTATCGCGACAGCTAGACTTTTCAAATAGTGAAAATACCATATTATGTTAAGTTGACATCCATTTACATGATTAAGTAGTCATGAGCAAGTGACGTGCATAATTAAATGGATAAAAATTACCATTTCTTTTAATCAAATTTTCCAATCATAAACCTTTTCTCACTCATAAATGGAGAAAAATATCCTTTTGTTACCATCAAATTCTAGCATTTAAAAGGTATTTTTGTCCATTTATGAGTAAGGGAGGGTTCAAGATTAGGAAATTTGATTAAAAGAAAGGTATTTTTATTCATTTAATTATACATGTGACATGCACATGCTTACTTAATAATGGAAATTGATGTAAATTTAACCGAAGGGGTATTTTGCATTATTTGGAAAGTCCGGGTATCGCGATATATATTGAAAAGTCAGGGGTAAACTACATGACCTAAAGTTCAAGGATAAAATGCATTTTACCCTAATAATTATAATAAAATAAAAATTTAAAAACTTACTTTAAAGAGAAAATGTTGAGAAAGTGGTGGGCTATAAATTGTTCTATAAGTGACATGCGAAAAACTTTCCATGTTAGGGCTAATTGGACATAATTGTCAGTTGATCTGCAAAAAGACAATGAGTATTATGTTTTAGGAAATTGAGAATATTTTATTAGTGTTCTATCTTTTTGGGATTTGTATAAATTTTAATTAGCATTTGTAACACTCTCCTAACTACGTGTTTTACTCAAGTATTAACACAATAATTAGAAGTGTGTTACTTACATTTTCCAACTTATACTAGTCGTATAGCATGAAAATAAAGTACAAGAAACCTAGCGTATATGGTTTAAAGTACTAATGCGGCCATCAATAATCCATCAATATATAAATATGTCAAGTGGAACAACGGTAGCTATAACCGAACAAGTCAAAAGTATGTACAGTCAACTCAAAATATCTATTAAATTCTCTAAAGTGTATGCCCATCTAAATGATAACATCGCCTTCATCCTGAAAATACTAGAGTTGATGAGAGTCAGAGTTAGACGATGATAACTAAATTGGTACACCCTACAAGTCCTGGTGATGCAAGCAAGGGTACAACAAAACTGGGTGTACTCAGGAGCCAAGGCGCACCACCGCATGGAAACTCAAGATCATAAAAAGGCACTGAAAATAAATTAGGCAAACGTGTGGCTGTATCATAATGCTACTTCTACTATAGCAAGTCAATGAAGATCAATAGGAATGACATCTGCAAGATTTGAAAATAACACAAGATACATGACTACATGCAACACAGAATGAGAATATTATAAAATTCTCAGGGCACTCTTCATGCATAAACATATCATCAAAATCATTTTCAACTATTGAGTTTATTTCTAAAACACTTCTCTTCCAAGCATGCTTAGTGATTTAGTTACATTACATTAACCATAAAATCTGTGTAAATCAAATGCAAGATCAATGAATCATATGCAATATCAATGAATCATCATATATATCTCTTGTGACCAAAGACCTCAATTCTGTGTGTTATCTTTTTTATCGACATAGAGAAGACTTAGTTCATACCATTTGGTCTAAGTGGATAACACCACATATGGGCAATAGACATTGTAAGGACTAAGCTCATTCCTATACTTGATCATCGGATTTTCTTTTTTCCTTTCTAAATTTCACAATCTATTCCTAACCGGCATGTATCCTGACTCATAATATCACTAAGGAAGTTTCTTTTTTGTCTTCCCCTTCATTTAATATAAGTCTTTTTTCTTTTTTTCCCATATGTCAAAACACACACAATTGAAGTTCTTTACATTCTCTTTTATCACATGCATGCTCATATTCTTTTCTTTTTCCAAATGCATGCATCGGTCCCATATAAGCATTCATTCACAAGTAATTTCAATCATGTTTTATTATAAACTGATGTTCCACCAATTTGTTGATATTTAAAGTGTTTTAAGCATCTAAATTAACCTTTGATGATCATCTCTTGTTGGAGTTTTAAGAGTTTTAAGATGTTTTGCGATTATTTTAGTATTTTTTGAAACTTATCTTGATTTTAGTATAATTTGTCATTTTATTTATAGATTCATAAGATCATCACAAAAAGGGAGTGAAAGTTCAGAACTTAGCATCCTAGCACCAGCTTTGGCGTTCCAGGCCATAGGAAAAAATCTTCATGTGTCTTGGTGTCATAATGCCCAAACCCGGCATCATAACGCACAAGTCCGTATAAATTGATGTTGTCAGCTGATTCAGATGTTCCAACACCTAATCCTAGCGTCCCAACGCTGAGCGCGTGATCTGTTTGATATCTTCATGTTTTAAATATCGAGACACGATCTTTTTCAAAGTTTTTTAGGTTAGAATTAGGAAGAAACACTCTCCAACTCCAGAGAGGAGACAAGGAATAATTGGAGGAGGAGAGATTGAGGAACCATCACTCCAAATCTTGGGTTTCGGTGCTCTCTCTTTATTTTCTATTTTGTTTTCTTTTCTATCATGTGTAGTTAAACATTTTTTTGGTTGATGATGTAACTTGACTTGGATGATGTTATCTTTGTTTCTTTAGTTGATTCATGTTTTTTTTTCTACATTTGAGTCATTATCACTGGTTTTATAATTTGTATGAAGCAGAAACTCATACCTTAATTTAGGGCTCATGTATTGGATTGAGAGATTTATATATGTGCTGGCTCATGTGATGAACACTATTATTGATATCTATCTAGGAATAGATGATGTTGATGGTGTGATTATTGAGAATTTCATTTTGCCTATTGTATGCCCTTTTACTTATTGGAATTGATCTAAGGAATTAGGGAATTTCAAGAAGATAGAGGAGGATTAATAAGTTAAGGAATTAGTTATTGATCAAATTGGAAATTCAACCATCAAGTGAGGTATTAGAACTTGGTTAACTAAAAAGCTAAAGTTTCATTGGAAGAGTCAAGTGAAATATGACCTTTAATTACATTAATTTCTTCTTTTTCTGTCTTACGTTTAGCATTCTTTGTTATAAATTTTTTTTACAATATTCTAATTAGAAATTGAATTGGTGAACTATTGCTTGGTAAACTCAATCCTCGTGGGACGATACTCACTCATCATATTTTACTACTTGAACGATTCTGTGCACTTGCCGATTGGTTATCATAAACCAATCTTTACTTTTCTTGCATACATTTAAATACCACAGGCCACGTACTAGAGCCAAATAACATTATAACACCCATTTAGTTCATTTCTAGCATAACAGTTAGATTTCATATCTCAATAATACATTTAATTGACATATCAAACTATGTAAAACGGGGCCACAAAATTCACCAAAATCCTCAATATGTCCACAAGACCTGTAAAAATTTAAAGTCAAAACATGGTCTCTAGCTATATTAACAAAATTGTATAAATACAGTAGTTAGTGATCACATGATTCCAGCCAATAGTCAGAATTTCTAATTTTATTACCATAATAAATAAACTTAAAATTTTTTTGGAAAAATTCATGATTGGATCTCAAGGTTTCTACAACAATCTATAAAAATTTTAGAGCAAAATACAATAATTTGGTATAGTAAGAAAATTAAAAAAATTGAGAGATTCAAAATTGGCTATTTAGACAACAACTAAACAGTCTCAATTTTTTATTTTCAAAAAAACATGAAAAGACCTCAAATGGACTCAAGAAAAATCATGAAATTACCTTAATATGTTAGCTTCACTATAAAAAAAATCTAGCTCAAAAACATATCTCCCACTACTTGAGAAAAATCGTGAAACACTTACTGCCAATGAAAAATCTGAGTTTTCAACAACTCAACTTAAAACTTGTTTTGATAAAAATGACTTTCTAACAATATCAAACTACTCCACCTATGCAAATACACCAAGATCTATGTGTAATAATACAATAAAACTAAAAATATCAAGCTCAACCATTCAATATTTTCAAAGCAAATTTCCAAAAGAAAAGGCTACAAAAACCCTACTCTTAAAGCTTTAAGGCTTCTAGCTTAAAGTGATCTTCTCCAAAATAATTTTCTCCACTTCAAGCTCTTCTAAACAACCCTTAATCCTTCTTCTAGCAATGCTATAAGAGAGCTCAAGGTGGAGAATGGTGATGAATCAAAATTATAATCGGTTAGTTTTGAAGATTATGAAGAGTAGATGAAGTTTGGTGAAGGAAACTTGTGGTTTTAGAGACCTTAAGCTAGGGTTTTTGGTCCATGGAAGCTAGGGTTAGGGTTTCAAAAGAAAGAACATGGTGGCTATGTTCTTGAAGGAGGCTGCACGAAAATATGGATGATAGGACAATTGTTTTTAATCTTATCTTAGGTTAGGTGTAGTATTTATTTAGTTTCAAGCTTTTATTTCTTTCTTTGAAAAAGAAATGAAGTGAATGGCTAGGATTGCTTTCGTTAGTCAAGAATAAATCTTGTTCATCCACTTTGCTCAATATAAGTGGCTCACTTAAACTTGGTGAGCAAGTAGTTTTTTCGTGTTAAAATCGTACAGAAGTTTTACCAAATGGATAAAACACTGTGCCTAGGAAATCGAAATATTATCTGGAATTAGTCTCGGGTCTAATACTCTATGCTGACACTTGTCCTATCTTCCCTCGGCCCTGGGTAACTCATGTTCCTAGTTCTTGGGTTACTATTCACCTAGAGCCCATAAAGTTACTATTCATACTCGGCTTGAAAATTTTTTTTATTCATCCGTTGTTTCATCCTCATTATCATTAAGTCTCAGAATACTCAAATTTCCATTAATGAAGTTCAAATTAATTTTTGAATAACTTTGGGGTGTTACAACATTAGATTATAAATAGGAAAATGCTAAATGAGTAGAAATTTATTCAGAATTTTGTATTCGAAATTATGCAATATAATTATTAGCCTTTAGATGCGTTGATAAGTCATACTATTTTATTTCATCTAACCTTTATTATAATTTCTGTCAAAAATTTTGTGCATAATTATCTAGATGTGTAACATTGAGAAATACTTAGGTGTACTGAGAGTAAGAGAAATTATTTACTTTAATCCATTTATTAATTGACACATAAGTTTTCCTGGCCATTATTGTCTCTCACTTCCCCTATATTTTTAATGCAATAGCTGATTTGTTAATCAATAAATGGAGCAAAGCAAATAATTTATTTTACTTTAAGAGCACATAATAATTTCTCGTATAGCATTACTCTTATAAATAGTCCGTCAAATATATTAAATTCTATAAAGAGTTTGCTTGTTGTCTTTTTTATCAAACATGGATTAGTTTTTAAGCTTTGTCGAATATTGACTTTCTATCCATGCTTATATCTCATCATCCAAAGCTGAAACAATCCTTCAAAAATTGTGTTATACTTATTCTCTATACTAGAATTGTGCATGGCTTGGAAAAATGTGAAAATAATGTGTTATAGACTAAAAGATTGATTTCACAATAGTGACAAATCAAATAAATGCGTACAATCACTGTTACACATAGGCACCCAGCACAACAACGTCTTTTTGTTGTGACCCTTAGGGGCAAAATGAGACTTTCGCACCTAGAGGTGACGTAAAGGTGCCTAAGGATCAAAAAGAGGACACATGGCTACATCTCTGAAAACAAAGCAACGTGAGGTCAAACGAACAAACACCATTTAAAGCCTGATTTCGAAAGGAGAGCTCGAAACAAGAATGATTTTTCGAGAACCATGAAAGATAAGCAACAACACGAACTAAGGCAAATAAGAAAAGCTTTCAACTAGGCATCCCATGAGCATCACGGAACACTGAGTTAGGGCACTTATTACAAGGAGTCTCCCAACCACCAAGTCGAGAGCTCGACTAGGAATCCGACCCTGGAATAACAAGGGTTTAGTGAGAGTTCGAGATGGGCATTGCGACCCTTGGAATCCGTCAACTCATAAAGAGGGCGATTTTCAATGTCATTGTAGAACCTTCTAGAGGCAGATCCTGACTCATTAATGATCATTCACACCAATATAAAAAGACAAGGCTTACTAGAAGAATGAAGCTTATTGTCAAAAATAGCCAAATTTAGTACAACCTAAAAGGAATAAATAGGGGAATAATTTCCCTAAAAGGTATGCTATCCCTAGTCCAATACCCAAAATAGAACCTCATTGGGCCCTTGACTTAGGCATCAGAGTCCTTGCAGGTCCCCCCTTCTCCAGGACATTGGGATTTGTGTCAGAGCCACATCAAGAGTATGGATCGACCTAAAACCACCCATTCAAGTACCCAGGTAACAATCACTAAATTTCAAGATTTTGAAAATGAAGAGCTAGCGGGGATTCCCATCCAAACCTCAATTCCTTAATTATTCGAAATTTGTTTTAGGTGAAAGCATGGCATCTTGACTTCCAATAGCATATGTATAGGTGGTGCATCATGCAAATGTTGTTTATGGCTTTCTCATTGAAATGGAAACAACATGGTATACATGACTCTTGTAGTATGTATGACACCAAACATTCCCATTACAAACTCCTATTATGTTATTTGTCGCTTGCCACTTTTTTTTGGTTGGTTTGGGCATGTCTTTTATTCGAAAAAAAAGGGGCTTTTAAAATTTTACATTATAAAGTTTTTTTTTCTTATTTTTCCTTCAAAATTTAACTTATAAATATATTCTTAAGTTGTAAGCATGCAAGAAGATAAAAGATTCTCTAAGTTACTATTAAAACATATGGTTTATCGCATACAAATTAAGTTAATAGGAAAAGATCTTCGGTGTAATTGAAAATAACCTTGTAACACTTTACAAAAGCTTAAGTTCAAAATAAGCTTGCAAATTGGAATTTTTTTTTTTTTTTTGGTGTATTACAAATTAAACTTGTATACCTCCAAAATGTCAAGGAACAATAAATGCTCTAGAAGAATCAAATGCAACACCGCGTAGGGTCTCGAGGTCGGGGACATCACATGAAGTCAACCAACGATTTGGGCATCACGTGAAGCCAATGCCTTGGAGGAGAATTATGTCATCTTCAGTCTTTTATTTTATTTTTTCTATTTTTTCAATTGGAACAAACCTTTATGAAACTGACGAAGTTCTGCTACGAACAAGCAGAGACCAAATGAAACTTCAGCATCATGAGTAATATGGTGCAAGTTTGCTCCACTTTGGTTTTGGAGTTTCTTGATCATGTACTCGTAAGATTAAATTTTCAATTCAGTTACTTAGATTTATAGCGATGAATAAATTAATTCTTTGTATTTAGAAAATTCTATACTAGTTTATAAAATTTGATAAATAGAAATAAATTAATCTTTTCATCAAATTGTTATCTGAATAGTTAACAAAAATATTCATAAATTCTGTTAATTTATTTACATATACTGTTAATTTTTACGGTGAATTTTATTTTGCATCACTCATTTATTCTGCGTAAAATAAATGATAACTTAAAGTTAAAATCTTTATTTTTCTAGTAGAGGTATTGTGAGAAAGATAAAAAAATATTTAAACAACTTCGCTAAGAGGAGTAAGGTAAGTTAGGAGATACCAAAAAAATTAATAGTATATGTAACAAATTAACAATACATATAAGTAAATTAACATAACAATTCAAAAGATAATTTTACAAAGGGGTCAATATAAAATTTTCTAAATTTGAAGGATAAATTATTCCTCACTATAAATTTGAGAGACTTTAGTTTATATGTAATTGATACCACAAGGCAAAATTACAGAACTTCAAAAAATCTACCAAAGTTACTATCGGTCAAACAGACGTATCATCCCTAGTTGCATTTTCTTTGAATTAATCTTTTAACATTTTATATATACCTTCATATTTTCATGATGCCACATGTCGTAGTTGCGACACGTGTCTCTCTTCAATGTTAAAATTTTCTGATTTACAAAGGCTAGTTAATAACTCTAGTCCCAACTACCTTTTAAACTTGGTTCCCAAAGAAAATACCATGGCACAAGTGAAGAGAAAAATTGTTCTTCCGTCTGTCCCCACTACTCCAAACTTCTAAGTCGGTTTACCTTATCATTTTTAACTCCTATTATCAACAAAGGCTCAGAACATCTTCACGAATGGGAAGGAGCGAGCCAAAGAGTATCAAGATATATACAAACCAAAAGAATAAAAAACAGCAACAAACAGTCGCAGAAAAACACAGAAATACCAAGACAGCAAATCCTACACATCCGAAAAAAGTATAGCTTCGTCGTCCTCTTATTGGAACCCCATTTCGTTACTTCCTTCAAGTTAGACACCACATACACAAAGAATAGAAAATCTGAGCACCATGTTTTCGTCCAATTACCTCACCTCAAATTGGCCTTTTGCATCTCAAAATATTAATTCGGAATAAGTTTTTTTCCTCATTTACCAGATAGACCAAACAACAATAAAGAAAAGAAGACCACGCCTTTTTTTTTTTTAAGCCGTAGTTTAAATTTAGGTAAGAATGAAACTTCAGCAATTTCTTCATTGCCACTTGGGAAGAAGGCAACAATGTCCCATTTTGGATAAACATCTTATTTAAGTACTTATATAAAATGTAACTTTTGAAAAATAATTCATAAATAAGTTATTTTATATTTAAATATATAATAATAAAAAAATTTATTTTTAGTGTTTTAGAAATTACTTATTAAGAAATTAAATATTTTAATTTCTAAGAAAAATTAATAACTTTTAGAGCAATAATAAGTTATTTAGCCACATAGAATAAAAAATAAATATGTAACTTTTGACTTTTAAAATATTAAAAAAATTATAAGTTCTATTATCTAAATGGACCCAGAGTGTAAATGGATCTTCAAAATTAAATTCAAGCTTGATGGCAGTGCCGATCAGATTACACTCTTATATATAGTACAACTACAATATAATTTTAAGAGTTATGGTATTTGAAATTTTGAATTCACAATACACAAGACACAATCCTTAAGATGTTAGTTGACGTCCAAATGCATTATGAGTATTAATAATATCTCAATTTTAATTATTGGGTATTATACCCATAATTATTCGCAAGCTAATAATGTTCACGAATGTCTGTATCTAAGCCTGGAGGAAATGATGATAACAACTCAGCAATCATCTTTCACACGGTTCAATCCTTACTCCGTATTCAATGGCCAAATGGCCAATATTGATTCATTTTAACCACTATCTACAAAATGATATCTCTATTAATTTCCTCAAGTATTGCACAAATGGATCATCAACATAGGTATAACGTAAGAAATAAGTCCTTTCAAAAATTGGTTATTCGTCACACATGATAGATTAAGCTTGAAGAAACCTCTGACCTTATACACACAATGAAAAATGGCAATATGCCATTGAATGACAAGGCAGCGCGTACATAGTTTTATGCAGAAAGAATGATTAATCTTGTAGTGGATATATACCAGTATCATAAGACTGGAGAAATGTAGAACATAGAGGAGATTGCGGGATTCCACTTCCTTATATGTGTTGAAAAAATTAATTAATTAAAATAACATAACAAATAAAAATAATAAAAATAACTTATTTATTGAATAATAAAATAAATAAATGCATGAATACTAAAGTAGAAAAAAAACTAGAGATAAATAACACATTAAGAATAAATTATTAGAATAACTTATTGGGTTTATTAGTTGAGGTGTGCTAATTAGTTTTAATAGTATTTTACCAAGGAGTTAATCAGGCTGGTAGATACCCTTAGCTAATATTCCATGGGATATAACAACTACTTCTCACTATTTCTGCACTTGAATTAGTAGGTTCACATAAACAACTTTATTGGATTTGCTCAAGGGAACAAAATGAACTCAATATTTTATATATATACATATATACGTGAAGTAAAAAACACAACTAGGTGGTATGATATTTTAGCTTGACTTTTTTTCTCTAGTATCTATCGATCCTATGGCATCATGCTTTATTTATATAGGAAAAGAGGTACATTCCCTAAACGTATAAAACTCACCGTTTGGAAACATGCACATATCGCATGTTGACCAACACTTCAAGTAATTCAATAAAATATTAACTTCGCTAAACTCCTGAAAATTCGTTTGATGTAAATAATCATAACGTAAACAAAGCAACGTACATATACTTTAATTCCAATATAATAGTTACGTGGAAGAAATTTAGGAAAAAATATAAATATTATTAAATATAATTAACTTTGAAATATAATGATATTAATAAAAAAAATACAATAATATATATCATGTATGTAATGTCATTCACCTTTATAATGGTTCACACCAAAAGAAAAACATCTAAATGAGATAGTGGGTGTTCAAATAGGACATTCACTTTTAGATATTAGAATAACATTATTGATAAGTTAGCAACAAATTTAGATTAAGTTTAGAACTGAAAATTAATTTGTATAACCTGAATCAAAGAATTAGTATTTTTATTTATAGAAATAGGATTCACCAATCATACCCAATAATAATTTAATATTTTCTACCTCTCATAAAATAATATTGAATAAATAATAGTTTGGGTTCTAATATTTTTCAATTTGACAAGCCACCTAAATTAGGCTAGTGGTGAGGAATTTGAGCAATTCATTAAGAGGTCATAGGTTTAAATCTCATTGTCTTTCCAATGTACTAAAAAAAATTTTCAATTTGATTCTAACAAAACTAAATTAATATCAAAATTAAAAATATTAAGAATAAATTGATGTTGAAACTAAAATACTAGGACTAAATTGTTGTAAAATATTTTGTTGAGATCAACTTGATGTCAAAAAATTTATTATGATTAAATTGATGTCAAATTAACAATGTTAAAATAAAAGATTGTTTACTCAATAATATTTTATCGAGTAGGGTTGTCTCAATAGTGAGATACACATGATTTCAACTAAAATAATATTTTATATTCTTTAGAAAAAGAAAGTTATGCGCGCATGAGCGCGTGCCGTGCGCACACAGACACACATATATATACTTTCTTTAGTCGATTTTTTTTAGATTTAGTTTTTATACAATATTAGTATAAAAAAAAATTTACACTACCATTTAATTGTCATAATCTTTTTCTCACCCCTCCTTTGTGAGTTGACGCTTGAAAGGTCATTTCCACCTTAGCATTTATTATAAAATGTTATTTTTCATACCCAAGAAAGTGATATACATGAAATATAATTTAATTAAATAACAGTATCTTACATGTAACCTGTATTTAGTTATAGAAAAAATGAGATGAAAATTCTCCTGGACAAAACTCTAAAGATATTTTTGGTTTTGAAGGGTAAAAATGAGGGTTTATATATGAAACTAATTCATATAATTTTTACTCTCACTTTTATCCCTTAGCTTTCCTAACTAAACTAAATTAATTTTTACTCCACAACTAAACACACCTAAGAGTAGAATTATAGCTCATCTATAAAAAATTTTATGTTATTTTTACTGTCCATCCAAATACTCCTTTAATGTATCAAAATTAAATTCTTTGTTTTAAACAATCCTAACAGTTTAGCTAAACAAATTTGAAACTACTAAGGTATCTAACATGAAAAGTATATAAGGACGGGTTCATGATACATGTTCCTTCTAAGAGAGTAATAAGAAAGAAAAGTCACCAAAAAGAAAGCCAACAAAATAAAATGATAGAATCGAATATTTTCCTTGGGTATTTAACATTAATGTATATACGAGTGAGTTCATGACATGTTCCTTCTAGGAAAGCTAAGAAAAGAAAACGGTACATATGCATACTTTCTTGTGTCATTTTACTTTTTTTTAACAACACGATCAGTTTAGCTAAATAAATTTGAATATAATTTGTTAGCGTGTCCAACAAAAGAACAAGAATGGGCCTTTCGATGTGTGCCTTGTAAGATTTAATAAAGCTGACGTACCATTTATGATTGAGTTGCGCATGGCAAACTCGACCCGGGCAACAAAAATTCTCCACCTACTAATTAGTAGTTTGCGTACACGTGTGCCACACGGACGAAATACATTTTTATCCGTATAAAAGCCCTACAACAAACAACCCCAACTTAAATGAAATTACAACGAAATTTCATGTTTACGCTTATCGAACAGATGAAATTTCATCTTTAGATTGTTAAAACGGCCCTATGTGAGTAACCAAATTTTATTCGTTGGGTATATAAATAAGGGCACATGGTGTACCCCAAGTTTATGGATGCGAAGGTAAGTGGGCTTCACAGCAAGATTGTACATTTCGAAATAAGGGAGTCTGTGGGGAATGCAAGGGATGGGTTTGATTAGCCAATATATGTCACATAAGGTTCTAACGGTTTCTTTGAAAATAAAGTCAACATTGATAAGAAAGCGCCCATTTAAAAGGAAGAAAAAAAATTTGATAATTAGTAGTACTAGCACATTGAACACGCCCAAATTAAAACATTCATAACGTGACTAGAGGTTGCTGAAATGCACTAAAGGTTAGTGATATTTTCTTATTAAATCATGATTAAATAATAATCTTTGGTATGGAAGATTTTTTATTCAATCTCAATTTGGTCCTAATAAAATTTTTAAAATCAAATTAATTTTATTTTTTTTAATTTTTACATCAATTTGATTTTAATAAAAAATTTTAAATCAATTAAATTTAACTTTTTTTATTCTGTGCTCAATTTAGTCATTCTAGTATTTTTCCACTAACTTTGAATGTATTTGAAAATGAGTGGAAATTTAGCAAAATGACTAATATGTCAAAATTGAAATATTAGGACAAATTAGTGTTATCGAAGAATAAAATAGTCATTTAGGACTTAGAAGCAATGTTATCAAACCTACCGAACCAGCTAGTTTGAATAGAAACGATGAACTGGCCATTAGCTTGGTTCAGCGTTACTTAGATTGATTTTGAGTTTAAATTCATCAATATAAAAAATGGTGGCATGCAAGAATCAAACTTGCAACATGTGGGAAGAAGCTCATGTCATGACCCGACTTGGGAACATGTGCACGTGGGAATCCCATATCCACGTAAGCCTCATTACCTCTAGAGTCTTTCTATATGCATATTTAATATTAAATCCATTTAATAAACATCATTTCCATCTCTAATAAACATTTGGATCTTTGAAAACATATTCATCATTAATAGCATATCATAATCATTTCTAACATAGTTCTAAATTAGAAAACAATCATTTCTTAAACTCTAAACATGTCCTTGTGACTCAAAAATATATGAGTCTCTCTATACAAAGTATACATGAAAATTGGAATCATGTAATTACAAAATAATCATGATAAATCAATGTCAATCTATTTCTATGGTCCCGACCCCGCCCGTCACGTACACTGGAGCACTATATTTCTAAACAAAATACCAAAAGATACTTCACTTCAAGTGAAGCTCGCCAACTGGAACTTTTTACTGGAAGGAGGTGGATTGAAGGACCGTAGCAACTACCGTATCTGGAATGGAAGAAGGGAGAGGGTGAATTTCATCTAAACTTAGTGAAGGCCCTCACCCATAACCCTCTCATGGGACAACCAAGAACATAAATAATCATATATAATCATCAGACGTTAATACAATATCTCTGAAAATCATATTCATAGAAAACATCTCTAAATTCTTACTTTATCGAGAAATCATTTTCTGGACATATACATAATAGCTTTTAAATCAAATATTCTCTTAAAAGCATCAATATTCTGAAAAACATAAATAACAGTCTTTACTAGAGAAACAAATCTCTGGTTATGCACAATTCATGTGACATAACAATATCTCTTAACTCTTGGGCACCTAACTAGGTCCCATTTATGATTTCTGGCCCTGCGCGACTGGTATACCAAGGTTAACAATTAACTGCGTAACACAAACTGTTTCTTTATAGCCACTTCACTCAATCAGAAATCTAAATATTTTCTCAAAGTCTTCTATCCTAGAGTTCACAAGCTCTAGTATATAAAATCAATAAATTCTGAAAACATATAATCATTACAACATCTCTAATCATTTCTCTTAAAACTCTATTCTTGAAATCATAAAATCTCTAATATATATATAAAATTATTTAAACATGAAAACTCTTGAAACTCTAAAGTTTTGATCTCATATGACTTAACAATTTGACTTTAGCATAACTGACTATGAAATCATGCCCAAGGGATCACCTCTTTGTAGGCATTAATTTCAAGCCAGAATATGTATCTTGCAATTGTTATGAATCATATTGAATTCCATACTTCTGAGTATCATAAAAATACTTATTTTCTCCAAAAACCCTATCATATACTTGTGCTCTACTCTGGAAATCATCATAATATTTCATAAATCTCTAAATATAATCATATTCATACTCTTGCTCTTTAATAAAAATCACTTTTAACAATAATAGTCCCATGAGTTTTCAAAAAACATATATTTCATGCTTTCATTTCTAATATCATATGACCACGTCATAATTTACTAAAATTAACTCTAATGATCAACATAAGGATCATAGGATCTGAACCCACTCACCGTTTGAAGGGAGATGTGGGCCCCACCAACTGGAAAACTTGGAATGACACCAACAACCCATAGAGCAATTATAACTCTAGATTAAACTCTAATAATCTATAGGGGGCTCTATCCTTATTCTAACAAAATCGGGAGGACCCCACTTGATAACAATGAAAGAAATGATCGACCAAATCCAAGATTATGAAGAAATAAAGACATAATCTAACGATATACTCACCTTGAAGCTTGGAAATGATGGATTTGAGAGAGAAAAGAAAATTGATGAAGAAGAAGAAGGGACGCGTTCTACGTTCTCCGCTCGAAACACGGCTTTTATTTTACCGCCTGGGCGGTGAAATGACCACCTGGCGGTCCTCTTTCCAGCTAGAGCACTTCTCTCCGTCTGACCGCCTGGGCGCTTCAGGGGTTTCTCCCACGACACCTTGCTGATCGCCTGCCATGACGCTGGGCCCTAGGAGGTTCACTTATTTACATTTCTTATAAGTTAATCATTTATTTTACTTCCCATTAACTTTAAAACATAAATGTAAGTTAATCATTTATTTTACTTCCCATTAACTTTAAAACATAAATGTAAATAAGGAAATACCCCCCATTTGGATTCAAATAAAATATCTAAAAAATTAAAATCCCAACAACTTAGAATCCAAAATTTGGGTTTTAGTTCAAATCCGAGAATTTTCCGAGATTTTCTAAACTTGTGGGCTAAAACGAAACACTTAAAGGTTTGATAAAATTCATTAAAAATCACTCTTCAACTTATTTTCCCTCTAGGAACCATTACCGGACTTTTAATTCCAAGAATATGGTTCTATCATATAGCCCTCCAATGAGGTGTAGGATCCTCACTTAGCCAAATTCAAGACCCTGAGTCTCTGAACTCTAGGCTATAGAGAACCTAACTCCTTGACCCTCCTGGATCAATGACCCAGCCTCCACCAAGCCACATGTGTTCTTATTATAACTTGTGTAAATAATAATACATATTCTATACTTATTTCAATTATTTTTTATTTTAATATATTTATTTAATTAAATCGAGTAATCGATTTAACTATAACCCAGTACCCAGCTTAACCGAGTCAATCACCAGTACTTCTATAATTATGTTTAAAAGTATAATGAGATCCTTATTATGCAAAATGTAAGACATTTTGGTTAAACATGTAGTTTGGGGACAAAATAATGTCCCACATTTAAATGATGATGATTGTCAAACTCGTGAGCTTACCTAAACATAACTCATAAAGTTTGTAAATACGATTTGTAAACTTGTACGAATTTACTTATTTTAAAAATAATATTAAAAATACATATAACATCTAATTATAATAAAATAAATTATGATAATATATATATATATATATATATATATATAGTGTGTGTGTGTGTGTGTGTGTGTGTATAACATATCAAGACTTTGGAATGTGAAAATTAAAATAGTTTAAGTCAAGACATTATAACTTCAATTTGGAAGGTCTAATAAATAAGAGTGCTTCAAGACCAAATTCCATATATATATATATATATATATATATATATATATATATATATATATATATATATATTGTCTTAGAGACCATTTTTTTTGTGAGTTTAATTAATTTGTTTATCCAAGTTCACTTCTAATTTTTTGAGGTTTGAGTTTTCAAGTAAATTAACTTGATTTATGGATCTTAGCTAACTCTTACATGAGAGTTTGACAACAATAGTGAGGTCCTCAAATGGATTTTCACATTTTGAGAAACTATTTTGTCTCGCAATATTTTGAATTGGAACCAAATTAGTGATTTATTCTATTTTTTAAATGGAACTACCAAAAAGATAAAGTTAATGTAACAGAACTAAATAAAAATGGGATTTCTACCTCAAAATTCATGGTATTTGACATTTAGATAATTTATGGTTAAAAATTTGTTACGTCTCCCACTAACTAAATTTATTAACATTTTAAATATTTATGATTAAATCACAACCCTTGAATTCAAAAAGTACCGGACCCTTGGGGTACCATAAGAAAAACCAATAAAAATATTAAATTATAAAAATTATTATTTATTATATTGGAAACATGAAAAGAAATTGATATTTGCTTCTATAGTAATTAAAAGCATTTAGCTAAAAATTAAATACTCCTTAACTAATTTACTTAATGCATCTATTCTTAGCAAATATTACAATTTAATGACTTGATCTTTTACCATATACTCCCTCATTTTTACTTTATCTATCCATTTTTTTAAAGTTTTTTTTATTGAAAAATATATGTGCATTTCTTTTATCAATAAGCATAATTTTTTTGTTTCCAATACTATCCATAATATAATTAATTGTGTTTGTTTTTCAACAACATTGTAATAATGTAAATTTATATTTTTAATAATTGTAACGTGGTCCATCCATACATCTTTTGAACATTATCAAGATATATTTATTATTTTCTTAATCTATTTTTTTGTTTTGGAATATAAAGTGAAAAGAAGGGTTTTTTTTTTAAATTCTATTGAATACAATTTAATTATAAAATAGAGTATTAATGTTTAACTACATTTAAGAGGAGTAGACATAACTTGATGATAAGCTAAATAATGAAATTATAAAAAGATATTCACATATTTTATTACATAATAAACTAAGAGTTTATTAATTTATATATTATTGATAATGTAAAATAATTTTATATTTTAAACCAATAGGAGTTCAAGATGTGAATGATTTTTTAAGTAGTGAAATGCAAGTCAAATTAGTTTGATAAATGTAGTAATATATTGGATGAGTATCGTGGAAAAAAATTACATTGTTAGTACATTAAAATCAAACTAATAAATTAAATGAATATTTTTAGCAACATAAAAATTGAAAGTTTTAAATCAAAAGTGAAATAGTAGCATGACAAAAAAGGATAGAAAGTAAATGTTCATAATAGCTAGGAGTGTACACTTGATGGGTTGGACCAAACTTGAACCAAGTACGATTTTTTGAGTAGTTCATTTTTTTTGGCCCAAATTTAACTTGACAATGACTTGACTATTAACTAGGTTAAACTGTCAACCTAACTTTTAGACAACATATAAATTTTTGCACACTATACATGATAAAATTATAAAATTTTGAAAGTAAGATACAAAATTCAAGAGAAATTTTATAATATATATTTCAAAATATATAAACTATATCAATATAAAAATAATATCAATTTATGTAGAATATATTGGTTGAAGTATAAAATCTTATAATTTATCATTAATTATCTTTAAAAAATTTATTTTTTAAGAAATTATTTGACTTTAGACCTAGTCAGGCAAATACAAAACATGATCCAAACGTTCTAAAAGTGTATCTAGCCAAAATTTAGAACCTAAATTTGGCCCATTGGGCTTTGGGTCAGGTTACTGACAGTCATGAACACTTGTAATGAAAACGATAAAAGCAAAGAATGAAAACAAAACACAATAGAAAAGCAATGTATTTACATAAAGATTTTGTGTTGCTCATTCAAGATTTATTTAACTATTACTCAATAGAAAATAAAAGCTTTGGTCTTGACTCATTGGGATAGAGATGGGGGATCAAAGAACAAAAAAAATTATTGTAATTTAATTTATTGTATAATCTGGTAAGAGGTAATTGCTTGTGGAAAATGTTGTATATATGATTAAGGCCGAGTTTGCTAAAGCTATTTGAGGATGTGCTCTAGTTTATAAAATATATATATATATATAAGCCACCTTTTTATGTTTAAGGTGCTTTTACTTCTAGCTTTTAAAAGATATAAGTGCTTTTGAGAGCACCTTATGTGATGCTTTTATAGTTCACTTATATTTTTTAAAATTTAAAAAATTAATATGATTTTATTATTTAATAACAATAAATATAGAAAATACTCTCCTTAATATTTATATTTATTATAGTCATTTTGGATTCTTGAAATAATTTTATAATATATTTACCTACAGTACTATTACAACTTCTATTTATTGATTGTAACTTCTATATTATTATATCAAACAATATCACTATAAAATAAAAAAAAGTTATACTACAAGACAAAACCAACCCTTACTTTGCAGATGGAAACTATGTATATAAAAAATAAAAAATAAAGAAAAAATGATGATAAAAGAAAGGGATAAAAAGAAAGAAAGAAAGGAATATAATAATGAAAATAAAGAGAATAGGATACCAATCTAAACTATTCATACTGTGCGTGTGAAAAAGACGTTCTTCCGTCTTAGGCCAACACCCAAATATTCTTTTTAGGCCAAATTCTCCCACCGCACTAATTAGTTATTAGCACGGCCACATTCTTTTCAGCATCACCTTTCCCCACATTCACACTCTCCCATCCCCATCCCCATCCCATTATTAGTTGGCTCTCCAAATCTTTTTGCCCCCTCTCTCTCTATATATATGCTCCTTAACAACCTCACTCCACAAAGCTAAGCCCTTCTCTCTCTCTCTCTCTCTCTCTCTGTTCTGAATCTTAATCATGGCGTTGAGAAGCATTATTGTGATGTTAGCAGTGATGGTATTATTTGAGACTCAGATGTGCAAATCAGAGATTAGCAGGGCAGACTTTCCCACTGGCTTTGTATTTGGCACTGCCTCTGCTGCTTTTCAGGTTCGGACCTTCTTCCTACTAGCTCATCATTTTTCACCACTTCTAAATTCTGTTTTTCACTTTCAATTTAGGGCCTCAAACGAAGTTTTATGAATTATAAGATGTTTTATGGAATGTAAATATGTGTTTGGTGTCACTTGTCGTTTGCTTTCGTCACAGCTGATAGAATTGAAGAAAGTAAAAGAAAAGCATAACCTTAATTATAGCATGTTTGGCAACCTTTGATAGTTTTATATGTCTTTACTCTTTTGTGACTTGGAGGTTAACTTGAGAGTTTAGATGCTAATCTTCCGCGACACGAACAAACGGTTACCGCAGATGAGTGATGATTTGAGATAAGAATAAGAATGGGAAACGAAAAATCTTTGCAAAATATATAGAAAAAAGAAAAAGAAAAGAAACAGCCAAATGAACAGGAAAGAACAAAACTGCCGCGTTGTTGTGCATTAAACACTATTGGTTGACACCAGATAACCAACTCTGTCGGTCACTGTGCCTTACACTACAGAGTACAGAATGAGGCCAGAGAGTTAAGGTTACTCTTGTGTTCATTAATTAGGTAATAATTGAGCCACTGTACTACTCTATCATTATTTTGAAAGACAAGATTTGTATCAAGTTTCTTATATCAATTTTAATTAATTCTTAAATTAAATAACGATATACGGATATTTTTCTTGAAATGTGCAATTTAAAAAGTTAAAGGTATACAATCTTTTTAGAAAAAAATATTCCTATATCATTTTTTAATTTAAAAATGAG
This sequence comes from Dalbergia oliveri, assembly GCA_030441495.1. NCBI lineage: Eukaryota > Viridiplantae > Streptophyta > Magnoliopsida > Fabales > Fabaceae > Dalbergia > Dalbergia oliveri. The sequence continues at coordinate 33,273,265 of JAMLFY010000002.1, read as the reverse complement.
ATGAAATGAATATAACAAACTTGATTTAAATTTTTTCCATAATTGAGCACCCATGTGTCCAGTACTGACTTTTGGGTTTGGATTTTAAAGAAAATAGTATGTGAATGCAGAAAGTATTTTTGTGAGTATTTTTATTGTTAGAATTCTTGAAGAGAAATTTTTTCATGATTTTAGAATAACATAAAATATTTACTTTATTTTATTTATTAATTGATAAATCAATTATTATATTAAAAATATAGAAAAAATAGAAAATAATATTGATACATAAAATTAATATATCAATTAATAAATAAATTAAAATAAATATTTTTTTTATTTCTACTTTTAGTGTAGCTAAGTGTTTCTCAATTCTAAATCAACAGAGCATGGTTGGTCGGAAGCTTTTTTATTGAATGAAAATATCTGAACAGTTATACTGAAAAAGCCAAAAATTGATGCCAGCACATGGCAGGCCCTTGAAAAGTATTGTGTGGCACTGTAGCCAATGGATTCAAGGAGTAGATCGATGTTGCTGACCATTCAACATTCACGAAAGTGTTTAAGTCAGAACTACTAAAATGTCACTCCGACTGTGTTTGTTAAAAGTTAAAAAATTGGGCTAAATTTTCTAAGAATAAATTTTATTTATATTTTATACCAAACCAAACACACTTTTAATATTAGAGGCCGTTAATTTTGTCCTTAATCTCTCCTAGCATGCAAGTCCAGTTCACAATAAAATTCCATTAATCTTGAGCCTTGTTATTCGTATTGATGAGTGCGGGTACTGTAATGAATTAAATTTTACTTATCATAGATGAAATATATACTCTATTTAAATACTGTATAATTGATCGATAATTCAAATTCTACAAGTCCAAATAATATTTTTCATTAATTTTTGTTGTGTAGGATAATATGGTCCTCACCATTCATTACATGATTCACTAATCTCTAGGATATGATTTTAATGGTTTGAATTTTAAGTTATAATAGATATATAAAATTATAAATTAAATAATAAATTAAAAATTAAAATAATAATTTTTGAATTTACAAAATCATCCTTCACTCAATTTAAAAGGCGTATTTGGTTTCAGTTTCAATTTTTTAGATTTAAAAATTTATGAAGAAAATATTAAATATTAAAATTAAAAACTGAAAATTAAATTTTATAGTTATCATGATTTCAATATTTCTTTCAAAATCTTAAAAATCAAAAATGAAAATCAAAACCAAGCCATAATTTTCCTTTCCACCTTTAGCGCTTCTCCTTTTCATATCAGCTCACCACCACCTACTCCCCTAACCGTTGCCAGAGCCTGCCTTAGGCCGACGCTCCATCCTAGCTAGTATCCCGAAATCACAACAACGATTAATCCGTCTCCTTGCTATGCAAACACCACTCCATGAAGAATATCTTTTTTTCTTCTTTAGTAATGGTTCTAAGTTCAACGGCATCAAATTAAATAATAAAGGCAGAAGACAAATCTGAAGCAAAAATAAGATTATAGGTTGTTCATTTGTGGTTTCAGTACATTAAGTTTTGACCTTGATTACCAATTTTTTTAATGGATATAAGGTGTTCAGATCAAAGCTTGCAACTTTTCCCATGACTAACATATTTTTATGGGTTATACTGTGGCACTACATAAAACATTTCGATGAACAATAACAAACTATATAAAATGAAAAACGCAGAAAAAGAATAACTACTGGTGGCTGGATCAGAGTTGATGGTTTGCTGTTCGACATGTATGGGTTTTGAAGGGAGACAAAAAACGGTGGAGTGATTGTAACTCTTTTGGAAGAGAGAAATCTAAATAGAGAGGCTAGATGAAAAAGGGTTAGTGCCTTGAAGGAAAGAGAATTGGAAAAGAAAAAAATAAGGACAATTTAGTAATTTAGTCCTTGAAATTTAAGTACCATTCAGTGCTCTAAAACATAAGGAGGAACAACCTATCCTTCACCATCTTTGGAAGTTAGGGCGTTGATAACCTTGGTTGAAATTTATTGAGTTAAATTTGAGTTTTGAAATTTGAATTCGAGATATTTTTTGAGTTGAGTTTAATCTTACTTCTGGTTAACCTAACCTTACTAAAGTAAAATAATTGTTTTAGAGATATATTTTTTATAATAATTAATAAAAAATTATAAAATTTTATAACTCAATTAATATATTTTGTATAATTCGATATTATTTTTATATTAATATGATTTGTTTTGAAATATATATTATGAAATATCTTTTTTTATTTGTAAAACTTTATAATATGTAAATGTCTAAATTCTCTTATATTGTTTAAATGTCGGTTGACCAATTCGACTTGGTCATTAATCGAGTTATGTTATTTTTATAATGATATTATTTGTTTTGAAATGTATATTATAAACTATCTCTTAAACTTTATTTTTTACTTATAAAATTTTATAACTTTACTATATACAATGTCTAAATCCTCTTATGTTGTTTAAATATCAGGTTATCCAGTTTGATTTCACTAATTAGGTTAGTATTGAGTTAGGTTTGAATTCGAAAATTAGCCTGATCTAAAAATTGGGCAGGTTCAGTTTGTCAAACCCTTAACCCAACCCAACTCATCCTCTATACACTCTTTTTGGTGATCAAGCTACAAGTTTATTAGTTGAATTCTTTCTTTGGACTAAATGTCAAATAAACCTTACAATTATATTCATTATTATAATTTACTTAGTAGCTTAAGGCGATATTAAAAACTAGATTTAATTTTGATGCACTATAAAGATAAAAGAATACTCAATTACTATTATATGTGATCCTTTTGAGATAGTGGATGTGAGAGTTAATCGCTTTTACTATTATAATAACATATGATTAAATAAAAGTGTGAAAATTTTTTACAATGCTAGTACATCAAAATTAGTCTTCTAAAATAATTACCTTAAAAATTATATTAAAAGTAATGTATAGTTAATTAACAATATAAATAATTTTATACTCAATATATAAAATTTAAACCTACATAAATGAATATTTTTATTAAAAATATTACGCTAATGTTACTTACGTAAATATTTTTTCTCATATATGTCATAAAATATGAGATTAATGAGGATTTATGGTAAGAATTTAACTTTTATACAATATCAGTATAAGATTATTTTACACTATTAATCAATATAAATTTTTAAAAAATATCAAATCATAGTGGATAGTTTCCATAGTAGATAATTATCTAGTATGGTGTGATGCTTTTTGATTTTCTAATTTCTATTGGTTAGTACATGAAATATAATTCAACTTTCTGTTACGGTAAAATTAGAAAATAAACTCTTATGATAATACGATATAACATTATTTCATTATTTAGTTCACTCTACTGAATGGAAAAATACTCGATTGCTAGCATCTCTTAAAATATCTTAGTTTTCATCTTTTTATTTATTTTTTAAAATCTTTTCTTATTTCTTTGTCTTCGTCATTCAAGTATTCTATTTATTTATATCGTATGAGACATTGTCCTTCTATACAATAATTATTACTAGAATTAACGTGAGATTTGTTAAGGTTATAAATACCTTGATCTCTATCAAAAGCTCAAATTCAATCCCTGAGGATGAAAAAAAAATCTCATTGGAGGACCCCTACTCTTTTAAGGACCTACATCAAGTAAGCTGAATTATTGATAATAGTGACCGGATACCAGTGGTTTCATCAAAATTGAAAAAAAAAATCACTGGAGAGATAATTTTTATTTGTTTTCTTTCTACGTGAATAAGAGTTTAGAATATTATTCACTAAAGATATTATTAAATTATATTTATATATATAATCATTTTTTAGCTAAGGTATACCAAAAAAAGAATTTTAGCTAAGGTTGCTGTGAAGTACCAGGTGTTTAAAATTAAAAAATTAATCATAACGTTATTGGTACCCAAAAAGCCAAAAGTACTCTCTAGTCATTATGAATTTTGTTCATAAGTATTTAATTTTCCTATCTTTGTCTTTTTTGGACAAAAGGCGTAATTTTTCATATGTGAATTAAATAATATTATTGACTTTTGTCTAGTATGAAGGAGCAGTAAAAGAGGATGGAAGAGGGCCATCTGTGTGGGACACTTTTTCACATACTTTCGGTAAGATATTACGACAACATGTTTATATTGTATTCTAAAATTTTACTAAATTATTGATTTTACCAAATGAGACTGGTGTATAATAATAAATTTCATCATAGCTATTCCTTCAATGGAGGTTTAATATTCATGAATTGGTGGAGTGAAAAGCTATATATGATTTTCATGTTTAACTTATAGACAATTATTGTTTTCGTATTAAAAATTGGACTAATTATTTACTGTTGCATTGCTGTATCCCAAGACTAAAAAGGCTATTTTAAATTCAATTAGTTTCAATGTGAAAAATAAAGGTTTAATAATCTTAAGTCTCTTTATAAGTTTTTCTTTTTCTTCAATGCATATCTATTTTATACCATTTTAAACATTAAACGTATATTTGAAAAAAATTGTTTTGGGGTCGCAAATGCTTCAGATGCATGGTATTCTTAGTATATTAAAAAGCTAGCTGATCATTGCCTTAATTTTCTTGCAGGCAAGATAATAGATTTCAGCAATGCTGATGTTGCAGTGGATCAATACCACCGATACCAAGTATGTAATGGTGGTGCAATTAGAAATTTAGAACCTAATTGTTGATTTTATATATATATATATATATATATATATATATATATATATTGATAATATTTGAGACAGAGGTAAAATTAGAGACAACAAGATTTCTATCAATTAATACACTCGACATAAGACTAAAGTCTTCTATTTATACCATAGTTAAGTGACTCGTAGACTATCATCTAAATGATCCACATTATTACTCCAAATGCTATGCATTGAAGCATGACTATTTAAAACAGAATATATTAATGGCCCGTAATAACTGGTAGCCTTTGTTACTCACAATGCATGACTCTTCAGAATGATCCACAATGACTCTAGAATTTTCTCAATTGTTCTAGCAAATAATGTGTTTGAAATTCTGTCAGTTCTACTTGTATCAGCCTGCAAACTCTTTCTGTACTCTGTTTTTCCCTTGCTTAGATCCCCCCATCCCTAAAATTAAGCCATAAGCCCAACTGGTTTTATTCATAACTTCTTAGCAAATGGATAGTCTATATAATCTATATCAACATATCTTGTGTAATGCATTCAGCTTGGTAAGAACATAACACACGAGAAGATTTAAAAAAGTTTTAATGATCTTGGGCCAAGCATGACTCGACAATGACCGTACACTTAGCTGTAAATCAATTGTTGTCTAAGTATTATGTAAATGAATGGACACTCTTCTAATGTAATGTCTTGCCTTAGATGAATTAGCAAAGCTAGTAATTCGGAATGAGCATGATTTCGCTGTTATTATTTAACCTTGGTTAAACGTCAAAGGTTGTTTGTTTTTTTAACTTTGAATGCTTTATTCATGCAGGAAGATATACAACTCATGAAGGACTTGGGATGGATGCCTATAGGTTTTCCATTTCTTGGACTTGCATTTTCCCCAGTAAGCAATTTTTCTACCTTTTACCTTCAATAAAAAAAGGTAATTGGTACAATGTCATGTCTGGCAAAGTAAGGTTTAGATCCACCATTAAGTGCACATTGTTGATAGATATTGAAGTCCAATTTAATTGTAGACAATTCGCATGTAAAGGGCAAAAGATTTTAAACCTTTACTCAGTTTGTTTACATTTCTTGATAGCTGCTTAAGATACTTGGGGGTGTAAAGGCAGGATACCAGTCAGATGGGTTATTTTCTAGTGGTAAAAACCAGTTATTTGCCGTAAACATGTTAATGATGCTTGTTATCCTAGGGAAGTATCTGGGGCACTTGATCCACTCTTATATTGTTAATATTTAATATTCACTTTTTGGGCATTGTGGTGCTTCATGTGATGTATCATTGTGTCTTATAGCACACTGTTGCAGTTCACAAAAGCATTTGAATTTGTGACCCTTTTGTGTGTCGTATGTTTAGCACAAAAGTTTTGATTAATTATTGATCAAGAGTATTTCCAGCTAGTTTGAAGTTTGCGCATAACTTCTAGTAGTTGATCAAATGTTCTAAAATCATAAAAATTTGATTTGTTAGATGGAACCGGGCAAATCAACCAGGCAGGAGTCGATCATTATAATAAACTCATAAATGCATTACTGGCCAAAGGTAGCTCTCATTATCCCTGTGCAATTTTTGAAGTTCTATTATGTTAGATTGTTAGTTGTCAACAAAGATAACAATTATGAGTTCCAAGCTATATAAATATAAGCCTATATTATTAAAGCATGATTGGATCTGGATCCAAGATGCCTTAGATGATTCTGATTGGTTGATCCATTATGTTTGTAGGAATTGAACCTTATGTGACCCTCTACCATTGGGACCTACCTCAAGCCTTGGAAGACAAGTATAATGGATGGCTCAGCGCTGACATCATGTACAGAATGTTATACATCATTTTCAACTCATGATGTTATGATGTTACCGCATTCTTATAATTCTAGTAATAATAAATATGGTCATTTGTTACTTGTGTGATACAGAAAGGACTTCGCAATTTATGCTGAGACATGCTTTCAGAAATTTGGGGATAGAGTGAAGCACTGGATCACATTTAATGAGCCCCATACATTTGCCACACAAGGCTATGATGTTGGTCTGCAGGCTCCTGGACGGTGCTCTATTCTCCTCCACCTGTTTTGTAGGGCAGGGAGCTCTGCCACTGAACCTTACATTGTTGCTCACAATGTCCTGCGCTCTCATGCAACTGTAGCAGATTTATATAGGAAGAAATATAAGGTGAAGTTATAGAGACAGTGAAGAATTAAACTCGGAGAAATGAGATTCATTTTGGTAGTTGTGAAATTGAAATCTTATTAAGAAATAAGAATATTAGATATGTTAATAATCGTCATACTTTTAGGCTTATACAACTATAAATTTACGTAGAGTAATGCTAAATAGTTAATTTTTCTTTTTGGTCAGAATAGTTGTTGAAACACATCCATCTAATGGATAAAGATAATTTACAGTTTATTAAAATGTTTATATGCTAGTAGATAACTTGATTATTTCAGACACAGGGTGGGTCACTTGGGATAGCATTTGATGTCATTTGGTATGAACCAGCAACAAACACTAAAGAAGACATTGAAGCAGCACAAAGAGCCCAAGATTTTCAGCTGGGCTGGTAAGTCATTGACATCGTAGCTAATATACTTAAGTACTGAACTCTTCATATATTCTAATGAAGGGCATGAATGAATGGTAGAATGAGAATTAGATATTGAGTATTGTTTTAACTGGAAGTTCTAGGTTTGATAGGTGTAAAAGACTCACCTTTTGCTTACACTTGAAACTCAGGCCTAGAATATGTCTCCACCATATATTTACATGTAACTATGGGAAAAAAATATATCATAACTGAAATAAATTGTTATATGTCATCTTAATGACAGGTTTCTTGATCCATTGATGTTTGGAGATTATCCGAGCTCAATGAGAAGTAGAGTGGGGAGCAGGCTACCAAAATTTTCTCCATCTGAGGCAGCCCTTGTTAAGGGTTCATTAGATTTTGTTGGAATCAATCATTACACCACGTATTATGCAAGAAACAATTCTACTAATTTAATAGGAGTTCTGCTCAATGATACCGTTGCAGATTCCGGTGCCATTACGCTTCGTAAGTTGAAGAACAAACACTATCTTGCAATCAATTTTTTATTTTCTGTCAAATAATCAAGCAATCATTTACTTTTATCAGAGTGCTATATGATTTTGATGTTTTGCACTTCACTAAGTCATTTTCCCTTTTTTTTTCAGCATTCGATGGTACTAAAGCTATTGGACAAAGGGTAAGCAATTTTCTGTCTAATTGAGATGTGACCGTAATCAGTTGACTATTTGCTTGAGTTATAAATTATAATTGGATTGATTTTCGTGACCTCACTTTTATCATTAAAGCTTAAAAAAAAAATCGGCTTTGTGAGATAGAATCCATATATGCTTGACTTGTTGACTATTTTATAGCACCATCTAACTTTGAAAATTAAGATTGATGTCCCTTGTAATGCTTTCGTGTTCAATCATAAATCTAATCTCTCTTTCTCTTTAACCGCATAAGCATAGTTACTAGTGAATTTATTTCAATTGAAAATCTCTTAGTCGCGGCCTTAATTTGTAAATTCTGACACGTGCAGGCAAATTCCATATGGTTGTATATAGTGCCACAAAGCATGAGAACCTTAATGAACTACATCAGACAAAAGTATGGGAACCCTCTTGTCGTTATCACCGAAAATGGTAATATTCAAACTCTGTCTGATCTGGAATTAATAAATCTAAGCCCATAAGTTACATATTTGATACTCACTAGGTATATATGATACTGTATAACACATCTCTAGTTATCATGATATTATTTTCAACATTACATTGGAAACATATGTTGTTCATGTTTTCATGCTCCTCAATTTGTAATTTAGGGGATTGATATTTGTTAGCTAGCCTTCCAATTTTAGTTGCTGGCACTTGGCAACAACAGAATATTACTTGTGAGCTAAATCTTCTTTATTGTGGTTGTTACAGGGATGGATGATGCAAATAACCCATTTATACCCATTAAGGATGCTCTAAAGGATGAGAAACGAATTGGATATCATAGTGGCTATTTATCTAACTTACAAGCCGCTATCAAGTATGCAATAATTGTTATTTAATTTGTTAGTGTATTATAACTCTGGCCTCATTCCATTACCATTATTTATTGGCCAATTAACTAAATGTGCTGATTTGGGTGACTGCAGAGATGGTTGCAATGTGAAGGGATATTTCGTATGGTCACTGTTGGATAATTGGGAGTGGGCAGCTGGATATACTTCAAGATTTGGTCTATACTTTGTTGATTATAAGGACAATCTAAAGAGATACCCCAAACAATCTGTTGAATGGTTCAAGAACTTCCTGAAACCAACCAAATAACCATGAAAAATATAATTAGTGTTTGGAAAGCTCAAATTAGATTTGATATGAATTGATTTAGAAATCAATTTTCATATTTAGAAGTTGTTGCTGCATCCAAAAGAAAATGGTGTATAAAATAATACTTAAATTGATTTATAAATCAATTACTATATTTAAAACAATTTAAATGAAATTTATTTGGTTTTGATAATTTTACTTCCCTATTCTTGGTTAGAATAAGCAAAACGAGTGGGCAAGATGATAAGGAATCTTGAATGTTTGAAATGAAAATGCGAATTCGTGTTAATGAAGCGTCTCCGGTAGAAAGACTATATTACCATCTTACCCCTGACATTAAATGTGAATTTAGCTCATAAATAATTTACATGAACTTAATTAAAAAAATACCTCATAATCTAAAACTAAAATAAAAAAGTGACATATTTATGTGTCACTCTAAAGTGTTTGCTCATATTCTTCATGGTAATTGATGCAATTGATATGACCCTTAATATGTGTTAAATTAGTTTGTGCAAAGAGATTTTATTTTTTCAAAGTAAAAGTGATAACTCTGGACTTTGAAAAAAGTGAGAGGATGTTTAGAAATCCATGAAATTGAATTCAATTCAAGCATTTGAAACTAAGAACTGTTATTGAATTTAAATTTAAATTTAAATGGAATTCAATTATTAAAAAAATCCAAAAGTAAACCGGAGACAAATAGGTTTGATTTGCCTTGCAATTGGGATTAAAAATTGATAAATCCAAAATACCCCTAAAACCAATTATTATGTCTTATTAATGAAAGGTAATATAGTCAAAATAAAGAATATAATTCATTTTTAGGTACATTTTAAATCAAAAAATTGAATTCAATCGTATAAATTACTTGTTTATTCCAAACATCAAATTCAAATCCTAACATAATTGAATTCAATTTGTGATGTAATTGAATTCAATTCTATTCCATCTTTTCATTTCAAACAACCTGTGAAAGTAAACTCCAAGATTTGGGTACAAAAGAGCTTGGTTTTAATATATCTATATGTCTATATATATATATAAAATTAAACGTAACAAACATTTTTATTTTTGAGTGAAATGTACTAATTTAAATGTTAACAGATAACTAAATAAATTAAGTAGAATGTGTTGTGTGGAATAGTAGCAGTGTAATGCTTTATTCATGGATACCTTGGCGAGTTACTGGTTACTGTTATAAACAAGATCCAAAATGCTTCATAATTCATTCCTCATTCCTTGATCCCCAAAAACAGAAATAACAAGTCTTCTCACCTCACCTCACATGGAAAAGAGATAGTTTCATTGGCAGCTTTCATCCTTTGGAGGATTTTTTTTTTTTGCTAGAAATGACAAGGTGTTTGAAGATAAATACATAGCTCCTCAAGATACTCTTCCAATGACTTCAAACAATCTTTCTGCCAACCCACCTTTTTTTTATGAGGTGAGTTGATTTTTTGAACCCATTTTTTTTTAACCCAATTGACCTGCCCCATTTGATCTATGGGTTGAGGTCGATTCAGGCGATTGAGCCTACGGGTTGACTTGCCATTTCTGTAATGATTATGAGTGATGATAAATTAATAATTGATTGTATACTTGAAGAACAATGGAGCATTGGATTGGAGTTAGTATATAAGCCAGAGGCCAAGTAGTACAACAATTTTTTTTTACATGTCTTATAAATATTAGGCCAACCTACCAACTCAACATAAAATGGGCAGGTTGGTAATATTAGCCCAAATGGCAAAACTTAGCCCGCCCCATCTTTTTTGTGGCTAACTCTGGGTTTGGGTAGGTAGATACCTACCTACCCCACCTGCCACCCTAATCCTGGCACATGAATTTCCACGACATAAAACAAACATTTCACTTTTTCACTTAGGCTTTGTTTGGAAGTTTGGAGGAAAAGGAAGGGAAGAGATTAGAGAGGAGGGATGGGTAATGGAAGGAAAAAATTTAAAAAATTGATCATTCACTTGTTTAGGAGTGCAAGATATATGGAGGGAAGGGAATTGGAGGATTTATCCTCTATTTTTACTACTTTACCCTTTATTACAATACTTAATTATTCTATTTTTATAGAATTAATTATTTTAGTTAAACATACATATTTCTATCGATGTGAAAAAAAAGAAAATTGTTATGTATCTTTACATTTTTACCCGTTATTAAAATATTTAATTATTTCATTTTCAAATAATTAATTATTTTTAAAATAATTATTTATACTCTACAAAATAGATCATTTAAAAAAATTTCTTTCTTTTTTCTTTAAAATGATTTTTCTCATCAATATTTTTAAAAAGGTCTATTAAAAAAATTAACATGTAAAAATTTTATATTTACAAAAAAATTTCAAGAAGGGACAAAAAATAAAAGTAACTATCAACTGGAGACACAATCGCAACTTGCAAAAAGAAAAGAAATAAAATATAATGCCAGTCCAACACTTGGAAAATTTTTCATAACAATAATACACAACATTAAAAAAAACTTTCATTAATTGAAACTCAAATAGTCTAACATTGTCAAATATTAAATCAACCTAAATATTAAATCATTGGTTCACAAATAGTCCAACACCATTAAACATTGAATCGACCTTCACTACTAAATCATTGGTTCACAAATAATCCAACACCATCAAATATTAAATCGACCCTCAATACTAAATCATTGGTTCAACACTAACAAACAAAACTCACTTAAAAGATACATCAAGGAGGACCACTTGGACCAAACACCATCTCAAATAGCAACCTCTTAAGTTTATCTGGAGGACAATCAATCATCCTCTAATGCACTTAGGATGACCAAGAAGATATATCATCAACAAAAGCATTATCCGTCTCCCCGTGTCCATGTCTCTCTTTCTGAACTTAGACATGATTATCTCAATCTGGAACATCTCCAATCAGCCCATGATAAATCCACAAGAAATAAAAAATCTACGAAAATTACCATCAGTAAAAAACAAAGTTAAACATGAATGAATAGGAGAATAAATGCAACAAATGCAATAGATGTGGTCCAGCGCGAAAGAAGTCGAAAAAGTTGAAGAAACAAAATCCATGAGACATGGCATTAATTGTTCAATAGTGAAGAGTGGTTGAATGATGGTGCAAACGAAGAAATTATCTCCGCAGCTGTAATATGCAGATCGCATTTACACTGCACGAGGCCTCTATAAATAGAGGCACTTCATTTAGTTGAAGGCACAAGGGAAGCAGCTTGAGAAACAAGACTGCATAGTGAAGAAAATACATAGAAAATGTGTTATTTTCTAAGAATGAGAGGAAAATAGAGAGTATGAGTAAATCTTAGAAAGTGTAGGGTGTGGTAAATACATTGAAATATTTTTAGGTATCATTTCTATTACTCCTTGGTACTGCAAAATTTTAGTATTTGAATAGGAGGGTTATCACCAGGAAACACTATATTTACCTCTTGGGTTGGAGAGTGTGGAAAGGATATTTTGTAATTATCTTGAATATAGTGGAATATTTTTTGGAGTTTTTCCCGTGATTTTTTCTTCAGGATTTGGGGTTTCCACATTAAAATTTGATGTCCACTTTCTTTTAGCTTTGCACATATTTATTATTGCTTGGACCAATTGGTAGATTTAATTCTATCAGATTTATTTTGGTGTTCATTGCCACTTATTGGCATTATTTAATTACACTATGAATCAGTTTAGCCCAACAATAGAATGCAGTATAATTTGTGATGCTTACACATAATAAAGAGAAATGAAGTGCTAAAAAGAGTATTCAATATACTAAAAGTCACTCAGCAAACCAAATTTTTTTTTGGACCTGATTCATTATCTAGAAAGTAGCATAATGGAAATCTCAGCAATGACACAAGAAGAAACAAAAATGATAAAGAAGTATATGCATTACAGATAGCTCGTGTATAACTAACTAACTTAAACTATAAGCTCACCCAAAAAGATCCACCTTTCTAAAATGAAGTAGGAAAAAGCTAACGAATGACCAATTTAAAATATCTCTAGTATTTGCCTAGCCTGCTGAAATTCAATCACAATGGATATTGAAACAGCTCATTTTCATAAAAAGATGAACTTGTCAACCCTTCTATTATTACCAATGCAACGAAGTTATGAGAATAATGTGGCATACATCAATGAAGTCTGCAACTTAGTTGCAAATGTCAATATGTTATGGTGGACTATATTTGGAGATAAAAGAATATAGAGGGAAGCCAAAAAGCATTTCACAGTCAAATAAATACAACATACAGCAACAGAGACCCTAAAAAGTTAATCCTAAAACACCCAACAATGAAGCAATCTTCGGATGGATAAAGATAATAGTCTCATTATTTCAATTCATATTTACAGATAGTCTACAATTCAATGCTATAGAGTTCATTTTTTTTGTCCTTGACAGGGCTATAGAATAGATAGTCCAATCCAATAGTGTAAAATACATAAAAATCTGAAGCTCATGAGCTCAAACATTTCTATAATATGCAGTGAAGCAAACTTCATGATTTGTCATTTGAGATAGTAATGATACACTTGCCATCTTGAATAACAAGTGTCTGTTACCTTATTGATACAATTACACATTTCTACATTTCTGATTGTTTGTATGATAAGAGTAGTAGTCACTCTCGCCAAGATTATTTTCTGTTTCTTTCTCCTTCAAGTCAAAAGGCAATGATATGGATCCAATGTCTTCTACAAACATTCAAGGTAACTCTAACACTCAATTTCTCATTATGATCTTTCCACATGGTATACTTAGGATCAAATGCATGAAAAAAGAGAAGGGATTGATTGATTATTATGTTGTTTATATATTTTAATTCCTATAATTGGTATCAAAGCCAATTTAATTCCTACTAGATTCAGAGATTATATTGTATACTTGGAAAAGCATGAATTTTATTATGTTAAGGATTCTAATCCCATTTCCTTTGATGAGTCAATCTCTAGTCCTGATAATTCACAATGGATTTCTATGCAAGATGAATTGGCCTCCACGAGGAAGAATGACGTTGCGGTTTGGTGGAATTATTGGTTGACTGGAAAACTTTGGCTGAAATGGGTCTTTAAGGCCAAACGTGATGCTAGAGGAAAGATAGCAAGATACAAAAAGCCATACTTGTTGCTAAAGAATACAATCAAAGGGAAGGTACAAATTATAAAGAGACATTCTTTCCTTTTTCCTAAAGATTCTTTTGGTATTGTAATGGCACTTGTGGTTCATTTTGACTTAGAGCTTCGCTAGATGGATGTTAAAATAGCCTTGTTGAATGGTGATCGTATGAGGATGTATACATGATCAACCTAATGGTTTTATTGAAAGTGGCATGGAACGAATGGTTTGCAAATCGAGAACATCCATCTATAGTTTAAAACAAGCTTCTACGTGGTGATATATGAGAACATCCATCTATAGTTTAAAACAAGCTTCTACGTGGTGATATATGAAATTTGACCATATTGTTAGTTCTCTTGGTTTTAAGTAAAATGAGTTGAATATTGCATTTATCTTATGAATAGTGGGAGCATATTTATTATTCTTGTGTTATATGTTAATGACATTCTTTTTTCTAGTAATAATGTTGATTTCTTACATGAGACAAAATAAATATTGACAGCGCACTTTGAAATGAAGGATCTTAGTGATGCTTTTTTTGTTTTGGGCATTGAAATTTATCATGATTGATCTTGCGGACTCTAGTTTGTCTCAAAAAAGCTATATTAAAAAAGTTTTGAGAATATTCGGTATGGAATCTTGTAAGTCTTGTTCTGCACCCATTCAAAAGAGTAAGATGTTTTCAAAATCCTAGTGTCTTTAGAATAATAATGAGATTGCATAAATGGAGAATGTCTTATATGCTTCCGCTATTGGTAACCTTATGTATTCTCAATTCTGGACATGTCTTGATATTGCTTTATTATTATTGTACTTGGGAGATACTTGAGTAAACCTAGTATGGCTCATTGTAGGCTGCAAAGCATGTTATGCGGTATCTGCTACATACCAAAGACTACATACTAACTTATAGGAGGTCAGGTCAATTTGAGATAATTGTTTATTCTGACTTTGATTATGGTGGTTCCTCAGATTGCTACAAATCCACATTAGATTATATCTTTTTAATGGTAGGAAGAGCGTTTCTTGGAAAAGTGTTAAACACACACTTATAGCTAGCTCAACCATGAATAAAGAGTATATAGCTTGTTATGAAGTCACATACCAAGCAATAGGTTGAAGAATTTTATTACTAAATTTTCTCTTGTAGAGAGTATTTCTTGACTTCATACTATTTATTGTGATAACTTACTATGGTGTACTTTTCTCGAAATAATAAGACTTCCAATAGCTCAAAACACTTTATACAAAGTTCATATTTGTTAGGGAGAAGATTTGGGAGTTACAAACTCGTTTTAAGCATATTCATACAAAGCTTATGATGGCTGATCCCTTAACCAAAGGCTTATCTATTAAAATTTTTTGTTGACCATGTAACATGTTGATAAGTATGCATTTGTATACATATTTATATCCTATTCTTAGTGCCCTAGCTCTTTTTTGTGCTTAATTGGGTGCATTTACATCATATTTGAGTTTGAGAATCAGTTTGAGCATTAAAGAAAAATTTTCTGCATGATTGTGTTTCTAGTATGGTTCTGATTTTGGGCATAACTAGAGTTTTAGACCTCTACAAATTGTGTTCTTTGGCTTGTAGGAAAGCTAAGAAGATTATCTACAACTTTATTATAGATCACAAAAGCTAGATCAAAAGTCTAGCTGGTCATAATAAGCCTGGAAGTCAGAATTGAAGTGCTATATTTTGAAATTGGGCATGCTTTAATAACCATGGTATATATCTCTCATCCTAATAAATCCAAATGAGGAAAATAAGGTGTCTATTTTCAATACAAGCAAAAGATCTATAATTTTTATGTGACATCAAGAGCTAATTCGAAGGTTTTGGTGGTCAAATAGGAGCTAGAAGTGAATTGATGGACCAATTTTGCGTAACTACGTTATCAGAAATTATCATTAAAGTGAGCCAAATTGTTGCCATACGAAAGTGTCGATAAAGCGAGCATATTTGTCAACAAATGCTACAGACTGCATTTTGATGCATTTTAATCCATGTTTTGGGTTATAAAACGCAACATGTACCGCCAAAGCATAGAACCATGGCCCTTAAGTTTAATTTAGGATAGCTTAGATCTAATTTTATTCTCTTTCTCTAGTTTCTCTCCTCCTTCTCTCATCTTCTTCTTTTCTCTTCTCTTTTCCCCTCTCTTCTTCTCTTAGGTTAGGTTTTATTTTCTATTTATGTTGTAATTTCTCATGGACAAGTAGAGATTGGAGCTAGCTCAGAATTATCCAAATGACTTCAAGGGTTGTATCTTGAAACCTTACTCTTTAGTTTCAATAAATGTTGTGTTTTCTTAATTCTTGGCTCTTGCTCTTTTTACATGTTTGCATTGAATGGTATTGATATGTTGGTATGTGAATAGGTATTGAGAGTTCCTAATTATGAAGCTTGATTGTAATAGTATTGAGATTGATTTTATGATTTGTGACAATCTTGATTGTGTATTTTTGTTGAATGGTATTGGATGAAAATACATGATTAAGATGTTGATTGAATATATGTTGATTGGTTAATTGATGTATGTTTAATTAGCTTAAGAATTGAGAAATGGGTCTCATTTGATACTTATGTAATATCCCAAAAGTGGATGCATTTAGGAAGGATACACCTAAGTTCAGGAAGGGTTGGATAAAACTTAAAAGACATTTAAATGTCATAAAAAAAGAAAGAGATTATAAATAAATCAAAAGAATGAATAGATATAAATCTTTATTTTAAATTTATGTGAAATAGTAAATCATTTAAAATGTAAATTGTAAAAGAAAATATCAATCCAAAAAGAAAATAAAATATAAAATTTAAAATAATTTTGTACATCAATCTTTTTCCATGCCAATGTTCAGTTTTATTTGAATTTGATATTTAATATTTTTATGTAATATGATAATCAATATGGTTTAATTTTTAAACTTTGAAAATATTATCTTATCAAATCCATTAGATTCAATATTGTTTATAATTATCATTGATATTAATATTTGTATCAGGATTGTAGATATTGTTAGAATTAGAAAAGATATAGCATACTAAATTTTCCTTTTATCATATATGCTCTTTATAAATTAATTTTTATATCATTTCTAAGACTATGTTAGATTTTATTTAGATATCTATCATTTATATGTATGGTGTAAATATCAATTAGGATTTGAGAATATATATATATATATATATATATATATTTGTGTGTGTGCGCATGTGTGTGCATGTGTGTGTGTGTGTGTGTGTGTATTTTATTAGAGATTGTAATTATTCTATAAAGATTTGATTATTAGTGTATATATATAGTATTCACAAATACTACTTTTGTATAACGATGTTAACATAAAGTATTTTATATTGATAATAGATATAATTTTTTAAGTAGTGATAGAATAGTCAAATACATTCAAAAATATAAATATAAAGAATTAAATGTATATGTTAGAAAAATATGTTTTCATGTATACATATCAGTTTCATGAAAATTTGAATACAGACAAATCGATAGTTGAGGATTTTCAAAATGATTGATAGTTAACTAAATCATAACCATTGTGATTTGAAAAAGATTTTCTAGGCATAGCTGAATTATAATGATACTTACTTGAAGATATTAGATATTATTTATATTTAACATGTATTATGAAAACAATTTGGTAGATATTATTTTTATAGAGAATTATTAGATTTTTTTTGAGAAGTTATTAATTATTAGAATTGAGTGCAAAATTTGTTCATCACGTAAATTATTATTATTATTTTAAAAGAGAAACAAGTGCATAATGTGAATACACCAAGAAATATGTTATTTGTTTTAAAAAAACCTCATTAGCTTTTCATTATAGTTATATATAGATATATCCATGATACAAAAGATAGTTAAGAGATATGTTAAGGTAGTTTGAATTTGAATTATCCAAATAGTTGCAAAAGATATGATTAGATTTAGTCTAACTATTATCCTTATTTTATTGTTGCTAATAATGTCACATAGTTAGTTAGGATATATCCTTATATTGTTCAATATGACCCCTGTTTAGTGTTTTACAAATATCTTGAGTTTTAGATGTTCAATTGATGCAATTTTTGTGGCATTAGAAAGTTAACTCAATTATTTACAAGTACTATTTTTAGCCTTGAGGCCAAATTTTAACCACAGTGGAAGTTAAAAACTTAAGAAAGGTTAAAATGAAGAAAGATAAAATAAAATTTGTTAGTGATATCTTTCATCTCCTAGTATATATTTGACATATTATAGTACTCCTAAATATTCTTTTAAGAACCCTAGCCACCAAAGGATTTTTTCTAGAGAGATATGCAATTTCTCTCAACCCTCTTCAATTAATCTCTTCCAATAAGTGCTCTCATCTCTATCCTTATATGGTTATGGGTTTAGCGAAACTTATGGTTATTGTGGTATAGTTTTCTCTTCTCATTCAATTCCAAATCATTCATGATTCTTGTCTATAATTTCATGGCAGTTGAGATCATTCTAATTCCCAGGATCATGTAAGCACTGGTGAGGCACTCCTGCAATGAACGATGAGTGGGTTTAAACTCATGACCATACTTTTAGTTATTATTAGTATTTTTCCAGCATTATATAAATTATTTATGAAATTCTAGAATGACTTATAACAAATACATGTTTTCACTGATTATGCCAATTTCTAGAAAAGTTATTGTTTTTCACAGTTATCATGAAAACCTTATTTTAGAAAGCTCATGGGACCATGTTTGATACCTTGCATGTTATAGAATATCTTTTTGCCAGTTTATGAAATTATGAGACCTTAATGTTTATAGCTGAAATATTGATTACAATATTTTCAGACTATGGATTTCCTATTCAGATTTTAGAACCTTAGCTATGATTTATTGAGAGTGTTGAACAAAGTATGATTTATAACAATTGTTAGATACATATTCTATTGGCTTCTAAAATCATTATGTCTACAAGCTGGTGATTCCTTGCGCATGATTTTAGAACCTCAATTATGCTACAGTTAGATTGTTAGAATTATATGAATTCAAAGCTTTTAGATTTATTCAGTTTATGTCCAAGTTATTTTATAGTAATTAGTGAAAAATAGAAGAGTTAACGGTTGCATAATTGATTGTTAACTTTGGTACCAAGTGGTCCACTAGAGGACTAGCTCATCTACAATAAGGAACCTAGTGTAATGTCCATTTGTGGGACCTAGTTAGGTATCCATTAGATTAACCTTTGGCTCAGTTTTAGCTATCAGCTAGTTTTAGCTATTAGCTGTTATTGATGTACAGACATATTTGTTTCTCTACTAATTATTGCCATGGATTCACTAGAATTATAGTTTTTGATACAATTATGTGTATGTGTGTGTGTGTGTGTGTATATATATATATTGTTTATATTAGCTGCATGCATATTTATGTATTATCTTTGTTATCCCATGTAGGTTGTGAGTAGAGACTCACTCATTGAGTTTTGATGAACTTACCCCTCTTTTTTTCTCCCCCTTACAATTATAGTTGTAGATCTAATTATTATTCAGTCTTAGCCTCAAAAGCCGTGTAGCCTTTAGTGGTGAGCTTCATTTTGTAGTGAAGTTTAAATTAGGATCATGTTAGAATAGAGTGATCTAGTAGTGTGCAGGTAGGGTTCTTGGATATCATTTAGTGTGCATGATTATTTTAAAGTTATGCTATTTTATCATAATGGTATTTTATGTAATTTCTTCTAGGAACACAATTTAAGATTATCTAATTGAGCTATGAATTTTAGAACGATTTGAAGAACTAAATATTTTATGTATTTTATGAATAAAGTTTTCAAGAAATTTTGAGGGATTTGTTTATCAAGTTATTTATTTTCATAATTTATTATGAATGTTAAATTAGTAGTTTACTATGTATGATTTCATGAAATTAATTCTAGAAGGCTTCCATAAGGGACAATATCCCTTATGTGCCGGTCATGAATTTTGGGTTGTGACAACTTAGGATAATGCAATTGGTGCTAAAGGTTAATATTGATTAATTGGAGGTTGAGGCCTCGATTGTCCAGTTAAGTGAATTGCAGAGTTGTTGTAGCGGTTGCACTAATAACTTAAATTAACAGCACTCTATGTGTTTTATAATATGTGTGTTGGTGTTAAATGTGGGTTTTAACCTTGGAAATTCTTGAGCTAGTATTTGTTTTGGTTAATTGTAGTTAGTTAGTTATTTTTTTTATCTTCATTATTTTAATATTCTGGCAATATAAAAACCAAACCTTCCCCCCTAATTTTCCATTTCTTTGTGTCGCTTGACTAGATAATGATTGACCATCCATGTAAGACAACTTGAGTTGCATCACTATGTTACATTTTCATTGCAATTCAAACTTTACAAATTTCTAATTTGTTAGAGCTAGAGTTGCCACACTCTAGTACCTATCACCCATATGGGTGTAGTGAAGTCTTTTGATGTTTTGGGTTAATGAGAGTTTGCTTTGTAAATTTTATTATGACCTCATATTTTGTTAATATCTTGAGACATTTTTAAGTAATGATTATTGTTGTTGTTGTTATTGCCACATTCTATTTGTGTATTTTACGTAGATAAATTGTGATTTTGTAGAGACATTTTGGACCCAATCTTAAATTTTGTTATCATAATGAGATATAATAGATTTTATTGAGCATCTTCGGCGGATATTTTGGCCAATTTTGTTTGGGAATTGCACTTGACACACACACACACACATATTGACATGCCGGTTTTTTGTTGTGCTTTCCCAGTTGCTCATATTCCATATTTTTGTATGGTCATCGAGATATAAGTATCTTGCATGTATGATGTCAGGATCTTTTGACTATGATTTTTTGCATTGTTGAGATACTTGTAGTTCCATTTTGGACCATGTTGAGAATGCTGGCTTATTTTTGGCATTTTGTTGCGGCCACATGTTGTGATTAATCTGGGATTTGATTATGTAGTCCCAGTGGAGAAATGCTGGATAAAATTGTGGATTATGAACTTACATAGATCAATTACACATTTTCATTTAAGGACAAGATTAATTTTATGCAAAAATCATGGAGCATACTGTATAGTCAAATTTAATAATTAATAATATTGTTGGGCTTAATAAAGTTTGGCACTAGTCGTGAGTGAATATGAAATAGGCCTTGTGTTTGGGCTAGTTATAATGGGAAATCTCGGCTCATCATTAACTAACACAAGAGAAGAGGCTAACTAACACAAGAGATGAGGCCCTGCTCCTATTCATATAATAGGTATATGTTGCCCCATTGATACAGTTACACAATTTTGCATTTACTATTTGTGGAATAAGAGAAGCTACTCTGTCTGCCAAGGTTCTTCTTTGTTTCTTTCTCTGTCAGGTCAAAAGGCAAGTGTATGGATCCGATGTCTTCTACAAAAATTCCAAGCAGCTCTTAACAATTAATCTCTCATATTGTGATCTTTTCACATGCTATAATTTGGATTAAATGTATGAACAAGAGTAGGAATTGATTGATTATTATGTTGTTTATATATTTGAATTCCTACAACAATTGCACACACCCAATAAGATAAGACATCGCAACAAATTGGCCTATAAAAAATTTCTATCATAAGCTGAGCTACCACTTATTCAAAACATAAATGACTAAGTCATGACCCAGCCTGGCCAATATTATTTTATTTTCAGAAAATTAGATGCAAAAGCTTCCTTTTGTTTTCCATCTTCCAAGTTCCATCTTTCATCTATTCTGAAGACTCATCTGCTCCTCTTGTTCTGTTATTTGGCCCTCCACGTGCTCGCGACCATGGCTTCCCAGAGGCTGCCACGATCACCATGGCAGAGGTGGTGACAGAGAAGAGCTTGGCTCTAAGGCTGTGATGGAGGCTAGTTTGTCCAGTTGATTGCACTTTGTAATTACATCTATCAACTTGAATTTGGCTTGATATTTTGGGAATGCCACAAATTCAAAAAGATGGTCTGATACTTATAATATTATGAAAATGTATATTTTGATCGATGGTTTGCATATATCTAAACTTCCACAACTGATCTCTTGGTTGAGACCCAAAGAAATTATTTGTTGCAGATCAAATCGCCATAGCATGGTATTTTTTCCCCTTATACGTGACTTTCCTAATTTCTTTTGACCCATAGTTTCTTTCAATTTGTTTTTGTTTGGTAAAGTTAAAAACAAAAGGAATCCTTAGTAAAAATGTGTTTCTCCCTATCATTGTTTTGATGGCTGGTTATTGTCCAGCAAAATTTGAATTTAGACATAAAGCTTATTTTTGTAATTTCCTCCTATACATCTAAGATACTGGTTTGATGTGTGTCATAGATGATGTATTTACGAAGTTTGGGTAATGAAATTTTATAAGAGTAATGTTACATAGTCATAATTAATATAATCAGAATTTTGTATAGAATACATATAGTGATGGTTATCTTGGATTAAATATAGTGGTAGAACTGACATGTTCATCTAAAGGTTATTTATGTCATTCTGAATTTATTTTTGGATAAATTACACTCACCTCTCCTTAGGTTTGTGAAAATTGCAACCCTCTTAGTTGTCAGTTTACACTCACACCCCCTCTATTTTAAAATTTTAAGTATTAATATTCACACTCTCATTCACAGACACCTTAATGAACTTATTAAAATGACATTTTGTGGTATTAACTTGTTCCTAATTAATAAAATTATAAAAATACTTTTACCCACTCTATTAAGTTAAAGGGTATTTTTACAATTTTATTAATTAGGAACAGTTAATATCACAAAAATATCATTCTGTTAAGTTTACTAAGATGTTATGTGAATGAAAGTGTGACTAATATAAATACTTAAAATTTGACAAGTGTGTGTAAGTTGGATAACTGATGAGATATGAGTTGCATTTTTCACAAACCTTAAGGAAGATAAGTGTAATTTACCCTTTATTTTTTGATAAAAATTCTAGCTGTATAGTATTTTCCATTTTATAACTTTTCTCTTTCGTCATATGGATTTCCTTTGCTTTAGGCATATATGTAACAAGTGAAGAGGTGAAGAGATGAACACAAGCCGAAAATAGAACAGCCACTAGAGAAAATATATAGAGAACACTGGCAGGGAAGGATTGAAAGGTGAGAGAGGCAAATGAGGAAAAAAAAAAAATCTTCCAATAGTTTTAGTACTCCTAATGATGAAGACGTATCACATTTTTTTTTTTTGAATTTTAAGAGTTTGTAATGTTATCTATGTTGAATATGAAATTCTGAATTTGTAATGCAAACCATATATCTGTTTTTGTTTTTCCCTCGCCAGAATGATATAACTCTTTCCCTGTTTTGACGATAACACTCATTTGGTATTTCGTAAGCCTGAGCTTGGGACAAATTATAAGCTTTTATTATTGATTTTGTAACACTATATAAGCTTCTACTTTTTTATGGCTTGAAAGATTTGATTAGCTAACCAACTCATGATCATCCGGCTTAGCAAGCCACCAGAAGTCCAGAACCCACTCAAGTTATCTTTTTCTTCAATCTTCACTGTACTTTTTTGTTTTCAACATCAACAAACATTTATCTTCGACCCTTCAAAAAAAAAATGTTATTATTTTATTGTATTTCAAAGTTCATGAAAAAATAACATATTCGTTCAAATGAATAATACTTTGTGTCAGAAATATTTGCAAAATATCATTTAGCATGAAGAATTTTTCATTGTGCAGTATACCCTTATTCTGATGTTCTCGTAACTTTCTTTTATTCTTTTTCCTATGCAATTTCTTTTTACCCAAAGGAAACGATAACCGAGAAAATAATCCTAAGTGTTAGTGTATTTTCTGTATTAGTAGTTGAGCTATTAAAATTTCATTATGTGCGTAGAGATATATGGAACAGGTTGAAACCTTACCTTCTGCAGTTAATGGAACTCATGATATTTATTTGGTCAATTTGTGTATCTATCAGATTCTGCATGTACCAAGCTAATGGAACCTAGCAGACTCATCAACTGCCCCGAATCTAGCAGACTCATGAAACCTCACCAGAATGGAACTTGTAAGTATTTTTTGCATGTGATAAAAAGGTATTTTATTCAACTGATGTGTTAAATATTATCAAAATATTATAATATTTTTATTATTATTATATATATATATATATATATATATATATATATATATATATTCTATGTTATTCTTTCTTTCTCACTTAAATTAACGAACTAGTATCTCAATATTTAGTGTAATTTTAGTGAATTTTAGGGGAGGTCAATGATAATTTTGTAAAATAAAGGGGTGCTGAGTGTATTTTACAAAACTATTACTTACCTCCCCTTAATATTCACTAAAATTACACTGACTCCTCTCCTATAGATGTCATTAATTTAAGCGAGAAAGAAAGATAACTACACTTAGCACCCCTCTACTTTATAAAACTATCACTAATCTCCCCCTGGATTCACTAAAATTACACTAACCTCCCCTAAAGTGAGAAGAAAGATAACATAGAATATATGCATAATTATTAATGAAAAAATTATAATATTTTGATAATATTTAACACATCAATTGAATAAAATACTTTTTTATCATATATAAAAAAACTTATAATTATAACTTATGATAGGAAAAAAGGGTATTCTAGTTAATATATATGCCAAATATTGCTCAAATATTATAATTTCATCATTAATAATTATGCATATATCATATATTATTTTTCTTTACCATTTAAATTAACGAACTAGTATATGCATGGGAGGTCATAATTTTAGTGAACCTCAATGAAGGTCAATGATAGTTTTGCAAAATAGAGGAACATTGAGTGTAATTTCACTAAACCTCGAGGAAGGTTATTGTAATTTTCTCTAATAACTTTTAATGGGGCCCATTTTTCATCTGTTGTCATGTTTTAGTTGGTTGTGTCACAATCTTATCTGGCAAACTTGTACTCAAACAAGAAAATCTCCTCTTTTTGGCGGATTCTCACTTACATTTGTTGGTTAATGCCTTCCCATACAGTTATATTAACCACATTTCATAAACGTGGTTAAATGAAATTTAATGTGTAGCCAAACATCAACACACACTGCCATACTCAAGGTTTCCCCCCTTAGTCCTCAGCCCTCACTCCGTCACCACCATCACCTTCGCCACCATCACCACGCCATCCTTCATCTTGCAAGCCATATCCCAAACCAACATTAGACACAAATCCAAAACCTCCCAACCTCAAAAACAACAAACAATCCTAGAACATAATCAATCCATTAGAGAGAGAAAAAAATGTGAGAAAAAAGAAAAAACGTGAAACAGAGATGCGTACTCAAAATGAGGAAAGAAGAAGTTGGTTTATTTTCTGTTGGAACTCATTTTCTTCGCTAATTACCTTGATGTTTGTTCCACCACCATCTTTGTATTGTATATATAAAGCGAACAATTGGATACATAATTAGGTCTACCAGTTCTAGGCACAACAAAGAATCTAGTTTGACATGAGAGGGATTTGGGGTCATAATTATCATGGAAAAAGGGAGAAACAAAATTAGGGATTTGGGGCTTGGACCATAATACCGAGTGAAAGGGCTTGAGGTTGCAAAAGAGAGATGCACGTGATGGTGGTGGACGGTGGGAACTGCCGCGGCAACCCACCCGGGGGACGTGATCTATGCAGTGGCCACAGGTGGACGACGCAACACGCATCAATTGCAAGGAAGGCGGCACTTGATCTCGGAATGAGGGGCCGAGGCGACGAGGTCGTGGTGGTGCTGAGGGGAAAGGTGAAGTTGGAGAAGAGGCGGAGGTATATATGGATATACATATATATTTTGAGCCAAATCACTGGGTGTTTGGGGTGGTGATGGTGGTAGCAAGATGGGGGAGTGGTGACAGAGGTGGGGAGGAGGAGGGAGATCTTGGGAGACCCTAATGGTGGTGGGGAGAGGTGGAGGAGATGATGTTTACCAACGTATTTAATTTAAATTAGCCACATTTATGAAATGTGGTTACAAATCCAACTGCACGATGGGCATTGACCAACAACTATAGGGTAGTAGTCTCCCTTTTTTATTGATGTTGTTGTCCTTATGGGACCATTTTGTATTTATTTCTTCTGATGAAAAAACTTTATTCCAAACTTTCTGTAAAAAAAAATTGATGCAATTGATATGATCCTTGATATGTGTTAAATTAGTTTATGCAAAGATAGAGATTTTATTTTTTCAAAGAATTACTTTTACAATCCTAAATCAAGCATAATGGTTAAGTCCAAACTTTGAAAAAGTGACTGAATATTTAGAAATCATGAAAATGAATTCAATTCAACCATTTGAAACTAAATAATGTTATTGAATTTAAATTCAAATGAAATTCAATTAATTTTTT
The DNA here is from genome assembly GCA_030441495.1 of Dalbergia oliveri. Lineage (NCBI taxonomy): Eukaryota > Viridiplantae > Streptophyta > Magnoliopsida > Fabales > Fabaceae > Dalbergia > Dalbergia oliveri. The sequence continues at coordinate 33,246,742 of JAMLFY010000002.1, read as the reverse complement.
AAAAGAAAACCCACACGTAAACTAGAGGCAAATAGATTTGATTTGTTTCTAAAATTGGGATTAAAAATTGATATATTCAAAATACTTCTAAATCCTATTATAATGTTTCATTATTGAAACTTAAAATAGTTAAAATAAAAAATTCAGTTTATTTTCAATTACATTTAAAATCAAAAAATTGAATTCAATTATATAATTTATTGATTTATTTCAAACATAAAAATTCAAATCCTAACATAATTGAATTTCATTCCATCTTTTCATTTTTATTGGTCGATATCTTTCATTTCAAACAACCTGTGAAAGTTAACGCCTAACATTTAGGTATAAAAGAGCATGATTTTAATTGATATATAAAATTAAACGTAACAAACTATTTTTTTTTCTTTTTGTTTGACGGTGAACAAACTAAACTAATTTAAATGATAACAAAGAACTAACTAATTTAAGGAGAATGTCTTGGGCAGTAGGCACAATGGTGCCAATGTACAATGCTCTATGCACGGATACCTTGCCGAGTTACATGTTACTCTTATAAATAACATCCAAACGATGCTTCAAAATTCACTCCTCGTTCCTTGATCCCGAGAAATAGACAGAACAAGTCTTCTCACCTGTCACCTCACCAGCACCGCTTCTTTCTTTTTTCATCCATAAGGTATTTGATCTCTTTTCGTTGTGTTCCCATCATGCCTTTGGTTTTTGTTATTTGGTTGCTACAATAAGTTACCCGTTTTCGTGCGAGTTTGTCCTAGATCTACCACCTTGTTTGTGTTTTCTTCTGTTAATATGTGGGTTCAGATTCTGGTATTTTGTCCTTTGTTTAATGTGTATACATGTGTGAGTAGAAAGTAGAAACACAAGATGGCTGACCTAAAAGAATTGAATAACTTATTAAGTTCCATTCCACCACTTTCTTTTGAAGTATCCATCATCTGGATCCACTAACTCTTTTCTTATTGTAACAACTTAAAATCATAGATCTCTTAATCTCTCTCAGCATAATAAGTTACAAAAATGATTTCAATACTTAAACGTTGGACACCTCATCACATTGAATGTGATGATGACCTTAACAATTTTTACCCATCTATCACATCTAATAGTGATAAAATGAGTGTCTCAATTCACCACCCATTTTTGTGTTGAAATAACATTGCTATGTAGGTGATAATTCACAAAATCCTTATGTTCTGCATAATCATTATATATATACCTCATGCAGTTGATTGCATCATGAGTTATATAATTTTTCTCATCTCTTCTCCCATGAAGAGTGGAGATTAATTTCTATTTCAGGCATTTCAATTTTGGTCCTGTCCTGTCCCCTTAACAGGTAAAAAAACATTTGAAAGTAACATGCATATTCGTACTTTCTTTTTAGGTAAATCGTACATGTTGTTTTAATTTTGATTATTTATGTCATACAGTGTAGCCTGCGGAGAACAAACAACAAATATGGTGAAGATTTGTTGCATAGGAGCCGGGTATGTTGGTGGCCCCACCATGGCAGTGATTGCCTTCAAGTGCCCCGATGTTGTAGTAACCGTGGTAGACATCTCTGCCTCAAGAATCAATGCCTGGAACAGCGAACACCTCCCAATCTATGAGCCTGGCCTTGATGATGTGGTGAAGCAGTGCAGGGGGAAGAACCTCTTCTTCAGCACAGATGTGGAGCAACATGTTTCTGAGGCTGATATAGTCTTTGTATCTGTCAACACCCCTACAAAGACTCAGGGTCTAGGAGCTGGCAAAGCAGCTGATCTAACATACTGGGAGAGTGCTGCTAGGTTGATTGCTGATGTATCAAAATCAGACAAGATTGTGGTTGAGAAATCAACTGTTCCAGTGAAAACTGCTGAGGCAATTGAGAGGATTCTGACACATAATGGGAAAGGCATCAATTTCACCATTCTCTCAAACCCGGAATTTCTTGCTGAGGGAACTGCAATTCAGGACCTTTTCCATCCTGATAGAGTCCTTATAGGTGGCAGGGAGACCCCAGAAGGCCAAAAGGCTATAAACACACTGAAAGGTGTTTATGCTAAATGGGTTCCTGAGGAGAGAATCCTTTGCACAAACTTGTGGTCTGCTGAGCTCTCAAGCTTGCTGCCAATGCTTTCCTTGCACAGAGAATCTCTTCTGTGAATGCAATGTCAGCACTGTGTGAGGCAACTGGGGCTGATGTCTCCCAGGTGTCACACTCAATTGGCACCGACTCGAGGATTGGACCAAAGTTCTTGAATGCCAGTGTTGGCTTTGGTGGATCCTGCTTCCAGAAGGACATATTGAACTTGGTCTATATCTGTGAGTGCAATGGCCTTCCTGAGGTAGCAAATTACTGGAAGCAGGTCATCAAGGTGAATGACTACCAGAAGAATCGGTTTGTGAACCGAGTGGTTTCATCCATGTTCAACACGGTTTCAACTAAGAAGATTGCTGTTCTGGGGTTTGCATTCAAGAAGGACACTGGTGACACGAGGGAAACACCAGCTATTGATGTGTGCAAGGGGCTTTTGGGGGACAGGGCTAAGTTGAGCATATATGATCCTCAGGTCACTGAAGATCAGATACTGAAGGATCTTTCTATGCGGAAGTTTGATAAGGACCACCCTTTTCATCTTCAGCCACCAAGCCCCACTTCCATAAAGCAAGTGTCTGTGGTTTGGGATGCCTATGAGGCAGTGAAGGATTCACATGGGGTGTGCATTCTGACTGAGTGGGATGAGTTCAGGAAGCTTGATTACCAAAGAGTCTTTGACAGCATGCAGAAGCCAGCATTTATATTTGATGGCAGGAACATTGTTGATGCCAATAAGCTGAGGGAAATTGGGTTCATTGTTTATTCCATTGGCAAGCCACTAGATCCATGGCTTAAGGACATGCCTGCAGTGGCATAAAGGAAAAGCAGAGATTGGAAAGAAGGCCTCATCCTTATATAGACTATGCTTTTCTTATTCTTTTAATTTTATACATTTCTGATGCTTCTTGTCTCTTTGTACTTGTTTTGTTTTAACTAGATTTTGTGGCAGAATGGTGGCTATTGTTTTCTTCTTAGTTCTTAGCTAGCTAGGAAACCTTATTTCTTGACCTGCATTTGTGAAATAAATGAGAACCGATGGAATTTTTACAATGGATAACATTCTTATGCTTTCATTGGACGTTGATAATTGAAACATCTACAACGCTGAGATATAGTTTCTTTTGACCTTGTCATCTATCAATACACTTTAAAATTACTAAAGACTTCTGATTTTTACAATAATATTTAGACTCTGTAAAATTTTAATGAATATCATCTCGTTTTCTTACAATAAGAGTGTGTTTAGATGATAAGTAAAAATGGAGATGAAAATATAATAGATGGGCTTTATATGTAAAATTATTCATACATTTCATTTATGCAATTCTTATCCTCATTTTTACCCCTCAATCAAACACATTCTTATTATATCATATTGATATTATAAGCGATGCTTAACAAAATAAACAATCATTTCCCCCTTGTCTCAATCTTCCTTACTAATCAGATCGACTTTCAACAGTCTAATTCGACGTATTATTATTTTTTGTTATTATATATATATATTCTTTTTGAAAAAAATATGAAAATAATTGTTGAGACTGTTAAAAGAATTAATATGTCTTGATATATGAAAGAAAAAAATTCACTAGTATTAAAGACGTGCTTGATTGAGGGGATAAAATTGGAGAAAAGAATTTTATGAATAAATTTTATATGTAAAATTATACATAAAATTCAATCCATAAAAATTGTCATAGCCCTTCCACCAAACACATCCTAAGTCTAAAATTTTTTGATCCATTTTGTTTGCATATTAGTATTTCAATTTAATTTTTATGTACTGATATTATCAAAATATCATAGAAATTTTTATACAATTATTCAATCAAAATATTTTATTTTCACGACCTTTCAAGTATTGGATGTAACTCAACTATATTTATTGATATGATAATATAACATGGTTGGATATTGATGTAAAATTCTGTTACATTATCAGAATATTCAAAATAAGCCCTCAACATTTTAAATTTTATTTGATAAATGTATCAGCCCCTCCTAATTTTTAGGTCATTTTCCGACACTAATTTTGATTATTTATAAACATGTTTGATTTGAAAATTGTAAAATTAATTTTGGCTTCTAGAATTGATTTACGAGAAGTGAAAAATTATGATTTTCTATCATAATCACATTTAATATAACTATCAAATATAAATCATTTTACTTTAAATTTAATTATGACAGCATTAATTCTAATAAAATCAATTATATTAATCCTACAAAAAAGAACCAAACAGCTACAAGTCGAAGTCTACGGCAATGTATATTGCCTCTTTAGTCAATTGCCAACAAAAATATTGCCTCCTTAGTGACTAGGTGGATTGCTCCTACAGGAGTACTGTCTATATATATACGTGGATTTTTATCGTTCAAGTGACAATTCTTCTATTATTATTATGGAATAATAATTAATAAAAATAATAGTTAATTAATATTGATATTTTTCAGCATTAATAGTTAATTTTATTAATTTTTAATTAAAATGATTAATTGATATTGATAATTTTTATATAAATTATTAATATTGATATTATTAATTTATATTCTTATAATAATAAATGTTGATAATTAAGTATTATTAATTAATACTACTAATAAAAGTTATTATCACTATTATGATTATATAAGTAAAAGGCATTTTTTCTTAGTAGTTTTTTTATTTACCATACAGGATAATGTGAATTATTAGTTAAGTCATGACTATGCATACCAAATCCCACATTGTGACATTATCAACAATTTAAAATATGACTATTTATGAATAGTATCTAAATTACCAACAATCTTATAAAATAATGTACCAAATGCCACTTAATATTCTTTTAGAATTGCTAAATAGCTCAAAAGGAAAATATACAAAAAAGGGAAAAACTGAAATACTTGATCCTAAGTGATTACACAGTCCACTATTGACCCCAAACACCGTAGGGCCATATGGAATATGGAGAGGATATATACGGGAAAAATATATGATACTACAGCAACAAGGTTAACATTAAAGATATATGTTGTAAACCTTAAAAAAAAAAGAAATATTTTTTATACCGAAAAAAGGGATGTGTTTCTAATGGCAACTTTTAATGTATGGGAGGAAAGAAGGAACTTCAAAGGATTTCTCTTATAATTAAAGTTGGTATATAGTTTTTTCTTTTCTTTTTCATTTATTTGCTAGAAATCATGTTATAATTTTTCAGTAAACCCAAATATAAAAGTTAATATTTTAAGCAAGATCTGAAATTGAAATTAAAATTTACCTTACAATTAGAATTATATATTAATTTTTGTGCATTGGCTTAGACCATAAGAATTAATTTTTCAAACTTAATGAACATTTATAATTTTTTCTGTAGTGCAAATGAATACTTATAATTGGTACTTATAAATAACTCACCAATAGGATAATTTAAGAATTAAACCCAAATAATATCAATCCATGAATAGAAAGTTGATCATATAAGCTAACTTATATTGGTATATTTATGAATTTAACTCATATCTTATAGTGAAATGAACAGTGATTGATTTTCAAGAGTAATTGCTGTACAAGATATATAGCCATAGTGCTGCTACAATCTATTCCTATAATTAAGCAATCAAATTGCTAAAGCTATGCTAATTGGCTTGCTGCATCAGATTGCTATAACTAAGCAATGAATTCCTAAAACTATGCTAACAGTACAAACACTAACGGCTTGACAATTGAATGCTTTATCAGAAATATTAAATCAGAATCCGCCAAAAGAAATATTAAATCAGAATCTTTGACTAATTCAAAATATGGCGTTGTGATACGCCCCCTCAAGATGAGGTTTCCACCGAGAACCCTCATCCTGCCTCTTAGTTCTTCAAACTTGGAAAGCTCAATTGGCTTGGTCTTAACATCTGCAACTTGATATTTTGTGGAGACATGAAAGAACCGACTTGAACCTGTTCGTGGACAACGTGGAAATCCAATGAAATATGCTTCATTTTGGAATGTAAAACAGGGTTTGAACACAAGTATGTGGCCCCAATATTATGACATAATTAAACTAGTTTATGAGACAGGGAACTTGCAACTCATGGAGGAGGTTTTACAGCCACATGAGCTCAGAAGTAGCTGTAGCAACAGCCCTGTACTCTGCCTCTGTTGATGATAGGGCAACCGTGCGTTGTTTCTTGGAGCTGCAAGCGATAGGATTGCCAGCCATGTAAATAATGAAGGCAGAAGTGGATGTACCATCATCAGCGTTACACCATCCTAATCTCATCAGTGTATGCCACAAGTTGAGTTGATTTGGATTGATTGAGTTGAAGGCCAAAGTTAATTGTAGACTTCAAGTGTCTCAATAACCTCTTGAGGTGCTGAAGATACTGCATTGTTGGCTTGTGCATATGCTATGAATTTGTTGATAGCGAAGGATAAATCTGATCTGGTGAGGTTCAAATATTGTAGAGTGCCAATGACTTTCCTGTAGTGAGTGGGGTCCGTGGAAGAAGAGCCATCTAAAAGCTTGATCTTGGCTGTCGATGATAATGGAGTTGGTGCTGGTATGGAGCCTGCCATATCAAATCTCTCAAGAATTTCCCTGATAAATTTGTGTTGAGAGAGAAAGACACCTTTAGAATTAGGAATGATCTCTATGCCAAGAAAATAATGAGGGCAACCCAAATTCTTGAGAGAAAAGCGATTAGATAGAGCATGAATAAAGCCATGAAGAAATTGATCATTGTTGCCCGTGATTAGCAGATCATCAACATAGGCCAAGAAATAAGTTAAAGTACCATTGTTTAAATAAATGAATAAAGAGGGATCACTTTTGCTTGTTTGAAAGCCACAGGAAGTGGTGAAGGACCGGAGTTCATCGTCCCATGTGTGTGATGCCTATCTTAGACCATAGATGGCTTTATGAAGTTTAATTTGCACACAAAGTTAGGATGTTGATTATGTTTAAAACCGGGAGGTTGTTCCTCGAATATCTCTTCAGCTAATGTGCCTTCTAGAAATGCATAATTGAGTGAACCCTTTGGCTAATAATCTGGCCTTATACCTTGAAATAGAACCATTTGGATTGCGTTTGATGCGAAACAACTACCTGCAACCAACCATATTTTGAGTTTTGGATTTTGGCACAAGAGAGCATGTTCCATTTCAGATCAAAGCATCAAATTCTTCTACCATATTCTATAGCTAATGAGCATGTCTCATAGCTTTCCTCACATGGATGGTTCAAGATTTTCTGGATTAGATCTTTGCTAGCTGAGACTGATTTCTTTGGTTAGAAAGTATTGTTTTATGCTCTAGTGTCATGAATCGATTTGGAAACGTGACCTGGCACATGTGGTCCATGTAAGCCTTTTGGGTAACATGACTCTTAAATGCATATATTAATATGATTTTTATTCTTTAAACATAATTAAATTTAACTCATTATCAAATTCTCTATCCAAATCATAATATTCGAATTCATAAAACTGAAATATTTAACATATATAGCTCTGAAAACATCTTAATCAAATATGTTATTCATGAAAACAATAATTATTTCATTCCATGATCTTAATCATAATCTGAAAATCAGTTTAATACTTGAAAATTGAACTATGAGTTCATCTCTAGCTTGTTACATAAATTCTAATTACAATGTATATTCTCAAATCAATGTTTGAAATCTGAAAACACATAAGGATGTCCATAACTCTAAAATAATTACATAATCTTAATATAAATGCATATGACTCGGATCCTATCTACAACAACTGGAGCACTATAATTAACAAGATCCTAAACTAAGCCTTACTTACAAAGCTCACCCTTGGAAATAGCTACATCTATTGAAGCGATGTCTGAGCAAAACTAAACCTTCAACTGTGAGGAGTAAGGGAGAGGGGTGAGTTAATGGACTCAGTGAATGAATTTTCACCCACCACCTATATGGGACAACAACAATCATACATAATATATACATGCAACTAGCAAAAATATTTTTAATATTCACATACATAGCTATTTTGGGAAAAACATTTACAATTCCATAATTATCAAATCATGTAAACCCTTAAAGCGATATAAATTAATCTAAGGGAATTAGGAAAACAAAAAAACAAAATTCTAAACAAGTTATAAAAAATGTGATACTCAGTCCCTCACGAACATGAGCATTTCTCATAGCAAATGGTCTCTTGCGAACCATGTCCCTTGTGGATAAGCTATCGGCACCTAACTAGGTCCCATCTCTGTACTTTGGGTAAAAGGGTGATTGTCCCTAGTGGACAACATGGTATACCAAGGTATTTCTATTTCTATCTAACTCATATTTCAAAACTAACTTGCGATTAAATTGAATAAATCTGAAACTCTTGAAACTCTTAAAGCTTAAAACTCTGGAAGCTTTGGATTCATATATGTTGTGACCATAAAAAAAAAAAAGTGTGGACCACGGTGCACCTTAAGTGGTATAGACCACCATAGGTCTCTCTCTTCTTTATATTTTCCTCTTCTTCTTTCTTCCCGTAATGCTTACAGAACCTCCCCTTCCCCTCTTTTCATTCTTTCTCTCCTTCTCTTCCGTTTCCTCCCTTTCTTCTTGTTATCTTTAAAGAAAAATAAATAAATAATACATATCACCACCACCTCCATCATCATCATCACCTCCTCTTCCTCCTCATCCCCTTAACCATACTCTCTCTCCTTCTCCTTTACCCACTTTCCCTCTCTAACTTCCATTAGAGAGTTGAAGATTTTAGGAGCTTTGAGAGTAATTTTCTTCATCAATTCTACTCTCCAAGTGGTAAATTAGCTTCTAAACTACTCTATTTAAATTGTTAGTGCTTCTAAAATTTAGAGTTAATTTTAATGTTTCTTGAACCCTATAATTTGGGGCTTTTGTTGATTTGGGACTAATTTATGTAAATTAGTGATATTATTAGCTCACAAATATTAATATTGTCTTGTTCCTAGAGCGATAGAGCAATCGGGCATCAACACTTGAATTGGTGGCATTTGTGGAGTTGATATTCGGTCCTTTGAACCACTAATTGTGAGTAGATAGTGTATCTATAGCTTACTTTATGCATAATAAATTTTGATTATAAATATAAAATTACATGGAGAGTTGAAAGTATGTTGATATAGGAGAAAATAATTTATTTATTTAAAATGACACTTTATGTTTGAGATGGAATTTTCATTGGAGGTCATAATTTGATTAATATGCTTATTTAAATATTTTTAGTCAAATTATAATAGATATTGAATATTAGAACATCTTATGTTAATTATTAAGTTTGAGTTTATTTATATTGTAAAAATATTCTAGAAGTGAAATGTGCATGATTTTGAATTAAGTTGAGGAAATTCCATAGTTAGAACATGTAGTTAACGGTAGTGGAGTTAGCCTCAGTGCACCATGAGAAACTCCAGTTAGCAAGTGAGGTGCTAACCTACATAGCTGAGCTATGTTGGACTTGTATATGGCTACGGGCAACTCTAGTTAGCAGTGTGGTACTAACCTGACATGACTTTTAGCCGTGTCTGGACTTATATATGGCTATGGGCCAACTCCAGTTAGCAGGTGTGGTGCTAACCCGCACATGACCTTGGGTCATGTTTGGACTTGTTATTGTTTTACTTCGAATAACTCCCCATTTATGTTTAGATTTACCTGATTATGTAAGGCTATGTTATCAAGAAATCTCAAGTTATGACTAGAACAATACTTCTATGAGTACATATGCATTATTATGTTTATAATATTTTATTCTTGCATCTAGTAAACTATGGATATCCTATCTCTCATAGTTGCAAAACTCATCCCGTTATATTCCATTTTTTTTTTAGATACAAGAGCTGGTGTTGGTTCTGGTGTTCCTTCGACACAACCTTAGAAAATTCTAAGTTGGTGAGCCTTTTTGTAAAGGCTTTTTTTAGTGGGAACTCTTATCTTGTTCAGCCTATAGTTGTCAATTGCTCCATATGTCACAGGAGGGTCCTGAATCTAAATTATGACTTAGCTATGTAAATTATCTTATGGAAAGGATTTGTAAACTTACTACAGTTTTATGCTTTGAGTTATGTTTTCTATTTTGTTTAATAGAATCTAAAATAAATTTGGTATTATAGCTGGATTATGCTGAAATATTGTTGTGTACTGGAAAGGCGCATTCTAAGAATGCTTAATGCCTAAGTGTTTGAAATTATTGGGAAATATTGCAGGTTGTAATTTTGTTTGGGAAATGTCCAAAAACAAAGGAAACTCTTCCGTTTTCCTAGAAAGTTTTGTGTGTTAAGGCTTGCTGGAAAAGGTGTTTCTATGCGCGGTCATAACTTAAGTTGGGTCGACAATATAACTCAAACAATCTGACTTAAGTATAACCGTGCCTATGAAATCATACCCAAGGGATCACTAGCTTGTAGGCATCACAATTTCAAAAGCCCACAGAATATGTATCTAACAATTGTTATGAATCATACTGAACTTCATACATTTTAATATCATAAAACTGAAATCCCAAAACCATACCTCTAGCTGACACACTTTCATAAACTTGATACCTCAAATATCATAATAACCTATTTATTCATGAAGATAAATCATTCTTTGCTCTACATCTATCCATTACAACTCAACTTAATATTCTAAATGCTTTATGAAATCCCTTGAAAATGTGGCAATATCCTAGAACCATAAAACACATTTGATAACTTTAGTAAACTCTCTAAATCATGTATGTTCTAATGAATTCTTTCAGGGCATGCAACCATTAATCATGGTCTTATGGTTTTCTTAAAACACATTTTTCATGCTATCATTATAAATCATAGTTTTTGCTAGCTTTGCCATAACTTGCAAAATCATGTCTATACACATTTTTATCTCTAACTTCATGTTTAACAAACATCATGCATAAACATACTTATAATGACTGAAAATAAGGTCATGAGTTTGAACCCATTCCCCATTTGGGGCAAGGAATGTGTTGGTACCATCAACTTAACCTTGAAAACTTAGAATGTCACCAATAACTATCATAGATCAACATAGTAGATACGCGAATAATTTCTAACAACCTCTAGACTACTCTAACTCAACTCTAAGAATATTAGGGGAGTACCCCCCACTTGAAATAAGAGATTCCGATGGAGAGGTGGTGGTGGTTTGGAGATTTGGATAAGGAAATTGGTCATCAAAGAAGGTGACATGTCCAGAGGTGTAAAACTTGTTGGTTTTGGGGTCAAGGCATTGATATACATATTGTGATGTAGAATATCTTACAAAAATGCATGGTATAGATTGTAAGTCTAATTTGTGCTTGGCATATGGTTTCAACCAAGGAAAACAAAGACAACCAAATTACTATAAATACCTGGACTTGAAATAGAATGAAATAAAATTTCAAAAGGTGACTTCATGTTTAAGTTTGGTGTTGGCATATGGTTTAAGAGATATGTTGCTGTAAGAAATGCAAATGACCAAAAATGATAAAGAAGTTTAGAAAAATGCACGAGTGCACGGCCTTCAACAATAAGACGATGACATTGTTCAGCTGTAGCATTAAGTTCTTGAGTATGTCACGACCCAATTTGGAGATATGACTAGCACATAAAAAATCTCATCCCCACGTAAATCTCATGGCTGCAGTTGTACTACATGCATATTTAAATACAATTTCTATCTTTCAGTTAGAATTCAACTTCTATTTCCAAAGCGTAATTAACATGTATAAGGTAATTTCATAAATCAAGTCTGAAATCTATAATCATAAAGTAAAAGGCAAATTGAGTTGCTTTGTACAAAACCATGAAAAACCCTATAATCTTAAATACATAACAAATCTGAATCATGGTAGCAAAATATAATATCATGCATGCTCTGGGACCCTCCCACAACATTACTAGAGCACTCTATTGTAAAACTCATAATACTTCACTACTAAGTGAAGCTCACCAATGCTAAAACACTATAGCTACTGAGGAGGAGGCTAAGGAGGATCTAATACAACAACTTTATCTGGTGGCGGATAGAAAAAAGAATGGTGCATTTCATCTAAAACTCAATGAATAGATCCTTACCCGTAACCCCTCGTGGGACAATCAAAGAATACATAATAATATTAATAAATGCAACATCTATAAATCCATTTTCATATTTACATACATAATAATCTCAAAATTAGTAATTTGTGCAAATCATGTAAAATAATAGACTATTAGAGAAAGGTAATCTTGGAATATATATAGCATAATACTAATACATATAAATATATTCTAATCTCTAAAGGGCACCTAATAAGGTCCCGTATTAGACACCTAACTAGGTTTCATTCTCTAAATACTCTGATAGGGGCAAAATTGTCATGTGACGGACAACTTGATATCAAGGTTAATGATTTTTTCACAACTGTTAATTTATTGTCTGTTTCTCTATAGCTACTATATAAACTTAAAATCATGAAAACTAAATAATTTCTCTAATTCTATCTGGGCTCTATCTCTAATTCTTGGAAAGTAGTATTTCATGAATATAAAGTTCTAATAAAATACTAAGCATGCATAGTGCCATTAATAAGCCATATGTTTAATCATAATCACTTGGTAAATCATTTAAACAACAAATCATGGTCCCATGAGTTTTCTAATATATTTTTATGATAAATTGGTAAACGTAAACTCTCAAATCTTGGCATAAATTCCTATTAATCCATACTTATCATGAAATAATTTCTAAAATCATGCTTTGTAGTACCCTAGTTACCCTTACCTGTTGTTTTGATTCTGAATTTCACTAAGTCTAGACCCTACATGCTCTTGGAGGGCTATATGATAGAACCATTTTCTTGGAATCAAAAGCCTCGGTAATTATTCCCTAGAGAAAAATGAGTTAAAGAGTGATTTTTAATGAATTTTATGAAACTTTTAACCATTCTGTTTTTAGTCCACAAGTTTATAAAATCTTTGAAATTTTCGAATTTGAACTAAAACCCAAAAATTAGATTTTGATTTGTTGGGATTTTGATTTTGATGATATTTTATTTGAATCCAAATAGGAGTATTTCCTTATTTACATTTATGTTTTAAAGTTAATGGAAAGTAAAATAAATGAGGACATTGAAAATAAGTGAGAGACCATTCTGGAGAGCGCTGAATGCTCCTTGAGCGCTACGCTCTTAGGGAATAGTAAGGTGGTACAGGGGATGATTTTATGCTATCCGTGAGCCTAGTGGTCAATATTTTATAAAAATCCTCCATTTTGGGGTCCAGACCATTCCAAACACACCCTTACCCCCCAAACACGAACCCTCATCTCCTACCTCTCTCTCACCTCATTTTCATCAACGTAGCACCAATCTTTCACTTCCAAGGCCTAAAGGTAAGAGATTCTATTAGTTTTGCTTCCTATTTCCTCTATTCTTCCTTGTTCTTGGGGTTAGATCTTCGGTTCCTCCTTGTTCTTATATCATAATGTTCTTCCAGCATTGATGGGGGTTAGAATAGAGCTATTCTGATATTGATCTAGAGTTTTATTGCTTTACCTAGAAAGTGGTGCCATTTTTACCTCCCAAAGTCCTGTTAGTGTCAATCCTATTTATTGCACCATTCCAGGTGAATAGGTTCACACTTGTGATCTTTATGTTATCTATTAGAGTTATTTTCATAAATCTATGACTTAAAGTATGATTTTAGAGATTATTATATAAGGATTTGAACTACTGATTTTGAAGTTTACTAATGGATTACATGTTTTGAACTGTTGATTTTAGAGCATGAAACACATTTTTGATAAAACTCATGGGACCATGTTTGTTGAATTGATTTTAAGTGTATTTGATGATAATTGTGAATATGGAACAGTTTTATGAATGTTAAACTGAAATAATTTATGTATATGAAATAGTTTTATACCTAGATATGTAGTTTAAAGAAGATGATGGAATTATGATTGCAAACTTTGCTATTTTGAAGTATGATATTGAGTTTTCTAGTCTATGAAAAGCTTGATAGTTGGAAATGTGATTTAGATAATCAATCAAAGAGTTTTAGAGCTTGAATCTTCACGAGATTTAGAACATTGACAATTATATACTCTGGAGGTATGGAATCACAAATGTCTACAAAGGGTGATCCCTTGGACATAATTCTATAGCCACAGTTATGCTAAGGTTAGACTATTAGAATCGGGTGGATTCAAAGTTCTAGAGTACTACGAGTTATTATTAATGAGAAATAATCTAGAGATTCAAACATAAAAGGATTTTAGAGCGTGAATCTTCATATGACTCAAAATGGTTGATGAATACATATTCTGTGGACTTGAAATCACCATGTATAATTTCATAGTCATAGTTATGCTAAGGTTAAACTGTTAGAGTTATAGGATTCAGAGCTCTCAGAGTACTTAGAGACTTAAAAAGTTTCAGATGTGCTTGAGTTATGAATAGACTAGTTTAGACAGTAGCTATAGAAAAACAACAGTGAGTTAATGACTACATGATCGTTAACCTTGGTACGAAGTTGCTGAAGGCAATCCCAGAGAGAGTAGAGAATGGAACCTATTTAGGTGTCCAAATTCAGTTCTTATGAACCACAGAGCAAAGAAAATATTAAACTATGAATAATAGACATAATCAAATATTATTGTTTCTAGGAGCTATTGCACTTTGAGCTTATATAATATCAGGTATGAAAGTGAATTGAGGAAATAGTTTTGAGTTGTAAAATGATAATTTGAATATAGATATATAAATGTACGTATACCTGATTATGTATACCTTTTGAATAATATAGATATTATTATGATTTCTTGCATTACTTCCTTGATGTCCCATGAAGGGAGGTTACAGGTGAGGATTCATTCATTGAGTTTGCCACAAACTCACCCCTCTTGTTTCTCCTATTTCACATAGAACAACTGCCTGAAGATTCTTTCCAGTTATCACCTTCCCAGCATTAGAGTTTCAACGGTGAGCTTCACTTGGGTGAAGTGTTTTTGTAGTTTTGTCTACATTACTCTAGTATAGATGCAGGCAAGATCCCAGACTATAAAGCATGTTTATGTTTTGCATATTATAACACTATATTGGTTTGTATTGGAAAGTTTAGTACCTATGGATATTTCAAATCAAAGTAGCTTTATACATATATCTTTTCTATTGTGGACTATAGAGTTTGAATTATGAAACTTCAGCATAGACTAGTGTGATTTAATAAGTAAGTGATTTGTATGTAGAAAATGAAAATGTGTTTTGAATAATTTTATAATCAGTTGTGCATATAGAAAAAATCTAGGTCACTAGGCTTACGTGGGAATATAACTTCTCACGTGCCCCATGTACCTAGGTTGGGTCGTGGCACGTTCTTATGTGATAGGGCTAAGAAAATATCTCTAATGACAAAAAAAAAGGCCATATGATTGAACTTACTCACCTGGAGGGGAGGAACTAATGGTGGCAACACAAATAGAGCTCACAGAGTGAGGATGGCACTAACATCTGCCTTGGAAGTAAAAAAAACCCATGAATAATCTATAACAATTCTATAAATATTGGAGAGTACCCAAACTTGATAACAACTAAGACATAGACACCTCAAACTCATAAATATGAAGGAATAGAGAGAAAGAAAGCATAAACTAAGGATAACCTCTTACTTTGAAACTTAGAGGAAGTAAGATTGAGAGAGGATGAGAGTAAAGGGTGGAAGAAATGCTGAAGATGTTAAGGTTTTCATTTTGGGGAGTGAAAATGCATGGGTAAAGGATTTATGTAGGGTTAGGACCACTTAAACGAAATTGCATCATTTTGGACGTTTGTCAGCATCGACGTTGGCTTGCTGCAAACCTCCAACATACCTTCTCACTAGCGAGTATTTCTCACTCAGCAAGTTTCCGCTCCCTTCTCACTGGCGAGCTTTTTCCAGCTGAAGTGAGCTCTGGCTTGCCTTATTGCAGGAAGGATTTCTTGCTACAAAGAGCATGTTTTGTATAAAATGCAGACTTCAGCAATATCATAGTTTTCGCAAACTAGAAGTTTCTGGATACCTAAGGCCTATGTTAGGCTTAACTGAGGACACGTGGACCTAAAGCATCACAGAGTATGAGGGGGAGTAGTAGAATGTGAAATTCCATGTTCAGTAAAAAAAAATGTCTTAATTTTAAGAATTCACCTTCATTATTTGAATAAACAAACACAATTGATAAATTGAAGAAGTTTTCCACAATAGCCTTGAAATAAGGAAAACTTAAAGAAATATTTGACTTATTTTTCAAAGGGTACACCCAAACATATTTCGAAAAATGGTATGCAAAAATCAAATAGTAAAGATAGCCATCTAAGGCCCTAGTTGGAGCAAGCCCCTTACATCAATATAAATAAGCTCAAGAGGCCTAGAACTAGAAATTGTAGATATTGAAAATAGAAGCTTGTGACTTTTTAATTGCAACAAGAGACACAGGGCTAAAATGTGCTTGTCTTTATTTTATGTTGAGATGCCAAATGCTTTAAAGTGGGAGTGCAATGATGTCCTAAGATATGGTGCAATGTGGATGCAGTGGATGATAAAGGCTATAGATGGTGATGGTGATAGAAGGTAAAAAAGGTCATTCCTATGCTGCCCTTAGATTAGAGTTGGTCATGTCTTCCGTGCCTTCATAAGGAAATGATTTGCAAGCGATTCAATTGAAATAAGGCTAGTTTAATAGAGTTGAGAAACATAAATAAGCTTTTGGAAAATGGAAGGGACATGTAAAACTTGGGAAAAGGAAAGGGCAATAGATGAAGTAGGAATAAAAGTGTTACCAATGTGAGAAATACGTAAGGCATTATCACAAACAATAACATGATCTTTGCTATTGTATAGTGTAGTCATATGAAGCTGATCCAATTCATTGCTACTATGGTGACTAGCACCAGAATCCAAAATCCAATCTGAGTTAGCAGGTAAGAGTTGAAAACTTGAGCATCATTGGCGGTAGCATGTTTGAAATCTTGTTTAGGTGGATAGATGAGAATTTTGTAACACACCTTGGTTGAGTGTCCTAGTTTCTCACAAAATTGGCAAATGACTCTGTTCGAGTTGCCATGGGAATTAGATCTTGCAAACTAAAATGCAAAGGAGGAATAAGCATTGCCTCTATGAACAGGTTGTTTGCCACGATGAGCAACATGTGCTATGATGATGACAACAAAGTTCTTAGGTGTTGGTGCAGTTCTTTGAAGGAATCTTCAAAGTCAGTGAGCATAGCATACAACTCATCAAAAGAAATGGAGGTCTCACAAGCACGGATGGCCATAGAAACTTCTCTATATTTTGTACCTAGGTTATTTTGTAATTCATTTTCCCGTGTACAAATAACCGAAATGCCCCTAAGGTCATTTTCCGAAAATGAGATCGTCCCATCCTCGAGGGATGTCTTTGTGATGATAGGGGATTGTGTATGTTGTGTGTGGTAATAGAGTAGAAAAATCTCATTTTTGAGTTCCGACGCGAAATTACCAAAACGCCCCTGTGGCGTTTAACCTCGTTTTACGTGCCGTTGAACCAAACTTCACCAAAAGGTTTTAAATGATGTTTTCAAGTAATGTTTAGTGAAAAATTACCGTTTTACCCCTAGCTAAGTGCATTCTGGCCGAATGACACGATTAGCGAAACCTAAGCAATATTAGGCTCTAATTAAAGATTAGTAAATTCTAATTACTAATCTAGAGTCAAAATAATTAATCAAAGTTGATTAGAACCTAAGATTGCTTAGAGAAGCTCAAAATCCTATTCTTGAATTTAAGACATTATGTCACCTTTTCATAAATAGTGTTTTCTCTCTCCAATTCCTTAAATCATGGAATTGTGTCTATGATTTGATTTGACTAAAATATGGTTTTAATTCTCTAATTTAGTATGACCACTCCTTAATCAAGTCTTGAACCACCTTAATTAGCCATTTTATCACCTAAACACTTGCTTACAAATGCCTAATCAAAAGCCTAATCAAAGACACACCTAAACACATCATTAAACCACAATTAAATGAGAGACTTTCCCTCCCCTTTGGCTGCATAATCTGAGAAAATTCCCTCCCCATTCCTCACATGTTGATTTATTTTTACACAAAAAAATGCACATACCTTGCCCATGCTTTGCCCATGCCTTGCCCATACTTTCCACCATACCTCACCATGCCTCCATAAAGCAATTTCTCTCACCTCATGGAACATGAGGCCAAGCCTTCCTCCCCAAATCAGCCACAAGGTCTCATTCCCTCTATAAATACCATGCTTGGATGAACTTGGTTGCATTTTGTTCATTTGCCAAGAATAGCTTCAAAGAGTAATCTTGAGTTCTTTCTTTTTCTCTCAAGACTCAAGAGTTCCTTTCCTTTTCTTCATCTCTTCAAGATCACAAAGAAAACACCTCATCTTCTTTGCCTCCTTGCCTTGGCCGAAAATTATCAAGCATTAAGGAAGGAGTTGTTCTTCTCAACTTGCTTCAAGAACCAAGCTTTCCTCTTCACCACTAGGTAGGGAGTTTTCTTTGAAGTTCTTTCTTTTCCTTACATGTTCGGCCTTCAAGGCCATTGATGATGTTTCATGATAGCTTGATGATGAGAGTTCTAGATGATGACTTTGAGTTCATCACAATGAAACCTCTAAAGCTTGAAAACTTGGTCTTGGACCATAAATGATTTCAGTTTCCTTTCCTTTCCTTGTTCAAAGTTTTCGTTCTTGTTTCCTTTTCTCCTTAATGGTTTTGGTTTCCATTTCCTTTTGTTATAAAAAGTTTGATATAAATGTTAAGTAGATCACTAAAAGTTGTTTGAAGAACTTAATCACATGTTTTCAAAAAGCTCTAAGCTTACCCTTGCCAACCTTAAAGTTGGTCGGCCGTTTAGAATCCGCGCTAGATTGAAGCCTATGAGCAATAAAATAAAGAATATGAAGTAGGTTCCTTTATGTTTGTTTTTATGAGTGTTGAGATTTATTTCTTAGTTATGTTACAATGTTGGTTTTTAATTATGAAAATATGATAATGATTTCAAAGAAGTTTTTAGAAAGGTGTGATAAAGTGTTTTTGGAAAGGAAGGATACTTGAAAATATGTTAGAAAGTTTAGTTTTTCGAAAAGGATTCTGGTAATCGATTACTGGGCTATGTAATCGATTACCAGGAAGCAATTTATGAGATTCTAGGTTTTAGTAATCGATTACCAAGAGGTGTAATCGATTACCAAGGGTGTTCTCGTACCCAGAACCAGTTCAGACTCATGTAATCGATTACCAGTTCATGTAATCGATTACCATGATGTCCTTTTCCCAGAAACAAGTTTTGTCTTGGTAATCGATTACCAGCAACTGTAATCGATTACCAGGACCTAAATGTGCCAAAAATGAGTGTTTTGATTTTAATGGGATGAACCTATGATATAGATGCTTATGTGATGTTGCCTTGTTACATGATTACTTAATGGGAATGTACATGATATGATGAAATGAAATCATGATGAGAATGCCTATGTGTATTGAAGTCTTACTTGATTATTTACTTGAAATGTATATGACGTGATGAATGTTACTTGAAATGTTATAACGTTGCATATGAGAAAAGTATATGGTATGTTTTAAGATGATTCCATGCTCATGTTGCATAAATGATATGTTATATGATGTATTATGATTGTACGCTCATGTTGCATCCATACAAAATATGTTAATGAGGAAATGATCCCATTATGACTTCCCAAGTTAAGGGTTGTACGGGTGATCCAAGAAAAGAGATATGTTAATGTAAAGGTTATATGCCGAGACGCATTTCTCCTGCTACGGTGAGGAGAAAGTAAACCCGTGGGGTATGGACGTCGAGCCATACCGAAGCGGACAAAGTCACTGGTCTTAACCAGTTGATGCGTTTCCAAGAAAGAAAAGAGATATGTTAATGAGGAAATGATCCCATTATGACTTCCCGAGTTAAGGGTTGTACGAGGTGATCCAAGAAAGAGATATGATTCCCCCTCTATTTTTCCCCGTATAAATCTAGCGACTGCTAGTTAGGATGAGCTCATTCCTAGGCGATAGGTGATTAGGAGTTTTGGTGGCTATGATAAAATTGCCTGGGCGGCATGTTGGATGGATTTTGGTGGCTATGATGAGGATGGAAAATGAGAAAAATGATAAAGTGAAAAGTTATGAAAGGAACTCACAAGTTCAATTATGATAAAGTAAAAGATGCACATGCATATGTTTCGTTGAAGTTTCATTGATGCTTTGATTAAGTAATATGTGTTATCTATGTGTATTGTCATGCTCAAGTATTGCCATGCATACATAGAATATATGTTGCATTCATGTCATTAAGACCCATGTTAAAAGACACCCACTTTGGATAAAAGAGCTTGAGAAATGTAAAATTGAACCTTATGCATGCACACCCTTTCATAATAAGACCGAAGTGGCTGGGGGTGACGACGATGACACTTGTGTTAGAGTCGGAAGCCCTCCTGAGAATCTTATATAGATTTCTCATCCCTTTTCCTTTCTTCCGTGTCGTCTCCAGAGGTGAGTGATGCGGATGTTCGTGATCCTTTGTGAGGCGCAAGTTTAGGAACCACGTACCCATTAGAGGTCGGCGGAAGCGCGAAGATTAGTCTAGTAAAGTTATAGTAATGTCTAGTGTTGGGTTCGTGTACATTCATCTTTTGTTATGTTTAGTATCTTGAGATGTCCTCATGTTCGAAGGGCATCGTCGTTATGATGTGACTATGATATGTTAATATAAATTATGTTGTGACTATTCCATGACTTGTTTCTATATGCTATGATAATGTGTATATGTTGGCTATATCATGTGTGTATTAATCGTTATGTATGCATGTGCGGCTCGCATTTTAAATCTCAAATTCAAAAAGAAAAAAATTAGTCATATTTTATTACCCGTATTTTAAATAAAGATAAGTCAAGTTCTAAAATAAAAGGCGTAACGTCTATTAACTAGCCAAATGCGACTCGAGCGTGTGAGGTGAAAGTTAGGGTGTTACATATTCAGTATATGAATGACTAAATTATCTTCATCCGTTAACAAGAGGCTTAATGCTATGTAGATAATCAAAACAGATTGAGATCCTTTAGAGGACCTAGAGAGTTGATTCTTGAGAGAGAATCCCAAATCATGTTTTGTTGGGAAATGCCTTGTGCATAGTATCCCAAGCCTGTTAGAAGTTTGAACATTACCTAACATAGTAATTACCTTGTGATCAATAGAGGTAATCAAGGCAAGTAAAATGAGTTGATCTTGATGCCTTTAATAAGCACAATCAGGATAACTTGGGGTTAGGAAAGACTTAGTTCCATCAACAAAACTAACTAGATTATAACCAATGAGAAGTGCATTCATTTCTGCCTTCCAAGTAGCATAATTGGTGTTGTTCAATTTGGCATAGTGTTACATGTTAAGAGCAACAATTGAGTTGGAATGTTCCCTACGAAACATACTTGTTCCTGGTAGGTTTTACTAGCGGATTTTATCTGCCAATATTTACTGGCATATTACGTGTGAAAAGAAAAAAATTTTGCGCTACTATTACCTAAGAATTTTTCACAAGTAGTCCGGAAAACATTGGGCCATATGGTGCCAGTCTACATGCAAAAATAAAAAGTATTATTTTTTAATATCTCAGGTAATTTATGTGGGAATATTTTTTTTTAATATTATCATTACAGGCAGATTTTTTCACCAGGAATTTTTTAAAAATATTTTTGTTATCGGCAAAAAAAATCTGGTAGTAATTTGTACAAGAACTTTTTCTCTAATATCATTATTACTGGCAAAAAAAATCCACCCGCGATTTATGCAGGAATTTTTTCCTTAAAATTAGTCTTATTGGCGGATTTTCTGGTAAGTTGTAAATTGAAACATGTGTACCATTGCATGAATTATCAGTGGAAAATCTGCCTGAAATGATACAAAATTCGCCAAAAATCCACTTTAATAAACGCCACATTTTTGCATAGTTACCGGCAAATTTTTTCATTGGTAAGTTTCAAAAACCTCAGGTAATTGTCACTCATAAAAGGAATCACGTGCCTTTCTTCCTCATTTTCTCCACCCCACTTTCTCTCTCCTCTGAGTCTTTAAACCCATCATCATCATCCGGCCATACCTCCATTGTCGCACCGCCGCTCAATGTGAGGAGACCACCATTCTCATCCTATTATAGTTCCCTACACTTTAATTAGTTTAGTTATTTTGTCCTTCATTATTTTTCATATTTGTGCTCCGCCCGTCATTCCACCAGGCATCACTGGTAAGTGCATCCAGATCCGCACCCAATTCTTTTCTATTAATTTAAATGTTCTTTAAGTTTCAAATAAATAAAATAAAAAGCATGTGTTACCTTTATTTTATTTGTTCAAAGGTTGCTCGCTTCATGTGTTCCTGATAAATTGTTAAAAATAAATTAAAGTTGCACCTTTTTTAGTAGTTGCTGTTAACTATAATTTCTTTGTTTGAGAATAAGTGTTTAATTATTAATCTTAATGTTTGAGAGTTTGTAGGCCACATTTGAGGGGTGTTTAATTAATTGATTTATTAATTTACTTAATTGATTTTGTTAGAGAGCGTTGAATTCTCTTGGAGCATTTCTATGCTGAGCATTTAATTCCTTGGTCTCCTTTAAGGTCAATAATTGTTTTTGCTTATTTAATTAAATTTTTTTAGGATATAGACTTATGATTTCTATAATAGAGTTATAGGAAATTGGATTGCATTATTGGAGGGAAGGGCATAGAGGTTCATCCAGGACTTATTTGCATTATTTGTTGTGGAGATTGATTGTGTATGCAAAGATTGCAAGATATGCATGTGATGTTATAATGGGTGTACTCTAAAATGGTTTTAGAATATTTAAACGTTTGTTTGACTGAATTGTGAAGTTTATTTGACTGGATTGATATATATATGTATTGAAATCAATTTTTGTCATGTCTTAGTTTACGAGAAGGTTCTGCTGACTTTTTTTTAAAAAAAAAATATTAAAGAGTAGAATCTTAATTTAAGGGGTTCTGCGAAATTTTGTTCAGTTAAAGAACAATCTATTTACTTAAAAGACTTTTTACTTTTAGAAGAGGGTCTGTTAAATATATTTATAATTAAATAAAATTTTAATTTTTAAAACTTTAAATAAATTTTTTAGCTTAAATTATCCATTCAAGAATCATGTTTCTCACAAATAGACTACGGATGTATGACAAAATATGCCCTAGTCAAGGGAGAATCAAACCTGAATTTTATATGGGAGTTGAACATTTTGTAAGCATGGCTTGTCAACAATACAATTTATGAATGAGCAAAATATTAGGTGTCCCAATGCTAAGTGCAAATGTGGGAAATATTTTGATATTGACACCATTTGGTATCACTTTTATAAGAATGGTTTTATGGCGGATTATTAGGTTTGGACTATGCACGGGAATTTGCCACACAAGATTTTGAACATGTTGATATTGAAAATACCTATGTTAGAAGTAGTTCAAGTAGAGTTAATATTGGTGAGCGTGTCATAGAAAATATTAATTGGGAGGATAACTCTAGACGATATGAGTAAAGGATTTATGACGTGGTTGGTCCTCAAGTTCATGCAGATTACGAACCTTTTGTCGAGACTCGTAATGCCGAGGTTGAGAAATTTTTCACAATATTGGAGGCTGTAAAACACATCTTTATGGGTAAGATGTGTACACTTGGAGTTATGTTTAATGGTTAGGATGTTAGCTATAAAGTCGTAAGGTAAACAAAATCAAAATTCATTTGACTAATGGGTAATATTGATGAGTGAGATTAGTCCACAACCTAGTTCTATTATAAAGGATTACTATCAAGCCAAGAAATTAGTTTCAAAACTCAGTTGAAATCATAAAAAATATATTGTTTGAATGATGTATGTTGTACTACAAAGATGATGTAGACCTAACCTAATGCAAATTTTGTGAAAGCCCTAGGTTCAAACCCAAAAGATATCGAAATGGAAGATATAAGGATGTTCACCATAAAAGAATACACTATTTGTCCCTAATTCTAAGGTTAAAGAGGTTGTATGCTTTAATGAGTTCAGCACCTCAACTAAGATGACACTTTGAGAACAAGAAAAATGATGATGTCATGACCCGCCTTTCCCATGGTGCAGCCTGGAAACACTTTGACTAAACTTATCCTAATTTTACTTCGGATCCTAGGAATGTTAGGTTGGGGCTTTATGCAAACAGCTTTATGTTGAATAATCAGTTTAGCAAACCCTATTCTTGTTGGCATATGACGTTACATTTACAGTCTTCCTCCTGAAATGTATATGAAAGATCCTTACATGTTTACAACGTGCATAATCCATGGTCCTAATAATCCTAAAGCCCAGATTGGTGTTTACCTCCAACCATTAATTGATGAACTTAAAGAGTAATGGTATTCGGGTGTACAAACTTATGATATTTCCATAAAACAAAATTTCTTATTGAGGACACCGTTGATGTAGACTATCAATGATTTTCTGTCCTATGGAATGTTGTCAGGTTGGATGACAGGAAAAATTGGCATGTCCAATTTGTATGGAGGATACAAAGGCATTCACATTGAAACATGGTAGGAAAAATTCATGGTTTGACTGTCATTAGTGGTTTTTGGACCTTGATTATGAATTTAGGGGTAAGAATGATGTGTTTAAAGAGAAGATGGTTAAACGTGATAAGCCTCTTGTGAGGCTAAGCGGTAACTAGGTTTGGCAAGGAGTTAGAGACTTTCTAAAGATAACTAAACTGGGTAAATCCATAAGATTGGCAAGATATGGTGTAGATCATAATTGGACCAAACAGTATATTTTGGGAGCTACCTTATTGGGGGGGGTAATCTGGTTCGTTATTTTATTGATGCAATGCATGTTGAAGAAAATGTGTGTAATAACATCATGAACACTGTGATAGATACCGATAAGACCAAAGACAAAAAGAAAGCAAGGAAAGATTTGGTAGAGTATTGTAAGTAGCCTAACTTAAGTTTGCATAAGTTGCCATATGGCTGTGTGTGTAAGCCAAAGTCTAGTTATACACTAACTTCTATCAGAAACAAGCTATGTGTAGGTGGGTACAAGAGTTGAGGATGCTTGACGGTTATTCCTCAAACTTGGGTAGATGTGTCAATGTTATACAAGGACCGTTTTCTCGCATGAAGAGTCATAATTGTCATGTACTTATGGATTGTTTACTTCCTATTGGATTTAGATAATTACCTCTCCCTATTTGGAAGCCATTGACTAAGTTGCTAAGTCAATATTTTAAAGACTTATATTTGTCCACTCTTGAGGGTTGAAGATCTCTTAATTATGGAGAAAACATTCCTATAATTCTGTGTAAATTAGAGAGAATATTTCCTCCTAGATTCTTTGATTCAATGGAACACTTGCCCATACACTAGGCATACAAAGCATCGGTGTATGGGCCGGTTTAGTATAGATGGATGTATCCATTCAAAAGAAATATTAGAAGTTTCAAGATAACTGTAAAATAGGGCTTAAGTATAGGGTTCCTTGTGTGAGGCATATATCTCCAAGGAGACATCTTTCTTTGGTTCCTATTACTTTGAGCCACATGTTCAGTCTAGAAGAACGAGGGTTGGTCGGAATGATGATGGGGTAAAAGTTCAAACATATGTTGTCCATGTTCAATTAGCTTAGACATGTTGCTTGGAAATCCAAACCCAATTGGCTATCAAAGAAAGAAAAACATGCTGCATATTTGCATATCTTAATCAATTGTGATGAAGTGTAACCATTAAAACATAAGTGACATAAATGTATCACTTTCAATTATTGATATACTGTCATAAATCAAACAAAATCTTATTTTACCTGCAATATTTAATCATAGGTAATGAACAAGTTGATGAGCAACACACCTTTGAACAATTTCTAGCATGGGTTAGATCCTTTGTATATGACCTAACTAACTAGTAACCATTTGAATTTAAATTCGTAGTGTTTATGATTTATTAAGTATAATTTTTATAGTTTTTATTATCAAATTATATATTTATAATTAGTGTTAAATAAAAAAATAGCTTTTAATAATTAAATAACATAAAAATTCCACTAAAAAGATTTTTAAAAAATTATCAGCGGATTTTTTCGCTGGAAACTTAAAAAAATTGTTGACTTTACCAGGAGAAAGAATCCGCGATAATAGAAAAATTAATTTGAAAAAAAGTATTCATTTTACTAGCAGAAACAATTCGCTGTAATAAACAAAATTTAACAATAGTTACTAGTGGACTTTTTTTTTCAGTCGGTAATTTTTCTAGGATTTTTGGTTTTTTTAGGGCACATTATTAGGGAAAAATTTGCCAATAATGCTAAAAAAAATCCACCGGTAACAAGTCCCTCTGATGAATTTTATGATGAATTTTATTTTCGACGAACTTTGTTTACAAAATCTGAGTAAGTCCCACGGTAAAGTTAATGATGGATTTTACCTGAAATCTATTGGTAATTGTTTTCGACAACATTATTATCGTGTGTCCAAATTGTCGATAGTTCTGCTTTAACACGCAAAAATCCGTTGGTTAAATCCACTAGCAACAACCATTTTCTTGTAGTGATTGAGATTAAGGGTATCGGAAGATGGGTTGGGTTTCATGAATTGGATGCAGTTTTGGTAGAGGAATTGGTAGAGTTGGTGGTGTTAGAAAGAAGACATGTTGGGAAAAAGGTAGGATCGATGCTCGAAGTTATAGCTCTGATACCATGGAGTGAAATGAATAATGATTGATTTTCAAGAGTAATTGTTGTACAAGATATATAGCAAGTGTTGCAACAATCTATTCCTACAATTAAGCAATGAATTCCTAAAACTACCCTAACATTACAAACCCTAACGATTTACAAATGAATGCTATATTAGAAATACTAAATTAGAATCTTTGACTAATTCAAATTATGGTGATGTTGTGATACATCTTAATTGCATGCATATAAATTGTTTATATTAAGAGTAACGTTACGCATCCATAAAAGTATATATAAAATATTTGACAGAAATCATAATGATAATTGGATGATAATTATGCCACATCATTCTGGATGCAAAATTTTGGATAATTTTCTAAATGTCTAACATTTTTCTTATATTAATATAGAATTTTTTTTTGTAAATATTTAAGAAAGAATCAAAAGTTTTTAATTAATGCTTTTATAAATCAAGCATAGCAATAAAATGATTACGTTAAAAATGATGAAATGTTTCCTACTTTATATTTTAATTAATCAATTAATTTCACATTTTTTCCAACTACTTTATTAGATAGCAAAGAAAGCAACGCGTATGTAAATCTCCATTTGACCCCAAACCACAAGAGGAAACGTAAGGCCATATGGAATGTGGAGAGGATACGGGGAAAAAAAAAAGATATTACAGCAACAAGGTTAGAATAAAGAAACATGTTGAATGCAATTAAATGTCATTTTTAATGTATGGTAAGAAGGGAGGAACTTCAAAGGATTACGGTATTTTGATCTTTCGCTTAGAAGCAAGACAATGAGCTGGTCTCCCTGGAATTTTGAGTAATATTCTAATAAAACAAGAACTTTTAATTTCTACACATATTTAGATTATTCTTTTAAAAAAGATACTAGAAAAGGTTAAAACTTTTTCTAGAAGCCCTATCTTCAAAATTGTAGAAAAAATATTATTTTATGTGTTGTTTGAAATTGAACATGAAATTGAAGTTTGGAATAAGAATTGGTGTTCCAATTCTAATTTTTATGTATGGAATAATAATATATAGAAATAAAATTATAATTCCATAATCCAATTCCGTGAAATTCAAAATAACTAAAGTTGGTTATTCTTAATCACTACTCTATACTTTATGAATTATCAATTTCAAAACTTAATGAACTTCTCTCTCATCATTAAAGTACATATATAGTTTTTTCTTTCTTTTTTTTTTTCATTTATTTGGTAACAATCATGTTACAATTTTTTAATAAATCCAAATATAAAACTTTAGATTCTAAGTTGGAATTGGAATTTGATAAAAAAAAAATGTTAGAACTGGAATTGAAATTATAATTCTATGTTACAATTGAAATTAGAGATTAATTTCTATGCAATGGGTTAGGCCATAAAAACTTGAAAGTGTCCAAGAACTGTCGATGATTATTATGATCGATAGTTACTTGTTATGATTTGACGTTTTCTTGAATTCATATTAAAAGTGTATATAAAATTGTTTTGCATTATTTTTTGATGCAATTTTATGATACTGTTATTGTATAAAATCAATCTCTTTTTTTTTATAATGTAGAAAGTCATTCAAGAATAAAAAGCTCTTAAATATGAATTTAATTTTCATGTACCATCAATATAAAAAGGTTTTATACAAACATCCAATCATATATTATCACATTAGTAAAAATATTTTACTTAATCTTTCACTACCTTAAAATTCTTACAAATAGAAGCTTGTGATTGGATGATAGTATAAATTCTCTTACACAAAAGTGCATCAAACTAATCTATTTAAATATTACCTTAAATCATAAATTAAGTTTTATCTTTTAAAGAAGACTTTTTAAATTAATAACATAGATTATATTAAGGGTATGTTTGGTTATGAGGTAAAAATATGATGTAAATTTTCATGGATAGCTTGAGTGTAAAATTATATATGAATCTTATCCATGAAAAATTTGCCCCAATTTTTACTCCTCAACCATACATATCATAAAAACAATCATCCAAATTGACCGGATTAAGATTTGGTTTTTATGTTTCAGTTGTTGTGTGCAAAATAAAATCACATCTGATTTAACCGAAAATCTTGTCCCTTCAAATGAACTTCCAATGGTGCTCACCGTATAACACACGTGTCATACAACACTTTTTTTTTCCCCTTCTTAGTTACCCTATTTTCTTTCGTGCATGGAATTGTCCTCCAACTGCAACACACTCAGCACAAACAATAGAGGTAAAACCAAAGAACCATTTTGTTTAGCTCTGATTAAGATTACTGATTGTTCTCTAGGCCACCAAATAGTAGCAGGTAGCAACCCCATCTCTTCAATCTGATTTTTATTTCTCGACTATTTATTTAAATCTTTGTCTCTTTATTCCATTTCATACCCATTGAATTTTGAGCATTCTATTGGGAAACGTAAATTAAGCGGTCTAGCCCCTTTTTGTGGGTCGGATCTTGTACTTATAGAACTGTCACATCTGACCATATTGATTCTCTTCTGATCACCACCATCATCATTATCATCAACTGGTTATAAAGCAACAAACCTTTTGGTGATCTGAGTTTTTGTCCCTTAATTAGCTTCTCTTCTCCACCATTCTACCTTTACATCGTTGTTCTTGTATAGCATCACCATGCTCATGGAATGTTTGTTGTCCTTGCAGGTTTGAGGCATGTGAATGTGACCTAGTTTGCTGATCTTGTTCTGTTTGCTTGGTTTATCTTGATCAGATTCACATCACAATCACATCACACATCATTCCATGATGGAGGAGAGGAAGTTTGTGTGCAAGTACTGCAACAAGAGGTTCCCCTGTGGGAAGTCTCTGGGTGGACACATCAGGACCCACATGACTGAAGAAAGGAACAATGCTGATAATAACAGTGATGATCATCTCAAGTTATTGGATTCTGGGAGGAAGAGGAAGAGGGGTTCATGGCCTGAAGCCGGTGGTGGTGGTGGTGGTGGTGGTGGCAGTGGTAGCAACAACCCCATTTATGGACTCAGAGAGAACCCCAAGAAGACAACGAGGTTTGTGCATATCGATGCCACTTTGGCACAGGAAGATGAGAGGTTCTGCAAAGAATGCGGCAAAGGCTTCCCTTCATTGAAAGCTCTCTGCGGCCACATGGCTTGTCACTCTGAGAAAGAGAAGGGAACCAACAACAACAACAACAATGAGAATCAGAAATTGGTTATGGATAGTCAATCTGACACTGAGAGTTTTGATGCTCCAACACATCCAAGGAGATCCAAGAGGATGAGATTCAAGACCCTTAACCTTAGCAACCAACCCTCTTCTTCTTCTGCTCCTTTGGCAAATGGTTCTTCTTCTGCGTCTGAGGTGGAGCAGGAGCAAGAAGAGGTGGCTAAGTTGTTGATGATGCTGTCCAGAGATTCTAGCCATAAGGGTCGTTTTGCTTCTGTTGCAGAGTCTTCTGATAACAATTCGGTTGTTCTAGAGGCAGCAAAATCGTCTTCTCCAGAAACGAGGGTTGCGATGAGTAATCGCAAAAGCAACTTTGTGTCCAATGCTTATGGGATTGTGGAGAAGAAGCTGGTCAAGGACATCAAGTTCAACTGTGCTGATAATTCAGATTCTGGTTATGTAAGATATGGTCTCAAGACCAAAATGGTGGACTCTGATGTTCCAAAGTATGAATTTAAGGCTTGGAATGTGAGAGATAAGTCTGGCCTTGAGGACTATGATGTCGAATCGAGGAAGGTGCTGAGCAAAGGCAGAAGCAAATACACTGAAGCTGCAGTTAAGAATTTGGATTATGAGAGAGCAGATGGAACTGCAAGGAAGTTTGATTTCAGAAAGAGAGCTAACTATGATTCTGTTGGTCACAATTTAGCTGGGGTTTCTTGCAAGACAGCAAACGGTTTTACCAATGATGAAATCTATGGGAACGGAAGAAAAGCATGGAAGTATGAGAGCTTGGCCAGTGAATACGATGGCTCTTACGATTCAACAGACGACGAAAGTGATGAAAACAGCACCGACACTGATTCTTTTCCGGCTCCCAAGTCTCGCAACAGTAAGGCTACTAATGGGAAGAAAAGCAGCAAGGCTAAGAAGTTGAAGTCGAAGAAAGTAGGGAACACGAGTGTCCAATCTGCTACAGGATTTTCCGGTCAGGCCAAGCCTTAGGAGGCCACAAGAGATCCATTTTATTGGAGGTTCTGAAGAGAACACTCTGGTCATCAAACAAGGTGCTCCTCCTGCTGTTCCTTGCCTAATTGATCTCAATCTACCTGCTCCTGTTGATGACTAGTGAAGTGGTTTTTGCATCATTTTGAAGCATGTGCTGTTGAGGTAGCAGAAAGCCTGGAATTCTGAGAATGCTTTTGTCATTATCCCCATATGATGACAGCAATTTAAATGTGTTCAGCCAAGTGGGTAAATGATTTTAGTTCATAAGGCTAATTCTTTATATGCTTTATTTGTTAGAAGGTAGTGAGCTTTTCCTCTCATGTTAATGGGACAGGACAATTTGGTAGTCTCTCAATTGAATTTTTTGTTTCTGTCCTGTATCCAAGAATATTCTTAGTATTCCATTTCTTTGCTTCAAATGATATATGTTCATCACCCTTCATTGATTCAATTATATTGAGAATGTCTGTCTTTTCCAACCCTCCAATTGAAATGTACGAAATATGGTTTTATTGATTCATGGCCAATGCATCCTGTTAGTGGATAATCAATCAAATAATACTACTTCATTTTAAAAACAGCTTCAAATCTCCCACTTCCTCTTTGCTATGTGTGAGACTTTGTTTGTTTTTGGGGACGCGTGATTATGGAAAAATGGTTCTAGTTTCTCCGAATACTACTTTTCGTGGCTTTGTAACTTTACCCAAAAAGTGCACCCTCTTATGTTTTGTGACCAAGTCTAGAATTCAGCACTATGGTCAATCCATTATGCCCGTGATATGTGCGGCGTTTAAGAGGATCCTGCTTAGTAGTCTCCTCACCAGAAATTTATGTTTTGATCTAATCTCATCTCATCTTTTGGCATTGAAAAAAGCATGTGCTTGGATTATTCTCGTGTTTGAAGATTTGACGTGGAGTAATTAGTTTGTAGAACTATGAGGAAACACCACTTTTTATTTTATTTTATTTTTAATTAAAGATAAAAATTGTGGGTTTGGGGTGGTTGTAAGGTCGCCTGCCACTTAAGGCAGCAAGGCTTATAATTGCTCCATGTGTACATGTCTAACACAGTACAAATAGCAGCATTTGCATGCCTTTTTCTTAATGCCAATTCCAATATGCATTGCTGCCTATCAATTCTTTTACCCATTGGGGCGTGTGAGAGGGCCACTTGTATTATATTTTGCTCTTGGTCTCTTGTGGGCTCAAGACAGCTCGCATCAGGTAGAATCCAGAGTAACTCAAGAACCAAATCCGCATATGAACAGGATTATAGGCTCCGTGGCATCATTGCAAAGTAGTAGATAATAAGTAACGCAAGGATTGCAAACAGATTGATGCATATAAAAAATCCTTGGAAAATTTTCACCTAGAATGAAAAATTGTAAACGCCCCATGAAACAAGAGAATAAACTTAACGCGAGTTGCATTTGTGCCTACCAACAATATATGATCATATACACAATAAAGGTTATCGTTTCCATATATGTGTTGTGATTTTGGAATCAAAATATTAAAAACCAAGTGTGTGGCGTTAAGAAAATCCAAATCATGGTTTAAGGGTGTAAATTGAGTTTCAATTTTTAGCATATTTTACATAATTAAGTTGAGTTATATCTGATTTATAGTCTCAAAACTATGACTTGAGTAGTGCTAAACAAATTATTTTTTTTGGTTAGACCTAATATTTTTTTCTAGTAGTGCCCCTGTTGAATAGAACTGAAGAGTCATTACTTATTTCAATTAGTTGGAAATGGAGTGATGATAAGGGACAGGAGCCAGGTGATAAGCAGGCAACTTTTCTGCCTTCGTTCTTGCCAAGACAAACATGTGACGTGAACAGTGATGGTTTAGAACTTGAGACTGCTCTCTCCGGCCCTCTCTAGAGCAATCACAAAGTTATGTTGCTTTTTAATTTGACTAGTTATCATGTCAAATTCAATAGTACAATTTGGTTTAGGGATCATAGTAACGGATCCCGCTTATAGACACATTTTCCATGTTGATATAAGTTGTGGGGGAGCAAGTGTGAGAAACCTTGTTTGTACTACAGAAAAGATATTAGAACAGATACAGTTCACTCACAAGAGGGATAGAATAGAATAGAAGGCAATGTGACGACAGATTGACGGGTAAAAAGGAGAGGAAAAAACTGAAAAAAAAAAAAAATGCTGAACAGAGATGATTACAGAATATGAATATATGAAAAATGGATTATCTTATTTCAACACAAAAAAAATGGGTGTTTATTGAGGCACTGCTTTATCACCATTGGAATAGATGGGTGAGTCAAGACCACTGGTGTTAAACACTCACTTTTTGATGATCAAATAACATTTTTGATAAAATTTTTGTAACTACAGAGTCTATGACTCCAATCTCCAATTCAACACTTCTTGCCTTGTTGTGGTAACAGATTCAATACTTTTGTGGAAACCGTAAATTAACCTATTTTTAAACAGTATTTTTTAGATGAATCGCTACGTGACTAATTCTTCCGATATTGTCATCATCAATAGACTATTTCAATAATTATTTTTCTAAAGTTTGAACTTTAATTCTCTCTTTAAATTTATAGCTACCTTATAATTGAGTCTTTGTAGATTGTGGGAACATAACTTGCACGAAAAAGTGATTTCACAGAGCTCACATATATACCAGTCTCTTTACTTTATATTCTCCAATTACAGGTGGAAGCATGTTTAGTTGGAGGATAAAAATTATATGAATGAATTTTATACGTTATTTTATACATAATATTTAATAACGTAATTTTTTTTTATCTTTATCCCTCAACCAAACTCATTCTTGAAGAGAAAAAAAAACCACTAAAACAACACTGAATAATTAAACATGAGATTTTGTACTAATTTTTGGATCTGTTTTGTGTTAATTTAGCTCTCCCCTTGTGGGAAAAAAGCATTATCCCAGGGTCGGTGTTATTGTGTCATGAACTATGAAGCACGTACGACACAGACACAAACACTGAGACAAAGACACACCAAACTCAAAAATTACAGAACACAGACATTAACATATATATATATATATATATATATATGTATATTATTTTTTTTATTTTGTTATATGATTTTTTATCTTTTTTTATCTGAATTTTTTTTGTCGTGTTTGTATAATTTTTTTTATCTAATTAATTCTTCTTTTTGTTTTTCTTGATCGACTAAAGAATTTTTAAAATAACCCAACTAATTTTTTTGTGTTCAGTGCGTGTCAAACTCAAAAAAATTATTTTTTAATTGGACACATATCCAATACGTGTCGTGTGGGTGTTGATATTCGAAACGTGTCAAACAAATAGACACACCACCAAGTCACTGTATTCGGGCTTCTTAGGTCTTGAGCAAAGGTCACCGGGGATGTGCTTGCTTCTCAGTATGCAGATACGGTACTAGTTCACAATGAATGAGATATTTCCATTTTTATTATTTCCTTTCCCTTTCCTTTTCACTGGCAACTTTTCTAGCAAGCTGCGGTCTCTGTGTTTCTTGTGAAAGGAAGATTACTGTCGTTTTTGCTGTGAAAAATGCTGGTAACTTCTTGAATACAATGCACCTTCGACAGTACGGGAATTGGGTGAAAGAATCTTCATGGAGATATCTGGGAAAAAGGTGTTAGGAAAGTTTCCTATTAAAGAAGCAAGAGTTTTATCATTTGTATATCAAAACAGGATATCAAATATAATATTTGGAGTAAAGGTTACTTTGTTCCATTTAATTATATATATATATATATATATATATATATATATATATATATATATATATATATATATATATTGCACTTTCATCTTTGAATTTATAAAAAGAGATTTAAATTAATCTCTATGATAAGATATGTGGGGACTAACTCAAATCATCCAAAGAATTAATTTGAATAACTTTTTATAATTTAAAAAATTAAATTGATACTTTGTTAAGTTTAGAACTAAAGTAAAATATGATATATATAATTTTAAGGATCAAAATAAATATTTACTCTAAATCTCTTATGTGTCCATTACATTTATCTCATTTTGATATACACATTATATCTCAATATCTATTCGTCCTCATTTTCACATTTGTATATGAGGTGTCATAAACAAATATAAATATACTTCACATGTTTACAAAAAGTTCTTCGAGAAATAATTGTTTCCTTTAAAAAAAATTATTAATGTAAATTAAAATTACACTAATTCCCTTAAAGTTTGATGAAATTTATCTTGACTTTCCCTTTATTTATAAAATTTATTATGATTCTTGAGTTTATAAAATCATTATACCAACTTTTCCTAAATTTGTAAAATTATTACAACCCTCTCCTACATTGCATATTGAACTGTATATTTAGGTGAGGCCAATGTCTTCTAGATAAATGAAGAGGAGTTAGAGTGAATTTCATCAAATTTTAATGAGAAGTTAGTATAATTTGCCATTAATTATATTATTCTGTTGTGTTGCGTTGCATCAGGCAAACCACTTATTTAAGGTGGAACATCTTGAAAAATTATGCAATCTGCGCCACGTAGCCAAGACAGGACATTTTTTTCGTGAGCTAAGCTATTTTGAAGGACTCAACACACAGTCACACCCACATCTGGTTCCCCAGTGATGCGGACCCTGTCTAATATTTCAGCTAGCTAGAAAATGTGCCAGATATATTGGACTTTCTTATGCCAACAGAGTGTGACCTATGTGGGCCTTATGAGATCCATTCAAGGGTGGGCTCTATGAAACAGTGAAAAGGGAAGCGGCTGTTCGAAAAATCAATTACTGTAGAAATGGATTTGGAAGCCATCAACGTACAGTTGCCCAGGAAGCTGTTTGCTTTGACAAGTCCGCTACTTCCAATTTTGACTGCAGTTGAGATATTGTTATAGTTATGTTATTTCGACACATCCAACCATTAGAGGTGATGGTGGATAAAATAAATAGAGATTACCATTATATCTAATCTATACCATTAAATAAAAAGGATTGGACTTGATAACTTATTTTAGTGTCTCCTCATTTAATTTAATTTTTTTTTCACGTTTACACTATAATAGTTTTTTCTTCATGTCCACACATATTCCTTTTGCTCCCCTCTAGAGTTAGAGTTCAATTTTCAAACAGTAGTAGATGATTTATTTTGCAGTTATACTTCTCTTTCACTAACCCAACCAGTCCACTTCTTTTGTTTATTCTCATATTTTTCTCTTCATTTTCACGAATCAACACAATAAAAAAAGACCATGCATATTGAGTCACTAGTGATAATAAAGTAAGTGTTTTAATATACATTTATTTTTAAGTGTTAAAATAATATATTTTCATAACATGACTTTTAAATCGAAGTTGTGATGAAGACTTATACAATTGAAATTTATATATACATTTTTTAAACTACACTAATCACATATCAATTCAGACGCTTATACGCTGTGCAAACAAAAAGTTCTCTTGTGATTCTCCTTCCATTGTAGATTTACAGAGACTTTCACGGAAGTAAAAGGAAGGTCAAATACATGTATTATAAATCAAGTTATTGAATACATAGTTCTAGAATTTGAACTAGTGATCAATTTGGTCGAGGTATCAGTTCCTGGATCACTTGGTTCAATCGATGGGTCATAAACAGTTGAATCAAATTTTAATTTATTAAATCAATATATAAAAATAATAATTTAATACAAATTAAATTAAATTATATATATATATATATATATATATATATATATATATATATATATATATATATATATATATATATGTATATTCTCACATTATATAACATGGGGCACGTTGGAGTAGCGGTTGTGCAGCGCATACTTTCCAAAAGTAGTTGAGTTTGACTCCTCTCTTGGATGTTCCTGGCTTCTCATTGGCGGCTGGCGCTTTTTGTGTGGGCATGCGGTCGTGTGGCGCAGGCTAAGCGCAGGTTCAAGCTTGGTTGGTTCAAACGTTCGAAGGTGACTCAACTAGTTCAATCCGGTTTACCAGTCAACTATTTTCCGGTCCATTGAAGAGACCGACTGGACCAATGACCAGCCAATCTCCTCTTTGAACGGCCTGGTTGGCTTTAATTACTATGATTGAATGCATTGCTATGATACAGCCGTTGCTTGATTCTGCTCCATTGTGGCAGTGTTCAATTGTTTTGGCGTGTTATGAATGGACATAAACTATTTTTAGTTTCAGGATATTTGAGCAAATAATTGAACCAAAGCTAATGCGTACACTCTTCTTGAAGTGATGGCTCGTTATGCGACAAACACTGAAGAGAGGCACTTGATCCATCTTAGACTCCTTTGATTGCTAAGGACCAACGAGCTGGGGTATACTGTTGGTACGCAAAGAGAGCTTGTCTGGTAGGCCAGAACCGGTTTCATTCTCCTACAGTGTAACTCTAGTTCTATGTTTTTTTCCTCTCTCTTTCTTCGGTGCTAACTCTTAGGCTTTGTTTGTTTAGGGTCTGAAAATGGGTAGAAATTTTTATAGATAAGTACCATGTATAATTTTATACATTAAACTCATTCATAAAATTTTCACCCTCTAATCAAACACACCTTTAGTTTCATTTATTTTCTTTGGTAAATATAAGCAATATATCAAAAGAAGCCCCTATTGTTATTCTTGCTATTTAAAATTGGGATCCAACTCATCTATGCAGACTATGCTGCCGGTTATATTTTAAAATATTATACAATTTTAATTATTCATAAAAATAAAATTAAGAGTTCTATATAATTTTTTGTAGAGAGTTCTATATAATATAAATGCTTGGATAATAAATCATATGTATGTAGTAAGTTATAAAATATATGATTTTGAAAATTTTCAAAACCCAAACTTACAAATATACCCTTAGAAAGGGATGGAACCTCAAGAGGTAGAGCACTTGAGCCCTTAGCAGCTATTATTTTTCCTGAGTTTTATCACGAATTTAATTTGTTGGAATTGTAGAGTTACTAGTGCGCGTAGCTTTCCTAGTTTATTGAGGGACCTTCGATCAAGATATGATGCTCAGTTCCTGATTCTTGTTGAGAGACTCATACTAGTGGTGATAGGGCTGTGCAAATAGTAAAGAAGATGAGCTTCAATGGCACTTTTATGAGTGAGGCCGAGGACATGCAGGTGGAGTTTAGTGCTTATCGGATACTTCCATTTGGTCAATCCAAGTGCTCTCATATACTAGACAGTTAGTGCATATGCGTGTTAGCAGGAATAATGAAGTCCTATGGTTACTTACTATCATTTATGGTAGTCCTCAACCGCGGCACAGAGACCTGAGGGGTATCTATTATTTAGCAGTAGATCTTAGTGAATCGTGGTGGGTGATAGGTGATTTTAATGCCATCCTCATGGATTCGGAGAGAATGGGGAATATTAGGAGCTCTTAAGGTAAGGTGCAAAGAGTTTTCTGCCTTCAGGAATCCAACCTTTTTTATATTGGTTTCAAAGGAGCTCTTTTCATTTAGCAGTAGATCTCAGTGAATCATGGTGGGTGATAGGTGATTTTAATGCCATCCTCATGGATTTGGAGAGAATGGGGAATATTGGGAGCTCTTCAGGTAGAGGGTGCAAAGAGTTTTCTAAGTGCCTTTAGGAATCCAACCTTTTTTATATTGGTTTCAAAGGAGCTCTTTTCATTTGGTTTCGGGGCAATCTCAAGGAGTGTCTAGATAGGGAAGTCATCAACATGGATTCGTGGTTGAGGTTTGAGCAAGCATCTATCTTCCATCTCCCTAGATTAAATTCAAATCATGTCTCTTTATGGATTCAATTCTCCCCAACCACTTTGCCCAATCATCAACGTGGACTCTTCTGATTTCTAGCAGCCTGGATGACACATGAGGACTTCCCAAATGTTGTCAAACGATGCTGAAATAAAGAGAAGGATTGGCTTGAGAATGTTAGTGATTTCATCTTCGGCATCCAAGAGTGGAAAAAGCATGTTTTTGGAAATATCAACGAATAGAAGTGATCACTCTTAAATAGGCTAGATAGAAAACATATAATTTGGAACTATAATCCTTTCCTTGAGAGGTTGCAAGGTGAACTATGGCAGGAGTTTGAGAGTGTTCTAACACAGGAGGAACTTACGTGGTTTCAAAGTCAAGGTGCAAGTGGTTCCAATAGGGAGATAAAAATACACGCTACTTCCATAGCATGGTAGTGGTTAGAAGGAAGAGAAATCACATAGAAACCCTCCAAAATGATGAGGCGGAATGGCATTGACCTTCGATGCCTGGCATTGTTCAAAAGAAGGGTGGTGATTTCGGCCAAAGGTCTAGTGGGAGGTCGACCCTAATGAAGGTTACCTTTTCGGCCTTACTACCAATTTGGAGGTTGTAAGTCATCTCAGGTTGTGGACGGTTGAATCTCTCCCTAGGGTAGAGCTCTAAGATGAGGAGGATCTGGTAAGTGTGGAATCCGTGTGGACCCGCTAGGTCTTTGGTTGTTTTGTGGTCTTCAGCTTTAGGCATTCATTGTAGCATGCCCTAGCTTCTTTTAATCGGCATGAACTACGCCCATCTTAGATTTGGAGACGGGGAACTTCATGGCTAGGTGGGGTGTTAAGACGACAGCTCCTAGGGCATTGAGTGAAGGCCACCTTAGGATTATGTGATAGGGACTAGGGTAGTCAATCACAAGGTCCTGGAGGTCGACTGTCTTCGTTGGTGGATCAGCGTCGAATGTGGTCCTCAACCATATGTAGTTGAGGACTTTGACCTTGTTTCCTATGAATCGACTAGTTCACCGATGTAGGGAAGCGGAAGCTCTCTGAGAGCTGATCCGCTTGAAAATGGAGTAAAAATGGATCTTAGCAGGCTCCCCTATCAACCAGGACTTTCTTGACTAAAAAATTGCCAGCGGGAATGGAAATTACAACAGGATCATGCAAGTTTTCATCAATTCCTTTGAAATCAAAATCCGAGAAATATATTATCGGGTTTTTGGTCTTCAAATTTGAGGGATGTGATGATCCTTCAAGTGACATGATAGCCTAGAGTGACCTCTTTCTAGCCGAGCTTGTCTCCTCTCCTCTTGGAAACCCTCCAGCAATGTGGTTGATAACACCATGGATCTTGGGATCTTCTAGTGATTGAGATTGTCTTCTTCTCTCAGGTTTTCTGTGTCGTATTGGGGTTTCACCGTTAGAGAATGATGAGGGACTATAGTGCTTGTCTTTCCTTTTCCAACTTCAGCCTCTCTTCTTTTTTCTTCTTCTACAAATTGCTTCAAGTATCCTTCTCAAATGAGGGTCTACCATCACTGAAGCCATGTTTGGCATGTTTGGTGTTTCCTATACCAATGGCTTCTATTTTATAGAGTGCTTGTAGTTGTTGAGTTTTAGGTGCTGTTTTTCCTCTTGAAGTTTTCAAATTGGTTAACCATGCGATTTCCTCCTAAAGCTTGGCGAGGTGAGGAGGAGGTCGATAGTTGATGCGGGTGTTTTGGCTTGAAGTGTCAACCATGGATGGTTGTGTTTGAAGTTGGGGGAGGCTTGTAGGTTGGGCCCCACAATGGGTGCCAATATTCTTACCTGAAAATAGAGGTAAGGGTGCAAGTACCAACGTCCGTGCAAGTGGGGGGTAGGGTACCTTCAAAGACACTCTGAAGCTCAAATCAGAGGGTGAATGAGGCTGGGAGTGGTAAAGTAGGTTAGTATGACGATAAAATTGTGTCGTACCTGGGCGCATTAACCCCCTTATCTAATGTGAGGTTACTTCGTGCTAAATCTAGAGGTGATCTTCCTTAAATGAGGGACATACTCTTGCAATTTAGTTAGTACTAGAAATTTTTTGTATTAATAGGAGATAGGACATAATATATGAGATATAGCGTAATAATAATAGGATATAATGGGAGATATAGAGAGATCTTGTATGAGATTTAGGAGACATCCTCAACTAAATTTGGGATAAATCCATGGGAGACTTGGGCGCCACATGACCGATCTCTAGGACCTATGTCCAAGCTCTTGTGGTTCGAGCAAGGTATCCGATCCATATTTCTAGTCCAGGATCAGGAATATTAGAAAGAGAGGAAACTCTGTCTATTTTTCTAGGAAAATGTGTGTGTTAAGGCTTGATAGAAAATGTGTTCCCTATGTGCCAGGATTAGCCTAAGTTGGGTCGTGACAAAAATGGTATCAGAGCACTAGATTATCCTCTGATTAATGGAGCAAGTGTCCTTTAGGGGTGTCATGATTGTTGGAATGAAGCCGGCCCATTCTTACAAACATGATGCTACTAGAGGTCTTAGTAGTCTTTTTTCAGTCATGTTTCTTGTTGTCCTCCAATGAATTCCTTGTTGTGAATGGATTTTGTTATCGTCTTAAATCATGTTAGCCTGTTTTAAGATAGGTGGATGCTTCCATGAATTGCCACTCAAACCAGGGGCACTCCTAGGAGTCCATGATATAGATCCAAGGGCCTTTCCTGAAGTAAGAGGAAAAGTCATGGTAGAATTCACTCCTCAAACCTTCATGGCTCTATTCCACTCCTATGCTTGCTTTGCTCTGCTCATGTTTACGTCTTCACTAGCCAAACATTCTTGGCTAGTTGAAATTGCTTGGCTTGTTACTCAAATTATGCTTTGAATACTAATATGGTGTATGCAATTTCACAAAAGCTTCATAATTCTTAAGAAATATGTTGGAAGCTATTATGTATCTTGTTCATTTGTAAGTGTGAACACATTAGATGTGATTAGTAGTGTTGAAACCTTGTTTGCTTATAATAAATATATATACTTTGCAAAAATTAGTACACACACTACTAGTATAGGAATGTGTCCATTAGGAAGAGGGTTAAATATGCCTAAGCTATGCCCTTTGGAACGAATTAAGAAAGAAAAATCACTAAGGGCCTGTTTGGTTTGAGTTTCCAGTTTTCATTTTCAGTTTCCATTTTTTCAAGATTTTGCTAAGAAATACTGAAAACTGGAAATGAAAATGAAAGTTGAAATTTGTAGTTTTAGAATTTTCAGGATTTCCTTCACAAAATCTGAAAAATTGAAAAATGAAAACGAAACTGAAAACTCAAACCAAACAGGCTATAAGATATCCCCTAAGTAATGTGGTTTTCATACGTGTGAACAAAGAGGGATTCGATTGAGTGCATATTTCTTGTCATTTCATCTTTAGGAAGACATGTTGCTATTGTTCAAAGTGTGGTTGCCTTTAAAACATAACGGTCATTGTGCTTTTAGAACTTGACCTCATCATGAAACTCTTCAAAGTCTCGGCAAAGGAGGGTGTTGGACGTATCTTGGTTTTTCTATATGTTTCCTATCATGGCTCTATGCTATATATATACATATACTTTTTCTTTCTTTCTTTCCTTTTTGTTCTCTTGTTTTGTCTTACATTGTGCCAGTTATTCCTGATGATGGGGAGTAGATATTTCAATAGTTGAGAATAGGTTGCTGCAATTTGATATGTACTAGCCAATGTAGATCAATTGCTAATTAGCTAGGCTATAACTGTCTTATTTGTCATTTTCATATGTTTGATTTCCTTCTATACTCCCCAAGTTGGAGGGTGAGCAGTTTTTCAAAAAAATGTAAAAAGGGCTAGGTCTGGCACCAATTGCTTAGAACATAAGCATCTAGTGTTAGGGTTAAGAAATCCTCTAAGACTTGGATGATTATGTATTACAAACAAGTTGACTTGACTAGTATGTTGTTGGCATAACGAATTCGAACTCTTTTGAAATTGTGTGGCCCATACTTGTGAAATGTGCATTATGTGATCCGAAGATTTGAAAACATTCATGGAAAATTGAAAATGAATGCCGGGCGATTTCGGTACAGCATGTCCTTTAAGAAGTTAAGAAGGGGTTGCCCACGTCACACTTATATGCTTGAAAAACACATCGCACGTCCTTGTTCGTATGTTTGCTTCGTTGTTGGATTTATGCATTTGATAGACAAGTAGGTTGATGCTATCTGGTGTCAGCTGCCTTGCTCAATTCTTGTAGTTATGTAGTTTGATTCGTAAAGCCTAGGCGTGAGGGTTAGAGAACCATTGATTGTGCCTAATAAGTTTATTTTCAGCCCTGATGTTAAGGGAATTGTAAAATTGGGTTTTTCGTATAGTTTATGTATTCATTCATGGTTTCTCTCTTGTATTCGTATAAATTTAGTCCTCTGAACTTGACTCTCGATGGTTGATTGAATTGGATGTCAAAAGCAGTTTAAAGAACAATTAGAACTTTTTTTTATGTGTTGGGCTTCATTTGTCTTTTGCTTCATCTAAGCCTTTAGTTGGCAAGCTATGACATGGGTATTTTCTTGACGGTAAATTGTTGCAAATTCATTTTCTCATTCATGTCCCTTCTGAAGTTTTTCATGTTTTATGTGGCATGTGGATGGATGTTAAAGAAAATATATTTTATTTACTATAGACTTGTAACGCTGTGAGTTTGGAGTTGATTTGAGGCTCATGCAAATGAACTAAAAGTTTACAGTAGCTGAATTAAAGTTTTGAAATTATCTTTTTCACAAAAATGAAGAATTTACTTGTGTACTACATTACGACATTTCTTGCTTGCTTGATTCTTTACTGTTGGATGTTTCAAATCAAGGTAATCTTGATTTATATCTTGAGTTGTAATTATGGAATGGGAAGAATGCACAAACATCTATGAGTTAAAGGTTCTTTAAGTTATCTCCCTTATTTTAGCTAGTTAGGGATTGTACGGTAGATTTGACATGTTAATGTTAAGAAGGTTACGACATGATCAACATGCATGGCAATAGTGTTGGGGAATATGCTATGCATGATGTGAATGTTTGAAAGGAGTTGAAGTTATCATGCTTGAAAGGAGTTGAAGTTATTCTTTGGCTTGTTGAGTATGACCAAAGAGATGGGATAGTACTCCTTGTGGAATTCAGGGCCAAATTTCTTAGGGGTGAATGTAATACCTTAGTTTTAAATAAAAAACCTAGAAATAATTATTCTGAACTAGGAAGGTGTCGGTTATCTTATTTGTCATTTTGGATCTGAATTTTACTAAATATGGACCCTACGTCCTTGGAGGGCTATATGATAGAACCACATTCTTAGGATCAAAAGTCTGGTAATTATTCCCAAGATGAAAGTAAGTTAAAGGACAATTTTTAACAAATTTTAGGAAACTTTTAAGCCATTCTTTTTTAGCCTACAAGTTTATAAAATCTTAGAAATTTATGAATTTAAATTAAAACCCAAAAATTTGGATTTTGATTGGTTGAGTTTTTTTTTTTTTATGATATTTCATTTGAATCTAAATGAGGGATATTTCCTTATTTACATTTATGTTTCAAAGTTAGTGGAGAGTAAAATAAATGAGGACACAACACCCTCTAATATGACTCAATTATATACCCACACACCCATGCACGATTTCTTTTTCTTTCCTTTTCATTTCGCGAAACGAAGACGCCAGCCTCCCTTCCATTCGAGCTTTCTCTCTTCCTCTCTTCCTCTCGGTCCATCAATACCACCACCTCCT
The DNA here is from genome assembly GCA_030441495.1 of Dalbergia oliveri. Lineage (NCBI taxonomy): Eukaryota > Viridiplantae > Streptophyta > Magnoliopsida > Fabales > Fabaceae > Dalbergia > Dalbergia oliveri. The sequence goes on along the minus strand of JAMLFY010000002.1, from coordinate 33,202,273 downwards.
GCTATTCACCACCGAAACCATTGTCACTCCGTGTGACCCCTTCCTACCGACACAAACGGCAACGTCCTCTATCTTTTTTGCTAGTTCAAGGGTTGTAGCTTCAATCTCTTGAAGGGATAGCAGCACCCACTCCTCCCTCTTCCTTCCTTTGGATATCAAAGGTATAATGGAGCTCAATCTTACTTCCAATTTAATGGGTTAGCTAAGTTATATTGTGGGTAATGGGTATAGGATTAGAGTTCTAATGTGTAACCCTAGGGTCTCAATTTGGGGGTTTCTGTAATTTGGGACTAATTTATGTAAATTGGTGATATTTTTAGCTCACAAATATAAATATTATCTTTTTTGTAGAGCAATAGAGCAATCAAGCATTAATACTTGAATTGGTGGCATCATTGGAGTTGTTCTTCGATTCCTTGGAACCAGTTTATGAGTAGATAATGTATCTAGTTTACTTTTTACTTAGTAAATTTTAACTATAAATATGCTATTAAAGTGTTTTATAATTACTTGGTGGATTTTGTTTATAAAAAGTCATGGAGTTAGTTGAGAAGTTATGAATTTGAATTGAAAATTGTTTATGAAATGAAGTGTTTCAAAGTTCTTGTGTTTGGTTATAAGATATTATATATGTATTTGAATTATTTCAAGTTGTGGAGCTATTGTTAGACTATGATTTGGAAACCAAAATAAATGAAGAAAATAAAAGAAAAGAGTTCTTAGTTTGAAATGATGAAACATATTCTTTCATGATTTAAAGAAGAGTTTGAAATCGTGTTGGAAACACAACTGATTGTATTTTTGAGAATTGTTAAGTCTATAATTATGATATTGAAACAAGAATTATGAAACTATAAGATTGAAATTGGATTTTGTGATTGAAAATGTGTTAGGGAAAATTCCATAGTTAAAACCTGTAGCTAACAACAGTGGTGTTAGCCTCTGGACACCATGAGAAACTCCAGTTAGCATGTGTGATGCTAACCCACATATAGCTGTATCTATGTCTAAACTTATATTTTGCTATGGGCCAACTCCAATTAGCAGGTAAGATGCTAACCCGTTACAGTTGGACTTGTATTTGGATATGGGCCAACTCTAGTTAGCAGGTGAGATGCTAACTGCACATGACTTTTGTCATGTCTAGACTTGTATATGGCTACAGTTCAACTCCAAGAGGTGTGGTGCTAACCCACACATGACCTTGGGTCATGTCTGGACTTGTTATTATTCTACTTGGATAACTCCCCATTATGTTTGGATTTATGTGAATATGTAAAAATATGTTTACAAGAACTCTCATGTAATGACTAGAACCATGTTCCTATGAGTACGTCTATGTTATTATATTCATCTTATTTATGATTGTATTCAGTAAACTATGGATACCTTATCTCTCGTTAAGTTGTAAAACTCACCCTATTGTCCTTCCATCTTTTTCAGATACAAGTGCTGGTGCTGGTTTTGGTTGTGTTTCTTCGACACAACCTTAGTTGATTCTTAGTTGGTGAGCCTTCTCGTGGAGGCCCTTTTTGTTGGAACCCCTATTTTGTTTTAGCTTGTTAGTTGTCAATTGCTCTATATATCATAGGCACGATCCTTGGACTTAGGTTGTGCTTATGTTTGAAATTTTATTACTTAGCTATATAGATTATGTTATCGAAAGGATTTATAAACTTAATTTGGTATTACATTAGACCGTGCTAAGATATTCTTACATTCTAGAATGGTGCATTCTGAGAATGTTTGGTATCCAAGTGTTGTGATTTTATTTAGGGGATATTGCAGGTTGAATTTTGTTTGGGAATGTCTAGAAACAAAGGAAATTATATCCATTTTTCTAGGAAATTTTTTATGTTAAGAGTTGTTAGAGAAGGTATTCCCTATATGCCGATCATGACCTAAGTTAGGTCGTGACATAATCTGGGAGTTGCACTATCACGTAGGCTGAACTTTTGGGGTAGTCTATGGAGTGCAATTGGCTAGGAAGATAGCCGTCAAACGCCTCACTGTGCAGGCTGACTCTAGTATAGCTATTAGAATGGTTTATTTAGTGGCACAGGGACTCACGCTCGTGCTTCTTTGGTAAATAGTATTATTTTCGTGAGCCAAAGCTTCGAGGAGATCACCAGGAAGCATGTTTACATGGAGTCCAATGGACACACTGACACTTTGGCTAACTATGGGCATACAATGAGCATAGGTTTGCATGAATTGAATGAAGCTCCTCATTTGCTTCAGTTACCTTTGTTTTTTTGATGTTTTCAGTGGGGCGGCATGCCAACTTGTGAGAATGTAATTTCTTTCCTTGTTTTGGTTCTTAGACCCCTTCCACTTATTAAAAAAAAAATAATTATACCCTCTGGGTTTTATTAATGATTATAATTATATACTTCATAAAATAAAATATACCTTTGAAAAAAATAAATACAACATGGTTTCGATAAATTAAGTTGTATATTATGGTGCCTACTGCCATGAATGTGCCGGTCAATGGCTTTCATGCCTGATATGCTTACGGGGAGTTGGTAACACAGCAAATCTGAGGTGAAGGTGGTACGGTGGGCCATGTTTCATTTTGGCAACTTATAATAGATGGACATGTGTCAAGTGTCAGCTTCCTTTATTTTTTTTTTCTAGATTTTTTTTAATTTGAGTTATTTTTTACTATTTAATATTCTATAAGAATTCGATTTTTCCAAACTCCTTTATATGAACATATATGTCTAAAAAGTGATGGAGAATAATTTAGGCTTTTTGTTTGTTTTTTCTTTTAAAATAATTGGAAAAATGATATAAAAAAGAAAAAAATTATTTGTGAAAAGAAAAAGTGGAACCCAACAAAAATAAAATCTATTAGTGAAAGATTTAAATATTAAAAATAATTGAAATAAAAATTTAAAGATAAAATACAATTAAAAAAGGATCACTACAAACAATTTGGACAAACATGATTCAACAAAAAAATAAAAACTGAAATAAAAAATTAAAATAATTTAAATTTCAACAAAATAAAAAAGTAATATGAAAGGAAAAATAAAAAAGCACTGTTCATTACGTATAATTTGGTTAAACCAAATTCTTAAAAAATAAATAAATAAAAAAGGAGTGATACTGTTCACTAAAAAAATTATCAAACAAAAAAAGTTAAAAGGAAAAATAAAAACAATACTGTACACATAAAGGAATTCAAAACCGAATTATTTTTAAAACAATTTAGAAAAACAAAAGACAACTATACTGTTCATATAAAGGGATTCAAAAAACCGAATTCTTATAGAATATTAAATAGTAAAAAATAACTCAAATTAAAAAAAATCTAGAACAGAAAAAAAATAAAGGAAGCTGACACTTGATACATGTCCACCTATTATAAGTTGCTTAGCAAAATGAAACATGGCCCACCACACCACCTGTCACCTCCTAATTTGCTGTGTTATCAACTGGCGTAGGCATATCACAGGCATGGAATCCATTGACCGGCAAATTCATGGCAATAGGCACAGTATATTATTACTCAAGTGTGTATAAATATATTATTTTAAAAATTAAATTTTTAAATATTACCGTTTCTTCTTAACAAGGCATCATGACAAGTACATCTCAAACAGAAATAATACATATTTACTATTCGAATTTCTATAGGTTTAGAACTACATCATGACATAGGAAAGTCCATTCCAAACGTCATAATTTATTTTACATGCACTAGAACACAAGCACCAAAGGGTGATGAATTAACATTTGATAGTTGAATATGATCATTCGCGAGGAAGGGCAACAATTTGCTTTCCAAAGTTGCGACCACTGAAAAGTCCAACCAGAGCTGCAGGGCCGTTCTCAAGTCCTTCAACAATGTCTTCAACATAGACAATCCTCTTGTCCCTAATGTGAGGCAGCACGGTCTCCAAGAGCTTCGGATAGAGATGGTGGTTATCTCTGTGTGTGAATCCTTTAATAGTTAGCCTCTTGAATGCAATTTGCAACAGGTTCTTTAGGACTTCAGGCTCAGTAAATTTGTACTGTGAAATCATTCCACATACAGCAATACGGCCATAGACCTTCATATTCAGTAGCACTGCATCAAGCAGTTTACCCCCAACTTGCTCAAGGTAGAAGTCTATGCCTTCAGGGAAACACCTAATGACAGAGGATAATTAAGCCAACAATTAGTGCTTGATTAAGACTCAGAGAGAAACCAACTTCCGGAGGAGTAACTAAACAGAGTTATCTTCTTGAAAGTATTTGGAAAAGTCAAAATTTTCTTTCTTATTTTTTGGGTGGAAAGAATATAAAGCAAACAAAACACTAGATTATATATGAGGCTTATGTTGATATGTTGGGTCAACACTGGCTATCATTTGTAGTCACATTTTATATAATGTCTACTAACCTTTTCAAGGCTACATCCAAGTCTGGCTCTTCCTTGTAATTGAAGGCATCATCAAACCCAAGCTTGTTCTTTAGAAGATCAACCTGGATAGACATGATGGGGTTAGAGACTTCGATTTAACCGGAAGAACACAAGACTTACTACTTTTATTTGGTTGAGGGGTAAAAATGGAGACAAAAATTATATGGATGAGTTATGTGTAATGATCAAATTCCATGAAAAAATGTGATGTTTAGAACTCGTACCTTTTCTTGGCTACCTGCACTTCCGACCACATAACAACCTAGTAATTTCGCAAACTGTCCAGCTATCTGACCAACAGCACCAGATGCTGCTGAGATGAAGACACTTTCTCCTTTCTTTGGACAACCAACTTCATAGATTGCTGTATATGCAGTAATACCAGGCATGCCTATGGAAGTAAAAAAGAAGAATTAAAAATCACAAACTAACAAAAAGTGATTCTCATAGTAACTTTTTGTTAGCATTCCTTTCAGAATGAACGCAAGTACGCAACCATAGTAGCACGCATATAAATGTTTGGAAAAATTCAAATTACCGAGAATTCCAGTGTAGTTGGAGAGGGGCACATCAGTGTGTTGGATTTTCTTGAGCTTCTCTGGATTTTGAATGAGACTGTACTCTTCCCAACCAGTTGTTCCCCAAACCAAGTCACCAGCACTGAAGTTAGGATGCCCTGAATCCAGAACCTTAGCCACTCCGAACCCATTTATGGGCTGCATGTGAAAACCAAAAGAAACAAGGAAAAAGCAAGCTTCAACATGTATAAGCTCAAGCATGATCGCAACATGAAAAGTTGAAAATAATTTACCCAACTCAGTGTTGAAATCAATGGTAAGAGAGAGAGATAGATAGAATACAGAAAATTGGAAGAAAAACTGGATGAAAAATTTACTTTTGATCAAGAAGTGAGTCGTATAAGTGAGGAAACAAGTTTATATAGACAAACAGGTATAACTGACTAGCAGCTAATATCTAACCAATTTCTAATATCTAATCATATACTCCAACACTTAGATTGGAAAATGAAGAGAACTTAACTAACATAAGGAAAATTTTCTGTTTTTGGTTTTTGCATATATATATTTGTCTCGAACGCGTTTCATTTAAAGGAACTCCACTTTCTACTTACATATCTATGGTTGTTCTTAATATATAACCTAAATGAAGAAGACATTACAATTTATGACAAGACTTACAGAGCCAGGGACGTAATAGCAATATCCAGGAAGATGTTCTTCCATTTTCTTCATCTGGAATTGCATGACAGGATCACAAGAGAGGTAAAGATTCTTCACCAAAACAGCATTTGATCCTTGAGGAACCTGAAGCTTTATGATGCTTGTACTTAAGTACAGGTCAGATTCCTTGGGGTAGCCTGTGACATAGTCCCTGAATATCACTTGCTTGTTTTGCACTTCCTCTCCAACAACAATGTTCTTTCCCATGATGATTTAGATTTATCCTTCTCTATCTCTCTATATGATACACTTTCAGGTGTTTGTTGATGTGTTCTATGGTCCTAAACACACTGGTTCTTTCTATTTATAGTTTACCACCACCCGCTCAACCCATAAAAAAAAAAACAAGGGAAAGAGAGAAAATAATCCTCAACAATACTTTCACATGTGTAATTGTAAATGCTTGATTGAATTTGACGTGTGTGCTTACGAAAACTTGATTATGGAAATGTGATCTTGAAATTTAGTTTTTTTTTTTTTTGGTTACATCTTGAAATTTAGTTTGCGTATTTGTATTTGAATTTTAATAGCCATCAGATTATATTCAGCAAGCGGGTATACGAGATTCCAAATGGACACCAACAACAGCGGGTGAATGACTGAATGAATCTGTGGAATTGTGACCTGATCACCTGAAAAAGATAAGTTTGGTAGCTTTAATTTTTTGACTTGGCTATATTGCTAACCACAAATGTACATAGCCGCCAAGCATGAGAATATTGCCTACGTGTAGACTAGAAAATAAACCAGAAGGACGTTTTTGTTTTGTAGTTTGACGAATCTAGCCGTAGAGCCACCTCACGGTTATCATATCAGTTGGCAATGTGGGAGCTTCATGATAATGGAGATATTCTTAGCTACACTTAACCCCTTTATGTTATATTATCGAGATTGCATCACATCAAGATTATTGTTATCACTATTAAACCAATAGTAACCTCATTAACATAAAAAAAAAATAGTGACATGTTGTTATGGACTATGTCTAGACCTAATATCAAATAGATTAGACATTGGTTCTTAAGACCCAAGTAATTAAGAGAATCCGGATAAGGATGTATCCTATGAAAATAGGAGTCGATATGCTCTTATTAACTCTCATTTTTTTACATAACCGTCTAAACATATCCTATATGAGAAAGGTATGCATCTTTTCAATAGACATTAAATCTCTTGAACACTTCCTAACTTGAGAGTTGGAATTTTTTTAGGTACACTCCACCCATTCGAAGCAAGGAGGAGGATCATCAACATGAGTTACGTGTTTGTTACCCGACTCGCTTCCTACATGCTTATTCTCATTGTTCTCCCATGTGCATGAACTACACAACTGAATTGTATAGCTTAGCCTGATGATTAGTTAGGAAGTTTAGTTTGTTATAGTTAGTTACTTTTACTAGCTTCAGCTTCCTATGCAAGTTGTTAGCTTCATTGTATTAGGAACTCATATAAATAGCTCACAGATTAACCTTTGTAGTCGGAATTTAACTTTTACTTTGTCAATACATCTTCACATCATTTTGATTCATTTACCTTTCTCTCTCAAGTTCTCAAGAAGTTCTTCATATTTTGGAAGTTCCAACTTCCTTTGCTCTTGAGTTTATCACATTTCTACATGGTCTCAGAGCTTCCGATCAGGGAGCGCTACCACTGCGCATTCTACTCAATAATGGCGGAAGTGATTCAAGAAAATGGCCAAGTTCAAGGTCACGGCCCAAATCGGGCTCGAGATCCATACTACCTACACCCGAATGAAAATCCAGGAACACCTTGTGAATTACCATCTCACTGGAAGGGAAACTACCATCTATGGGCACGAGCAATGCGCATGGCGTTGAAGTCAAAGAATAAATTGCAGTTTGTTTATGGCACGATTAGGAAGCCATAAGAGAATGATCCATTGTTTGACACTTGGGACCAGCGCAACACAATGGTTCTCGCATGGATATGCAACACATTGAGTCTAGAGATTTACCAGAGCATCTTACGGATCGAGATTGCTGCGATCTATGGAGGGATCTGAAGGAGGTACCATCAAGGTAATCTTTACAGAATTGCAACTTTGCAAGAGAGTTGGATGCATTAAAACAAGGTGATTTGTCTATTACTAAATACTTCACTCAATTGAAAATTGTTTGGGAGGAATTGGACAATTTTCAACCAATTCCCCCTTGTGATTGTGTTGGCGTATGCCATTGTGGTGTAGGAGTTGTAAGAGGATACAAAGAAAAAGAATATGTCATTCATTTCTTGAGAAGGCTGAAGGCTGAATGATGTTTAGAGTTGTGTAAAGTCTCAGATAATGCTAATGGAGCCCACTCCAATATTGACAAAGTACTATCATTGTTGCTGCAAGAGGAACAACAATGTTGTCCTTATCAAATTAAGCCAAAGGCTTTTGCTATAGTGTCCGAAGGGGATTATTCCAATGGAGGACATCGAAGAAGTAGAGGGAGGAACACGAGGAGGCTCAACCACTACAGGAAGATCCTATGGAGGAAGAGGCTCATCCAAAGTCTACTCTTATTGTGGGCAAAGTTGGACACTTGGTGGATTCTTGTTACAAGAAACAGAGTCCCTTGGAAAAATGTGAACAATTGTGTAACTTGGTGAAGATTTTGATGACACCAGTAGCTTGACATCTCAAAAGGAGGTTAGTGATAACTCAAGTTTGGATTTTACCCCTTAGCAAAGAAAGGCACTGTTAGCTTTACTTCAGGAACTGATGCATCATACCAACATGACAATACCAACCAAATAATCACCATTTCCAAACAACCAGGTATAGCCTATGCCTTAGCATCTTCTCAAGTCATAAAACCCAAAATGTGGATTATAGACTCAGGTTACAGCCCATGTATGTCACTCTAAACAAATTAAACTCATTCTCATTAAATTGCCATATGGTAGCCACACTACCACCACCACTTCAGGAAAAGTATTTTTCTCTCATGAACTCTATTTGAGTGATGTCCTCTTTGTACCATCTTTTCAATTTAATCTAATATCAGCTCATAGTTAACTAAAAATTTACTCTGTCAACTTACATTTGCTTGAGTCCTTGTGTGAAATACAAGCCATGTCCTCAATGAGGATGATTGGTGCAGCTAATAAGGAGATGCACAGATTATATGTGTATGGACCTGCAAAGATGGAAAATTCAACCTCTCATGTGCTGAATTTTTGCACCAAGTCTAGCTTTGACATATGGCACTATAGATTAGGACATCCCTCTGAAAAGTTAGGTGTGCTGAAAAATAATTTTTCATTCATCAAATGTACAATGAATAATGAACCTTGTGATGCTTGCTATTTGGCCAAGCAACAAAGGCTGCCTTTTGCTGTAAGTACAACTCAAAGTACTAATAATTTTGATATAATACATGTTGATATTTGGGGTCCTTTATCCATTCCATCTTTGCTTGGTCATAAGTATTTTTTAACCATAGTAGATGACAAATCTCGCTTTACATGGGTCTATTTTATGAAATCCAAGGCAGAAGCACAACTTCGGCTACAAGGTTTTATCCACATGATGGAAACACAATTTCAAACTTGAGTCAAGTGTGTAAGGTCTGATAATGGTCCAGAGTTTATCATGAAGTGTTTCTTTATGGAAAAAGGTATTTTGCATCAAACTAGTTGTGTTGAGACCCTCAACAGAATGAAATTGTTGAAAGAACAAATAAGCATATTTTAGGTACAAGCAAGAGCTCTTTTATTTCACTCCCACCTTCCAAGATGTTTATGAGAACATGCAATAGCCCATGCTATATATCTCATTAATAGTACACCAAGTTCTTTTTTGGCAAATCAAACTCCTCACCATGTTTTATATAGTCAATTACCCAACCTATCTCAACTAAAAGTATTTGGATGTTTAGCTTTTGCTTCCACACTGCTGGTCAATCGGTCAAAATTGGATCGTAGAGCTAGAAAATGAATTTTCCTTGGTTTTAAAACTGGAACTGAGGGTTTTTTGCTATATGATCTTAACACGAAATTTTTGTTTCTAGAAATGTGAAATTATATGAATTCATTTTCCCTTATCATAAAAATGACACCATACCTAACATCTTAGTAGACATGCCAATGCCATCATTTCACCCCACACACATGCCAACCCCTCCAAATGACAACCAAACCACCTTATCACATCCCACTTTATCAACACCTACTTCTCCAACATCCACGAATGACCAACCTCTCATTGAGCTACCGCCATTAAAATTACATCAAACACATAACCCAAATCCATATTCAAATATAGAAATTCGAAGGTCACAAAGAGTTAGAAAACCTCCATCATACTTGTAGGACTATCACTTGCTTTGCTCTCCTCTGCACCTCCATCCTCATCAAGCAGGACCCCATCTCACATACTCTCTCATATCATAACCCGTCCCCTTCCCATAAACATTTTTCCATTAATATTTCCACTGTCCTGAACCCAAAACATATGATGATGCTCTGATTCATGAGTGCTAGAGAACCTATCAAGGCTGAACTCGATGCTCTTAAGCAAAACTCAACTTGGATTCTTACTCCACTTCCTGCGGGAAGAAAGCCATTGGATGCAAATGGGTTTTCAAAGTCAAGTTTAAACCAGATGCTAATATAGAGAAACACAAAGCTCGCTTGGTAGCCAAAGGATACACCCAAACCTATGGAGTAGATTACATGGAGATCTTCAGTCCAGTGTAAAGATGACCACACTTCGAGTATGGTATTTCAGCCTACCCACAATTGGTTTCTTCACCATTTGGATGTTAACACTGTATTTCTACATGGGGATTTAGCGGAGGAAGTGTACATGAAGGTTCCTCAGATACTTAATGCATCAAATTCTGGTTTGGTGTGTAAGCTACAAAAATCTCTATATGGGTTGAAACAAGCAAGTAGAGTGGAATGCTAAGCTAACCTCTCTTGGTCTTTGATTCACTCAATCCATGGAGATTATTCTCTGTTCACTAGAAGACAGCTATTGGACTAGTGTTGGGGGAATGATCTTACAAAAATTACTTCCACGAAGACTCTCCTCAACAAGAAGTTCAAAATAAAATATCTAGGCACCTTAAATATTTCCTTGGTATGGAAGTGGCTAGCTCCAAGCTTGGCATCACTCTTTACCAACGAAATACATTTTGGACTTGTTGGAAGACTCTGGTTTATTGGGAGCTTAACTAGTGTCAACCCCTATGGATTACACCTTAAAGATTAGCAAAGATTCTGGCTCACCTTTGACTGATTCTTCCTCATATAGACTGGTTGGTCGGCTGATTTATTTGTCTAATACTAAACCCGATATCTCATATGTTGTAGGAAGACTTAGCCATATCTTGATTGTCCCACCATAGTTCATCGCAAGCTCCACTCAAGTTCTCCATTACCTCAAAGGTTGGCCTACTTCTGGTTTATTCTTTCCATCCTCCTTAGACCTCGCCCTTAAGGGAGACACTAATTGGGGGGCATGTCTGGATACTAGACGATCCATTAGTGGTTTTTGCTTCTTCCTTGGTTCTAGCCTTGTGTCATGGAAAAGTAAGAAGCAAACAACCATTTCTAGATCATCTTCTGAGGTTGAATATAGAGCCTTAGCTCTGGCCTCATGTGAAGCACAGTGACTGTACCTTCTTGCTGATTTCAATATCACCACACACAACCGTTCCTTATCTATTGTGACAATACTTCAGCGATCCGCATTGCTTCAAACCCAGTTTCCACGAGAGGACCAAGCACATTGAGATTGACTGCCACTTGGTCCATGAAAAGTTACAGGATGGTTTGCTCAAGCTAATCCCAATTTCTTCTTATCAACAAATAGCCGACATACTTACTAAACCCCTCACTCCTTCTCCATTTCAGCTCCTACATAGCAAGCTGGGCATGTTAAGCATACACACGCTAGATTTAGGGGGGTGTTATCCGAGCTCACTTCCCACATGCTTATTCTCATTGTTCTCCCATGTATATGAACTACACAACTGAATTGTACAGCTGCCTTAATGATTAGTTAGGAAGTTTAGTTTGTTATAGTTAGTTACTTTTACCAGCTTCAGCTTACTTGCAAGTTGTTAGCTTCAATGTTAGGAACTCATATAAGTAGCTCACAGATTAACTCTTGTGCTCAGAACTTAACTTTCACTTTGTCAATACATCTTTACATCATTCAGATTCATTTATCTTTCTCTCAAGTTCTAAGAGAAGTTCTTCATATTTTGGAAGTTCCAACTTCCTTTACTCTTGAGTTTATCACATTTCTATAGTGTTTCCTAGGCCACTCCGTATGCAAGTATTCTTGATCCAAAATACTGCATTTGAACACCAGTATAGTCGAGATATTGTACACATTGAATTATATAATTTAACATTGTCTTAGACCGGATTAACCAAGAATCATTATTGTTATAAAAAATAAAATGCAAGCTACTGCTATCGTTCAAAGTTCCTAGTTAAAGAATAGGTTCAGAAATTTAATGATTAGTATGCTTCGAGGAGGAGCATATAAGAATTTTTATTCAAAGTATCCTGCAAATCCATATGTTAATTAGTTTAATTTCTCCAACATGTTGCGAAGATATAACAGTTGCCTAGGTTTATGTTACTCTTTTTTGTAGCTACTCAACCGTATTATCAATTCATCATGGGGTGTTGGGAACTTGACATCATGTTTTTATTGATAAGTTTAAAAAAAAAAACTATCACTTCTGAGAATTTATATGAATGTTAGAAAGGTCGGCGTTTTGTTTTTAGGCTTCGGCCATCTTGTGCATCAAAAATAATGTTGATGGTAATTTTTTTATCAAATAATGTTTATGGTAATAATGGTTACTTAAGAATTTTTCACATCTTCGACCCAATAAAAAAAAATCACATCTTAGATGTTTAAAATATTTGTAATAAAATGTTTTTTAAAATTTTGAAAAAAAAAACCCCCAATAGTATTTTCTTAAGTAATTTTTTATAAATTAATTATTGCATCCTGAGGTAAGGTTGCATATATTTACACTCTTCAAGCTTCATCAAGTAAGAATCTCTGCATTGTCCTTTAATAATTGTGTTGGCGGCTTTTATTTTTCAATAGAAGTACTGATTTTATTATTTTTGGAGCAAATCAACATTTAGGAAAGGATAAAAAACAATTCAGTATCTTCTATTCTTATATACTTTTTACTCTTGAATTATTTATATCTTAAGAGTATATTTGTGAGTTTTGATTCTAGAGAAGAAAGGGTTTATAATATAAAATTATGAAATCTTACACTATAGACCCTTCATTCCCTTCCATTTTCTTCCCCTCTAAAATTCAAACTCACAAATATATTTTTAAGGTAATTTTTTTAATGCAAAAGTTTAAGATTGAGGGAAGAATCATCAAAGTCAAGGTTAAGGCATAACTTACTTGATCTTAAAACACTCGTAGGTTTAAGGCAAATATCCTATTGAATAAGTTTAAAAACTTATCAAGTTTGTTTTTCTTAAGAAAAACCTTTTTTATTTTTTCAATATTTGTTTATTCCAGGTAGAGGGACAACGAACAATATTATTTTGGCTCAGGAAGTTCTTCATTGAATGCAGTCCTCTAAGAATAAGAAAGGGGTAGTGGCTTTTATAATTGATTTAGAGATGCCTATGACAGGGTGGAGTGGAACTTCTTGGAGGCAACGTTGGAAGATTTTGGTTTTCCCAAGGTTATTATTCGATTGATTATGCATTGTGTCTCTTCGTCTCAATTGTTTATATTATGGAATGGGGGCGACTTGACCCTTTTAAGCGTTCAGGAGGTTGCAACAAGGGGACCCTATGTCCCTTTATTTGTTTGTTTTATGCATGGAAAAGTTATCGGCCATGATTCAGGAGGTGGTGGGTAGTGGCGCATAGAAATTTGTTCATGTTTTCTCGGGTGGGCCAGGTATTTCTCATTTATTCTTTGCTGATGATGTGTTTCTTTTTTGTAATGGGAAAAAGTCTCAAGTTCGGGCGCTATGGATATTATGCATAAGTTTTTCATTATGTCAAGATTAAAAGTTAATTTCGATAAATTGAAGGCTATGGCCTCGAGCTGATGCCCAACAGGAGGAAAGATGCTTTGTTATGGCTCACTTCGGTTAGATTTATGGGCAATTTGGGAAGTTACCTAGGTGTTCCTATCCTTCAGGGGCGTGTAACTAAACCGCTTTCCATAATCTTCTTGAGAAGGTGGAGAAAAGGCTTGCTTGGCAGAAATGTTTGCTCAACAAAGAGGGCGACTTTGTCTAGCCAAATATGTTTAAACATCTCTTCCTGTCTGCACTATGCAAGCGTTGTGGCTACCGGAAGGGGTGTGTGATCGTATTGATAGAATTGTGAGGGATTTTGTTTAGGGTAATCAGCCAAATTGCCACGGTTTCCATCTTGTTGCTTGGAAGTTTTAACTCGACAAAAAAGTTATAGGGGCCTTGGAATAAAGGGAGCTCGTAATATGAATACGGCTTTGGGAAGCTAGTGTGGCTCATTGAAAATAATCCAACAAAGGTTTCGGTTCGAGTATTATAGGAAAAATATCTCAAACATAGCTCGGTCTTCACTCCAAGCCATCAGGGTCATGTTCTCATATATGGAGGGAGATTAGCAAAGCGGCGATGAGGCTAAAGGAAGGATTTCACTTCTCACTTGGTTCGGGAAATGTGTCCTTATGGTATAATAGTTGGTGGGATAGGGAAAACGTGGTTACTATGGCAGATTACGTTCATATTTCAGATTCAGAAGCTCGATCCTGTGATCTTTGGTGGGATAGTCAATGGCACTTCAACATCTTGAATACTCCATTACCTGAAGAAATTCTTCGCTTCTCGTTGATCGTACTTTACCACATTGGGGTGAGTATGATACGCTGGCACCGGCTTGGAGAAGTGGTGAACATTCTACTGCAATCGGTTATCAATGGTTACTTCATGATTATGCCTTTAAGGAGGTTGGAAGGTCTTGGATGTGGATTTGGAAATTACAGGTTCCCAAGAAGTTTAAGTTTTTGATTCTGGCAACTACATCACTTCGCTCTCCCTACCTGCCAAATTTAGATTGAATAGGCGTATTGCCCCTTTGCCAGATTGTGTGCAATGTGGACTTAGGGAGGAAGATTTTCTGCATTGCCTCCATTATTGTTGTCACTCCCGGCTTATTTGGCTTGAACTAGGCTTTGGTCATGATCCACACTTCTTCACTCTTCCTTTGCTTAATTAGGTTAATACACATTAGAGATTTTTCTTTAATCTGTCATTTGCAATAATGTTATAGTGGGTTTGATGTTGGTGGAATAAACAAATTTTTGAGCCATTCTTGTGGAGGGTGGATAAGGTGTTAGCCTTGTTAGTTACAGACATCCACTCCATCCAAATGCATTTGTCCTCTACTTAGCGTCGCACTATGGTTTCACATGTGGTACATTGGACTCCCAGGAGAAAGAAGTAAAGTTGAACATGATGGTAGTCGTTGTTGGATTGCTGACGCAGGCGTGCAGGGATTAGCGGTTTCCTTGTGACTCCTGGGATATGGATTGAAGGATTTTTTGGTTTTCTTAGAGATCATTCTGTTTTATTTGCAGAGCTTATGGCGATTAGAGTTGGCCTTACAAAGCATGGGAAAAGGCTATCGTTTAGTATGGTATGAAAGTGACTCACTACATGCTGTCACTTTACTTACATCCAACTCTAGACCAAGCACCATACTTGTGCGCCGTTCTCATGAAGGTGTCTCATCTCTTAGGAAGGGATTGGGTGGTATGCTTGTCTCATAGGGTTCGAGATCAATTCGTGCCTGATGGAATGGCTAGGTTGGAAATACTAATGATGATTATGTTAGGTTTAGCAACTCCCCTCCCATCTTATTGTCTCACCTTCGTGAGAATGCTTGGGAGTGGGTATTTGCATGATTAAGGCCCTTTGTTCTCTTTGCTTGTTTTTCTTTCATTCTGTAACAAAAAAAAGCAATAACTACTCTTTTCAAGACATAGAACTCATATATGTTGATCTTGTCTTTTGGCCAAAAAGCCCTTTCCTCAAAAACCCTCTATATTTTCTAATATATAATAGCAACTCGATGGGAGGATAGTATTTTGTTAGCATATTGATATTAATATAATATTACTCATTTATTAAGAGTAATTTTACTTTTTCTCTAAAAAGATTACCAGTGGTCCATACGGCTTATACGGGCTCAATACTAATTAAGTCGCAATTGACTATTTCCTGAGAATCTGGAGAGGATATGTAAGCCTGGCTAGCTAGGTAAGGGTTGGCATGTAGGAAATTTAACAATTGCTGTATTTAGCATGATATATATAGGAATATAATATACTTAAAATGAGGAGATCTACAATAAGACTAATACAATCCATTCATTATATAGAAATCTTCATTTCCAAATAATGTCCCTTTCATGTCCCCAAATCCCAAATTATTTATTGAAATGTAGAAGAAGTGAATTTTAGATTTAATAATTTTTTAATTCATTTTAATTCTTATTTTTACACGTGATAATAAATAATTGGTCTAGAGAAGAAGGACACCACATGTGGAGACAAAACCATCCCACGCTGTATATATTGTGGCAATGAGTACGCCAATTGCTTGTCATTCAGCCACCCTGAAGGATGTTATTGTTGAACTTTTGTGAAGGCATGTAAGCCCAAACTCCAAACTAACACTAGCTACATGATGCATTTGATATTTAAAGATCAATCATTGAGCAACTCTAACTACTTGTTTTCCAAAGTTGCGACCGCTGAAAAGTCCAACCAAGGCTGCAGGTCCATTCTCAGGCCCGTCAACTACGTCTTCAATGTACTCAATTTTCTTTTCTCTAATGTAAGGCAACACCGTCTCTAAGAACTTTGGATACACATGATGGTGATCACGATGCGTAAGGCCCTTTATAGTAAGTCTCTTAAATGCAATATGCATCAAATTCTTCAGGACTTCAGGCTGAGGGAGATTGTACTGTGAAATCATTCCGCATATGGTGATGCGGCCGTGGATTTTCATGTTCAGCAACACTTCGTCAAGCATTTTACCCCCAACTTGCTCAAAGTATAGGTCAATGCCATGAGGGAAATACCTAATCATAGACCAAAAATCAAGAAGAAGCTACTCAATAGTTCAGAATTAATGAGAATTTGACTTCCATCCCTAGTACTGTAATTGCAATCTTTTAACAAAGAATATCTGGCACATATATTTTTCGATAATTGAATAATAGCTCAAAACATCCAAATAAGGGTGGAATATAGATCACAGCAAGACAAGACAAAAAGAAACATAAAAAACTTATATAAAAACATAAGGAAAAAAAAAACAAAGCGCAAATAAAAACTAGCAAAAAAGACCCGTTTGAAGGAAACAAACAACACCTCAACACACATAAGAAGCAAAAACTAGTACTTTTGTTGTCTTTCTTTCTTCCATATAGTCATGAAGTAGCATGATGAACAATACTTTAGAGAGCAGAGCACTTAAGAAAGTTTCATATATAAAAATAATAGCGGACATGAGAGTTTTTCAATTGTTTAATTATTAAGATCAAAAAATGGATTTTAAGATCATGGATATTAGACTAACTACATTTTTCATGTGCTAACCTTTTCAAAGCAGCACCCAAGTCACGCTCTTCCTTGTAATTGAAGGCATCGTCAAAACCAAGCTTATTCTTGAGCAAATCAACCTAGATTGAAATGAGGATGATGAGTTCTTTCAACTAATTAATTAGAATATATGATTTACTCAGTAAAGAACAATATTTATTCAGTCTATAAGATGAGTAGAGTAAGAGAAAGTAAACTATCATATTCTGCAGAAGATATGCAACTAATTAATGTTCAGAAAATACCCTTTTCTCAGTGCCTGCACTTCCAACAACATAACAACCCAACAACTTTGCAAATTGCCCAACAAGCTGACCAACTGCACCTGATGCTGCTGAGATGAAAACATGCTCTCCTTTCTTTTGGGGATTAACTTCATATAGCCCAGCATAAGCAGTAATACCAGGCATACCTATCGAATAATTAAGCGCAGAAAGCAACATATAAATTTAAATTGATTTCTTTTATAATACAATTTTACAAGAAGAACTAGTTAACACAACTAGGTACCTAGAATTCCGGTATAGTAGGACAGGGAACATCGGTGTGCTGAATTTTGAAGAAGCTTTCAGGTTTTGGGATTAGACTATATTCTTCCCATCCAGTTGTTCCCCAAACCAAGTCACCTGCATTGAATTTTGGATTCCCTGAATCCACAACTTCAGCAACTCCAAACCCATTTATGGGCTGCAAGGATTAACCAAATCGAAGTGTGAGGAAATTAAATAAACCATTTCAATTCATGTTTGTGCACCGTTTTATTTAAAGAAGTACTACATGGTTAATTATTTTACCTCTTGATTATTGATGTTTAAAAGTAAACCATAAATACTGGTACGTGTGAGTGATAGATTCTATGAATCAATAAATTTTTCTCTAAAAGTAACACATAATATGTAACTAAGGGGGTAATGAATATAACTAATGAAGAAGCTCATTTTAATATAAAGGATTCTACACTCTACTCTAGTTTCAATCATAGGAGTCAAAACAGAGAAAAAAATTTTCAACTTGGCAAGACTTACGGATCCTGGGGCATACTGCTCAGATGCTGAAGGGCCTTGAACATTATTCCTCATTCTGAATTGCATGGTTGGATCGCAAGAAAGGTACAAGTTCTTCACCAAGACAGCATTTGAGCCTTGGGGAACCTTCAGCTTAATAGTATTGGTTGCTATGTACATGTCAGATTCTTTGGGATAACCAGTGACATAGTCTCTGAATATAACTACATAGTCTCTGAATATAACTTGTTTGTTCTTTACCTCCTCTCCACAATTACTCGTCCCCATGATTGTATGGTACTCTTGCATAATCATATTGGTTGTTTCTATTTTCTATTTTTCTATTTATAGGTTAGCATAGTCATGAGGAGTTACTGAAAAGTATTAGACAATCTTTTAGGTGATACAAGAGCTTACGCTTCTCCCCTTGACTTTTCACCACCCTCCATCAAACTTGGCGTAACTGATTACAGCAGCTAAATTTCTTGGGTTGTATGGAAGTCACGAAGTGTTATTTGAGCTGTATTAGCATCCATATTCAAATTAAACTAGAGAAAAGTCAGTAAAAGTTTTGGCAAGTTTGTTGTATACATGTAACGACTCAAGTTGAAGAAACCATCATATTATAATTATTTCTTTGAATTATTTTTCATTTGTTGATGTCATGCTTTTTATTTAGTATGTTTTAGTTGGGATTTAGGAGAAGGAGCGGAAGAGAACTATAGTGTAAAGTTATACACAAACCCTTTGAAAATCAACTCACAAATACAACCTTAGCTGTTACATGTAACGATTCAGTTTGAAGAAATGATTGTGTGATTTTTTTTTTTTTTCAAGTCAGTAGATTTGCAGATTATGTGATGGGGAGGGTTGAGTTAGTGACCAAGTTGGTCTTTTAAGAGCAGCTCCAATGACTGCAATTTTGCATCCCACATGTTATGCAGTGTCAAGCGCTGGAGGGATGAGGTGAGAGAGCATTCAGTCCCACATAGTTGGGACGGTCCCAACTCAAAAAATTGATAAAGAACTTTTATTTTTTTTATCATTTTTATTGACGGTTATATTTTAAAATATTATTATTTTATTTTCCATTCCACTCTATAAATATCAATTTCTTTCAAGTTCTTTTTTCAAGTTCTTTGTAATCCTATCAGACATTTATTAATTTTGTTTTTCATAATTTCTCTCTTTTATTCTCTCATAAATAATGCATCCAAATCAATTTAATTTGAATCATTTTATCAATTACTTACAAATTTTATCCTCACTTAAAATCTAAATATCCAAAATTCACAATCTTCAGTTAAATTCTCAAAATCCAAATCCAAATCTTAATTTTTAAATGTCAAACTTCTTTTCAAATCAAAATCTCTCTTCCAATTTTCAAGTCCCTCCCTTTTTTTTTTTTTTTTTTTGATAATTAAAAGCAAGCTCATCCACATGAAAATTGTTAGAGCTTAAGTATACATACCATCCCAACCAAAATGCAGCAGACCTTTCAACCAGACTCAATGCATCTATTCACAACTATTCCCATCCACATTCAAATCTTGATTGATGCTATTGGGTTCAAAGTTTAATAACTCACTGGGATTTGGAGAGAAAATAACCAGCTAGTGTTAGATGATTATGGGTAGATGGGGGTTGTCACAGTGGGGTGGCCTGCCAACTTGTGAGAATGTAATTTCTTTCCTTGTTTTGGTTCTTAGACCCCTTCCACTCATCAACAAAAAAAAAGAAAAATTATACCCTCTGGGTTTTATTAATGATTACAATTATATACTTCATAGAATAAAATATACCTTTGAAAAAAATAAATACAACATGGTATCGATTAATTAAGTTGTATATTATTACTCAAGTGTGTATGAATATATTATTTTAAAAATTAAATTTTTAAATATTACCGTTTCTTCTTAACAAGGCATCATGACAAGTACATCTCAAACAGAAATAATACATATTTACTATTCGAATTTCTATAGGTTTAGAACTACATCATGACATAGGAAAGTCCATTCCAAACGTCACAATTTATTTTACATGCTCTAGAACACAAGCACCAAAGGGTGATGAATTAACATTTGATAGTTGAATATGATCATTCGCGAGGAAGGGCAACAATTTGCTTTCCAAAGTTGCGACCACTGAAAAGTCCAACCAGAGCTGCAGGGCCGTTCTCAAGTCCTTCAACAATGTCTTCAACATAGACAATTCTCTTGTCCCTAATGTGAGGCAGCACGGTCTCCAAGAGCTTCGGATAGAGATGGTGGTTATCTCTGTGTGTGAATCCTTTAATAGTTAGCCTCTTGAATGCAATTTGCAACAGGTTCTTTAGGACTTCAGGCTCAGTAAATTTGTACTGTGAAATCATTCCACATACAGCAATACGGCCACAGACCTTCATATTCAGTAGCACTGCATCAAGCAGTTTACCCCCAACTTGCTCAAGGTAGAAGTCTATGCCTTCAGGGAAACACCTAATGACAGAGGATAATTAAGCCAACAATTAGTGCTTGATTAAGACTCAGAGAGACCATCTTCCGGAGGAGTAACTAAACAGAGTTATCTTCTTGAAAGTATTTGGAAAAGTCAAAATTTTCTTTCTTATTTTTTGGGTGGAAAGAATATAAAGCAAACAAAACACTAGATTATATATGAGGCTTATGTTGATATGTTGGGTCAACACTGGCTATCATTTGTAGTCACATTTTATATAATGTCTACTAACCTTTTCAAGGCTACATCCAAGTCTGGCTCTTCCTTGTAATTGAAGGCATCATCAAACCCAAGCTTGTTCTTTAGAAGATCAACCTGGATAGACATGATGGGGTTAGAGACTTGAATTAACCGGAAGAACACAAGACTTACTACTTTTATTTGGTTGAGGGGTAAAAATGAAGATAAAAATTATATGGATGAGTTATGTGTAATGATCAAATTCCATGAAAAAAATGTGATGTTTAGAACTCGTACCTTTTCTTGGCTACCTGCACTTCCGACCACATAACAACCTAGTAATTTCGCAAACTGTCCAGCTATCTGACCAACAGCACCAGATGCTGCTGAGATGAAGACACTTTCTCCTTTCTTTGGACAACCAACTTCATAGATTGCTGTATATGCAGTAATACCAGGCATGCCTATGGAAGTAAAAAAGAAGAATTAAAAATCACAAACTAACAAAAAGTGATTCTCATAGTAACTTTTTGTTAGCATTCCTTTCAGAATGAACGCAAGTACGCAACCATAGTAGCACGCATATAAATGTTTGGAAAAATTCAAATTACCGAGAATTCCAGTGTAGTTGGAGAGGGGCACATCAGTGTGTTGGATTTTCTTGAGCTTCTCTGGATTTTGAATGAGACTGTACTCTTCCCAACCAGTTGTTCCCCAAACCAAGTCACCAGCACTGAAGTTAGGATGCCCTGAATCCAGAACCTTAGCCACTCCGAACCCATTTATGGGCTGCATGTGAAAACCAAAAGAAACAAGGAAAAAGCAAGCTTCAACATGTATAAGCTCAAGCATGATCGCAACATGAAAAGTTGAAAATAATTTACCCAACTCAGTGTTGAAATCAATGGTAAGAGAGAGAGAGATAGATAGAATACAGAAAATTGGAAGAAAAACTGGATGAAAAATTTACTTTTGATCAAGAAGTGAGTCGTATAAGTGAGGAAACAAGTTTATATAGACAAACAGGTATAACTGACTAGCAGCTAATATCTAACCAATTTCTAATATCTAATCATATACTCCAACACTTAGATTGGAAAATGAAGAGAACTTAACTAACATAAGGAAAATTTTCTGTTTTTGGTTTTTGCATATATATATTTGTCTCGAACGCGTTTCATTTAAAGGAACTCCACTTTCTACTTACATATCTATGGTTGTTCTTAATATATAACCTAAATGAAGAAGACATTACAATTTATGACAAGACTTACAGAGCCAGGGACGTAATAGCAATATCCAGGAAGATGTTCTTCCATTTTCTTCATCTGGAATTGCATGACAGGATCACAAGAGAGGTAAAGATTCTTCACCAAAACAGCATTTGATCCTTGAGGAACCTGAAGCTTTATGATGCTTGTACTTAAGTACAGGTCAGATTCCTTGGGGTAGCCTGTGACATAGTCCCTGAATATCACTTGCTTGTTTTGCACTTCCTCTCCAACAACAATGTTCTTTCCCATGATGATTTAGATTTATCCTTCTCTATCTCTCTATATGATACACTTTCAGGTGTTTGTTGATGTGTTCTATGGTCCTAAACACACTGGTTCTTTCTATTTATAGTTTACCACCACCCGCTCAACCCATAAAAAAAAAAACAAGGGAAAGAGAGAAAATAATCCTCAACAATACTTTCACATGTGTAATTGTAAATGCTTGATTGAATTTGACGTGTGTGCTTACGAAAACTTGATTATGGAAATGTGATCTTGAAATTTAGTTTTTTTTTTTTTTGGTTACATCTTGAAATTTAGTTTGCGTATTAGTATTTGAATTTTAATAGCCATCAGATTATATTCAGCATGCGGGTATACGAGATTCCAAATGGACACCAACAACAGCGGGTGAATGACTGAATGAATCTGTGGAATTGTGACCTGATCACCTGAAAAAGATAAGTTTGGTAGCTTTAATTTTTTGACTTGGCTATATTGCTAACCACAAATGTACATAGCCGCCAAGCATGAGAATATTGCCTACGTGTAGACTAGAAAATAAACCAGCAGGACGTTTTTGTTTTGTAGTTTGACGAATCTAGCCGTAGAGCCACCTCACGGTTATCATATCAGTTGGCAACGTGGGAGCTTCATGATAATGGAGATATTCTTAGCTACACTTAACCCCTTTATGTTATATTATCGAGATTGCATCACATCAAGATTATTGTTATCAGTTATCACTATTAAACCAATGGTAACCTCATATTAACATAAAAAACAAAAAACCAATAGCGACATGTTATTATGGACTATGCCTAAACCCAATATCAAATAGGTTAGATATCGACTCTTATTAGGATAGTAACTACCTCAATTTGTTATTCATTAATAATGTTTGTTAGAAGTGGTTAAGACCACCTCGTGCACCACGTGCATTCATACATATGTTCTCCTATATATACTCTACTTACAATGAAATAAAAAACTATTCAATGCCACTCATTACTTTGATATGTTATCAGTTGTAACTCTCTGAAACTTCCGCACTCTGTTCCCTTTTTTCTTTTCTCTTTCACAAGCTTTTTGCAAGTTTTTCTGCCATGGAGGATTTCTCCAATCCTCTTTACCGTCATCAATCAGAAGGTCCAGGAAACATGCTTGTCTCTTAGCCTCTTACAAAGGACAACTACTCATCTTGGAGTCGTGCAATGACCGTGGCCCTTTCTGTGAAGAACAAATTCTCCTTGGTCGATGGTTCACTCACCAAACCTGATCCGGTTCAAGATCCTGCATGCTTTCAAGCTTGGCTTAGAGTGAATAATATGGCAATATCATGGCTTCTTAACTCAATTCAAAAGAAATTTTGCCTATACTGGCCTACTATGACTCTACTATAGACATCTAATCTGACCTCAGAGCAAGATTTCAATTCACAAATGGCCCAAAATTGTTCCAGATCAATTGCGAAATTATGTCCCTTACACAAGGTAATCTTTCAGTTTCACAATATTTTTCAAGACTCAAGATTCTATGGGAAGAAATGAAGGAACATAGGCCTGTTGTTTCTTGCAATTGCAATGGTTTTCACCCTTTCTTGAGCACCTTGAGGCAGAGTATGTGCTTCAATTCCTCATGGGATGAAGAATTTTCTCATGTTCGAGGACAAGTCTTGATGATCAAACCTCTTCCATCAATCAATCGAGTTTATTCTCTTGTTATCCAAGAAAGAAGCAAAGAACCATTGGCAGATCCGTTATCAACATTGATTCCCAAGTTGCCTTCTCTGCAAAGGGCAATGATTCAAAACAAAAAAACTCCAAGAAGTCTCGCCCTTATTGCACACACTGCCTTTTGGCTGGTCACACAGTTAACAAGTGCTTCAAACTTTTTGGTTACCCTCCGGGATACAAGAAAGTAAAAGGTTTAGCCATGAATCATGTCACTTCTGGGGTTTCTGACACAAGTTCCAACAAGGTGCACATTCCTGTTGAACAATATCAACAAGTGCTTGCATCACTCCAAGCTAATGGACCAATTGCCTCTAGTTCCACTTCTGCCAATGCTCAGGATAATGGTAATAACCTTGAAATAGGTATTGTACTCTCAACTCATCATGATTCTAAATGTATTTCATCAACAGATTGGATCCTTGATTCGGGTGCTTCATGTCATATTTCCTTTTCCCTATCAAAATTTTCCCACATTGAACCAGCCTTTAATCACTTCATTCAGTTACCTAATCAAACTACTATTGTGGTTAAATTTATTGGCACTGTTTCACTGAATTCAGGCTTGGTTCTTAACAAAGTTTTTATGTCCCAAACTTTAAGTATAATCTCAAATCAATTAGTGCATTATTAACAATTTCTGATCTCTTTGTTGGTATATATGCTAATTCCTTTTTTATTCAGAACATCAAGTCCATGAAGATGATTGGGAGGGGTGATCTCATCGATAGACTATACGCCCTCATCAAGGAATTTTTTGCTGATGATCCTATTTCTGCTACTACTAATCTCATACCTTTACTTGTTTCTGCTGTAAATTCTGTCCCTAATAAGGATACAATAAACTCTGTAACTACTAGTCTTTGGCACTCTAGGCTAGGACATCCTTCTTTTAATAAGCTTAGTGTATTAGCCCCAAAGTTATAGATACCCCTTAATAAAAGTCATGATTCTATTCATTACAGTATTTGTCCATTAGCTAAACAAAAGAGACTATCTTTTCCTACTTTTAATCGTGTTACTTTGAATCCATTTGACTTAGTTCACTATGATATTTGGGGACCCTTTCATGTCCCAACATATAATGGAAAAAGATATTTCCTAAGCATTGTGGATGACCACACTAGATACACTTGGATACACTTGATTAAATCAAAATCTGAGGCTTCTTTTTTACTAGAGTTTTATTACTTGGGTTTTTACTTAGTTTCAGGTTATTGTGAAAACTTTGAGAAGCAATAATGCAAAGGAACTAGCAATAACAAATTTTCTGGTTGAAAAGTTAATCAACCACCAATTTTCTTTCGTGGAGACTCCTCAACCAAACTTAGTTGTTGAAAGGAAACACCAACATTTATTGAATGTTGCTTAAGCCTTATTGTTTCAATCCAAAGCTCCTCTTCAATTTTGGGGGACTGTATTGGCACAGCAACTTTTCTTATCAACAAACTTCCTTCATCACTATTGAAGAATGCTTCTCCCTTTTCATTACTTTATAGCAAAGAACCAGGTTATTTTGCACTTAAAACTTTTGGCTGTCTCTACTATGCCTCAACCTTTAATCCTCAAGACACAAATTTACTCCTAGAGCACATTGTATTTTCATTGGATATCCACCTGGCTACAAAGGGTACAAAGTTTATAATCTTATTACCAAAAAGATACACATTTCAAGGGATGTACACTTCCATGAAACTGAATTTCCCTTCCATAAGTCTCCCACAAATTATGCAGACACTATTTTTCCTCCCACTGTTATACCATTACCCCATTCTACTATAATCCCTACAAACTTATCTCAAATTGAACCTCATATAATACCTGAGAACCCTATACCTGAAAACCCATACATGAGAATCCCACCTCTGAACAAAACCAAACACCATACCTCTCCCTGTAGCTAATTCTGCACCTACTAGAAAATCCAGTAGGCCTTCAAGACCCCCACCATACCTACAAAACTATGTCTGTACTTCATTACATATCCCATTACCAACCATTTATCATACTCCGAACTTAGCAAGCCCTATGCTTCCTACATCAATAATGTGACCGAAACCTATGAACCCAAGTTTTACTACCAAGCTGTAAAGCATGAAGAATGGAGACAAGCCATGAAGGAAGAACTAGATGCTATGGCAACAAACAAGACCTGGAGTATTGTTCTTCTTCCTTGAGGTAAGACCCCATAGGGTGTAAATAGGTGTACAAGTTGAAATATAACCAATGGCTAAATTGTCCACTATCAGAGTTCTCCTTTCCCTAGTTGCTGTCCACAACTGGCATTTGTTTCAACTTGATGTTAACAATGCTTTTTGGAATGGTGATTTGAATGAGGATGTATCATGAAGTTGCCACTTGGACACTTAGAATCTTATTCTTTCAGCTAGGGGAGGCAGTTTGCAAGCTTCTAAAATCGATTTATGGCCTAAAACAGGCTTCTAGGTAATGGTTTGCAAAATTCTCCATTGCCTTGATACAACTTGATTTTACACAATCAAAAAATGATTACTTTCTCTTCATCAAAGGTATTGGTCAGAATATGGTAATCATCCTTGTTTATGTTGATGATATCATACTAGCAGGACCTTCAATCAACTTACTCAATCAAGTCAAAGAATCACTTCAACAACACTTCAACCTGAAAGACCTTGGAGTTTTAAAATTTTTCTTGGGACTTAAAATTGCAAGGTCCAATAAAGGGATTTCCCTCAATCAGAGAAAATACGCTCTAGAATTCCTGAATGACACAGGTTTTCTACCTGCAAAACCTGCCTCTTTACCCATGGACCCTAATGTCAAACTTAGTGCTCCTGAAACTCCACTATAGGAAGATGATTCTATGTACCGAAGACTCATAGGTTGACTCTCCTATCTACAAATATCACGGCTAGACATTACTTTTGCGGTTAACAAGTTGAGCCAGTTTGTATCTAAACCAAGGAAAGCTCATTTAACAGCAGCTCACCACTTACTGTGATATTTAAAAGCTACTCCAACTCTGGGACTTTCTTCTCTTCCAGCTCTTCACTAATTTTATTAGCTTTTGCAAATGCAGACTGGGCAATTGTATTGATATAATAAAATCAACTACTAACTATTGTATGTACCTTAGAGATTCACTAATCTCCTGGAAATTAAAGAAACAAGCTACCACAGCAAGGTCCTCAGCAGAGGCCGAGTATAGCCATGGCAAGTGCAACAAGTGAAGTCTTATGGCTCATCAAACTCCTACAAGATTTCCATATTACAACACCCTCTGTTAAACTCCTTTGTGACAGCCAAGCCATGATCCATATAGCTAGCAACCTAACCTTCCATGAACACACAAAACATATTGATATTGATTATCACTTTGTGCGAGAACACATTCAGTCTGGGCTCTTGAGGTTAATCCATGTCAAGTCCCCACAACAATTAGCAGATATTCTTACAAATCCATTATCCTTTTCTGTTTTTAGTTCAATAAAATCCAAGTTGGGACTCATAGATATATTCTTTCCAACTTGAGGGGGAGTATTAGGATAGTAACTACCTCAATTTGTTATTCATTAATAATGTTGTTAGAAGTGGTTAAGACCACCTCTTGCACCACGTGCATTCATATATATGTACTTCTATATATACTTCACTTACAATGAAATAAAAAATATTCAGTTCCACTCATTACTTTGATAGCTCTTAAGGCCCAAATAATTAAGGGAATCCAGATAAGGATGTATCCTATGAAAATAGGAGTTGATATGCTCTTATTCACTCTCATATTTTTACATAACCGTCTAAGCATATCCTATATGAGAAAGTTATGCATCTTTTCGATAGACATTAAATCTCTTAAACACTTCCTAACTTAAAAGTTGGAATTTTTGTAGGTACGCTCCACCCATTTGGAGCAAGAAGAAGGATCATCAACAGGAGTTACGTGTTTCCTAGGTGACTCTGTATGCAAGTATTCTTGATACGAAATACTATATCCAAACACCAGTATAGTCGAGATATTGCACACATTGAGTTATATAATTTAACATTGTCTTAGACTGGATTAACCAAGAATCATTATTGTTACAAAAAAAAATGCGAGCTGCTGCTATCTGTTCAAAGTTCCCAGCTAAAGAATAGGTTTAGAAATTTAATTAGTATGCTTTGAGGAGGAGCATATAAGAATTTTTATTCAAAGTATCCTGCAAATCCATATGTTAATTAGTTTCTCCAACATGCTACGAAGATATAACAGTTGGCCAGGTTTATGTTACTCTCTTTTGTAGCTACTCAACCGTATTATCAATTCATCATGGGGTGTTGGGAACTTGGGATTGTGTTTTTATTGATAAGTTTAAAATAAAAGAAAACTATCACTTTTGCACAATTTATATGAATGTTAGAAAGGTCGGCGTTTTTGTTTTTGGGCTTCGGCCCTATTGTGCATAAAAAATAATGTTGATGGTAAATTTTTTTATCAAATAATGTTTATGGTAATAATGGTTACTTAAGAATTTTTCACATCTTCGACCCAATAAAAAAAATCACATCTTAGATGTTTAAAATATTTGTAATAAAATGTTTTTTAAAATTTTGAAAAAAAAACCCAGTAGTATTTTCTTTAGTATTTTTTATAAATTAATGATTGCATCGTGATAGGTAAGGTTGCATATATTTACACTCCTCAAACTCCATTAGGTAGAGTCTCGTGCATGAGTATTCCTTTAATAATTGTGTTGCGGCGGCTTTTATTTTTCAATGGAAGTACTGATTTTATTATTTTCGGAGCAAATCAACATTTAGGAAAGGATAAAAACAATTCAGAATCTTCAATTCTTGTATACTTTTTACTCTTGAATTCTTTATATCTTAA
Organism: Dalbergia oliveri; assembly: GCA_030441495.1. Taxonomy (NCBI): domain Eukaryota; kingdom Viridiplantae; phylum Streptophyta; class Magnoliopsida; order Fabales; family Fabaceae; genus Dalbergia; species Dalbergia oliveri. Next base: position 33,173,237 of record JAMLFY010000002.1, on the reverse strand, counting down.
GAGTATGTTTGTGAGTTTTGATTCTAGAGAAGGAATGGCTTATAGTATAAAATTATGAAATTTTACACTATAGACCCTTCATCCTTCCATTTTCTCTCCTTCTAAAATCCAAACTCACAAATATATTTTTAAGGCAACTTTTTGAACACAAAAATTTAAGATTGAGGGAAGAATCATCAGAGTTAGGGGCAGGGCATAACTTGATCTTAAAATACTCGTAGATTTAAGGAAAATATCCTATTGAATAAGTTTTAAACTTATCAAGTTTGTTTTCTAAGAGAAACCTTTTTTATTTTTATTTTATTTTTTTATTCTATGTAGAGGGACAACAAACAATATTATTTTAGCTCAGGAAGTTCTTCATTGGATACAGTCCTCTAAGAACAAGAAATGGTTAGTGACTTTTAAAATTGATTTAAAGAAGGTATATGATAGGGTGAAGTGGAACTTCTTGGAGGTGACGTTTTAGGATTTTGGTTTTTCCAGGTTATTATTCGATTGATTATGCATCGTGTCTCTTCATCTCAATTGTCTATATTATGCAATAGAGGGCGACTTAGCCCTTTTAAGCCTTTGAAGGGGTTGCGACAAAGGGACCCTATGTCCCCTTATTTGTTTGTTTTGGGCATGGAAAAATCGGCCATGATTCAGGAGGCGGTGGGTAGTGGCGCATGGAAACCTTCATGTTTCTCGGGTGGGCCAAATATTTCTCATTTATCCTTTGCTGATGATGTGCTTCTTTTTTGTAATGGGAAAAGCCTCAAGTTTGGGGCGTTATGGATATTATGCATAAGTTTTGCATTATGTCAGGATTCAAAGTTAATTTCGATAAATTGAGGCCTATGGCCTCGGCTGATGCCCAACAGGAGGAAAAATGCTTTGTCACTCAATTCGATTAGATTTACAGGCAATTTGGGAAGTTACCTAGGTGTTCCTATCATTCAGGGGCATGTAACTAAAGCGCTTTCCATAATCTTCTTGAGAAGGTGGAGAAAAGGCTTGCTTCTTGGCAGAAATGTTTGCTCAACAAAGCAGGGTGCCTTTGTCTAGCCAAATTTGTGTTAACATCTCTTCCTATCTACACTATGCAGGCGTTGTGGCAGCGAGGGGGTGTATGATCATATTGATAACATTATAAGGGATTTTATTTGGGGTAATAAGCCAAATCGCCACGGTTTCCATCCTGTTGCTTGGGAAGTTTTAACTCAACAAAAGAATTGTGGGGGCCTTGGAATAAGGGGAGCTCGTAATATGAATACAGCCTTACTTGGGAAGCTAGTGTGGCTCATTGAAAATAATCCAACAAAGGTTTGGGTTCAAGTATTATGGGCAAAATATCTCAAACATGGCTCGGTCTTTCACTCCAGGCCATCAAGGTTGTGTTCTCATATATAGAGGGGAATTGGCAAAGCAGTGAAGAGGCTAAAGGAAGGATTTCACTTCTCACTTGGTTTGGGAAATGTGTCCTTATGGTATGAAAGTTGGTGGGATGGGGAAAAGGTGACTACTATGGTAGATTACGTTTATATTTCGGATTCAATGCTCTGTCTGTGATCTTTGGTGGGATAGTCAATGGCACTTCAACATCTTGAGCACTCCTTTATCTAAAGAAATTCATCGCTTTCTGACTGATCGTACTTTACCACGTTAGGGTGAGTAAGATGGGGCTTGGCACCGTCTTACAGGAAGTGATGAATATTGTACTAAATCAGTTATCAATGGTTACTTCATGATTATGCCTCTGGAGGTTGAAGGTCTTGGATATGGATTTGGAAATCACAGGTTCCGAAAAGTTTAAGTTTTTGATTTGGCAACTATATCACTTCGCTTTCTCTACCTGCCAAATTTAGATTTAATAGGCGTATTGCCCCTTCGCCAGATTGTGTGTGCGATGTGGACTTAGGGAGGAAGATCTTCTGCATTGCCTCCGTGATTGTTGTCACTCCCAGCTTGTTTGGCTTGAACTGGGCTTTGGTCATGATCCATACTTCTTCACTCTTCCTTTGCTTAACTGGGTTAATGCACATTTGAGATTTTCCTTTAATCTGTCATTTGCAATAACGTTATGGTGGGTTTGATGTTGGCGGAATAAACAAATTTTTGAGCCATTCTTGGGGAGGGTGGATAAGGTGTTAGGCTTGTTAGTTACGGACATCCACTCCATCCAAATGCACTTGTCCTCTACTTAACGTCGCACATGGTTTCACGTGTGATACGTTGGACTGAACCGCAAAGGAGGAAGTAAAGTTGAACATGATGGTAGTCGTTATTGGATTGCTGACGCAATGCGTGCGAGGATTGGCGGGTCCCGCATGACTCCAGTGGGACATGTATTAAGGGATTTTTTGGTTTTCTTGGAGATCATTCTGTGTTATTTGCAAAGCTTATAGCGATTAGAGTTGGCCTTACCAAAGCTTGGGAAAAAGGCTATCATTTAGTGTGGTATGAAAGTGACTCACTACATGCTCTCACTTTACTTACATTCAACTCTTGGACCAAGCATCATACTTGTGCTCCTTTTATCTAGGTATCTCATCTCTTAGAAAAACTGGGTATACACTTGTCTCATGGGGTTCGAGAGATCAATTCAATTGATAGAATGGCTAAGTTGGAAAGTACTAATGATGATCATGTTAGGTTTTGGCAAACTCCCCTCCCATCTTATTATCTCACCTTCATAAGGATGCTTTAGGGAATGGATATTTGCATGATTAAGGCCTTTTGTTCTCTTTGCTTATTTTTCTTTCATTTGTAAAAAAAAAAAAATGACTACTCTTTTCAAGACATAGAACTCATATATGTTAATCTTGTCTTTTGGCCAAAAAGCCCTTTCCACAAAAACCCTCTATATTTTCTAATATATAATAGCAACTCGATAGGAGGATAGTATTTTGTTAGGATATTGATATTAATATAATATTACTCATTTATTAAGAGGAGTAATTTTACTTTTTCTCTAAAAAGATAACCAGTGGTTTGATACGGGCTAATACGAATTAAGTCACAAATTAACTATTTCCTGAATAATCTGGAGAGGATATGTAAGCCTGGCTAGCTAGGTAAGGGTTGGCATGTAGGAAATTTAACAATTGCTGTATTTAGCATGATATATAGGAATATAATATACTTAAAATGAGGAGATCTACAATAAGACTAATACAATCCATTTGTTGTATAAAAATCTTCATTCCCCAAATAATGTATCTTTCATGTCCCCAAATCATTTATTGATACGTGAAAAAGTGAATTGTATATTTAATAACTTATTAATTTTGAATCTATTTTAATTTTTATCTTTACACGTGATAATAAATGATTGAAGAACATAGATGAGGACACCATATGTGGGGACAAAAGAATTGCATCCCACATTGTATATACTGTGGTAATGAGTACGCCAATTGCTTGTCATTCAGCCACCCAGAAGGATGTTATTGTTGAACTTTTGTGAAGGCCTGCAAGCCCAAACTCCAAACTAACACTAGCTACATGATGCATTTGATATTTAAAGATCAATCATTGAGCAACTCTAACTACTTGTTTTCCAAAGTTGCGACCACTGAAAAGTCCAACCAAGGCTGCAGGTCCATTCTCAAGCCCTTCAACTACGTCTTCAATGTACTCAATTTTCTTTTCTCTAATGTAAGGCAACACCGTCTCTAAGAACTTTGGATACACATGATGGTGATCACGATGCGTAAGGCCCTTTATAGTAAGTCTCTTGAATGCAATATGCATCAAATTCTTCAGGACTTCAGGCTGAGGGAGATTGTACTGTGAAATCATTCCGCATATGGTGATGCGGCCGTGGATTTTCATGTTCAGCAACACTGCGTCAAGCATTTTACCCCCAACTTGCTCAAAGTATAGGTCAATGCCATGAGGGAAATACCTAATCATAGACCAAAAATCATTAAGTAGCTACTCAATAGTTCAGAATTAATGAGAATTTGACTTCTATCCCTAGTACTGTAATTGCAATCTTTCAACAAGGAATATCGGGCACATTTGTTTTTCAATAATTGGATAATGGCTCAAAACACCCAAATAAGGGTGGAGTATATATCACAGCAAGACGAGACAAAAAGAAACATAAAAAACTCATATAAAAAACATAAGAAAAAATAAAACAAAGCGCAAACAAAAACTAGCAAAAAAGACCAGTTTGAAGGAAGCAAACAACACCTCAACACCACATATTCTTTCTTCCATATAGTCATGAAGTACCATGGTGAACAATACTTTAGAGAGCAGAGCACTTATGAAAGTTTCATATATAAAAATAATAGCAGACATGAGATTTTTTCAATTGTTTAATTATTACGATCAAAAAATGGATTTTAAGATCATGGATATTAGACTAACTACATTTTTCATGTGCTGACCTTTTCAAAGCTGCATCCAAGTCACGCTCTTCCTTGTAATTGAAGGCATCGTCAAAACCAAGCTTATTCTTGAGCAAATCAACCTAGATTGAAATGAGGATCATGAATTCTTTCAACTAATTAATTAGAATTTATGATTTACTCAGTAAAGAACAGTATTTATTCAGTCTATAAGATGAGTAGAGTAAGAGAAAGTAAACTATCATATTCTGCAGAAGATATGTAACTAATTAATGTTCAGAAAATACCTTTTTCTCAGTGCCTGCACTTCCAACAACATAACAACCCAACAACTTTGCAAATTGCCCAACAAGCTGACCAACTGCACCTGATGCTGCTGAGATGAAAACATGCTCTCCTTTCTTTAGGGGATTAACTTCATATAGCCCAGCATAAGCAGTAATACCAGGCATACCTATCGAATAATTAAGCGCAGAAAGCAACATATAAATTTAAATTGATTTCTTTAATAATACAATTTTACAAGAAGAACTAGTTAACATAACTATGTACCTAGAATTCCGGTATAGTAGGACAGGGGAACATCGGTGTGCTGAATTTTGAAGAAGCTTTCAGGTTTTGGTATGAGACTATATTCTTCCCATCCAGTTGTTCCCCAAACCAAGTCACCTGCATTGAATTTTGGATGCCCTGAATCCACAACTTCAGCAACTCCAAACCCATTTATGGGCTGCAAGGATTAACCAAATCGAAGTGTGAGGAAATTAAATAAACCATTTCAATTCATGTTTGTGCACCGTTTTATTTGAAGAAGTACTATATGGTTAATTATTTTACCTCTTGACTATTGATGTTTAAAAGTAAACCATAAATACTGGTACGTGAGAGTGATAGATAGTATGAATCAATAAATTTTTCTCTAAAAGTAACACATAATATGTAACTAAGGGGGTAATGAATATAACTAATGAAGAAGCTCATTTTAATATAAAGGATTCTACACTCTAATCTAGCTTCAATCATAGGAGTCAAAACAGAGAAAAAAATTTCAACTTGGCAAGACTTACGGATCCTGGGGCATACTGCTCAGATGCTGAAGGGCCTTGAACATTATTCCTCATTCTGAATTGCATGGTTGGATCGCAAGAAAGGTACAAGTTCTTCACCAAGACAGCATTTGAGCCTTGGGGAACCTTCAGCTTAATAGTATTGGTTGCTATGTACATGTCAGATTCTTTGGGATAACCAGTGACATAGTCTCTGAATATAACTTGTTTGTTCTTTACCTCCTCTCCACAATTACTCGTCCCCATGATTGTATGGTACCCTTGCATAATCATATTGGTTGTTTCTATTTTCTATTTTTCTATTTATAGGTTAGCATAGTCATGAGGAGTTAATGAAAAGTATTAGACAATTTTTAGGTGATACAAGAGCTTACGCTTCTCCCCTTGACTTTTCACCACCCTCCATCAAACTTGACGTAACTGATTACAGCAGCTAAATTTCGTGGGTTGTATGGAAGTTACGAAGTGTTATTTGAGCTGTATTAGCAGCCATATTCAAATTAAACTAGAGAAAAGTCAGTAAAAGTTTTGGCAAGTTAGTTGTATACATGTAACGATTCAAGTTGAAGAAACGATCATATTTTAATTATTTCTTTGAATTATTTTTCGTTTTTTGATGTCATGCTTTTTATTTAGTTGTTACATGTAACGATTCAATTTGAAGAAATGATTGTATGATTTTTTATTTTATTTTTTCAACTAAGTAGATTTGCAGATTATGTGGTGGGCTGAGTTGAGTTGGTGACCAAGTTAGTCTTTTAAGAGCAACTCCAACGACTACAATTTTGCATCCCACATATTGTGCAGTGTAAGGCGCTGGAGTCGGATGAGGTGAGAGAGCATTCAATCCCATTGTTGGGATGGTCCCAACTCAAAAAATTGATAAAGAACTTGTATTTTTTATCGTTTTTATCGACAGTTATATTTTAAAATATTATTATTTTATTTTCCATCTTACTCTATAAATATCAATCTCTTTCAACTTCTTTTTCCAAGTTTCTTTGTAATCTTATCAAACACTTATTAATTTTGTTTTTCATAATTCTTCTTTTAATTTTCTCACAAATAATGCATCCAAATCAATTTAATTTGAACCATTTTTTCAATTACTTACAAAATCTCATCCTCCCTTAAAATTCAAATATCTAAAATTCACAATCTTCAGTTAAATTCTCAAAATCCAAATCCGAATCTTAATTTTCAAATGTCAAGCTTCTTTCCAAATCAAAATCTATCAAACCTTTGACTTCAAAATTTCAAGTTCCTCCTTCTTTTTTTTTTTTTTTGATAATTAAAAACAAGCTCATCCACATGAAAATTGTTAGAGCTTAAGTATACATACCATCACAACCAAAATGCAGTAGACCTTTTCAACCAGACTCAATGCATCTATTCACAACTATTCCCATCCACATTCAAATCTTGCTTGCTGCTATTGGGTTCAAAGTTTAATAACTCATTGGGATTTGGAGAGAAAATAACCAGCTAGTGTTAGATGATTATGGGGAGAAGGGGGTTGTCACAGATCGGGAAGGAAGAGAAAGAAAAGTGTGAGAAGAGAAATAAAATTAAAAGAGTAAATTGGTAATTTAATTAAATTTTTTAATTATAATATTAATCTGATCCATTTTGGTCACTAACCAATAAAAGACCGTGGAAGAATTCTCCTAGGTAGATAAGGCGAAATCCTCTACTACGGAGAAGCAAAATAGTACATCAAACACGATTTATAAAGCACCGTACATAATACATGAAGATCAGAATATAGTTCACAAAACACACAACATTTTTAGGGAATATATTAGAGTTAGGTACACCCAGTAATAAATATTTTATGGATGTAGAAATATGCCTAAATTTATGAAAAGTAATGGATAAATGAAGTTGTAGATAGTAATTCGCAATGGCCATGTGTACTATTCATGTGAATAGTATTGTATAGTGAAACCATGTTAATATTGCTATAGCGGATCCACATCACTATTTATAAATAGTACTTTGCTATTATTCACACCAACAAAATAGATCAATAAAATTGCACACCAAATTTTAACGAAAACCTCTTGTAATTTTGGGGAAAACCATTGGCCAAACTCAAAAAATATTTCACTATATTTAAAGAGTAATTACAATATGTAGTAGACACAATTTGTAGTATTCCAAGAGATCTAGAAAATATACCCAAAACCCCCAATGTATACTACAATCTTGGAATTTTCTTATACACTATTACAAAGATCTAGACCACTACTTCCTAACATGTATACTCCAACCACTACACTCTTGGGAATTCTTCCTTCTTACAAATACAAGCCACAATCTTTGACTTCTACACCAACCAATTCTATACTCACTATACTAATTTTCTTATACACTCTATATTTTTCTCTCACTACAAGAAGCCTATGTTTTCAACTTGAGATCAATTATTTGGTTTATTCTTCCTACATTTATAGGAAGCTAACACCGTGAATTACCCAACCATTTTTTGACACAACCGTTGCACCATCCAAGGAAGAAAATTCTTCCTTCTTTTTTTGACAAATACAAGCCACAATCTTTGACAATTCTACACCTTAGCTTGTATTTTGCAATAGTCTTCAATCTCTGCAAATATTGACCAAGTCCAAGCAATGCTTAAACTTAACAATCGGCAACGTTTTTTCATCATGTTGGATTTTAGCTTTGGCTCTTTCTGAACTTGAATAGGTCCATTGTTGATACTTTCTTTGACAAAATGAAGTATAACATCAATGTGCTTTGTCCATTCATGATATACTGGGTTTTGGCCAAATGAATGGCGCTTTGACTATCAGTGTACAACTGGTACATGTTGATTCAATCCAAAATTATCCAAAAGACCGTGCACCTAAATGCTCTCTTTAACCTAAGTCAATGCCATATACTTAGCTTCAATAGTTGACAATGCCACTGGAGATTGCAATGTTGTCTTCCAGCTAATAGTACATCCAAAGACTGTAAAGATATAGCCTATCAATGACCTCCTCTTATCCAAATCACCTCATAATCAGAATCTATATATCTCACAACTCCAGTTCTTCTAACCTTCAAACACCAAATAGACATCAGTGGAACCTCTTAGGTATCGCATGATCCATTTCATAGCTTCCCATGTGTCTTTCCAGGTTTGCTCATAAATCCGCTTACCATACTCACTGCATGTGAAAGATTCGTCTCATGCACACCATGAGATACATGAGACTACCAACTACACTAGAGTAAGGTATACGAGACATGTGCTCCACCTTCTCCTTAGTCTCTGACATTCCTTCAAAAATAGCTTAAAATGTGCAGCTAACGAGTGCCAACAAGTTTGGATTGATCCATATTAAAGCGTTATAACACTTTCATAATGTAATTTTGTTGCGTCAAACATAACCTCCATGTGCCGCTCCCTATGAATCTCCATTCCAAGAATCTTTCTTGCCTCCCCAAGTCTTTCATCTCGATCTCTTTTCCCAATGAGTTTTCAACACACTAATTTCAGCCTTGTTGCTAACTGCAATTAGCGTATCATCTACATACAACTATAGATAAATTTGCGAACCATCTAGAAGCTCCTTAAAGTAGATGCAATTATCATATTGATTTCTACTATATCCAATACTAATCATAAATGCATCAAACCTTTTGTACCACTGTCTCTGGATTGCTTCAAGCCGTATAATGACTTTTTCAACAGGCAAACATGGTTCTCTTACCAGAAACTATGAACCCTCTGGTTGACTCATGTGGATCTCTTCCTCTAGCTCACCATGTAAGAACATTGTTTTCACATCAAGTTGTTCCAGCTCCAAGTCAAGCATACTCACAATAGCTAATAGGATTGGAATAGAGTTATGCTTCACCACAGGAGAGAATACTTCATGGAAGTCAACACCCTCCTTCTGAGTATAACCCTTTGCTACTAGTCTCGCCTTGAACCTTGGAGGTTCAATGCAAGGAATTCCTTTTTTCCTTTTGTAGACCCATTTGCAGCCAACTACTCTTTTCCCCTTTGGAAGTTGTACCAACTCTCAAATCTGATTTTTTTGAAGAGATTCAATCTCCTCATTCATTGCTATTAGCTACTACTTTGACTCCTTACTTTCTATTGCATCATGGTAGGTACATAGTTCATCTCCAACTGCACCATTTGCCATAGCCAAGGCAAAGGCTATAAGATATGCATCTAATGAGGCAAGTACACGGCAGAATCCATATATCTTTTTATTTTTTAATATCTCGCATTTCTCTCCAGGAGCAATAGTATGGCTCTACTTCTCTAGTTTGTTCACTACCATCCTCATCGCAAGGTTCATCTTGTTGTTCTACTTCAGGTTGAGCAATCCCTGAAGTCTCGGCTGATCCATTGAATATTTTTCTTGCTTCACTTTCCCAGTTAACCTCCAGCTCCACCTACTTCCTAGCACCATGATCTATTTCTGCCTCATCTAAGTTAGACTCCTTCTGATTTAGCATTCTTACCTCGTCAAAATTGACATCTCTTGACAATGATTTTGAGTGAACTTGCCTTTCTGTACACCATAGTCTGTAGCCTTTCACCCCTCATGCATACCCTAGAAATATATACCTTCTAGCCCTTGCCTCAAGTTTACCATCACTCACATGGGCATACGAGGATAACAAAATATCTTCAAATCAAAATAGTTTATAGTCAGGAACCATACCTCTTGTGGAATCATCAGATCAATAAGTTGATGGAGATCTGTTACCAGGTATACAGCGTATTGACACCTCAGCCCAAAATGATTTGGGAAATGCAACATTGATTTGCATGCATCTTGCATACTCTAAAAGGGTTCTGTCATCCATTTTGGGCTTCATTTGGCTGTGTGTTCTTGGTAGAGGATGGTGCCTCACTATACCAGCATTTCTCCAGAACTTTGCAAACTTTTTATTGAAAAATTCTCTGCTATTTTCAGTTCTAGCCTCTTGACTAACCGGTTTTCTAACCATGGCCTTCCATTGCTTGAATTTTTCAAACACCTCTTCTTTTTCTTCAAGAAATAAATCTAGACTTTCCTAGAATAATCATCTATTATAGTAAGAAAATAGCAAGCTCCACCTAAGGAGTTAAGGGTTGGACCACAAATATCTAGTAGACATACTCCAATATCCCCTTGCTATTGTGTTTGCCAGATCTGAACTTCACCCATTTCGCTTTCCAAATACACAGTTTTTACAAAAACCAAGTTTACGATTCTTCAAGCCTTTCAATAGGCCTCTGCCAGCAAGTGCGGTCATTCCTTTCTCATTCATATGACCAAACCGCATGTGCCACAATCACGTAGCATCATCATTTCTTTCAAAAGATAGAACAGGAACAGTTCCATTGATTGTGCTTCCTAGCAATAGATAGATTCCGCCCTCAGCTTTCCTTTCAATACCACCATTGAACCTTTCATCACCTTCAAGAATCTGCCCTTTCCAATGAACTTGTACCCCCGATTGTCAATGACACTCAACAAGATCAGGTTCCTACCCAGTTCTGGTACATGTCCTCGAAACCTCCTTTTAGTACCATAATCCAAATTGACTTGCACATCTCCTTCACCAACAATCAGAATAATTCTATTACCTACCAATCTAAATTTTCCCTCCCACTTTTTATAGGATGAGAAAAAGCTTCAATTAGGTGTCATGTGAAAAAATGTGCCAGAATCCAGGATTCACTCATTTCTAAGTCGCCTGAATACTGTAAGGTCAAACCATCAGCATCACTGTCATCAAAACTTTCAATTGTTATGTTAGCAATCTCCTGGTTTCTCCTTTCTTCCTGAGCAATTTCTTCTGATATGTCTCGTTGGTGCCAATGAAAGCACTTCACAAATTTGAGCTTTCTAGACTTTGATCTTCCCTTTCGTTTGCTTCCTAATCCTTTTTCTTGGCTATGCCTTCTTGTCATGAACAACTCATCTAAGACCTTCGCACTAGGTCCAGAACTTAACTCTGATGCTCCTTAATCATCAATGATTCTTTGACATCTTCCACTGAGATATTAAATCTACCATAAAGTATGGTATCACAGAAATTATCATAAGACGAATGTAGTGAGGTCAACAAGATCATGGCTTGATCAACATCTTCAACTTTAATTCCAGTTGCTCCAACATTAGAGATCATCCGGTTGAAATCGTCTATATGCTCTTACATTGATTTTCCTCCTGAATATTTGAATGTGTACAGCCACTTCCTCTGGTAAAGCTTGTTGGATAAGGTCTTTATGGAATATTTATCTTCCAAAGCCTTCCATAGTGAATGAGCGGTCTTTTCTTCCATGACTTCTCACAGAACATTGTCTGGACTTAACTGTATTGTACTCCGTGGTTTGGCCATCATCTCCTCTTCCTTGTCATCAGGTAATGACCCTGGGTCCTCCAATGCCTTTGCAAGACCTTGCTCATCTAGCAATTCCTCAGTTTCAGTTTCATAGTCTGAAGTCGTTGGACCCGTCAAATTTTTCCACTTCAAATTTTGGCACCGACATCTTGGATTTGAAACCAAGTTGCTGATATCACTTGTTAGGGAATATATAGAGTTAGATATACTCCAAGTGTAATAAACACTTTATGGATGTGAGAGAAGCGCCCAAATTTATAGAGAGTAAATAAATAAATTAAATAGTAATTTACAATGGGACCCACGTGTCACTATTCACATGAATAGTCCTATAGTGAAACTATTAATATTGCTTCCGCTGATCACGTCACTATTTATAAATAGTACTATCAAGTTGGACCATCACTATTTATAAATAGTACTTCGCTATTATTCACACTAACAAAATAGATCAAGAGAATTGCATACTAAATTTTAATGTGAAAAACCCTCCTATAATTTTGAGAAAAAACAAGGGGCAAACTGGAAAAATATTTCACTATATTTAAAGAGTAATTACAATATAGTGTATCCCCAGTTAGACTCTCTTATACTATAATTTATAGTATTACAGAGATAGAGATATACCCAAAATTCCCACTGTATACTCACACTACACTCTTGGAATTTTCTTATACACACTCTCTATTTTTCTCTCACTACAAGAAGCCTCCACTACTTTTTCTTAAATAGCTAAGAAATGCTTTCAGCTTGAGATCGATTCTTCGGTTAATCTTCCTCTATTTATAGGAAGCTAACACCGCGTGAATTTAGTGTGCCAACTATTTTTCAATGACACAACTGTTGCACCATCCAAGGAAGAAAATTCCGCCTTCTTTTTGACAAATACAAGCCACAATCTTTGACAAACATGACACTTTAACACTGTACCCAAAATTCAATTCACGAAGCTACTCGAATCACTTCATAAACCTCCATCCTAAACATGGCAACCAAGCTTAGCAATGGAGGTTGACGTGGTGGCAAAAACTGGCATTGATGCAACGTCACAATGGAACGATGAAAACTCGATGGACATCGTATTCATTTGAGAACTCTTCTGCTCATTAGGGATTGTTTCTAGATGACCCTGCAAACAACATAGGTGCGATGACGCTGGCAAGAAAGACACAACCATAGAGCCAACAGGGGATAGGAAGCCAATAATGAAACTTGTTATGGAGCCAACAATCACATTATATGTATAATGATTTTTTGGAAATGTTTTTTTTTTTATTTATTGATCCTACGTTTCTCATTCTTTCTTGATTATATTGGTGAACCTCATTTCATTCGGGTTGATATATTAAAGGGGCGTAAATCAAGGTAGTGGGAAAATTCAATTATCTCAAGAGATAATTCTTGCTAATAGGGGTGCAAGCAGATCAAATCGACCAAATATGAACCCAATGAATATTTGATTATTGATCTGCGAAGATCAAGTCATTGGATCAATTGGTTCTAATCCAATTACAATAAATCATATATTGGTTTAGTCATTAGATTTGTATCCAAAAATTTTTATGAGGAATTGATATGTGTCCATGAAGAACCTACTTCTCTTATAGTATATAAATATTTGCATATGGGAATTAACTTATACAAAATGTTGATATTTTACAATTTACAATATTTTTATTGAATTTCTGGACAAAAATTGAAAAAAAAAAGAAGATAAATCCAATGATCTAAGCTAATCGTTTAGCTCGTTTGCTTTGATTCTTAAAAAAAGAAAAATCATGAATCCAAATCAAAAATTAAAAATGATTGGTTTGGCATTTGCCTTTCTACCTAATCTAAACCCAACCAACTTATTTATACTTGCTCAAGTTGTGAATTCAAACTAGGTGTAAATACAAGGGTCATATTTGGAACGATTGACGTGTACATACATAAAATTTAAGAAGGATTTTATGCTGTATTTTGAGAGATTTCATAGTTAGAATAGTTAATTCATTTATATAAAATAATCAATTATATTTCCTTGTTATAAATTGTAAAATCCATTAAATAAATAATTCATCAATGAGTGATTAACAATATTTAAGTTAATAATCAAAATAATTATTGTGAATGACATGTAGTTCAAGTGATACCTAATCCTTGCGTTTAGGGGGAATTGATGTCTTTGAATGGGGAGCTCGATCTCCATTAGTTTTGCTGGAAGCTTCCTTGAATTCCCGAAAGAAAATATCAAATTATTAATTAATTCAATTATTCCATCCCTTTCATTCACTGCTTATATCAAAAAAAAAAAAAATATATTAAATAACAAATTAAATTACAACAATCTCTTATAAGATTAGTTAATATTATATTTGTCCCTTCTAGATTTTAAAACTACACAAACCTCTATAATCTTATAAAAGTCAATACAAAAGCCCCTTAAACTAATTTAAAAATGTTAAAAATCTAATTTAAAAAATTAAAAATATATAAAATTACTTTTATGACCTTGATGGTTTCTTTAATTTCCATTGAACGTCACATGAACGAAATCCAACATTTCTTTCAACCAGTCACTGATAAAGAAAAAAACTGCCAAATCAAAAGCAATAAAATAGACAACCATTCCAGTTATAAATCAATAGATCAAGGCAATACATTTATATCTCTCCCTTTCAATAATTGCCACCAAAATCCCAAATACAAATAATTTTAAAACAAAAACATTTCATAAATTTCACCTAAAATGCCACAGACGTGAGGGAAATGAGACGATGCAAGAGGAAAAGGAAGGAAGTGGAGAAGAAATGAAGACCACATTCCAGACCTCTTAATTTGATCTTGGATTCTTTGGAGCGCGTTAACTTGTGGAGGTGGTGGAGAAGCATTTCCGGCTTGTCGGAGGAAAAGGTCTTGTGGTTGAAGGGGCCGAGGTCCTCGCTGCTACAGCTGGCAGAGGATAGGAGGAGCTAGTCGATCTTTGCCGCACCGCCAGCTCGCTTGTGCTGGCCACTACCGTTGCTCAACTGCAGAACTCCGCGCCCATGCCACTACAGGCACCGATGGACACCACGTTGTGGCCGCTTCGCAGCCATCTTCGCTGTAACCACCGCCACCGCCACCACCACCATGGATGGCCTCTCTTTCCCCCTCTCTCGCGCTCTCCCATTCTCTCTGTCACTATCTCTATCAAATGCCATAATGAAAAGAAGTGAGAAGCTTCTAGTATGCCTTCACTCCTCCTCCCATGACCGTTCATTTGATCACTTGGCTTGATATGAGAAAGGTGAAGATGAATATGAGGTGGGGTTTGCGGTGGCTGCTGAAAAGGGTGAGTTGGGAATTTACAAATTATCTTGGCTAAAATTAACACTAAGGGAGATATGTGTAATTTTAAAATTTAGGAGGGGTAAATATTATCAACTAATCTTAAAGGAGGTTGACTTATCAATTAAATAAATAACTTATCAATTAATGATTAACAATATTTAAGTAAGTTAATAATCAATCAACCTAATTATTGTGAATGACATGTAGTTCAAGCTATACGTAATCCTTGTGTTTTGGGGAAATTGATGGCTTTGAATGGGGAGCTTGATCTTAATTGCTCATCTGTTTGTTACCACTTCTCCATTAATTCTGCTAGAAGCTACCTTGAATCCCAAAAACAAAAAATCTAATTATTAATTAATTCAATTATTTCATCCCTTTCATTCACTTCATCGATCCAAAAATCAAATCTATATATATATATATATATATATATATATATATATATATAAAAAATAATGAGAATAAATTACAATCTATTCCCTCAAGAGAAGACTTTATTACACTAACTTTCTCTTCTATATTTCTAAAACATACACTCCCCTCACTTAGAAAATTAAAGCTACTAAAGTTCACTTTACCTATGAAATTATAGCGCGCTTCACTTTATTCTATAAAATTTCAAAGTTAACTCTTTAGTTCATGAAATTTTATTTTGCATGTCTCTTTAATCCTATTAAACAAACATTAGTCAACGGTTACTGGCATGTTGCTATGGCACGTTAAGTGACACGTGGTATACAACATATCATATTTATCCCACGTGGTATGCCACATGTCGTTGACATGTCATGTTGAGTACATGTGGTATCGACGTGTCACCAAATTAAAATAGATTTAGATTAGTCTAAAATTTTTAAATGTGTCAAAATAGTCCCTAAAATTTTTTAAAATATGTCCAAAAGTCTAATTCCTAAATTTCTCCTCTTTGCTTCATAAAATCTAAATTCTCAATATTTCTTAAACTCACTTATTTTTCTCTCATTTTCACATCCTACTTGGTCCAGATTCTCTCCACATAGAACAACATGAACAAAATATATCAAAATATTTAGAAACGGGACATTAAGATACAATAGCTAATAAGTCTCCTGATAGCAATTCCAGTTCACCACGTTTTCTTCCTATTGTTATATATATTAACATGCTAATGTTCATACTTTGCAACAAAAGCAAAATAAAAAAAGTGATATAATTTAATAAATTGAATATAAAATTTTTTAGGCCATTAGTTGATTATATTCTAATTTTTGTAAGAATTTTAAATGGTACCGGAACAAGGTGAATTATTTTTTAAAATTGATATTATATAACAACATTAAATTTATTTTTTTCTTTTTTATGTTAATTAATTAATATATAAGTCTCAAGATGCTAAAATATCATAAACATAAATTAAGAGCTTCATTATTCCAAGTTGGAGACCGTCCATACTTGGCTAATATTACTAATTATTTATTAGTTATTACATTACATTTATTGGAATAAATTAGGGTTTAAAATATGAAAAATATGATATAGGGGAACCACCACCTCTTTGGGCGTATAAGTAATGATAGTGCCACATTCATATATGAAGATGCATGTGAACTGGGAGCTATTATTCATGATTGGCATGATAGGTTTGTCATGATAAAGAAGGGTAAGCATTTTAAGGATGTTAATGTAAATAGGGCAAACACAGTGACATCGATTTAAAGTAAAACATCTATGCTTACTTCTCTTCGTAATATGTCCTCATCTTTACGTGGGATTAAATTGGTTACCACTCATTTGACAGCAACAGTTTGTTAGAAATACATTCTCTTCATTGTTTTCTATGTGAGAAAGATTTTTATCTAAGTAATGTGTGAAAATGAGAAAGAAATAAGTTCGTTTAAGAAATATTGATGATTTAGATTCCATGAAGCAAAATAGGAGAAATTCGAGAATTCTAGAGTGTTTTTCAACACATTTTAGAAAATTTCAAGAACTGTTTTGAAATATTTGAAAAATTCATGAACTAATCTGAATCTATTTTAATTTGATGCTAGATCAACATGCCATGTGGCATGTCACATGTGCTCAACATGAGGGACTAAAAAGTTAATTTTAAAATTTCAGGGATTAAAGTAAAACACACTTACAATTTCAGAACTAAAATGAATCTTCACTCAAATTATATAACACTTGCAAATGAACTTTTGACAAACTAGTTTTCCCTTGCAATGAGATTTTACAATTCTAATTGCTTAATATACATTTCTTTGTATTTTATTAATGAAATAAAAAATTCTAAAAATTTTGATAGATAAAGGGTAACGGAATATATTACCTTATGCATAGGGTTGACCCAAAATTTAATTACCTAGAAGTACTTTCATTTTGTCAATATGATATAGAAGTATGTGCATTTAGGTTTAGAAAATAATTTTCAATTTTTATTTTCTATTTTATTGTCTTTTAAATTTTATAAAGAAAATATTAAAAATTATAAAAACTATAAAATCAAGTTTTAAGGATATCCTTTATAAAATTTTAAAAGTAAAAAAAATTGAAAACTGTTTTGTAAGTTTGTTTGTTCGAACCGGTTAGGCTAGTTCAATTATACACACAAGAGACCGAAGAGATGAAGGCTCGTAGAACATTTTGGTGGGCTGATGGGATAAAAAAAGGTTATGAATGAACTTTGAGCCTAACCTAGGAAATATATTGGCTGAATTAAATGAACATTCAACAACTATTCAAGACACCCTACCCGAAAAAAAAAGGCTATTCAAGCCACTATGATTAGGTATTCAAAATAATGATATAGTTCGAGCATCCCAATAACAGAATAGTTGACATAATGGTCTTTTTTTTGAACTTTTTATAAGAAGAAATTTAGGGAAAGTTTTTGGATTGAAAAAAATACTTATTGCCTATTTAGAAATTGGAATTGTAACGTGAAATTTTAATTTCAATTCTAACTCTAAAATAACTAAAATTGGCTTAGAATTTAAAATTTTATATTATGCTTTACTAAATAATTGTAATATAACTATTGAAAATGAATAAGAAAGAGAAAGAAAATAAAGTGAGAGATATTTAATAAGTTTTAGAATTAACAATTTATAAGATACATGTTAGTAATTAAGAATGATCCATTAGTTATTTTTGAATTCCATGAAATTGGTTTGTGGAATTGTAATTCCAATTCCATGTATTACTAAAGACGTGAAAATTGAAATTGGGGTACCCAATTTTAATTCCAAACTCTAGCTTCATGCTCACTTCCAAACGCCAGATGAGTCGTTATAGAAAAACTTATATTTATCTTATCCTAAATAATGATATATGGAGTTCATCCATATAAAAAATGTCTCATTTTTACCCCAAACAAATATATCCTAAATTTGATAACCCTATTGCCAATAATTTTTTAAACGGAAAAGTGGAAAGAATACATACCGCAAACTAGTGAAGAAAAGTCTTATGAATGAATGATAATGTTATTTGGACACCTATCCTATCATTTCTGAATGAGATAGTAATTTTACTAACCTTTATTAATTCATCTCATGCAATAATGATGAAGTGAATATCCAAATGAGACACACAGTTTTAAATGTTTAAATATCATTTTTGTAAGAATGAATTATGGTAGCATCCAGCCAATGTGCCCGTGACTTCTCCTCGCAACTGATTTGATTGCATCCCTTTTCAGCATTTCCTCATCTTCTTCAAGCTCACGTATGCATAAAGAATCCCTCTATTCACACAACGCCAAATAGTATCTTCCAACTGAAATGAAGTTTAAAACAAAGCCCACACTCCCAAATTTTATTTTTTATTTATTTTTAATCAAATCTGAATATAAAGTGATAAGATTTGTTAAAGTGGACAACTATATATATTTATACAATGAGCATGAACAAATGGACATTTAATGGGTGGGGGTTTGAATTGGAGTTCATAACTTAAACAATATGAAGTAGACAACCAGCAGCATAAAAGACAAAAAGAAACTATATTGATATATGAGTGGTATTATTTCAATACCAAAAAGTATATGTCTATGGACATCCAATCAAATCTAAAAGTGAAAAATCAAAATTTGTGTTTTTAAATGACCACACAAAATTTAAAGGTGATGATAGATTGGATGTTGGCAATGTCTAAGATGTGAGTAGTTAAAAATCATTCCCCTTGATATCTTCGGTTTTTCTAATCAATAATCTTATAATACTAGTTAAGGAAGTCAAAAAAAAAGGGATAACTTTACAGTTTTGTGACGAGTCTTATACACTGAAAATAACAAAACTCATCTTTCTTAAGGAAATTCTTCTCACTTTTTTATTCCTTAACCGATCCTAATGGATAAATTCTAATACATCATATCAAGCGACAATCGCTCATATATGGAATAGCACTAAAATAAATACCACGGGGTTTACCTCAAAAAAAAAAAAATCACAGCGGGGAACCGATGTATATATATGTTCAAGTTCTAAATAGGATCCTTGATAGTTTACTGCTAACCACATGCAGATGGTAATTAGCACAATGCATGCATGCTAGATGTACTCATCTCGAGAGAAATTAAGATGGATAAAAACATTTGCTGCTCAATTGCTGCTGCCTCTTGTGCCCTACTTTGCTCACGAGGGTGATAGAATTTTTCTGCTCAGAGATTATATTGTGCATGCATATATACATGAATTTCCACTGTCGTGAGTCCATGCTTTAATTTTCCTCAGCTTCACCTAGCTACTCGTCAGCAATCAGCTGAAACAAATGCATGAACACGACATCGTCATTGGGCAATGGCCCATCAAAAACAGTACTGCCAACATAAATATATGGATAATTTAGGACGAACAGTGTCATGGCTCATCATGACGAGGATTGAAGAGCTAGCTAACATTATCAAACACAATGTTAAATCAATGTACTGATGTAGTGCATACATGCTAAATGAACAGTACGTGCCACTGTGTGCTATATATATATATATATATATATATGTATGTAATGCGAGCATGACATCGGCAGTGGCATTATTATGGATTGGGCTCCACATCGTGATGTTGGAAACAAAAACATTGCCACCTGCACGAGGCTATATATCTTGCAATTATTTAGAGGATGGTGGCACTTCAAATCATATATAATTATGGTTCATATTAGGTTTAAACAGTATAACTTGTTGCAACTTGCATGACCTGGTACGACATTGGCGTGTAAGGCCTCTCTGAGAGTGTGGCGATTTTTCCTTCTCTTTCATGCGCCAGAAGCCATGGGACCTATCTATAACTTTAACTATGATGACCAACAATAGTGGTTCATGTACGATATTGTCATGAGTAATTGAGCTAATTAATAAAAGGACGAAAGGTGAATGCATATTGCATAGTTTAGGTCATAGACATGACTTTTTGAACCACAACTTTACTTGCAGGAAGCCCATACATGTGTGCCTATAATTCGCTCCTAGAGCAGGGACGACTTCTGTGGTGGCATGTCATTTTCTCCTTGAAAATGATGGATACATAGAGAGTATTTTAAATGGATACATAGAGAGTATTTTAAAACTATGCACTTGGACCATACCTGTATATCTATTCAAATTCATATTTGACCAGATTCTTTTCTGCTCGATTCATTCTTCATGTCCATTCACCCATTTCTTCAATATATGACATAAATATAAATATAAGTTCATTATAGAATGTAATTAGCTATATACGGTGTTTATAAGCTGCTTGACCATTACATTACTCCTAGTTAATGAGCTTAATAATTATGAACAGTATAACTATTATAAGTACATATCTATTCTAATATGCTCATATATGTTCCACTTCTTCTTAGATTTCACACTGTAACAACCACCGCTTATCATCTGGTCGGCCATAACCTAGGCTGGAACAATACTCAATGTGCACCATATTATTTCTTGGGTATTAAAGTTGTTATTTCTCACAGACGTCGATAATTTTTGCTCTCCCTATTTTTCGTTTTTGTGCATATTCAATTTGGTTTTACATACCTCGTTTTACTCTTTCTTTTCCGTTTTTGTAGGATCGAGTTTGGGTTGTGTAGTTCTCATTTTTTGCTAGCCCGTATTTGTGTTTTGCTTATTTGGTTTGGTTCTT
The DNA here is from genome assembly GCA_030441495.1 of Dalbergia oliveri. Classification (NCBI taxonomy): domain Eukaryota; kingdom Viridiplantae; phylum Streptophyta; class Magnoliopsida; order Fabales; family Fabaceae; genus Dalbergia; species Dalbergia oliveri. The sequence goes on along the minus strand of JAMLFY010000002.1, from coordinate 33,152,030 downwards.
AACGATTGAGGGTTGTGTTGTGCCGTATGGCTACGAATAAATTCAACTTTCTTCTTGCTTTCTTTGTGGGGATGTCGCTTGTTAATTATGCCCATGTATATACTTTCAGTATAGAAGTGGCCGTGTCTAGCATTGTTACGTACAGGAAGTTGGACGGACGAGGAGCTGGCCTCGATTCAGGTGCGGCTGGTGATTGTACATACATGTGTTGCTTTGATATGCGTATTGGCATCAAGTGGGAGGTGGCTATTGGCTAACCCTGTTTCCTGTGCCCTTGGTGCACGTAGCAGATGGGGCACGCATGAGGTGGCTTCTTGTGGTCCTTGGCCTAATGTTTTATATGCATCTCGATGAAGCCCAATTGATTGCTGGTTTAGTTTAGGATAGAGCTTTGATGAAAAGCGGGACAATTTTTTTGTCTTTCACTTTTGTACTTTGGTTGGTAGCCCAGTCGTTTTTGTCGTATTTTAGTTGGTCCTTTTATCGGATTTGTGTACTCTTATTATATCTTATAGGAGTCTAGTAGTTATTAATTATTGAAAAAATACAAGGCGCTGACTTTAATTTTCATATACAGTCCATAAACTTTACCTGATCTAGAGGCTTCGGGCAATATTTTCAAGCTAAAAAGACGAATGCTAATTAATTAATTAGCTGCTCATATTGAAATTTTGATATTATTTTCAGTGATTAATTAGCTCCTTTAATTAAAACTTAAATGGTTGAGTGATATACTGTTAATGTTATGTCGTAAATAGTACAAGGCTTAAATGAATAAAAGCATTAACAAGTACACCATAAGGTTAAAAATGAGAAGAAAAAAAATGATTATTCTTAGTCTCTGACTAGAACAAGCCAGCACAATCTCACAGATCATTACAAAAGATGTCAACATATCTCATCGATACCATGTGTAGATTTACATATTGAATACCAGTCTGTTTCTTCCTTCATTTTTCTGAAGCAAAACTTGTAATTAAGGTCTTGAAGCAATCTATGCAACCCAATTTGAGCATTTCTTTGAATTCCCTTGTTGTATCAAATCATACTTTTGGCTAAGAAAGATGTTTTAAGTGCATGGTCGTGATAAGGCAGCAGCATCATGAAGTGGGTACCAGTCAAGATAAGGTAGCTGGTCAACTCACACGGGATTCTTATTAATGACATGACTTCCAGATAAGTTCATATATAGCCACTTAATTAGAGTTATATATATATAAAACTACCAAAAAAAAATTAGTTATATATAAGCATGAAGCAGGTAACGATGCACTAGTTAGTAGTCACGACCCTTTTCATTATCGGCATATCTTCTATTTTTCTTTGGTATATATTAGTACGTATCTGAAAGTATTGATCATTATCTACTACGCATTATTAAAATTTCAGAGCATTTAATTTCCTCTTCAAGTTGAAGTCTTAAAGCCAAGTAATCTACCTCCTCAAGCGGTCACACACAGAGGGACACAAAGCAAATTAAACAAACTCTGCGGCCTCTGCAAGAAAAATTGTAAAAGATATATATATCATATCATGTGAAGTTGGATGTACCATTATACATTTCCCGGGCCACTATGTCTCCAAGTAGTCCATCGTCCGTGAGAGGCTGTAGGGATGAATATTCTGGCAATACATCAGCGCTGCATCTTCCAGCTGCTTCAATATTATCACGTGCTTGGCAAGGCTGATCATGAGAAACACTGCTAAGAGTGTTTTCTCCGGGTAATTGGATTGGATATTGAACTGTGACATTGTAGGGGAGTAACAGTACTGATAACTGGGAAATGTGGCGAATTCATGACTAATGATGCCACCTCGGTGGAATATCCCAACGGTGTGGTGACAGTGTTGCCCTTCATATGTTGTAATAACAACACTTGGGTCCGCGGAGGAGCGTTCCACCCTTTTCTTCACGGTGCATTTGCTGTTTGTGCAACGATAATAGCTCCTGCAGTGTGTTGCAACACGCGAATGAGTCTACATAAAGCACCCCTCAATTTTTTTTGTAAAGATACCAGCAATCTTTAATAGTTACTGGTTACTATTAAGGTAAATGTTTAATTTTTTACACTGAAAATATTTGTAGCTAGTTAGTTAGTATATTCACAATTAAATCTTGGCCACCAATTGTAAAAAAGTATGGATACCCTATCAAAACATGAGGGAATCAAAGGATTATCTTCATTTTTCTTTGATTTCCAAAACAATATCAAGAATGAGATGAACTTAGAAGGAAATGAATGAATCCGGTAATGCATTTATATATGCATGTCATGATCACGTACAGACGTTAAGAATAATAGCACATTTGCTACATAAAAAATTAATAGAAAATTAATTAAATTGACTTGCTCCAAAATTGGGTGAAATTCATATTGATTTTTCTCTATTTATTTAAGTGATACCAACCTTCTTTGAACGTACTATATTCAATATGAAACTAAGAGAATGTTAGTATAATAATGATTTTATAATTTTACTGGAGGTCATAATGATGATTTTATAAATTTAGGAATCTTTGTAGGGTAAATTTTATAAATAAATAAGAGTTTGATTGAATTTTATCAAATTTTAAAAAAAATTTATATAATTTGTATAAAAAATAATAAATAAATAAATGAAATAAGAGCACGTTTGGGTTATATTAATTATAGAAAATAATTAACGGAGTGATGTTTAAAAAGACTTTCAATTGCAAATTATTTTAAACACAACATAAAATAGTCCAGTCACACATTAAAGCCAAAGTCCAAAAAGATGTATACTGTGAAGTATATGAAAAGAAGAGTATATTCAGATAATATGAAAGATAAATATTATCAATACTGATTGATTTAAATGATTTGATATTTAATGGCTTTACTTCAATAGTAAACTGATATAAATCAAGTAAGATTAGTTGGAGCCTATTAGATTCTGCATAGTGATTTTGGTTGGTTTTGTTTCAAGCTTTTCTCTTGAGTTTTATTATCTTATTTTGTTGTATTATTAAACACTTGGTGTTCACTTTTGTTTCTCCTTTTTAGAAAATCAAGCTCTTTTCAATTATAAAAAAATATTGATTTAATGAAAATATTGCTACAAACCTGGGAAACCGACTATTTTTAACTGCCTTCTGGCCATATTTCCGCCATCTGTAGCCATCTTCAAGATTATCAGTTTCACTCTTGGTCATAAAAGCGAACCTTGGCTGCTTCATTCGCTTTTGCTTCTTCTTACTTTTATTCCTGTGAATTGTCACCGAATAAAATTTGTCAAATTAAAAGTAGCATATACTCAAAATCAAACAAGAAAGTTAATGCAGAACCTTAGCAAGTCATTAACTTTAACTGAAAAAATGTATATAAAGGTACACTTTATTTCATACACGCCGCAATCATATGTACGGAAACAGCTAAATTAAAGTACAAATAAGTCAATAACCATATCATTCTGCTCAAATGTTGGAGGCTCCGGTGAGAATTACCAATCACAAACATTCTTCCTTTGTGATGGCTTCAAAAGCACAGAGTACAGAAACACGTTGATTGTTGACCATGAAGTTGGCATCAATCAAATTCATGAGGAACTGTTATATAAAAACAAATTAAATACGGCAGTAGACTAATTTTAAGTTCCGAAAATAATGTTCAAGAAAATTAACAAAATTAACAAAATTAAACTCTTGGGAGGAAGTCTGTCCAACAGATAATTAAGTGAGCTTAAAACTCAGGCCTGTCTTTGCCCATTAATATTATTATTCACTTACAATGGATAATTTTCGGAAAAATTTGGCATCCAGTAGCAATGTACTAAAGTAGAGAGGCAAGTGAAGTGATAAATGCAACCAAATTAGTCTTTCTGAGTTACAATAATGAATACTTAGGTCTAGTTCTACCACAAACCTGACGCTACAGGTTTAAATCATATTCAATTCTATTCCTATTTGCCTAAAAGTAAACTGCAAAGGCCACATTATGCATGTTAAGTAAAAGCTGTGAACCGTATTGCATGACTTGGGGCCGAAAGACATAGAAGATAAATATATAAATAAAAATAAATTGTCCATGGTAACCATCTTATTATCATCAACAAGCACAAGACTATTGCTATTCTTAAAAATAAGGAGCATATAAAATATGGACCACAAAAAGGAAAAAAGAGAGACCCGCCTTGCAACGAACACACGCAGGCTATCTTACAGGGGAATGATAAACATTATTTGATGGAACATTTTGTGCAAAATATATAATACATACATAACATTAATAATATGATTATGAGCATAAAATGGCACTCAGTGCCAGTGGCATAATCATATACCTAGCTAGAAACTCTGCTGTTCATTCAAAAATGTCTAAATTATAAACATATTATTCAACAAAAAGCAGCAGCTACTTGGAATCTGAACGAGGAAAACTGACAAGCAATGCAAAACTAATTTGGCCAAAAAAATTTAAAAAACAAAAAAACAAAAAGAGTGAAGCCCAATAATTAGTCTTCTTTCTTCCCATTATGTTGAAAACGCATATATTAAGAATATGTAAATTAAATTATGAAATCAGCAAAGTTTAAGATCGTGGTAATAAAGCATGAATTGGTGAGTGGCTAAGGCTTGCCCTCAAGCACGGTACTCCCGCCGCAATAATCGCGGCGCTCGTGAGTTTAAGATGTCAGTATCCCCAAAAGGCAACCTATTTTCTCTTTTCATTTGCTTGCTTTGATTCAAAGCTAATAATAACAAATTAAAAAACTCTCTTTCTAAAAATGTGTTTAGTTAATGAATAAACTTAGCAAAAATAAATAAATAAATAAACGTCTATAATCCTGCATAAAATTTTACATAAGATTAAACTTACTCATAAAAAAAAATGATACCAATATAACTCATAACAACAACTCATCTTTTATTGAATGTGTAAACTATAAAAATTATTTAAATAGATTTACACTTCGTATAATAATAAATAAAGTATAATTAAGTTGAAATGGTATCCATGAATATTGAGTTATATATACATAACATAACTATTCATAAAATATTGAGCAATGATATTTACCATTCAGGCTTGTAGCATTCAAACAAACTATCTTAAAAAAAACCAAAAAAAAAACCTTGAAACTCACAATATGACCCAGTAGAATAGTTAGTGTATGTATAGACTTAGTACTGTACGGACGGTCGCTGCACTGTTTCCGAAAAAACGAATTAGAATAACATGGAATATTAGCAATTAATAATTAACGGACTAAGAACAACTTCAACTTGATTAGATTCCGATTCGGTTGTTGTGCTGAGTATTTTCCGTTATTCTTATACTATATCGATTAATTATTGAGGATGCCAGTTCCGTTTAGGGCCCTCAATTTTAAACTAATTACAACTTAACCACATGGATTAAAGAAGAAGAAGAAGAACTCAGTAACCAACTCACGCACGCACGCACGCATAAGCAACCACGGTTTTTTTGGCGTACAGAAAGGAAAGAGTCCACTCACGGTGTCTGGAGCTTTTCCCGCCAGAGGCGATCGAAATCTCCGGCGGATCCTCGCCGCCGGAGCTTGAAGAAAGCGATTGATTGTTGTTGTTCTCTGGCAGCCGTAAGCCGCCTTCCCCTTCGCGGATCCAGGCGAAGTCGGAGAGCATGTTGCTGTGAATATCGCCGGAGAAGAAATAGAGAGCGTCGGATTGTTCATCAGGTCCGAGTGTGGAGCTCGGGTAGTGATGAATGGCAGTTGCAGTTGCAGGATCCGGTGGTGGAGGCTCGTGGCAGTGTTCCATTTGCGTGGAGTACGTAAGTGTGCTGTGTATGGAGAAGAAAGAGTAGTATGCGAAGCGATGAGAGCTAGAGCTCCCAAAAGAGGGAGGGAGGGTGAAGAGTGGAGAGAGAAATTAGGGTTTTTGGTTGCCAGCGGTGACAGAGCACTGAGGAGGAAGGGACGCGTAGTTTATTTCAAGTTTTTCAAGAGCTTTTCCTCTTAAATACACAAGCTAACAACTCTATTAGTGTTTGACTCCTCTAAAATAAGGTGGTAAAGTGTAAAAATGGGAGATTAATTATCTTTAAATTATTTAGTGAAATTCACATATAATATATAGTATATAATAGAAGTTATTGATTCAAAAATAATTAGCTCCTTATTTTTATACTTTATTAACTTCCTCATCTTAGAACAACTAAATCCACTTAATTAAAAGAGTATTGGGAATGACGTTTTGTTGATTGATATTATTTTTAGTTAAATTTTGGAGGTAGTATTTTTATATTGTTATTTAAAATGTTATCTATTTATATGATTTTTTAAATAATAATAGATATAATAATTAACTATGTTGATTTATGTGGCAATAAGTGATTGTTGATTACATTATACCAATCATCAAAATGAAACTTTATTCCTTTTTTTAGGAGAGAAAATAGAAGATTTTAAGAATACAAAAATTAACCGAGTTATTTGGGTTATAAGTGTATGTAAAGAGAGATTAACACACACAAATACATATATATATATATATATATATATATATATATATAAATTTAATTTTGATATATTAATAGTGTAAAATAATTTATATTGTCAATCAATCAGGTGCATGAGTAATTGAGTCAAAAACTTGTATTGATATGTCAACATATAATTGAAAGTCACTATAAAATTATTTTATATAAATAGTGTATTCAAAATAAACTTTTAAATATAGGGTTGTATAAAATATTTTACAAAGCTACATTTATTGCATTTATATTTATATCCCATTTCTCATGATTTTATTATATCCAAATTTCATATGAAAGAGTTTATTTTAAAAAATTGATTCAATTTGGTTTTACGTTAAGAAGAGATAAGTTATTGAGTTTTTGTTAAGGGGAAATGTTAAGGACTTAAGAGAAAAATATAAAGTTTCATTTACTAATAATCACATTCTAAAAAGGTTTCGGTCTAATCTTAAAAGCTTTTTTTCTATTTACGTATTTAATGTTTTCATAACGTAAATGGCATCTCAATTATAAATAAAATAGATATTTTATTTTTAGTTGTTGTCTCTTAAGATTGTAATTTACCCTTCACATTATTTTTTTAAAAATTTATGATTAATTTGAAGGTCATCTATCAAAAGTGTAAGATTATTGAAATGTTTTGAAAATGTTAGGAAATAAAAAAATGTTTAGAAATAGCAAAAAAAATTTGTAAAACATGGAACGTAACAGAAGCTTTCTCCAAAATATTACTTTGTATGTAATCATTCTTTTTCTTTCTTAGTAAGTGTTTTAATGGCACTTGTTAGCAAACTTTTAAGTTCTAAAGTTAATAAAAAACTAAAACTATATAACTCTAAGTTAATTAATTATGAAAACTTTTATGTGGTTTGAAAATCAAAACTCAGCTCTTTGAACTTGCTAGCCAAGTACAACGTTATTAGGGTAATAAGTAATAAGTAATAATCTTAATCACTTAAAATTAAGACGAGGTTTTTTCCTTAAAAAAAAAAACAGAAATCTTGTATATTCAATATCATCATCAGTGATTGAACTCGATGACGAAAAAATCTTTTATCTAAACAAAAAATTATATATGTGCACAAAAAACGCTATAGAAAGTTAACATGCACAGCTAACAGAGTATTTTTTATTTAAAGAAAAACTAGTGGCGTGCCCTCAGATAAGAGTAGTGCACCGTTAGGCGCGGATGTTTGTAGATAAACACTCAATACCCTAGAGAAATAGAAGGGAGATTATAAGAGAAAATAAATGAAAAATAAAGGAAGTTACGGGTCCCAAATTTTGCACAAGAGGAGTGTCTAGCCTGATTGATTTTTGAGGTGATAAAGTAATATGATTATATATTTAAATTAGTCCCTTAAAATATATTAGGGGACAAGTTATTGTCTTAAATTTTAAAAGTTTTAAATTGGTCTTTCACATTTTAAAGAAGGGATAAATTAATCTTATCATACAATTAAAAAAGAAATAAATTAATCCCTCTATATAATATATAGAGGATCAATTTATCCCTCATTTTTAAAACATGAGGGATCAATTTAAAATTTTTAAATTTAAAGAATTAATTTATCCAAAATACATAGGCCAATTTGAATATTTTGCCCATCAATATTTCTGGATATTTATAAGCACAGGATGAAAGAGTGGGCCCATTCCCACGCGCACCAATTTGCTGAGTGGGTGAATAACATCATACCGTCCTAGTAGTAGTACTGTTGTTCACTGGGGCCAGACCCATACAACCCACTACATTACTTGGCCTTCTAAGCATATAATTAGCATTACTCATCATGCCATCATTTTGTGGGATGCTCAATGAACATTGTATACCATCGATCGACCTCACAATACCTAGCAATTGTTTCAAGACATTCAGCATAATATCATTTACATCCATCTGCATCTTCCGCTGCCTTACGAAAGAAGTAGACAATATAACTTTCTTCATAGTCTTAGCAGCCAAAAAAGAAGTGTTAAAGTCTTCCGCTGGGATGAAATGATGACGTTCTCGGACGACTCAGGCGTAGTGTTGCCCGCCGTAGCATTCACCAAAGTTTCGTCGCCTTTACGATGCACATGCTTTGAAATAATCGATGCTGCACCATGCATGAGAAAATGATTCATTGATTGATGAAAAAGGGAACATACAGAGTATATATACAGCTAAGGGAAGCTAGGAAAGAGCGGGAAAATTAGTTACATGATACAGCTGGCAAGAACTAACTAACTAACTGAACAATTAAGCTAATTAAGTTATTCCTTCTTCTGATACTGGATGATTGGAACTTCCCACACACAACCTCCGAAGGTCCCACCGGGCGTGCCAAATTATATTGCTGTGAAAGTTGTTAAACCAAGCCAAGAACAAAGTCCCTTTGATCCCAAAATGTATAAGCGATAACGACAAGGAGGGGAATTATACATTGGTTGTGGATTCTCCAAATATTAAACAAAAAACAAGCTTTGAATAAGAGGCAAATGTGAGATTTTGTTGATTAACAAAGCTAGTACAGCATCAACCAAAGCAAAGCATTGCAAAGGTTTTCAGAGAACTAAAACATCTACGGCTAAGTAAAACTAAGAAACGAAGAACTAGAGCAGTAAAAGTTGCTGAAAATTGCCTTTGCAAGAGTTGTCGTCCCTTGTTTTCTAGAAGAAACTCCTCTTTATACTTCCCTTGATTAGCCTTCAGGCTTGGACCTCCACGAGAGATAACCCGCCTTGCTTGAAATTTGGTCGAGGTGGGCTATCGCTTGATAACTGCTCTGATCCGAATTCAAACATCAACTCACACAGTTGAAAACTTGGCACTTCCCCAAATTGCCTACTATTGAATGTGTGTGAACAATAATCTTCAGAAAATTCCTGTATAGGCACAAGTTTAAGAATCTAATATTAGACACAATCATAAAAAAGTTAGTGGGCCCCATATATGAATGATGAGTCTTACATTTATTGTGAGTGTTAGAAACCAAGGACAAATGAAAACAGAAAGGAATGGCTGAATATGTGTATATAGTGATGATACATTTCTATATAGAAAGGTGGTGCCTATTTATAGGCAAAGAGTAATAAATACAATAAATCAAATCAAATCAAATCAACCCTGATCCTAACTAATCTAATACAAGTCAATATACAATCAATCATATCCTAAACATATCATAACATCCCCTTCAAACTCAAGTGGGTGGTGAGGAAACCAACTTGAGTTTGGAAAGCAGCACAGAAGTGACTAGGATGATGGGCTTTGATGAATAGGTCAACATATTAGTCAAGAGTTCCAATGGAGATCGATGATCGAAGAGAATCATGAGTAATGTGTTGGCGAATAAAGTGACAATAAATCTCAATATGTTTAATACACTCATGAAAGACATCATTATGCGCAATTCTGAATGGCACTCTAGTTGTCACAATAAAGATCAGATGGGGAAAGGCTAGTGAAAGAAACCTTAGAAGTAATGTCACTAAGAGCCCGATACTCGGCTTCAATACTGAGCGAGCAACCAAACTTTGCTTCTTGTTGCGCCAGGAGGTAAGAAAGTCTCCAAGAAAGATATAGTAGCCAATCATAGAGCGACGATTAGTGGGATCTCTACCCCACCAGCATATGAGTAAGCTTGAAGAACAGGGGAGAATGAGCGGAGAAGGAAGTCCATGGAACATCGCTCCCTTGACATAACGAAGGATGCGAAGAATAGCTTGATGAGTAGAGTGCGGAGCGGACATTCACTGACTAACCAAGTGAACAACATAGAAAATGTCAGGTCATGAGACTTCAAATAGATTAAGCTCCCAACTAACTGCCTATAAAGAGTAGGATTATCCAACATGATGCCATCCATATGAGTGAAACGCACATTAGGCTAAAGAGGTGTGGATTTCGTGCAGCTATCTGTGAGATTGACTTGGAGCCAAGATAGAAGCATACTTGACCTGAGATAAATAGAGGTCATCATAATGAGAGAACTTAAAGACTCAAGAAATAACTGAGGGACCAAGACCCTTAATCTCAAATTGACGAAACCCTTAGGATTTGTGATGCCAAAGGTGTCATCACCAATAATAATCCTGTCATTAACACAAAGTAACACTAACACAGTGCCACGATTAGTTCGACAAATAAAGAGCAGAGTCATGAGGACTAAATGAGAACACAAGTTGATATACAGGAGTTGAACTTGTCAAACTAAGCACGGGAGCCTGCTTAAAACCATACAAAGCCTTACAAAAGCTGAATTAGGCCTGATTAGCTTTTATTGTATAAGGTTACTTTTATTTTTTAATATTGTATTAAATAAAATAATTATTAAATAAATAATAATAATAAATTATAAAAATAAAAATAAATATAATTGATAAATAATGAATAAATATTTTACATAAAAACAAATAATATAAAAGTTATAAATTAGTAACAAATAAAATATATAAATAAATAATAAATAATATGTAATGTATAAAAGTAAGGATTAATAATTTAATTTTAAGTAATTATGGCTAAAAATAGAAAATATATAAAATATATAAAATTGTATTTTTTATTTGTATAATTTATTAAATTAATAAATATAAATACAATATTCAAATAAATAATAACATTTAATATAAATTAAATTTTAATTAATAAATATTTGCATAAATATATAACATATTTATAATATTTAAGTTTATCATATATTGTACCATCAAACTTATCCTATACGATCTTATATTATCAACCTTTATCCTATCATACACTCCAAATGGGCCCCGATGCACATGTGAATTAAGCATTAGGATCAATTCAATAGATAAAATATCAAACATTTCCTAAAACATATATTAAAAGATATTGAAAAAAAAAGGTGGTCCTTTGTTTTTTGTCAGAAAATGCGGTCCATTCACAGAGTCTCTCTTTGGAGATGGCTTTTGTAGCTGGGCCAGTTATCAGTAATTGGGTCAGTTTACTTCACTTCTCTTTGAGACCCAAAAAAGAAAAAAAATCAACAGGTCAATGTAAATATCTCATATACTTAAATACTTTTTGACTCACCATTAAAAAAAAAAACTATTTTTTACTTTTAAATTAAGGATTTTGCTTTGATACCCATAGACTTTGTGTAATATATGGTTTTGATTTAATTTTTGATGTGATAGATTTTAAAAACTTGGGTTAGTGAGACATGTGATTCATTTTTTACTACAAATAACTAAAAAGTATCAGTACCTTAAATTTTACAAGGATAGAGAAACCCTTTAAATTAATATTGGAAAAAAATTCATATTTTAAACATTAAATTTAAGATTGGACCCACAAAACCTCGTTCAACTCATTAAATTCATAACTAAATAATGACTTAATGGCATAGTCCGTTAATCTATACTATATATAAAAGGGAATTCCCTTGATAACTATTTTTTAGTGTCTCCTAATTAGATTGGATTGTATTTTCAAGTCCATTAATATATATTTTATGTGTAAAAAAGAAAAAAACTACATAAAAATTATGCATGTAACTATTATTACAAACACAATTAATCACCATTCACCCCACTAGCGAAGCACTCTCATGGATTGGACCTTCATAGACCTGCACACATTGAATAGCTATTAGTTGTTATAATACTTTTGTTTTTGAAATATTACTTGCTATAATACTAAAATCTATCGAAATAAAAATGTGAATTGATAGTAATTACATAATAGATGTTGATTTCATCTTAAAATTGAGTCTAACTCATAGGATATGGTTGTCCATGTGATTGGCTGCATGAGTACATTTTTCAGGGTTTGAATATGACCTTTGTGCAATAAAAATTGAATATATTGAGTTATAAAAATCCATTATGCACAAAATTAAATTCTTTTGAAAGCTAACTCATAAAGGAATCTAGACATATAAATTTTACAAGGTATAACTTCTGTGATGATATAATTTTGTATTAAGCTATGGGTTCAGTTCTGGAACTAACTCAGGGTTTAGATTTGAACTATGGGAGATGATTGGTGTATATCTCGAGCTAGAAGTATTCATTGATTGCAAAAATGGTCTTGATTGAAAGCTTACTCATAAAGGAGTATCCTATAAAAATTTCGAATCAAACAACCTAGTAACCCTAGAGTTTCAGTTTATTTAAAGATTTAGCAAGAAATTCGGAAGCCCAATCTAGCCATGTTAGAGTAAAACATGCATAACTCTAGTTATATAAATCAAAAAATTGCAAAATAGGACTTGTTAGAAAGCTGAGACATAGAACTAACTAGAGATATAATTTTTGTAGGGTGACACGCATTGTACAAGTTTTGTTTTTCTATCACAAGTTTCAATTTAGTTCTTAGAATGCCTCTTAGTGTAGTTTAGACTAATAAGGGTAAAACTGAACTTTCACATAGTCTATTTAGGTAGAAGTTGATCATGCTAAGAGTGATAAATAGGAGAAAAGTCATATTATAAGTTATTAGTCTTAGAAATAATAAAATCAAATTAAGAAATTTAGACTATAGATTAATATGCCCTTAGGACTCACAATAAGGAACGGTAGAACTAGTAAATTGAAATTTATTAATTTAGATAATTAGTCATTTTCCACTAAAAATAATAAGAGTGTCCAGTAAAATAAATAAACAAATAAGGTATTTTTGGATCCTTAATGAAATTAGCAAATTAAAATTCTCCTAATTTAATTAAACGAAAAGAATTATAAGAAAAATTAGAATAACTCATCATAATTAAATTAAATTAAATAAGGGCTTATTCATAATAAACGGTAATATTTTACAATTGTTCATATGTTGATGATAATTGATGATAAGTGTATTTACAGCAAATTTGATGATAATTTAAATGGTGTTATTGTTTGTTTATATGTTGATGATATGCTTATATTGGGAACCAACATAGATATGATTAATGAGACTAAGTTATTTTTATCATCAAAATTTGACATGAAAGATTTAGGAGAAGCTAACTTAATTTTGGGAATTAAGTTAACAAAATTAAAAAATAATTTCAAAACATCTCAAGAACATTTTATTGGGAAAATATTGAAGAAATTTGATTTTTATGATTCTAAATCTGAGTAATTCATATGATGGTAGTTTACATTTGAAAAAGAATAATGGGAATGCTATGTCACAAGCTCAATATGCTCAAATAATTGGTAGCCTTATGTACTTGATGAATAGTTCAAGGCATGATATTGCTTATGCTATGAATAAATTGAGTAGATATACACATAATCCTAATAAGGACCATTGGACTGCTTTGTGTAGAGTTATGAAGTGCCTTTGGGTACCACAGATTATGGTCTATGTAATGAGAGATATCCATATGTACTTGAAGGATACTCTGATGCTAATTGGATTTCTGATTTAGATGAGACTAAATCCACAAGTGGATTTATTTTTACCTTTGGTGGTGGTGCTTTTGCTTGGAAATCATCCAAGCAAACCTCATAGCCAGATCCACTATGGAGGCGAAGTTTATTGCTCTTAATTTAGCTTATCTAAGGCTGAGTGGCTAAAAAATCTCTTCAGATATTCCTTTGTGGAAGAAACCTTTGTCTTTCATATTTATACATTGTGATTGCCAAATGACAACAACAAGAGCAAATAATAAAGTATATAATGGGAAACATAGATATATACGTATACGTCATAATTTTGTAAAGGCTGCCTATAAGATGGAATTATTTCTTTAAATTATGTAAGGTTAGAGATGAATTTGGCAAATCCTGACAAAGCCACTAAGCGGAAACCTAGTGAGCGATACATTGAGAGGGATGAGACTTATGCCCAATTCAAAGATTGATAATGATGGTAACCCAACCTAAATTTGGGAATTCTTCAAGGGTTAAGTTCATATGGGTAAGAACAATTCACTTGTCAATCAATTGAGATAGTTCATCCCTATGGTGTATAAATATGTGAAGGATGATGTGTGACTAGGCGTTAGAGGTTGAGTTTATACTCTTAATGAATCTATAGCTCATGCGTAAGTAGTATGCTTGACTGTAGTGTACACTTGATAGATTCACTTATATGAGTGGTCGAGGTGGGGTCACCTTTATGAGAGCTTGGGTGAACTCTCTAGAGCCACTCATGAAATCTAAGTAACGGTACAAGGCCAAAATGCACCACACCACATTGAACAACTTCAATGAGAAAGCAGTGTGAGTAATGAGATAACTGGGTCACATATTGAATGAAGTTTATAGAGGTTATAATCTCATTGACATTCTAGTGGTTCACATTTCTTTTGCTTTATATACTAGTTCATACTCCAAAAGACACTAATATCTATGCACTGAATTCTTATGCTCATGGAAACTAATATAATATTATTTGAAATATGTAGGGGATTAATTGTTGTGTTTTATTAGCATTGTTTTATTTCAAAGTTAAAAATTTATTTTCAGTTTGTTATTATTAATAAATACTATTTATTTTTTATTAATGCAATGCATATATACATGATTTATATGCTTCCTTTTTGTGGTCTGCACATTTGCTTTTGACCAAGTCATGTTTTACCGTTGAAGCATCATATCCACATTGCCAGTGGACTTGTTTGGTGACGTTAAAGCATCATATCCATTCCTAGTTTATAGCCTTCCAATTCTGAAACTTTGCTTCCAATGTCTCATGGTAATTTGACCACGTTATATAGGATTCCCCTATAAATAATAGAAAACACATTTATGTACAAAGGCTTTGACGTCTGAAATAACAAAAAGGTTCTACACATTATTTACATCAGAAAAATATTAGTATTAGTTATAATCGTATGAGTTCCCTTAAGCAATTTAAGAGTTGTTTCTATAGCCTCACTAGTTAAGTGCAGAGTTAATAGATGTGATTTTTATCATGGAAAGTATTAGCTATGAATACCATCTACAACCTTTAAGCTTGGTGGTGAAATACTAAGGTTATGTTGACACAACTAAGTCATTAATCACAATAAGACATCTCGTTTGTTCTTTATTATTTGTTTATTTGATTATTCATCTTGTATTCTTGTACTGAATTGATTTATTATTTGTAATTAATTGTTGTTTCTATCTTTCTATCCATCTATCTATCTATTAACAGAGTGTTATTTCAGGTTAATTTTTACCAACAGAATTTGATTTAAAATTGCAAATCATGTCGAATATACTAACTCAATAATTAGAAAATAAGAAAACGCTCCACTAAATAGTCGCAGCATGACGATAATCTAAGGCAGGATTACCTTGTTTCAAAGCATAAGATAACGATATAGTGGACAAAACCATTGAACCTAGATGAAATCATAACAATATCCATTATAAATTTCTCTTGTTAGTAAATTACAAACATTACTCTCAGATAAGAATCTTGAACAACCATGCTGTGCTCCCTTCTTGGAAGGCCCATATGAAAATGACAGTTGTACCCATTTGCTATAACTATTAGAATATAAAATCATTTATGTACCTCTACTTATTAGCTAAGTTTTCTGGAGATATGATTTCATGGGATGGTATTAGAGCCATTATAATTAAATGGTCAAGGATTCAAATCTCATTTTGATAAAAATAGTCATGCTCAAGCTCAAAAAGAAGGATGCTAACAATTGCCATTATATATATGTTTTGCCCCCCTCTAGCTTAATTTAATTAGCTAGTGCATATTAGATGTCTTCCTTCGATGATAGTTTTTGATGAAATTCTTAATAAATTAGATTGTCAAATTAAACTTGTAAGGATTGATTTATAAATTCAATTTTCATATATAGCCAGTGTAATTTTTTTTAGTACAATCATTTAATTATGTACTCAGAATAACGTCATTGCTCATTATGTGCTTAGAATCACGTCTAAGAAGTTTTCATTACAAATGTTTATTGATTTTGCCATATCTACCTCAAAAGTCTATTAAAGGTATGATATAACTGGCATACTGCTTATGATTTGGAATGGGTTTATTGTGACCTAAATCCAGCTTGATACTTTGCTTGGGTTATTTCTTTAAATCTAAACCAATATACGATTCGATTAATTACCAAGCAAATATGTAATAATGATTTGATATTAAGAAACCATACGAAATAAGTCCTTAAACATTTAAGAGTAAGAAACAAAAATAAAAATATTATTTAAAATAAATTAATGTAAAAATACTCTCATACTATACAAATATATTAATTTAGGTTTATAAGTTTTATAATTGATCTCACGGCCAAAAAAAAGTCTTATAATTGATAATTAATTATTTAAAATGAAATTATTTTTTACAGAACCATGCAAAGTTTGGTCAACTCGAAATGGATTAAATCTTCACGGCTCCACTTAAGATATTGAGGTGAGGATGGAGGACCATAGAAATATCGAAAAATATCAGTCATCCAGAAATTTTATTTTAGAAAATACATGTTAAAATGATATGGCATGATTAATAACCTTTACATGAACAATTTTGCTATTTCAATATCCACTTTCTCAAACACCCAAATATCCTACTCATAAAATGACCTAAATCCATATCAATGTCTGTGCTTCATAGCTTAGCACAATGCAGCCTGCAAACGTTACAGAGGTTTATTCATTGCTTCTTTCATGTTTAATTTTCTTGAATGCAAATAGACCCAGCCGTAGACCAAGCCCATTGCAACTAGAATATAAAGAGAGAAAATGTGAGTATTTAGAACAACTAGAGACCAATTTCATCGGATCTAGATACCACAAAATAATCCATAAAGTATGCATAATAATATTCTGAGTATTCTTATTTGATATTGATAGGATGGATTCAAGTTATCACTGAAAATAAAATAATTAAGAAATTTATTTCTTATATGTATAACAGAAGATAACACTAACTCTTCCGGGGGCAACAAAGGTTCATATATTCTTTGCACTTAAAGATAACTCAATCCATCCTGAAAGATTTCAGTGTTTTTTTTTTTTAAATTATAATTTTTTGCCGTGAATCCTGGAAGTTTCAAGCTATTGTGAACTTATACTTCTGACTTTCTGAGAGAAGGAACAAGCTGAAAGTGTGGGAGAAAAAAAAATCTCACACCAAACATGGGTAACTTTTCAAACCAATTCAATAGGTTCAATTCTCCATATGTCTCTAGCATATTCATGAATAGTCCGGTCACTGCTGAATTTGTATGAACCGGCTGTGTTCAAGATTGACATTCTTGTCCATCTCTGCACCAACATCATATCAATGAAATTTTAAATCGCTACATGAGCTATACGTGGCGTAGTTGATATAAAGATACTTTCATATGCATTAAACAATGTAAAATATAATGTAGAAATGTGTCAAATCTAATTCTATCAATTTATTATGGCATCTAATTTAGTAAAAAGGTTTTATGCAACCATATATTGTCATATCTTTAAAAATGTTTGACTCAATCATTCACTATCTTAAAAGTCTAATAAATATAAACATATGATTGAATGACAGTGTAAGATTGTTTTACACTGAGAGTGCATTAAAATTAATCTCTTAAATCTTTATTACGTGCAAGTGAACTTCACGCAAATAACCTTGGACAAAGCATGGTGGTATTATTCTCATTTCTCAATGATAGATGCTCCATTTAAGCATGAATGTGGACAAGAAGATTTAAATGAAAATTGATCATGTTGTGGTTCTGTGTAGAAGTTCCTGATGGCTGAGAGTTAGTTACTACTCACCTTTTGATCTCTATATGCATTGTCAACTGCCTCTTGGCACTCCAAGTAGCTAGGGAAGTCCTTTCCAACAAGGAAATAATCAGCACGACCATAGCCTTCATTCCCTTCCAAGGATCCCATCAATTCTTCATAGTTGTAGGGGCCAAAAACACCACTTCTTACATATGCCTTAACTTCTTCAAATCGAGGGTCCGGTACAAACTGCATATATTATGGAACAGACATAGAAGATTGTGATTATGATAATTCCACTTGATTCGATTTAAATGACTACAGAAGCCAAATTTTATATATTTTATACCTTAGCTTTGCACCAAATTAAGTTAATATAAAATTTAAGAATGCATCCTCTGGTATCAGAGCGGATTAATTAGCAGAATATGAGATTCTGATTCTTCTGAATTTGCTTAAGCTTTTACAGTAACTGCCAGTGGTTTATGTTTCTCTTTAACAAATGCTATTCTCACAAATATGACACATGGAAGAGTATGAAAGAAAATAAGAAGTAAAAACAAATAAATAAATATTGAGTCATGTATTCTAGTTTCTTTTCAAACTTACCTCTCCCTCGGCTCTTTCTTTCCGTAGCCCAGCAATCTCGTGAGCTCGTGCACCAAACAGAAAGAAGTTATCTTCTCCAACCTCTTCTCTTATTTCAACATTAGCCCCATCAAGGGTTCCAATAAGTATACATCCATTCATAGCAAATTTCATGTTGCTTGTTCCACTGGCTTCCATCCCAGCCGTGCTGAATGAGAAAGATACAGATAAGAGAGAAGTCAGAAACAAAAGCAGACAATGATGGTGATAGAAAATGAATTCAAATTAGGAATTAATAGAATACAAAACCGAAAAATATAACTTCCAACCAGAAGTAAATCATTTTGTTCTTTGATACCTGATGTGCTGGGACAACTCACTGCCAGGAATTAGCATTTCAGCAACACTGACATTGTAATCAGGAACAAATACAACCTAAACATTAAGACAAATTCCAAGATTAATCTTATGACGCAGCAGGGGGAAAAGTGTAGGCTAGTCTAATTCCCTTCATCTTGAATTATTTTATCTTTTCCTTGGAATGACTATAATGAACATCACACTCTGTCTAGTTATCTATTGCCCAAGTCGAATCATACCTTCAAAAGATCTCCAATCTCTGGATCATGATTGACAGTAGCTCCTACATCTGTGATGAATTTTACAATCCTCTTGGCTTGAACATATGTTGCAAATGCTTTCCCACCAAAAATACAAACCCGAGGGACAAATCCTTGATTTCTTTCCTCAGCACTCATTTCCTTCATCTTTTTGTAGCGATAAACAATTCCCATGATATTCAGTAACTGCCTTTTGTATTCATGAATGCGCTTCACCTGAAAATGAATTTTCTTTCTCAAACCATGAACTAAGTGTGGAAAACATGACATTGGAATTTTAGTGGCTGTCTCAACTGTCCAACTAGGATTTCATGCAAGAATTTTATCCTCTTGACTGCCTTTGACAAATAAAAAGTTGGAGTGTGCCCAGTTAAGCAATTTAATTATATTGTGTGTTAAGTATCACCTGTGTATTTGTGGAGAAAATCTTACATCCTCTGAAAGTACTACATTTAGCCAATGGAAACATAAGATAGAGAAATTGAATAGCCTTAAATAAAAAATTAGGTAGTTGACAGAAGAAACACACTTCAAGTATGTTGATGAGTTTTCAGCAAATAATAGGGCAGAGTTCATTATCTGGTATAGTGAATTGTGAGACTGTATCCTAACTACAAGAGTTTCCAGAGCGATACTTAGAAGAAGACTGTGATCCTTCATGTGTGCACATTACATGGAATTGTAAAATTAAATAAGTAGCCATCAAAAGTACATAACTTTATGAATTATGTATTCGTGAGTTTTTTCAGTTATATTGAGATATTAAGCAAGAATTATCATCCATTCCTTGAAAAAGATGCAAATAAATACTCCAGAACAGGAGAAGAAAGAAATGAAGCGCTTGGTGGTAGAAAACCAACCTGTACATCAAACATCGCATTTGGGCTGACATCATAACCAGTTCTTTCTTTGAGAAATGACGCAACCTTAATCTTGTTTCTTCTCTTTGCTTCCATCCATTCTGATTGTAGATCCTCATTATCTGCAAACTGTTGAAAGATTCATTCATAAGAAAATAACATAGGAACTAAGAAATTAATATATAGACTGTTCTTGAAAATTGTTAAGTGGCATTTAATCAATGAATCACCTGTAATGCTTGCTGCCATTAAATTACAAATACCAGTCATGCTTAGACATTCATTAGTCAGTTATGAAGGTTAAATCATTTTACTTTCAAATTACCTAAATTACATACTGTTCATAAGGCCTAGCTAAATTAATATACCTTGCGAAGTATAGTCAATTTCTCAAGATCTGTTACCCAGTCTTCTGTTCCAATCCACTTGGTTATGATTTTACTAAGATCAGGATTACAAAAACGGATCCATCTTCTAGGGGTCACCCCATTTGTTTTGTTCTGAAATTTCTCAGGCCACAACTGTAAAATGTTAAATAATAAAGAAATCTGATGAGCATCTCATTTCCTGGATGAATATACAGAGAGATTCCAATCAGTTATTGTTCATGAAAACAAAGAAAATTCTGCTGGCATCATTACCTCGTAAAAGTCATTAAAAACTTCATCTTTCACAATCTCACTGTGAATCTCAGCTACTCCATTCACAGAAAATCCACCAACAACACATAGATTAGCCATGCGAACCATTGATGGCTGTTTTGGATCAACTTTGAATGTCCACTCTGTTTCCTTTTCAGTGTCCCCCTCAGCAGATGGGTCTTCATCATCATCATCATCTTCTTTTTCTTCTTCTTCTTCTTCATGTTTTTCTTCTTCTGATGCCTTTATATCAGTGTCATTAACTTCAATTTCCACCATAGGGTCAGTGGCAGGAATCTCTCTTGAGTTATTAATCAGCTCTACCACTGAGTTAGGCAACTCAATATTTTCTAGTATTCTCATCTTTCTGAGCTTTTGTTCCAACAAGTCAAGATCATTGGTCCCATACTCGGAAATAATTTCATGTGTCAACTGGTTAACAAAATAAAAAAAAGTATAGCATTAGATACAGATTTCATAAAGAATAATGAAAAAATGTGGCTGGTCACATGAACCAAGAACTATACATAGCATAACAATTTGGACCTGAAATCCTCCTAAGTTCTACAATATTACCTCTTCATCTATTGTTGTTATTATCTCTACATGTCGAGGAAGCAAATCCTGCAGAAGTTTCACACTCCATTTCTCTAGTGCCTCTGGTAGAACTGTGTGGTTTGTGTAAGCAACCGTTCTAACAGAAAAGCCATGAAGATAAGGGATCAGACCATGTATAAAGATCAAAGTAGTAATTAGTTAGCTACATTGGAAAGTGACACTGAAGAACTAGAGATGCATTAGAAATGTTATTACTGAGTAGCTGTGAATTTTATAGAATATTGTAACCAACTCTATTTGTATAAGTTGGCACAATGATCCTTGGAAAATATGGCTGAAGAAGTCTTCTAACACAGGAATTGCCCCAAGGATGAACAAAGAAACTTCAGAACAAAAAAATACACATTACTCCAGAAAGTACCTGCAAACAAGTAAATAATATTTGTAAAGACCAACTCTCCTAAAAGTAACACTTTTCCTCATGAAGCCCTCAGGCTTGAAGCTTGCACAAAGCACATGCCCATTTACCTCGTGGAATTGATGGAAGGGATTGAAACCATAAATTTTAAAGAACTGCTGTACTAGAAGTTTATTATTATATCTTTTAAATATAAACTGAATAGACAGATGATGCAAAGGGAAGCACCTTTTAGTAATATCCCAGGCTTTCTCCCAGTTTAAACCCTTTACATCCGCCAATATCCTGATCAGTTCTGGAATGCAGAGTGTTGGGTGAGTATCATTCATTTGGACCACCACTTTTTCTGGGAAGGTGTCCCAGTTTATGGTTTTCCCTGATCTCTTTTCAAAGTGTGCGATAATATCCTGGAGGGAGGCAGAGCACAAGGTATATTGCTGCTTCAATCGTAGGGTCTTTCCTTCAATTGATTCATCCCCAGGGTACAATACGTGGCAGATCTAAATGCAGTGTAGCATGAATAGTGAGCACCACTATGGAGACAGTTCACTGAACTTACTATGTATAAATGAAATGAAAAGAAACTATTTCAGACGAATGGTATATGAGATGGAGGTGCAAGAGCAATTTGAAACAAGAAAACATGATTTTCTTCATATGCATGTACTGCACTTCTCTGTAAAGTGGTGGACATATAGAACTTTCTGAATGCACCCTTAAAATTTCACAGACCTTCTCTGCATTTTTCATAGCAGCATATGCTTTGTCATGATCTCCAGCATTGAAAGCTTGCAAATCAAAATCTTCAGGTAAAACTTTAGTGGACCACAAACGCAGGTTAATGGTGGTTCTAGTTTTATATCCTGGTATTGGAACATCATAAGCAACAGCCAATATATTTTCTCCTCCAATCCACTGTTTACTTCCACCTGGCCCTGAGATAACTTCTCCATAGAATCTAACTGGATAAGAGACATCTTTTCTCGGAATTTCCCAGGGATTTCCCATCTGTAAAGAGACACTTTCACCATAAGAACTTGTAACATACTCAGAAATTGTTAGCCTTGCAAACCTCCCACATGCAGTAATAAGAGAATTCAAGAACAATAATGCATACAATACCTCAAGCCAGTTTTCAGCAACTTCCTCTTGACCGTCCTTTGTTATAAGTTGTTTGAATAAACCATACTTGTATCTAAGCCCATATCCCCATGCAGGGTAATTAAGAGTTGCTAAGGAGTCTAAAAAGCAAGAAGCAAGCCGGCCTAATCCCCATTCCCAAGGGCAGCATCTGGCTCCTGTGGATTGTCCATGAATATTTTCTTAGATAAGTAATTATTGACAGTATTTCCATAAAACTGTCACTGCTGAAGGGGTTATGTGATTCTGTAACTATTCCTCGTCTTTTAATGTTTTCATACAAGATGAATATATTGACTGATTAACTTAGATGATCCTTCCCTAACAATTTTTTAAATGTTTCTTCTTGGAAATCAAATATGAATGTATATTCTTTATTGTCTAGAAGCGTTGCTTACTGGCAGCAATAGAAGTATATTTGGATAATAACATTTCAAATCCTCAAGATGACAGATAACAAACTTGTAAAATGGACACAGACGCATTAGTCCTGCTCAAATTACTCTTACTTGCTACCAGCAAGACTAACCTGATGAATGATAGACAAATCTGGTAGCAAGACGTGAATCACATTATAGCTCCTAATAAAAGAAGAAAACACAGCAACTATGGAAAATTGTAGGGCGGTTAAACCTTATTAGCCACATCCTCTAAATTGTGACCCAGCTTTCTGAGAGCCTCACCATAAGGGCCTGAAAGTTGTAAATTTCCAATTGCATTTAGCAATGCCCTACCCTGCACAGTTATAGAAAGAGTAATGAAAATTAGTAAAGCATTCTTGCATTGAAAACGGCCTGTGCCTCAATAGTGAAAACTTAATATGAACCTGTAGATACTCCATAGACATATAATAAGCTTGCTTAACATTCATCCTCTCATAATAGTCATATGTTGCATTCCAATTTATGATGAGGGAATCACGAACACTCTCTGCAGTCGCATAGAAAGCCTTACTGAGCTCAAATTTCTCTAGAGAAAGATGGAGTGAACTCAGCATGGTACTTGATGCTTGCAGCAATAGATGCAGAATCTGGTACAAATTTATCTAAAGTTCCTGCAAGTGCTAAGCAAGAAAGACTTAATACTTAGAGCCATATATGCAGAAAATAGCAAACAATATTGTAGGATCATATCACTTATAAATATTGGATGTTTTAGTTCAACAGAAACCTAAAGATGATGTGTTAGTATCCTTATTACTTCAAGAGGACACTGCTAGATTAACTTTGTAATTGCATAAGAGAGATACTAGTTTGGTTAACTGAATGAATAAACACCTAATTCGTCCACCTAGTTCAAGGTTTCAACTTTCAACATTAATGCCATCAAGATACTAGGAAACTAGATTGGTATGAAAAGCAAAACCATATGAGAAAAACAGTGTGCTAACTAGTACAGCCCAACAATCTCATGATAATATAATGTTTTTGCGCTTTGTGATATAAGTTACAATTCCTGAATCTATGTAGCACACCATAA
Source organism: Dalbergia oliveri (assembly GCA_030441495.1). Lineage (NCBI taxonomy): Eukaryota > Viridiplantae > Streptophyta > Magnoliopsida > Fabales > Fabaceae > Dalbergia > Dalbergia oliveri. The sequence continues at coordinate 33,127,631 of JAMLFY010000002.1, read as the reverse complement.
GAAAGCTTCTAATCGATTAAATCCCGTGAGTATGTGCATTGACCCTTTAACTCAGTACGTGGCTCAAAGATGACCATGTTTTCCCACCTCTTGCTGCTGAAAACCTTTCAAAACAGTGCACTAGTACCCAAATTAAACACAGAAAAATTTCCCCAAAATTAAAACTCTTACAAGGCTAACCGAAAAATGTATAACTACCTGAACTATAAACATGAGTTTTCTGAAATATCTATTCAGAATGAAAATAACTCAACTCAAGAAATGAAGCAAGTGAGAAAGCATGAGAAAATGACGTCAAGAAGCAAGCAACCTTGTTCAGTGAGTGGTTCATTCAGTTCCTGCTTTTTATCACTGGCAATATTCTTCACGCAGAGCTTTCTTATTGCCCATCTGAAACTGGACTTTCTGATGACAAACAAGTGGCAAATATTCTCTCTTTGGCTGAAACTGGTGAGGCTTGACTTGGAATTGGGGTGTAAAGGTGGGTTGGAACGCCTGAAGGTAGTTGAGAAGGGTAGAGCAGCCATAGCTACAACAACAAGGCTTTCATTCAGTGTGTGCCTCAGAAAGTAGGAACACTCAGAAAAAGAAGTAATGCTACTCTGTGGTAATGTTGTGGCTTGTGAGGAAGAAAAAGCAAAAATGAGTGAAAGAGGAAGTGTGTGTTTGTCTTCTTATCCTTATATTTAACTGATATCTTACAATTTGGAGACAGTGCTCATTTCATGTTGAACACGAGCCAAAATATAGTTTTGTCGCTATCCCTACTCCTTCTGTGAGAATGGTTTTCTTTGGTTTTGATGAAAGTTAATATTCATTTTATTCTTTGATTTTTTATTTATAAATTATTTTAGGTCACAACTTTTAAAATAAGTTAAATTAATCTCTAACATTATAAAATATGAATCATATATTAGTCAACTCATTCTTATTTAATATTCTATTAATTAAATGATGATAAATAAGGTTAAGTAAATACCTTAATATACTATATGTCATTTGAAATAGAATCAAGTTTAAAATAACTTTTTTAGTATTTAAAATTATATAAAATATATCATTTAAATATTTATTATAAATTATAAAATGACTTATTTATGTAATTTTATATATTAAAATAAGTTATTTTAAACTTCACTCTATTTCAAATTACATAAATATGATAAGATATCACTTAACATTATAGATCATCATTTAATTGATAAAATATTAAACAAAATGAAATAAGAGACCAACTTGACATATTTTATAATATTAGAGATTAATTTAACTCATTTTAAAAGTCAAACTAAAATAACAAGTAAAAAGTTCAAACTAAAATAATCATTGCCTCATTTTCATTCACACCCAAATGCGTCTGCATGGAACTAGTTAATGACCAAACCACCCCTCCGATATTTCTGGGTTTCTGCCTCACCCATTTGTTCATTTGGGTCTTTCACATTTCTTATCCACATATGATTCTGCACACTGACTTCTTGTCCGAAATCCGAATATGCCACTTGGACAGCAAAACAATGCTTGCTACATTCCGTCCCTGTCACATGGTCGCCCTCCACCCCTTACAAGCACATGGATTGTGCTAGAATTCATGGATCTCATGTTGATTGGTGAATGATCTGAATATTAATACTAGTGTTAGTGACTAGAGGCTTATCTGATCACAGCATACAAAATTTAAAGACCATTTTGGCAACCTTCAAATTTTTTGCATTCATTCCTGACTTCACTCAAAGAAACCACAGAATATTCTATATCTGCACTTTTTTGAACTAGCTCTTGGAACATTGTTTTTGAGTAAAGCATCTTCTGTATCAGAAAATGATGGGTTGACAACTAAATACAATATTTCTATACTTTTCACTTTATCACCATTAAATGTAATCAATAAGTGGGATGAATGAGAATTATATTTAATGGTAATAAAGTGTAAAGTATAGGAATATTGTTGTATTTTATTGTGAACCTGTCATTCCTCTTACTACATCTGCACGCTTTTGACTAACTCTTCGTACATAGTATTCATGTAAATCGAATCCGAAGATCGGCAGATATAAAAGGAAAGAGAGAGAATCGTTTATTTCAATAATTACATTGGCGTCATTCATCTTACTCGTTTTGTTTGTAACACAAGTATAGTCTCATCCAACAGATCACTACCTATTGTATAGTACAACAACACAAATCCCAGCAAGGGTTGCCCTAAATGGCATAATTCGGTAAAAATAAAATTGCATATGTACAAAGATAAATCCTCAAGCAGATCAGGTGGCAGTTTACGTGTCTTTAAACTTTTAATCAAACAAATAACAGTGATGTGGTACCATCTCACAATACTATACTAAACCTTCATGCCCATTTAAAAAACTGGTAAACAGTAATATATTTTTCAAATTTCCTCAGTCTTCACGGGAGTCCAATCACTCCTGGCCTCAGATTTCTTCCTGGCGTGTGAAATGAAACCAACAATATAACCCATAAAGGCCCCAAGCACCAACACACTTCCTCCCTGGACATACCAGGACAATGGGGATTTCATAATCCCAGCTTCAGCTTTGACTACACCGACACCTCCATTCCCATTACCACTCAGAACTTCACCAGATGCCAGAATTTCCACCATATCATGCACCTCACCATCATGGTTTCCGACATAGGAAAACACAAGCTTCTCCTTTGTAGCCACCAGTCTAGTGTATCCAAACTCGCCCCACGGTACAGAGACCGTTTCGGTTGAGGGAAGATTGGGTCATCAGGATGGTCTGGTCTAGGTTCCCATATGGGTTGCCAGTCTGCCCTGCCATTCCAATAACAACATGAACAGTAAATGCTACTTTGTCCCCTGCTTTGCGATGGACGTTACTGCCACAAGTGAAGTTATTCAGCGGACAAAATCTCTCATATCTGTGAACATGACCCCAGAGAGCAAGGGTCACATTGTTATTCACCAACAGAGGCTCCAAGTGCTCAAGCATCTTTCCCCTTAACGCGGCATCCCTATTTTCATGGCTTGTTGTGTACATGGGCCGGTGCCCCTGGACCACAACAAAAGGAGTCTTCTTCCTGTCAACAGATTCCAAATCATGCTTTAAGAAGTTATACTGGTTGCTCCCAGGAAGAAAATTGGTCTCTGTGGAGATATACACAAAATGTACTGCTCCCATATCAAATGAGTAATAAAGATTCCGAGTTGCTGGGGCCTCAGTTCCTGTGGATTCTGAAGAGTTTCCAGGCATATTGAACCTCAAACTGTAGGGTACCCCACACTCGCCACCCCCATCTTTTCCATAGCTAGCCCAATCAGGTTTCCATGGCTGTAAAGGCCAGTCATACTCATGATTGCCGATGCAAACATGGTATGCCACTTTGCTTGCAACAGGTTCGATCTGCGTGAAAAAATGATCCCACAACCATGCATAACCTCTTGCATAACTAATGTCTCCAATGTGTGAGACAAAGGCGGGCTTGTCACCAAGTGCTTCAACGTCACGTAGGATCCACTTCATTGTTGATATGCTTTCATCCTGTGTTCGCAAAAAAGTATGGTATGACGTAGCTGTTCCCATGTCTCCAAAGAGGAAAGCTATTGTTTCATCCGAATCACTATTCCTCGACACAAAGCTATGAGTTGCACTCCAACCTCCATCATCAATTCCAACCTAATACAGACAAAAGACCATGATCTCAATCATTTTAATAAGGGGTTCTGCCTACCACAAGCTATGCAGTTAAACAAACTTTAAGGCCTCAATGTAATATATACCCCTTCCATATCTTATAACCAGTTGCTACGGACGAGAATTTTGTCCCATTTTATCCATTTTCAAACTTCGCCCTTGAAGTTAATTAGTGGGAGAATAGATTAGTACAGTTATTATGACAATGTATTTGAGTACTTGGGTAATTCAATCTAATGCAATTAATTAACTCATAACTGAAACTACTTAATGACTTTCCCAATTATTGTTCAACAAAATTAAACCCCAATCAAATGCAATTAATCAACTCATAACTGAAACTGCTTAATGACTTTCCTAATTATTGTTCAACAAACTTAAACCCCATAAAAAATAAAGACTACAGTTATGGAGAAATTCTAAAAGTTGAAAAATGTGAACGAAGAAAACTAACCTATACCAATGCTAATTAAAAGGTGAAAACTCCATCAACAAATAGAGAATTTAATTTCTATGCACTAACGATGTAAACATTTTTTATACTGCCATCTAATCAAATCATTCCATTTGCATGACTTGTCACGTAATGGGTGTGGGACTAAACCACTTCTGCTATGTGGCAATACGTGATTAGATGACTCCGTACCTAGGAATTAAACTCATAAATAAGCTTTTCATAAAGCACGAATTTAGCACAGCAAGCAAACTCAACCAATTAACGAGGTCATCAAAAGTAAACCAACAAGATAAAATCACCATTCTGCTTCACGACAGTACTGCAACACAATTGGAATTGAAACAATCAGATCACAGTATAGTCCCCACATCAGAATACAACAAAGCCTTTTTTTAAAATTTTTCTACTAAGTGAGCTAACCATCATGCACCATCATAAATCATTCATGTCACCTATATCAAACTATATATTCATAAACAATCCATTTAAATTTATCTCCAAAACTACCGAAAATATAGAAACCTAATAATTTGAAGAAGAAAAACTCAACGAAATACCTTGTAATAGTATTTGACCCCTTTCTTCAAACCAGTCAAGAGGGCATCGTGGACGTAACCGGGATCCCTCCACCCGACGCTGGAGTTGGCGGGCGCGTCGCACATGTGCTCCCTCTCATACCTCCTCACGCGCGCAACCGCCACGCGCTCCATCTTCCCCTCATCTTCCCGTACCTCACGTACGTCTCCCACGGCTCCTCGTCACGTACATCACGCGCATCGCATCCTCCTCATCCGCGAACGCCAGGTGGATCTGACCGGTCCACGACCCGACCCGAACCCGACCTCGCCAGAGGACGCCATCAGGTGCTTCGTCCCCGGGAGCGGGTTGTGGTCGTGGTCGCGGCGCTTCGGGCTGATCTCCGACCGGGTCCACCGGAAGATTCGGAACGAGTAGTTGGATCGGAGGTCGACGAGAGGGATGGAGAGGGAACCCGACCCGGATTGCCATGACGGGGACTCGTTGAGGAAGCGGTACCCGATGAAGTTGTCGTGGGCGGAGGTGGGAGGGAGTAGATGCCAAGCCAGTCGAGATCGGAGGGGGAGTCAACGCCCCGCCACCGCACGGTCACGGCGTCGCCGGAGTTTGAGAGCGTGGCGGGGGTCGTGGAGAGAGTGGGCTTGGATCGGGTCGGGGCTGAGTTCGAGATTAGGATGAGGATTGGGAATAGGATTAACGAGAGTGTTGCCTGGGAAGAAGAAATCATGGCGTTTGGTTTTGTTTTGTTTGTTCAGTGTGTGTGTCAGGACTTTGGAGTTGTAATATGGGTGATGAGAATTTGAGATGATCTTTTGTTATTGTTATTTGATTTTTTTTTTTTTTCGCAAGATGATTGGTTGCTACATTGATTATTTGGCTGAGACAAGAGATAATTGATGGTATCCTTTTATGTAACAAAGCTATAAAGAGACGGTATTCTTTTAAAATTAAATGGTATATTCTGCAAGGTTATCCTAGATTACAAATATCTTGGAAAAACATTTTTTAAGATATGATTGGTTAGTTATCGTATTTTATCTCTAGGGTTGAATTGTTATCTAATACTTATAGTTTAGGAACTGTTGTTACTTGCAACCGTGCATCAAATGTATGGAGTAGTTTTGTTGATTTGATTTGTGTTTTTAAATTATTTTAGAGCGAGATGTTAGGACTTAATAGGGGAGATTTTTATTTATGATTTGAATTCTGTTTGAGTAAATAATTTATTTAAATTCATATATAAAAATAATTTTTAAAATGTAATTTATGAATAAATTATTTTATATTCAAATATATAATAATAAAAATATTTATTTTTAGTATTTTAAAAAATACTTTTTAAGAAGTTATATATTTTAATTTTTTAAAAAATATTAAGAGTAACTTTTAAATAAATAATAAGATATTTAATCAAAAAATAAAAGTATAACTTCTAACTTTTAAAAAATTTAAAAAAAATCAAAAGTTATAATATCGAAACAATCCTTGATATCTCCCGTTGATGACTTCAGCTTCCGGGTCAATGAAATTTTCATAGAACCTATAACACGAAAAGGTATTGATATCTTATTTTGTGATTTGATGCACTAAATTTAAATCAAACTTCACATCTTATCGAACTTTTCAAAATAATAATAATAATAAGAATTTAATTTTAATTTACTTTATTCAATCAAAATATTTAGTTTGGATGACTTTTTATGTAGTGAGAATAAAAATCAACTATTATGATTTATGTGACAATACATTATTGGATACTATATAAAAAAATTTACACCGTCAGCATAATAATTAAATCCTAATAATAATAATCCACCCTATCAAATTTGAGATTGATCATTTTAATATAACTTGATTTTCAGGGGACTTTATACGTATATAGAAATATAGCTACTCTTCTACTTTCTCCTCACTTCTTTTATTATAAAAATTTCCTTTCAATCTCAGAATTCTTTTGTCTTTGTTCTTTCACTTTCTTCTCTATTTTACGTACTTTTTTCTCTTGCAATCATGAGGAGCAAAGAGGTTTTGAAAGATTTGTTTAGCGAAAATGTCAGATAGTAAATCATTTGAGACAATGTCTTCCAAGAAATCCACTAGGTTTTACCGTTTCGGTATCATTGCTTGCACCACAATTTTATAGTGAAGAGGAATTGGCTCAACTACATAATCTTCGCATCATGGAGGAAGAAGATGTTACAAAAGCTATAGAAGAATGAAAAGAGAATTACTCAAAAGAGGCATCATCAAATTGAAAATATGCCCGAAGAAGAAACCGTTAGATCAATAAAAAAGAAACCAAGATTGAAGATTGTCCAAGAACTCGAGACCACCATCACCATTGTTGTTGCCATCTTTGCCACCACCTCCTCCAACACTGCCACTATCGCCTCCTGACGGATCCAGCAAAATTAGGTGATGAAAGAAAAAATAATGCATAAGTATGATGAAAATATTTCACATAATTTTTATCTTGATGTGGGGTTAAAATTATAAAATAATGGGGACAAAATGATTATACATTTAAATACTTCTAATAAAAATTTTATATTCTAGTAGGGGCATAATCTCCTTCTCTCTTGTGCATAGATTTGCCCCTTCTACCTCCTCTCTTTTACCACCACCTCCTTCACCCCTATCTCCTCCATTATCGCCTCCTCAACTACCATCTCTTCCACCATTGCCTCCTCCTTCACCACAACCTCCTCCACCACAATCGCCTCCTTTTTCAACACCAACTCCTCCACAGCCGCCACCACCCAAGTTGCCTATTCAATTCCTTAATCGAGTTAGAGAGTTGAATGGTAGTGATGTTAGATTTCTTATGCACAAAACACTTTTCTACTCTGATATTGATGGGGATAAAAATCGCTTATCAATGCCATTAAGTGATATTAAGTGTGATTTTCTTACTCAAGCGAACAAGACACTATTAGATGAAAGAAATACCAAGAAGCATCTTCTTGGTGTGGAAGTGATCGCATTAGACGCATGCCTGAGAGAATTTACTTTGACATTAAAAAAAGTGGAACATGACAAAGGCAAGTACTTACAACTTAGTGAAAAATTGGAAATATGTTGCATCTCACAATGGGTTGGAAAAATATCATAAATTTCACATATGGTCTTTTAGAGTAGAAGACAAGCTGTACTTATATTAAACAAACTTTGAATAGTATTGTTTATGAAATTGACATAAATGTAGACAGAATTTTATTAAATTTAAATTTGGATTCTTTTTATAATTATTATTTCATATATTTGTGTGTGATATATATGTGTCTGTATGTAATTTTCTTCTGTGATCAAATGCAATCTGTGACAATAATGACATATTAATCTACCCTATTTGAAGGGTGGAAAGCGTATCTATATAGTTTTCTTTTTTAAAAAATTTATATGTACTCTTAATTACACCGTGCTTGATTTGACGTTCATGAGATTTAACTATTTTTCTTCACTAATTAACACGAAGTGCACTTGATTGGCCTTGATGGAGCACTTTCCTTCACAGCCCACTTGCTTGGCCTTGATGATGGCAATATCGAAGAGGCCAGGTGAGTGGATGCCATGCATGGTTAAACAAATAATGTTTCAAATTTTGCTTTGTGTACTGCAAATGGTATTCCAAATAGTCCAAACCAAACATGAAGATAAATATGCCACAGGAGGATGTCATAAAGATAATTATTGGCAATATTTGATCTACTATACTGAATTATTGAGGATGTCGTGGTGCAGATTTTTTGAACAATACTGATCTGCTATAGCATAGGTGATAAATAGACTAAGATGAAACAAATTGTAAATATATGGGGATTGGGGATTTAGCATATATATATATATCTATATATATATATATATATATATGCAATTATCGATGTAAAAAAATCACAAAATGCAGTGCATATTCTTGCAAGTATTCTCACTCTTTTTAATGCGATCGTCAAATAATTCACCTATGCGCACTTTACTTAATACTTATATATTTATACCTTATATTAACACCTTAAGCTAGCCATTATCAAGTCGTACTATGGCATAATCTTTGCTTTTGAAAAGTACACAAGTAGAGTTTGGACTGTAATGATTCATGGCCAAATCTGTAGTATTAGTCATATTTTTTTTTTCCTTTTGGTTTTTAATTCTCAATCCCTCTACAAGTTAAAAAGTATATTTTTTTCCGTTTGCTAGTAAACCAAAACAAGATGTGTTAATGAGAAGGAAATCAATTTAGGTATACGTCATGAACATGTACACAGCAGTGAGTCAAACACAACCATCCATGCATCAGCCTAAAATACATACCATTTCCCGGTCTGGATCTGCCAACTCAAACTCTCTATCTTGTATTTGGCTATAATAGGACAAGGAAAGCATAACCAACATTTTGAATTGCAAGTTGACGTATTCACAACACAATTACACATCGAATATATCATTCATTCACATTAGTACATTACACCATGATGCACAGCCCCAACACCTACATATAAACTTCGTGACTCAATTTGATGAGAGATGGGTCTCATATTGCTGACACAAAAAACACCCAAAACCCCCCATAATTAATTGAGTGAGGCCCCCTTCCGTTTTCTCGGCAATTATATCACTTCATGTGTCTCTTGCTCCTCATTAATATATACATACTTTCATATCTTGTGCATGCTAATGTCATCGATCCCTCTCTTCTCTTTTTCCATCACTCTCTAACACAACCAAACCATTACTCTCTCTCTCTCTAGTCTCTAGTCTCCAGTCTCTTGCATTCTGTTTCAGCAATGAAGAACTCTTTGTCTTCACTTCTCATCACCCTCTTGGCTCTCCTCTTTCTCTTCTTCTTTGTCTCCCCAGCAAATTGCAGGCTTCACACCGCTCCTCTTGTTCCACCTTCAAGTTCATCAAGAAACACACACCTCCACCGTTATTGTGATTCTTTTTCTAGAAGAAAGCCACGTTCCTTGTGCATTGAACTTCAAAGAAAACACCACAACTTGCGTCCACTTCCACCCCTGGCAGCAAATGAGGTTGACCCAACATATGCAGAGAAGAGACTAGTCCCCTCTGGACCAAACCCACTTCACAACTGATATATGATTCAACCAATTCCCTTGCTAGATTCATCTAGTCACTACTATTATATATATATACACAGGCAACACATTAAGGTATTATCTTTAATACGTATAACTTAAATTTGATCCCACCCTTTTCTGTGCTAGGCGAAACCCATTTGCTTGTTTTCTTCACATTTTGCAAGTGATCTGTCACCACTTTAATTTCTTGGTATGCTTTTTATGGGTCTTATACCCTATAGTAGTCTACACACTAGCTTCAATTCCCCTTGTTCAGGTTGTTGAATACCAAGAAGAGGATCTATACGCCAATGGCTGGCTAGATGCAGAAAGAGACGATCTTTAGCAAGGATGGATTCTCCGGAATTGAGATTAATTAATTCCTCGATCAGATCCTTAGTGTGTTAGTTCAATCTTTTTTCCTTTCTTTAATATTTACTTGTGACCGAACTTGTATAAGTGTATAACGTTAGAGTTTTGTGTGTGGAACTTTTTCTTTTTTTCTTTTTTCTCTTTTGCCCTTTAGTAATGAGGGCAATTAATTAATTCCCATTTCCATGCTTGTTTTTGGTTTTTCTGTCTCTCAATTTAGCTAGAGCCACACACGGATATAATGTGTGTGAGAGAAGGTAGAGAATTTTGTAGAAAGAAGAGCTGAATCTGAAAACAGTCATGGAAATGGTAAAAGAATATGGTTGGAACTTGGAGGTGGAGTTCAGGGGTAACCCATGAGTTTCATTAATATGGAGCTACCAAAAGGCTAGGACGTATCTATTTATGGCTAGTACTGCTCGGATTCTGAGGTCAAAATGGGCTCATTCTTCATGCCATGTCAGTCAACAACACTTTTTCTTTTAAGAAAATTTTAAATATATTCATGTATAGTTGGACTTGGTATCTGAATTAATGAATAGTATATGACATAGTATGTTGCTTTTACTATGCTTATATCGTATTTTGCTTTTGACTAGAACATTTGGCCATGTAGTTTGTGTTCATGATATTTCACAGCGTTTATCTCTTCTGTAAAAAATATTATTTTAACACCAAAAATTGATATTCAATTGAAACACATACTGCATTACTATTATATGTGATAGTGATCCAATTTTCACTTTTTATCGATCACATTCAATAATAATGAAATGAATATTCCAATTAAATATCTATTTTTAGGTATTAGAATAATAATATTAGTATCCTAATTAAATCTATCCAATGCGAAAATGGGTGTTTGGATCATTTTCAATGTAAAACGTGGTTTGCATATTGCCGCTAAAATTACCTTAGGAGATATTGTTCTACTAATAAAATTTAACAATTCACATTTAATTTATATATGAATTTAATTGGAATATACTGATAATGAATATGTAAAATATATATATATATATATATTCATTTAATCATATGATACCATATTAGTAAATATTGTTACTTTTTATCCTATTACTTAAAAAATTATATAAAATAAGAGATTTGATTGGATGACAATATAAAAAACTCCTTTATATTATTGGGGCATCAAATTAAACTCTTTACATATACTCACAACAAAAATGGGTTACATTAGCCTTATTCAAGATATAATTACCCATAAGATCTAGTGAAAGTAGTGATTTATTATGAGAGTGAGATGAGCAAATCTTAGCCATAAATCATACATGGACGGTCATGATTAAAAGTCATAAATAGTAATTAATGATTACGTGATTATTTAAAAATGTCACTTGATTTTATATTTTAATCTTGATCATTCATGTAAGATCTAACGATCTAAATTTACTCCTCTCACTCTCACAATAAATCATCACTCTCACTTGAATTATTTCTTATATATATATGTATAAGGAACGTATCATATGAGAAGAATGATTTATTGTAAGAATGAGAGGAATAAATATTGACCATTGGATCTTACATGAATAGTTAAGATTAAAATATAAAGCCATGTGATTTTTTTAAATAAGCATGTAACCATTAATTACAATTATATTAATCAACTTTAATCCTAACTATTCATGTATGGTTATATGACCCGATTTCTTCTCTCTCTCTCTCATAATAAATCACCCTCCTATATATATATATATATATATATATATATATATATATTTGAGTTGTTACACTTAGTTGCAAGAATTATTTATGACATAAACAATTCAGAACCTTTGCATTATGGTATGTTTGTATGATTAAAGAAAATAAGAGGAAAGAAAATGAAGAGAAAAATATGTTTTCGTTCCTATTGTTTGGACAAAGAGAGAATAGAAGATAAAATGAGTAAAAAAAATAATATATTGGTTGAATTTAATTTGTAAACACTTTTAAAAAACTAAATGAATAAATAAATAATTTTATAATAATATTAATAAATAATTTAATTTATGGATACTTAAAATTTAAAATTTACTTTGAAATTTCTGTTTATATAAAAATAAATGTTATATAAGTTTTTAAATTTAATTAATACTTTAATTAGGGACATTAATGTAATTTAGATCGCTTTCTTCTACGAAATCCCATTTTGTGCACAATAGCAGAGAAAAAATTTCAATGGGACCATATTATTTTTCTCTCATATGTCTCAATTTCATCTTTTCCAAATGATAGAAGACCGTACATCTTACTTTTCTCTTTCTCACTTTTCCTTCATCTACTTCTCTTTTAGGTGGTTTCTCATATGAAGCTGTGATAAAAGCTTCATCAATCAAGCCCTTGTGTGACTCAACAACTATTCTGCACATGGCTAGTGCACCACAACAAAGTGAAACTTGTTAATCATGTGATTAGTTTTGATTTGGAGCAAATTCTACCCGCACCAATTTAGGAAAGTGTATAATGTATTAAAAAAAGGAGTCCCCTTTTACAAAAAAAAAAAAACAAAGAAAGAAAATTGAGCCTACCATGCTGCATTACTTCCTTTTAGGCAATATCTGTAATATTTATCACATCTAGCACGCTACATATTGTCATTCCAATGTAAGTATAACACCCGACATGTAAATATTATCGCTTTGGGCCTAACTAGGCGTCCCTCATGGATTTGCTCTTCACTCCTCTTAAGGGAAAACACGTTTGCATGTGGGAGGTATCTACACCCTTATAAGACATGCTTTGTTCCCTCTCCAACCACTAGTTCCACCCTTTCTAGTGGGGCCCAACGTCCTCGCTGATTGGCATATCGATCCTGGATCGCTGATACTATCTGGAACATCTGTCATATGAGCGAGCTACGTATCACGAACTAGCCCTACATTATCCCCATGCAGACGCATTTTCCCCTTAAAAGGGGAAGAGCAAATCCATGAGGGCGTCCAGTAGGCCCAAAGTAGACAATATTAGCATGTCGGGTGTTACACTCACACTAGGGACAGCAATATGTAGCGCACCCAATGTGACAGATATTACAAATATATCAAAGCCAATCCCGAGATCGTGTGCCAACCAACGGGACGCTGGGCCCCACTAGGAAGGGTGGAACTAGTTCCATATCGTTGGAGGGAACAATGCATGCCTTATAAGGTGTAGATACTTCCCCCATACAGCACGTTTCCCCTTGAGAGGAGGTTAGGCCCCAAAGCGGATAATATTTGCATGCCGGGTGTTATATTCACACTAGGAATGGCGATACGTAACGCGTCTAGATGTGACAAATGCTACATATGGTATTTATTGCCCCCAAGATCGGTGTGATGTGATGGATGTTACAGATATCAGAGCCGGTCCGGATCGTGACAATCAGCGAGGACACTGGGCCCTACTAGGAGGGGTCCAACTAGTCCCACATCGATTCGGAGGGAACGAACATGCCTTATAAGGTGTGGATACCTCTCCATGCAAATGCATTTTCCCTTTGAGCGAGGGGAGAGAGTAAGTCCGTGTAGGAGCACCCATTTAGGCCCCAAAGTTGATAATATCTACATATCAGATGTTACGCTCATATTAGGACGCGATACGCAGCGTGCCCAGATGTTACGGATGGTATCAGAGCCAGTCTCAGGATCGGTGTGCCAGCCCAAGGAAGCTAGGCTCCTACTAGAAGGGGTGAAACTAGCCCACATCGGTTGAAGAGGGAATGAAACATGTCTTATGAGGGTGTGGATAATATCTGCATGTCGGGTGTTACACTTATACAGGGATGACGATATGTAGTGCGCCCAGATGTGACAGATGCTGCAATATCTTTCTTGCCACTAGTTCATCCTCTGAGGACCATCGCACGTTCGAACCACCGCGCCACATTGCTCCATCGCATCGTAGACCAAAGATAGAAGAAACTAGCGCCATCCAATCTGCAATTTGAACTCTACACTCAACAACCTTTTGAATTGTAGATCCAGCCTAGGCGTCTCACCCCATCCGACTAAGTTAAAAGTTGAGCACCGTCGTCATTCTCCTCACTATGCCATGGTAGTCGCTAGTCATCCATCGTAGGTAGCTATGGACCGTGATGTTGTCGTGTCACTGTGTCTATGACCGTCTCGATTGTCGCTTCACGAGATGGGGAGAAAGCCTATCCTCCTGCTATCGGGCGGCCATGCTTGGGGTGTTGGTGACCTCAGAGTGCTCACAACAACCCGGCACTAATGTCAATGAAAAATGGAACCTTGACCGCCAAAATAAAAAACAATCTCCTTTGCATGGGGAACCAAATTTTCCATGTGTTCTAACTATGAGTGAAGTATACAAACAACAGCAGCCACACTAGTTAAAATGGTTGAAAATGCACAAAGATTTCAAAAATTGGGGACAAATTTTGGTCTACAGTGGTCGAATAGCAATAGTAACAGGGTGTTAACTGTTCAAATCTAGGAACTTCATTTGCAAATAAAAAAAAAAAAAACCATTTTGCAATATCAAAAAACTGAACACAAGATAATTTTTATAATTTTGAAAAAATAACCATCCGGTGGTCCAAAACATAATAGAACCATATTATACGGCACCTTTTTTATAATTGCATAGTACAACAAGACGTGTTATGAATCCATTGATCCACTTCACAGCTTTATTGATGAAGTGATTATCACAACAGAATGCACTTTTCTTTTAAACTAAATGATCGCTTGGAGTATGTGGTTGAACTTATAAACAGTCAAACACCTTGCATGCATACTCTTCCACTAGACTTATGTGGCATTGTCTTTTTATTGGATTAAAGGAATGAACAAAATGCATTAATTTAAAGGTATGTTTCTGATTTAGGATTTTGGAGGGAAGGAAATGGATGAGAAGGAAGAATTTACAATATAACTTTATATTATAAACTCTTTATTTACCTTCTTCCCTTCCAAAATTCAAATTCACAAACATACTCTAATAAAATTTTCTATCATTCTCTTGGTGGAACTGCATCTTTTCTCTATAACATGACTCCAACCACGATCTTTTTCTCTCTTCTTCTCTCTCTCATCCACCCATGAAAAATCAAAGGCATACATATGATGTGCAGTAAATCCACTCTTCCTCTGGGAGAGGTAAAGAATAGCTCCTAATTTAAGATGGAATAGTTTTGCCTTGAGCTTTAGACTTTCTTCAAGGACTCAACCTCTATTGCATCATTTTCCCCCTTTCTTCTTTTTATTTTGTTTTCCCAATAAAATGCTTTATGCTAAGGAAAGAAATATTCTTATCAATTACTAATATAGAGTACAATTTTTTAATGTCACAATATATAATTAGATGAGAATATAATTTTATTCATATTATTAGTATATTAAAATTAAATTCAATAAAAAAATTATAAAATCACAAGTTTTAAAATGCTAAAATAACATTTTTAAAATACCAATAATAATAAATTTGAATAACATTGAAATAACAATAAATTATGTTATGATTTGATTATGAAATAAAAATAAGGATATTTCAGGATAATTAAACAAAAAGTTAATTGAATAGGAGTGACACCTTAATATAAAAGTGAATTTTTTTTTATTAATAAACAATATTTATTCAGAAAATATAAAAATTTTAAAATCTGTGATTCAATCAGGAGGGATGGCAAATATACAGTAGTGATGATATATAAACTCTAAAAAGACATTTAATTTAAAATAGATGGATTAATAATTAGATAACAATAGAAAAGGCCAACCAACAATAATAAGGCAAAAAAACAAAATCTGATTAACGTCGGAAAGTAGTTTTGGATTAAGATAAGTAACTATACTGTACGTGTACAAAATTAAATAAGCCAATACCATTATGGTTTAGCTAATATTTTGGGAAAAAAAATGGTTTAGCCAATGTTTTCAAATAAGATCGTCTAACGAAGTTTTGAAGAAGCCAATATATAATTTACCAACTAATCTAGTATTTTAAATTAGGGTCGATCTAACGAAGTTTTGAAGAAGTCAATATATAATTTATCAAGTAATATAGTATTTTGAATTAGGATCTAACAAAGTTTTGAAGATGTCTATATAATTTATGTAGTAATCTAGTAGTATTTTAAATTAGGATCTAACGACGAAATTTCGAAGATGTCAACATATAATTTATCCAGTAATCTAGTATTTTGAATTAGGATCTAATGAAGTTTTGAAGATCTCATCACTATAATTTACCTAATAATTCTAATTACGATCTTACCACAAGTTTTGTTGATCTCAATCTTTCACGGTTTTTGTTTTTCCAGTAATGTGATCTTCCACGATTAAATCAACAATAAGAGGAACACTTCCTCTTTGGACGCCAACTGATCCTTTTTTGGTAGAGGAACCCCAACTGATCTGCATCCATATATTTTGGGGGTTCAAATGGTCGCATAATTTAATTTGATAATTCTATGGTATTATCTTAAAATATTCACGTTTTTAAAATGTTTACAAGGAAATGATAAGAATATTGATTATTTGTTATCTTTCACAATTAAACCAACCCCCATTGGATTTTGAAGGGTATCTATACTCTTAGGATAACGAAACAAAAACCTTCTTAAAAATATATCTTAATTAAAATCCAATATAACATATTTTTCAACCTTGCGCATCCCTGATTTTAAATGAAATGAAAAATTAGAAGACACAAACACCCTCATATACATGATGTCTGGTATACAATGGTGGCAAAAGATGAGTAAAAATTTAGAAAGGGTGACAAATATACTGTAACAATATATCTTTCTAATCATTAATTTTCTTAATTTTAAATTTTACTTCCAACGATATGACTTGTAATTGACGCATAACATTTAATAACTATTAAATACATATAAGAGAGATTTTAAATTGAGAGATTTTTTATACGCGTTTATTAGGAAAAAAAATTCTCATTTTTTTGTCAAATATATTAATAAAATAATTTTTAAAATAATAATATGCACATGAAATATTTTCATGTCAATATACAAGACAGACAAAATTTTAATGCGTATTTATCCTCTCAAATTAAAGAACAAAAAAGTCTTGAACTTGTTATATATTAGTATTTTTTTTTCTTATATAACAACACATATTAATTTTCTAATAGTCCTAACATATATATTTTGAAAAATTTGGGGGGCCAGTACCCTAGCCAAGTTCCGCTGGTGGCACATGGTACAAAAAGTTTTTTTCCCTAAATATTGTGAAACTTCTTTGATTGATCATTTTTCTTTTAACTTCTCTTTCTTACTTTTAATTTACCATAATTTTCTATTCTTTCTTAACTTTTATAAATGCCAACTAGATTCCTATTTATTCATACCAAAGTTTCTTATAATATACAATTATAGATGCACTGAAGTATAAAAGCTTAATTCATGCATACACATAGGTAAATGCATGTTTGTGTGTGTATCCATCCCATGGATGCAGCAGCCTCCTTTTCATCATATTTATTCAAAAACAGAGCAGAAAAAGGTCTGCAACTCTTTCTGGCTATTCATATGACTACGTATGCTCAAGACATCATGGAAAGCAATGGCTTATTTCCTTTAGAATCTTACAAAGGCTAATGTAATTGAATATGCATAAAATAATATAACCAGTAACTTGAAGGAAAAATCTGACATTTTTTTTTCCCCAGAGAAAGTGGTCCATAAGTTCGAGATAAATCCTATACTTCACGGTTAGTGTCCAAAGAAGAAAATAATACCTGTATTCACCCACAAGGCACTTGAGTTCCAAACCAGACAACACATGCAAAGTATTTTTAACCTTGCTTGTTGCCCACCTCACCCTAATCCTAGCATATGACTATAACTTAGAAAAGGGTTCTCCTTTCCTAGGTTCTTGTCTTTCAAATAGGCACTAACCACTGCCCATTGGATAAGAAAGCATTTTCATCACAAAAGGGAAGCTGGAGAACGAACAACATTCTTCCTGAAGAATGGACACATTGATTAATAAGCTAAGGTTAGTAATTCCTGCAGTTCACCCCGTAGAAATGTTGAATGGTAACATGTATCATGCATTGCAATTTTCATAGCAATACTCTCTCACATATTTGGTAAATAATTAACATGTCGGTTCTTAATAAAGAAAAAGGCTCCTGTTTCCCTACAACTTTATTTGACCATGTGGCTGTGCCAAAAAGATTACATGATCTGTGTTACCATGGCCAGTTTGCAATAAAATTGAATTTCAACCATTTTTAGAAACAAAGGTATCTGATTAAAATTTCAACCATTTTCAATCTCATTAGGCCTCCAAAACTGGCATCCATATGCTTACAATGACAATAGCTGCATAAAGTAGTTTTTCCTTCCACAAATTAAATATTGTTTACACTTAACACCCTGTGTTAGAGAGATATTTTCTGGTACAGAGGAGGAGAACAAAGCTGATCAGGGTGGCAGCAGGTATCAGAAAATACCAATACCAAAAAAAGGTTAATTACTTTTTCCCTTGCAGGCTTTGTTATAAGAATGAGGCTATTTTCCTTTGCTTTCTCAATTGTTTTGTTTGGCTGAAAAATCAGATGCAATTATAAGTTAATTAACAAACTCCAGTGACAAATTTCTACAGAGAAGAAAAAGGCCCCCAATTGGCTGCAGAGACAAATTTCGAGGAAAATGAGTCATGATTATGACTCAATGGAGTATGCCACAGCAGTAGCTGCTGCAGCATTCGCAATTAACTCACAAGAGGTCCCAGAAATCCCTGATGAAAAGAAAATGAGTGACCCCTCTAAGACCTCATTGACCAAGACCAAAAGCAAGGTCGATGGTACAAAATCTCCAAGTTCCATTCCTCGTGCTATATCCAAAACATTGTCAGGTAAAGATATGAACAGAAAAAACTTGAACAATAATTTGTACCTTTCTCTGCAAAAAGAGTTCACAAGTATCTGCATTCTGCTTCGCATGTAGGTTCATTTAGATCCACGGGTGACCAAGGTAACAAGGTGCCAACATCCTCAGCAGCAGCGGAAAAGAAGCCTGAAAAGACCATCACCCCGGCACCATCAATGAAAAAGGCTTCAACATTCAGTGAAAAGACAAACGAAACTGGTGATGTGAAAAAACCTGAGACCCCAGCACCAAAAAGGACTCCAACATTTGGTGATAAGACTGATGATATAAAACCTGACACCCCAGCACCAAGAATGCCTCCGCCTTTAAGGTCGCCACCGCTGCCGCCGCCGCCGCCTCCTCCACCTATCACGCAGACTTCAATATCCGGAAGATCACCACCTGGCACCAGACCAAGACAAAGCATTTCTGATACAAAAGCAGATGCTTGGGAGAAAACCAGCTCCAAAAGATCAAAGAGAGGTAGGTACTTGGCAAATTGAATTACAGAATTACAATGAAATTATATTCTAGCAAAGAAAGAAACCTCCTCAACCAAAACTGGATTTCCACTAAATTAAGAATAATGCTACACATTCAGAAAAATACATATGCAATCTTCGACGGAAATCATGATTATTGCAGGATGAAATAAAGTGATATGACCTACTAATTATGACATATAATTCTGGATACAAAATTCTGGCAAATTCTGATTGTCTAGCATTTTCCATAAATTAAGTAGTAATGTCAATCTCTAGCTTCATGCTTTGCATGCATATTACATGTTAATGGAGATAATTAATTTTCAGGTATGAGAAGTTGACGGAGACTATAGATACCTGGGAAAGAGGAAGAAGATGAAAGCCAGGCGCAAGCTAAATAAATATGAGGTTTCCCTGCTCAACTCAATCATAATTGAAAATTATATTGAATTTTATTTCATTCATGCAGTTCTTAATTATTAGCTATCTTAAACATGCAGCAAAGTGAAAATGAGAGGAAAAGGCTGAAAGCATTGAGGAAATATGAAGAGAAGATGAAATATATAAATGAGATTGCAGATGGAGCAAGAGCAGAAGCGAATGCGAGACGAAGGAATGAAGAGCTCAAAGCAAAAGAGAAGGCTAATAGAATCAGAATAACAGGGGAGCTTCCACGGTCTTGCCCATGCTTCTAAGAACACCGATTATGTAACAACATCACTTTGTTAGGGTGACAAAGAGTAACAGATCTACCATATATGTAAATATTTGTTTCACCGTACCAAAAGAAATATCTTTTTTTTTTTTTTTTGCAATTCTATATATGTTCAGCTCTAAGTATTCATTTGTTATGAAACCACATGATGAAGCAAGAGAAAAAAGAAAAGGCAGAATGTGAAGTTGTACATATATTTACATAGGCTGCTTTTGGTGTAAATTAGTTACAGTTTTCTTGTTTTCAGCTTTAGTTCTGGGAAAATTACCACAACATAATCTCCAAGAAAGGACAAATTAAACACTTTATCCAGACAGCAAAAATATGTGACCAGCGAAGAAGGTACAGATGGAATCTCTACTTTTATAGTAGTAGATACAAATAGATCATAGATATTCGTTATCTGTAACAAAGAATCAAAAGGTACAATTCAGCCAGCTCCTATGCAATTCTTGTACCTCAAATGAAATGATGTTTGTTCAAAAGGTACAACAAAAAGCTCATGTAACAATAAGAAAACAAAACAAGAGAAAAGAAATAGGAGAACAAGGGCAAGATTCAATAACATCAAAGTCACACATTCGTACAAGGACAATACATAGATAGATAGAGACAAGGTGGCAGATCGTTACAAATGGTAATTCAGAAGGCAAATAGTATATCACTCCTTTTTTTTTCTGCCTGATTCAAGCTGATAGAACTCTATTATACAACTGAAAAAGTGTCTTTTTTTTTTTATTTTTAACTCCACTAATAATAATACTGATGAAGAAACAACACTGAAATTAAAGAGTGACAGATTAAGGGCCCCCTTATTATTAATACATAGTGAGATGAGTTCTATTCTATTTCAAGAAGCCTCCAGCCAACTTTGCAAAGTCCCCAAGGCCACCTCCACCTTGGGCTCCATCACCTTTGGACTCCTCTTTTGGAGGGTCTGATGGGGCAGTAGCAGTAGTAGTGTTTGAGGGATCAGAAGATGGAGCCTTGGACTGGTACTGGTGCAGATAATCTGCAGCCTTGTCAACATACTGCCCTACACCCTTCTGATCATCCAGCTTGCCATACTGACCAGCTGCATCAAGAAGATCCCCTGCAGCATTAGCCACCTTGGCCTTGTCCACCTTGTCACCCTCACTTCTGAAAGTGGACTGTGCTGCCTCTGCCACCAGCTTTGCACTCGAGAATAGCTCGCTGGTTGAGCGCTGCTCCTCCTTCTTTTGGGGTTCAGAAGCCATATTCACTTACTCTCTTTGTAACTAACTAATAACCCGTTGACGAGACCAAATTATTGAGTTGATACTGTCTGAGCTATGAAGATGCCAGCTGGGGTGTCCCTTATTTATAGTTGTGAAGGAAGATTTTGGTGTGAAAAAATATCTAGGAAAATTGTGGTTGGAGATAATGTGGGGCTGGCTTATCTAATGTGATTGTGGAGACAACATCTCCTTTTGGACACTGTCTTTTAAGGTGTCGGCAAGGCAACCGTGTTTGTTTTCTGCGAAGAAATTAATGCCAATAAAAATCGGTTTCACGTCCGCCACGCGTTTCTGTTTCTTGTATGGACCATGGGGAGTGATTGTTCGTTT
Source organism: Dalbergia oliveri (assembly GCA_030441495.1). Classification (NCBI taxonomy): domain Eukaryota; kingdom Viridiplantae; phylum Streptophyta; class Magnoliopsida; order Fabales; family Fabaceae; genus Dalbergia; species Dalbergia oliveri. Next base: position 33,105,876 of record JAMLFY010000002.1, on the reverse strand, counting down.
AGGCAGAACTTTGCTTACTGCTGAACACGTATTATTAGGTAGTTATTAACTAACGATGGTGATATGAGATAGTGTGCTTATCGATGATGTTTGTGAATCCAGATGTGCAGTTGAGTTTACTGATGGTCATATGAGATCGTGTACATCATGTTCACTATGGGCCAAATAAGAAGATTGACTATAACAAATATTTTCTATTGCCATCAGAATTCAGAACCTAGAAAATTACTCAATTAGCTGTTAAGCACCTTGTTGCTTGGTTGGGTTCCGCGGGAGCATTTGGCACATTGCCCAATAAGATTATCGGCAATAGATTATCACTTACAAAGATTACCATTTTTTAAATTGTCAATAATATTATATTATAGTGTTTGATATTCACACAGCACAAGTAATTTAACTATCAATCCCCATTATTTTGTTTGATGTAGCAAAAGGATTACCAGCTAATATATTTCTTTTACTAAAATGCCCTTCAAACAAAAATAATAATCACTGTAAATATATGAGATTAATCATTGTAATAATAATTATTATAATGACAATTATTATTATTATTATATACAAAAATAAAGCATTTGGTATGTTTTGTCATGGAAGAGGAAAAAACAACGTCGCCTCTTTGATGTTTTAACTCAATAAGTTGTGATATGAAATTGTATACTGTACTAAAATAATTCTAAGTCCTTTTTTTTTTCTTTTTGTCGGTCAAGCAGGTACTTATACAAGAATCTGATAATGATGCTCAACAAGTAAAATTCAAATAATAAAGAATCTTGGCAGTGGGATAAGTTGCATTTCCAACCCATATGACCAAAATAGGCCCACTCTGTCCCGTATTTAGGCTGACCCACGATGGCTCGGGATGGATTGACCCATTTGCCATCCCTAATTCTCTCACCAACATATTAACATTTAAGATATTTTTGGCCAATGTCACATCTAGCATCTTTTTTGGTCTGGATCACATCTAGCATTTTTTGTAATCCAAGCCTGGATCGGGTGTAAACATTTCCCGCCCAAGACAATGCTCCCCAAAACCCAATTCATGATCCTCCTTGTTTTTGTCAGCATTCTCTACTTCTCTGTGTTACTTTTTTGGTCAAACATGCTCTTCCTAATGGGTGATGTGCATATCTCCCTCTCTATTGGGCCGAAACTTGGGCCCTTTTCCAATGCATTCCGGTGAGCTTATTGCAATATTAAGGGGGTTCTGTCTGACCAAAGAAAAAGAGGAAGAAAAAAGAAAAAGAAGGGGGAGTGAGGGGGTTGTTAACTTTTTTTTACCTAAAAAAAGGGTTTAAATCCTAAATTCTAATTTTGAGAATTATCTTTACTCCTCATTTAATTATAAGTGTTTTAAAGGTTTCGGTATTATACATTAAAAGAACAATACAAAATGCACAAACGCACAACAAAAATAATTTATGTTGCCAAAATTATTCTTTTAGGAAATTATGTAATAATTATTGTTAAAAGTTTGTGTGTGTTAAAAGAATATGTGCAAGAACAAAAGTGAAAAAAGATAATTAATACTTCTTTAAAATCTTCAAATGATGGATAATATTGAATAGATTTACTTTTCTAAAATGACACTCATAACATTGGGAGTATTAATCACATCACACCTCAAATTGTGTAAATATTTTTTATGACAAAGGAAACTAACTTATGATGTATTAATAAGTATAGGTCGTTTAAATTAGGGTACAAGTTAAATGTTGAACTTGTGTATTAATAAAAAAAAGTTAAATTGGTGTACGAGTTAGTAAATGATTAGAGTTAGACAACAGAAATACGTTGTGGTATGATGCAATAATGTTTAGGACGAAGAGGTAAAATAGTACCTATACTATATAGACTACTAGGGCGTGGTTCTGATTTTATTTTTAATGTGAGTATTTTATAAATTTCAACTAATCAATTTCAATTCAAAAAATCAACTTGTGCGTCTCTTTCACTTGTGCTTTGGATCTCGATCACCGAGCCGTAAAGCGGCGGAAAGACAAAACAGGCATTTTCGTTTTCCTTTTGTCCTAAAATTGAAAGGAAAAAAAAAAGACCTTTACATCTGCAAGCTCATCATCTCATCATCCACCAACCAATCACAATCATTGTATTTCCCAATTTTCCTCCAAAATCAAGTTTCAAGCAATTATTCTTCGGCACCCCCAGAATCCCAGCTGCACTTATTCCCCCGTCAATTTCAGGTTCCTCTGTCGTTTCTCACCTAAAATCTCAAATTAGGGCTCAAGTTATGACTAATTTTTCCGTTTCAACGACACTTTTTAATTTGTGATTATCACACATGTGCATATCAATTATTTATGCCTGCATTTACTTGCTAGCTTTTAGAAAAGTATGATTCACGATATGGGCAGCCCTAAAATTTTGGCTTGAATTATGAAATATCAGTTCTAGTTTCGTGTTTGAGTGGAGGGTTCTAATTGGTGATTGTGTAATTGGATCATATTTATGGTTACTAGTATCAGTAGATGTAGTTTATCATATGGACTTTTTCATGCTGGCTGAGCTCTAACTCAAGGCTATTGATGTGCTATATTAGTGTGTATTGGAAGCTCAACAAGGGGATTGGATTGGTGCTGTAGATAATAGATATAGGAGTCCTGAAGCTGAAATGTATAGGCCTGTGGCTGCTTTGGCCACGCCTCGGGGTGGGTTGCCTACTGATAGTGGAGACTATGTTGTGACCTTAGATCAAGTTCCGCGGTGGAATGATGCTGACCAGTCCTTGGGGTATTATGAAAATGGAGATTCTCCATTTTCTAGTTCTAACTTCCCTGACCCTTTAGCGTCGTCCTCGGGCTCAGACAGTAGTAGCAGCAGTTCGGTGTTGAGATTTCCTGTTGATCATGAAATTAACTCAAATATATATTTGTGGAGGGGGAATCCCTGGAATCTTGAGGTGGATGCTGTGGTTAATTCAACAAATGAGGTGAGAACTATCTGTTGTTGTTTTTTTGTCTTTCTTTGTTTAGTGTGTTGTATTTTAGATTTTCCTTCATTTATGTAATGTATGTATGTTGGTTAGTTTTACTCCATGATATTGGACTTTGTTGCTGTGTAAAATTCCTTCTGTTTTCTTTTACTCGTTTTTATGAGATAATAGCCCTTGATGAGTAATCCACCTGCTGAGGGAATGCATAAATATTTCTTTTTTCTGAGCCAATGGATTGTTAGCAGCACTTGCTCTCTGTTTTGTTTTGCGTGAAGCTGAAAAATCTGTACTTTATGCCTAAATAATAACAAAAAAAGGTATAAGAGTTTTGTTAGTGTTTAAAAGAAATAAAAGTGTAGGTTAATGATAATAATGGTTTGCTGTCTTGCTGATAAATTCAAATAAATGAACCCTTGTGATAATTGACTTCTATAAATTTATTCAAATATTAAGTAATAAATACATGGTCTTGTTCTTAAATAAATTTGACAAAAGATTATTTTTCTTCCACTTTTCTCTTAACCCAGAGGGTGAGCCTTGATACAACGGTGAGGTTGCTGTCCTGAACCTGGAGGTCATGGATTCAAATCCTAGAAACAATATCTCCGCTTGCGGGATAAGGCTGTGTACATTTACTCTCCTTAGGCTCCACCGTGGGAGCCTTGTGCACCGTGGCGCCTTTTACTTTTCCCTTAACCCTGTTCACCTTCTCTGCATATGACTTTGAGAATCAAGTTACATTGAAATATTTGTTGTCACTTATTGTGAGTCCTATGAATATCTGTATTCTTTGAACTTTTTTCCCTCCATCTTGGATCGCTGTAACTGTATGATATAATGATATTGATACATTGATGATATAATGATACATTGACACTATTAAGCATGCTAGTACTGAACTACTGTAAACAAAATGGGGCTAATAATATCTTCTTACCTGGTTTCTTCTCTTGTGGTCAACAGAGTATGGATGAAACACACAGCAGCCCTGGATTACATGCTGCCGCTGGACCTGGCCTTGCAGAAGAATGTGCGACTTTGGTATAGTTAATTATTCAGAAAAATGTATTTTGTGTTCTCTGTTTAATTTTAGTAACATGTGATCTTGGGACATAGTTACAAATTTATTTGTTATTATATACTTAATCATGGTTTTGGATTTCTTGTGTGAATTCTTGTTTGGGAGATTGGTATATGATGTCAGTGTTTCATGTTTCAATATTTCATAGGCTTGGAAGAAGCAGCTTGGGACAATAGTGACAAATTTATTATTTATTGTGTGATTTTGAAGCTTTGTTTGGGAGAGTGGGCTAAGATGTCAGCATTGTATTGGTTATAGCGGTTCAATATTTGGTAGACATGGAAGAAACTTAGAAACAGCTCTTCTCCAGTTAAATTGTCATATCTTGGTACCATGCTGCAGAAGCAGCTTTCTTGAAATGATATGTAAAAATATCAACTGATACACACGACTTAATTGTTGACAGGGAGGATGTCGAACAGGGATGGCTAAAGTTACCAAAGCATATGACCTTCCCGCTAGGTATGTATGCAGGCCCCCTTTCTTTCACTTGTTGAAGGTGAAGAAAAATGGTCTACTATGCGATCATACTTTACTTTTTGTTTCCTGTCCGGGGAACAGACACTCTAAGAATGTCTTTTGATTAAGTGCTGTTGCATTGATTCAAAGGAGCATTTCATACTCAACAAGGGTAGAGTTTGGTGGTAAGCAAGCTTAGCTCTAGGAAGAAGATTTTGAATCCTGGTAAAGACAATTGTTAGGAGGATCTTCTAGGCACAACAATGTCCCAAGAGATATAGTTTTATATTAATGCCTGTGATCAGAGACTGAAAAGGAAGCATTGTCATACTTTGTTGGAGGGACTTTTGAATGTTTATTGTTGAGCATGGGATTTTGTGTATTATTTGTAAATGTTTAAGAGCATGCCTTTTCTTTTCCTGAGGTTTAGATATGAGATCTAATAATCATATGTCATGCTGCACAAATTTTGTTGGTCCGTGTTACATTTCTACAACTTCATAACTGATCTATATTTCGTCATTTGTTACTTACAAATCTCGTGTAGAATTTGTGTTCCTTATTTACTATGTTTTATGCCTCTAGTAAATTTCTGGCAGGAGAATTATCCATACTGTTGGCCCCAAGTATGCTGTAAAGTACCATACTGCTGCTGAGAATGCTTTAAGTCATTGTTATCGTTCTTGCCTGGAGCTTGTAATTGAAAATGGGCTTCAAAGGTTTTTTTTTTTTTAATCTTTTTTTCGAATGTCATTTAATTTTTTGCAACAATTATTGCTTTAAGGAATCTCCTATTATTTAAAGATCTATGACTTACTCGTCTTTGGTATATATTGATGCAGTATTGCTATGGGTTGTATTTATACAGAGGCAAAGAGCTATCCCCGAGAACCAGCTGCGCATGTAGCTATAAGTAAGATTATTATTATTATTATGTTTGGCAGTTTCGCTTTTTCAATTTGTTTCTTTTGATATTTTTACCTGAGACACTATTTAATGGGGAATCAGATTGCCTTTGCCTACATTTGGGGATTATTATCACTCTTTCATTGCATTACCTTTCATACATAATAGAAGCCAATTAATGCCATTGACCAGAAAAATGAGTTGCTGAGTTCATCTTATATACAGAAAAAGGAAGTTAATCTTTAGGGGGAATGGGAAGGGGAGAAGATAGGGTTTCAATCAATTCCTTGCTGTTTGCTTAATTTGATTTTCTATCTTTCCAAGTGTATTTATACTTTATATTAATGATTAGTGGGATGACAGGTGCAGAATAAATAGGAAAACAGAATGCATATTGGGTGTTTTTTTTTTCCCATCATAAACCATCATTTACAATTTTCAAAGGTCTAAGGTTATCCAAAAATGCCCCTGCTGAATACATCTAGTATATAGAGTATGGTTTTCTTTGTGTTGAGATTGTTTTCATATGGTTGATGGATGATATTAATGAGGCTAAATTTTTCTTCTTTTGTTTTCCCTTCCTTTATATGCCTGTTATTTAGGAACGGTGCGGCGGTTTCTTGAGAAGCAGAAAGACAACATAAAGGCGGTTGTCTTTTGTACTGCCAGCACAACCGATACTGAAATATATAAAAGGTATTTTCTGCATTTGTTTTGTTTCTGTTAATACCTGCAGTGTTTAAAATGAAACAAATTTTCCAGAAGTTACACAACTTTGGTTGATTCTCTTAACAACCATGCTGTTGGACTTAGTATGATTATTATTTATTTTTACCTTCTGTATTGCTTCATGTAGGTTGCTTCCACTTTACTTTCCACGGGATAAAAATGAGGAGCAGGTTGCATTGTCAAAACTTCCTGCAGATGTTGGGGATGAAAATGGTGAGACCATCATAGATGAGCGTAAAATCAGAATAAAATCTTTGCCTAAAAAGAATGTTTCACAGCAAACTGAAGTTCCAGATGATCTTCTTGTCAGTGATGTTGGCTTGGTTCGCCGGTCAGTAAAATTTGAAACTTATAAGTGAGATTTTTATATATTTTGATTTCTTCCTGATCTTTTCAGTGTAATCCACAATGAAAAATAAATAAAAAAATACTGGGATGAGCATAATCAATTGGACCATATGTGTACACACACATACACATACTGGTTTGTAGGACCAGATAATATAATTCATTTTCTGTTACAACCATACAAGCCTTGTGTACTTCACCATATTTTTGAAGTGTTTCTGTTTCCAAGTATATTTGGTTGAACTATTATTCTTGTAAGTTAAAGTTTAGGATTGTCAGTTCCCACCAAAGAATTCCTATGCTTGTTTGATGCCCCGTTGGCAGCCCCTAAATATGTATGTTCAAGAAAAATTGGATCAAAGTTACTTCTCTTTTTGCCCAAGTGTAAGCCCAAATAGCAGATAGAAGTCACTCATCTAGTTGTTTTTCTGTTTGTACATGTTGCAATATTAATTGCCATTAGTTGTATTTGCCTTTAAATCTGTTGGAGTTTTCCTAATCCGTGCGGCTTTTATAGGAATTCGGCATATTTAGATTCATTTCTGGATCCTGCCTTCATGTCCTTGATTAAGGATCCCGATCAAAGGCGTCTGGAGCAGTGGGAGAAAACTGCTGAAGCACAAAGAGGGTGGAATTGTACTAAATTGCTTGGATATGGTGACCTTGGTGGACCTCCACTGTCTGCTGCTGAAGAATATTCTCTTCACTCTAGATACCTTTCTAAAGCGAATTCTTTAAATCTTTCTGAAATTGCAGAGATGAAAATTGTGTATGTATCCATCTATTTCATTATCAATTCTGCATGCATACTCTGGGTTGAAATGTTAGTCGGAGTTGTTATATGTATTCCATTTGTTGGATGAATGAATGCTTCTAACTGAAATGTTTTGCAAAGTTTCTCAGTTGAGATATTTTTGGCTTGACAAGAGAAAAATTAAACTTTTGGGTTGTAAAATTCTTTCTATCCTTTTCGGTTTCTTTATCAAATAACTTTACAGCATATTTTTCAATGCATTAATATTTAATAGTCAGATTTTTTGTTATGATGACATGTTCTCTTGTGGACGAGAAAAGTAAAATGGTGTTGCTGGATAAGATCTTATTTTCTTATCAGCTTCAATCATAATTGAACAAATAACGAAATTTTATGCTCTTTGATGTTTAGTGTAATCTTCATTCCCTTGACTGATCAATGTGAATGCTTCATACATGTGTTCAGATTGACCTTTGCATTTTTTTTCTTGGGTGAAACTGAAAACAAGTTTAGGTAGACGGAAGTTTTCCCCATTCCAAAGTCAAGGTATGCCATACGCCTCAATGAGGGCTTTGCATTTAACATCTGAGGTACTTTTATGTTTTTCAGCTATCGTGGAGGGATAGACAGTGAAGGCCGTCCCATCATGGTTGTTGTGGGAGCTCACTTTTTGCTTCGATGTCTTGATCTTGAACGATTTGTACTCTATGTGGTGAAGGTAATCCAGTTACATACCCTTCAGCTCAACATCTTTTACTGTTGACAAGCATGAGTTTGGCTGTTGCAGATTTCTTTCGGCTTCTGGATATTGGGATGCATACTTGTGTTTTAAAGTTACCTATTTTTGTCCATAATTTAATCTTTATCCTTCCCCCTTCGATTACTTTTCAAATATAGTGATTTTTTTTTGGTTTTAATTTTCAGGAGTTTGAGCCTTTAATACAGAAGCCTTATTCTATTGTCTACTTGCACTCAGCTGCTTCTCTGCAGATGTAAGTGTTAAATGTTTGACCTTTGGGATGTACTAATTGGTTTAGTGAGTTTTTCATGAAAATGAAATAGTTTGCAATATGCTGAGGGCTGTCTTTGCTGAAAAATATAATGGGCTATTTGTTATGTAAAACTTCCTTTGCCTACTAGTTATGTATTCATCAAAACAATTCCGTGGCCAAAGTTTTGGTAATTCACTCCTTATGAACGTCAATCTGAAATTCAACTGTTGAGATATGGAAAATATGTTTGAACATTTTATTGTATACATGAGTATGAGTATTTTAGTTGTCAAACATGTCATGTTGTTTTGGTAGTACTTTGCAGAGTTGCTGTAATCATCTGGTTGACCATTTTCTTAGTCCGAAATTGACATGGCATCATGAAACCACTTAACTTCATCTACACACAGTTGTGTACTGTCGACACTATAGTTGTCAATGGCGGCTCATGGCAGTGGACCAAAAATCTGCCATTTAAGCCGCCATGGCGCCATTGTAGCCGCTATCATGAACATACGTTTCCATGGTGGGGGAGGGACCAAAATCCATTGTGCCATGGCTGCCATTTAACAAATATGCTTGACACTAATTCTGCACTGTTTTTTCTACTATTCACAGTACTAAAACTTAACACAGCCCCATATCAAATCCAAGCAATCCTCTAGTTTGGTTGAACAAGGTGACTTAACTATATGCTTCTTTATTGAGGAGTTTTGCTGAGGGCTGATATCCCTGCTTAAGTGGTAGGCTTTTATGAAGCAATAAGCAAGGTGAGGATTAAACATGCAATGAAAGAAAAAGGGAAATGCTGATAGGAAGAGAAGTGCGTTTTGATGGTGGGCTAAGAATATTTTACATAAGCAAGTTGCACTTGTAACGCGTGTGTATAACTAATTATAATCATTGGTTGCTCTAGATTTGTGTGCATAGCTCATTATTTTCACCATCCTGTGTTGATATAATTAGGCAGCCTGACCTGGGTTGGATGAGAAGATTGCAGCAAATACTTGGTCGGAAGCACCAACACAACCTGCATGTATGCGTTCTACTGTCCAAATTCATTATACTTTTCAGTATTTGTTCTGATTTCCATATCTGGTATTTGTAGGCAATATATGTCCTTCATCCAACTTTTGGACTAAAAGCGGCAGTATTTGCGCTTCAGTTATTTGTGGACAACGCGGTATGTTAGTGGAATCTCAGCCTATTCAAGGACCTCAATCATGCATGTAAATAATATATTGTTGTCATTAACAATTAATTTTCAGGTTTGGAAGAAAGTGGTATATGTTGATCGGCTTCTGCAGCTCTTCAAATATGTACCTCGTGAACAGTTGACCATACCGGATTTTGTGTTTCAGTTGAGTCTTTATGATTTCATGCGACACCATTGACATTTATTCATTTTCATTATGCCTTTTTGTCTTGTTTCACTTTCAATTTATGGCTTCAGAAAGTATATGGGATTGAAGCTGTTTTAATAAAAGTGGTTTGGATCATTGGATGGGGCCTAATTTGTTTTTACTCTATTCATGCAGGCATGACTTAGAGGTGAATGGAGGGAAGGGTCTTATTGTTGATCCTAGAACAAAATATGTGTACCAGAGACCATGACACGCATGAAGTTCTATCTTTAAATTCTTAAAAGAGGATCATTTGATTGAGTTTCTTCAGCATTTTCCTTGTCCCTAATCCTCGCTAGTAACAGAGAGTTGTTTGCGTTTGTCTGTGTTGAAGACTGTGTATGGAAGCAATATTCTTTTTTATTTGTTGAAAATTTTTAAGTCTTGGTGATCCTCTCTGTAAGTATGTTGTATATGTATTTGATCGTGGAAGCTAGATGGTTGGTTACTTGGCTTTTCTAAGTGTCATGTTATGTACATTCAAGAAGCATAGATGAATAAAATTAGGATTTGAAGATTTTCATCCTTCTCCTTGCATCCTTTATTCTTGCTATTATTCACAGGTATTTCATCGTTAGCTATAACGTTTCAATGTAGTTTTTAGGGTTTTTTTTTTAAAATTTTACGTGTAAGAATTATAAAAGATGTGCGGTACGACATATTTATACAGAAACTTGAATCTCCAAAACTAAATTAACCAGAACGTTTTGGCCAAAACAATGAAAACTATATTACACTCATCACTTATTGTGTCTATTCTGTAGAGTGAAAATTTCCTTATGGGGTTTTCTATCCGTTGTCTTGCCTGTGGCAGACGGATTAAGGTGTGTTTAGAATGAAAAAAAAAAACAATTTTGAATTTTGAATTTTAGTTAATTTCCTTTTTTTAAGATTTTTATGAAAAAATAGAACATCCAATTTTTCTTAAATTAAATGCATTAAAAAATTATTTAATCCTGGAAGTAGTATTTCCAAGAATACTATTTTCAGTAATAGCTTCCCTAGCATGACATTTTGATTGCAGTTGAAATATAGATTAAACTTCTAGTAATCTTATTAAAAAAGTTTGAGAATTAACATTTTAGTGTTTGGTTGTGATTTATATTCCAAGAATATTATACAATTTTCTCAATTTACAATATTATACAAAATACCCCTCACAAATTTAAACTCTACACTTAAGAAATTTAACTCAAAATTAACTATTGTAACCCTATGCATATGTTTAGAATTGAGAAATGAAAATATGCCAATTGTGTTGTCGCAGGCGGATAACAAATGGGACTATTAGTAAATACTTCTTCCAAATTGAATAAGGGGAATGCTTGTTATATGCTTTTATGAATTAGTTTTACATGTAATTTTATATCTAAAATTCATCTATAAAAATTTCATTTTCATTTTTACCCACTAATCAATCATACTTGAAGGGAGAAAAACTTCTCGTTCTCCACTAGACACTCTTCACCTACTAGGTGCTAAACCATGCTTCGTTCTCCCTTGATCTTTTAAACCAATTTTATCGTTTCAAATCTACAAACAGCCGAAACAACTGTCACTCTACTGTCTCTAGATGCCATTGTTCAAGCCCTATGGTCCTGTTCTACCCTGAGGCCATTTATCCAACTTCATCGTCACCCTTTTGGCCACTGGTCTCCACAGAAAACGACTTATAGCTTCTGCCAAGCCCCTTGACTCTTGCGCCCAATTGGTAATCTCCAATCTTCCAAAGACTCTTTGTTTCAACTTCCCATCTCCTAGTTCATGTGGGTGTTGCTGGTGAAATATTAACCTGTGGAACCACTAGTTTGAGGCTTTGAGCAAGTAGTTTCGCTTCACCATCACATGCTCATGCATAATTAAGTGTATAATTAAGGAACAGCTGCCACTTTAGCATATATATCAATGTTAACATCCATCTCCACTGAACTACCACCAGGGACCTTGTTCAATCCTCTTTGCTTTATCATCTCTCTTACCTGCTTAACCAGGCCCCATCTTCCATCTGAAGCATATAGATTTGACACAAGCACGTAGTAACAAGCTTCATCAGGATGCAACTCCAGCATTCTCCTGATTGCAGCTTCTCCTAACTCAAACCTTGAATGAAGTCCACACCCATGGAGAAAAGCTCCAAACACACTAACGCTAGGTTGAACAGGCATCTTGTCAATGAAGTCCAAAGCTTCTTCAAGGTTGCTGGCACGTGCCAACAGATCAACCATACACGCATAGTGCTTCATGGAAGGAGTGAAATTCAGTTCCCTACACATCATATCAAACAACCTGGACCCTTCTCCAACCATCCCTGAATGGCTGCAAGCTGATAATATAGTTGTGAACAACACTTCATTAGGCTCAAATTCTTCTCTCAACATGTCCCTAAAGAGTGCAAGAGATCCACTGCCATCGCCTTGCATGCCGTACCCACCGATCATCGCGCCCCATGTCACGGCATTCTTCTCTTCCATGCCATCAAACACCACGCGCGCAGATCTTGCATCCCCACATTTTGCATAGAAATTGAGGAGTGCAGTGCCAACATAGATGCTAGAGGACACAAGGCCACCCTTCAAGGAGAAAGCATGAATGGAAGAACCGAATTGAAGAGCACCAAGGGAAGCACAAGCCGAGAGAACACCAACAATTGTAACCGCATCAGGTGAAAAGGACTCCAACCTCATCCTTCCAAACAGCTCAAGTGCTTCATAAGCACAGCCACACTGAACACAACCAGAAATAACCGAGTTCCAAGACACAACATCCTTATCAATTGTGGTCTCAAACGCACAACGAGCATCAAAAACTGCGCTGCACTTTGCATACATATCAACAAGAGCATTCCTCACAGCGCAATCATCATCAAATCCAAGCTTAACCACAAGCACATGAAGTGACCTTCCCATAACAAGAAGGGCATGATCCCCAAGCTGAGCACACGCAGAGAGCAAACTCGAAAGGGTAACAGAATTCGGCAACAACCCTTCCCATCTCTTGCCAATGAACAACTCCAAGGCCATGTTTGGGTGACCCCTCTGAGCATACCCAACAATCATAGCCGTCCAAGAAACAACATCAACAGCTTCAACCTCATCAAAAACACTCTTAGCATCCCTCAAATCCCCACACTTAACATACATATCCAAAAGGGAAGTTGCCAAAAACGAATTAACCTCAATCCCATTCTTAATCACATACCCATGAACCCACTTCCCCTGATGCAAAGACCCCAACTTTGTGCAAGCATTCACCAAGCTCCCAACGGTAAACTCATTCCCAGAAACAAAACCTTCCCTCATATTATTAAACAGAGTTAACCCTTCCTGGGCACAATCGTTTTGCACGTAAGCGACGATCATCGAGGTCCAAGAAACGACGTTCCGTTCGGTGATTTCGTCGAACACGTGGCGCGCGCTCTCCACGCGCCCGCACTTCGAGTAAACGTCGACGAGGCACGTGAGGACGAAGCTGTCGGGGGCGTTATCCCTGGCCTTGATGACGTGGCAGTGGATCCTTGTCCCCGAAACGACGTCGCGCAGGGAGCAGCATGCCTTGAGGGCGACGGAGAAAACGACATCGTCGTCGAAGGCGCCGAGGGTTAACCTAGCAAGGTCGTAGAGGCGAACGACGTCGTTGTGCATGTCGTTTAGGAAATACCAGCGGATCATGACCTTGAAGGAGTAGGAGTCCGGGGACCGGAGCTGGTCGAAGAGGCGGCGGGCGTGGCCTACCAGTCCGAAGGAGCCGTACATGCTCAGCAGCTTCGTGGCGGTGAGGAGGTGGTCTCCGGCGGCAGCGCCGGCGAGGCCGTGAACTATGAGCGAGGCGTGAAGCTTCTTGAGGGTTTCGGAGTTTCGGCACATGCGAGCGAGGTAGAAGGTGGGAGGAAGTGACGGCGGCGGAAACGACGGCGGTGAGTGGTTGTGAAGCGACCTCCATTGAAGGCGAGGGTTCGGTGTACGACGACGGAGGAAACCCAAAACGACGATCATGTGGTTTCTTTTTTCCACATCAAAACTAGGCCCACTTTAATTCCCCTCTTGGATGGGCCTCGAAGCCCATATTGGGCAATAACTAAGTTGGAGTGTTGGCCCAAAATATCTGGTCCCGGAATTTCAAATTACCCGAAATATTCTCGGATATAATTGCAATCTTTATAATATTATCATATCTTAATTGAAGAGATTTAATTTGGGAAATACCAAATCTTAACAGCTATAACAGACTCTATCAAGTGATTTATATCGATCATGTACAGTGTATAATTTCAGAAATATAATCTATCTAGATATCTATCAAACTTAAATAAAAGATAACTTAGCGTAAAACTCGATCTTCAAGATTCTAGCAGATTTATTAAGAGGGTTTGCTCCATAAATATCACTCAGTTTCCCCCAACTGAACTTCTCATAATTCGTTCTGTCACTTTCCTTTTACAACGTTGTTGCCCTCTACATTCCTCTGTGATTATCATGAGAGACAAGAAAGCTTTGAAGGAGTTGTTGGCTTTGGACAGGGAGACACTTGAGACGATGATGTCTTCCAAGCCCTTCAAGCCTCGCTGTTTGGATGTGATAGTGTCTATGCATGCACCACATCTCTACAGCGAAGAAAACCTGGCTGAGATAAAGAATTTCCATCAAGAATTGCTGCAGCAGCAACACTCTTCACAAGATGCTGCTGCTGCTGCAGTTGTACCTGAAATGACCGAGGATAACAACAACATGATGGTGACTGCAGATATGTGCCCTCAAAATCAAGATTTGCCTGAAAAGAAGATCGAGGATGACAACATGATGGTGACTGCAGAAAGGTCCCCGAAGAGTAGTGATCATGATTTGGCCGAAGAGGAAGTGATTATCCACCCAGCAGTGATGACCAAGAAACCAAGATCAAAGAATCACAAGAGGGTGATCACTGGAAAAAGGAGCCGCCAAAGTGATGAGAATTTGGCTGAAGAGGAAGTGGTCATCAACAACCCCGTAAGCAAGAAACCAAGAAGCACAACTAGTATTAAGTTAAAGATGAATGCTACTAGTCCATCACCAAGCACTAGCCCATCTTCATCAAATTTGTCACCAGATACCTCTCCATCATCATCAAACCCATCACCAAGTACTTCTTCTTCTCCATCAAATTTGTCTCCACCACCAGATCACACCACTACTCCTACTCCTCCATCATCACCAGATTCACCACCAAATAATCCGTCATTGCCATCATCATCAAATGCGTCACCACCAGATATGCCTGTTGAATTCAAGAACAAGATCCTCGAGTTGAATGGCACAGATATTGTTTTCGTAATGCACAAGACACTTTGCGACACGGATGTGAACTCGAACAATGATCGTATGTCGATGCCACTGACACAAATCGCGTGTGAGTTTCTTAGTGAAGCCGAGAAGGAAGCATTAGAGGAAAGAGACGACCGCAAGAAAAAATTCCTTCTTGGTCTAAAAGTGGCAGTGTTAGACCCGTGCCTGAGAGAGTTTACTTTGAAATTGAAGAAGTGGAAAATGAAGACAACAAGCACGTACAACCTATCTTCTCAATGGAAAAGAATTGTCTCGAGTAATGATCTGAAAAAGAATCAGGAATTGGATATATGGTCTTTTAGGGTCCAAGACAAACTCTACTTTATATTCAATAAACTCTGAATATGCCAAAGTTGAAAGATTATGTGCATGGATCAATCATCATTGGGCATATTTCGGGCTTCACGTCATGCCATATTGTTGCTGCATGTGGTTTTATTGCTGAGTTTAGAATCTAGGTGTTATTGTTATAAAAAAAAATTCTAGATGGTATTATGAAGTTGCTGAGTCTAGGTGTTATTGTTATTATTGAAGAAACCAAAAAAGAGTCCAGGTGTTTACTATTGTGAGCAAGTTCTTTTTTTCTTCCTTTCTCGTACGCCAAAAAATGGGGAAAGATTTTTATTTGCATTATATATGCTCGTGTTTTTTGTTAGATTTTTTTTCCTTCTTTCTTCTTTCTTATAGAAATTATTATTGTGAGACTATTTGATTGGTTTTATTCCGTTTTTATTTGCTGAATGTATTTTAATTGGTTTAATTTAGAAACATATCTAAACCCCTACACCGAAAATGTGACAATGCTGAACATATGCATATAATTTTCACATTGAAAATTCTAGTAGGAATAGGATAATCGTATGGTGGGACTTATGGAAAGAAAACAGAGAAGCAGTGTTTGTGAAGGGAGGACGAGGAAGCAAACGGAGAGGTTTTGATGTGGGAATCGGGAAAATGGTTCAACTTTGGGTGATGGGGAGTTAGGGAGTCCCAAATATCTATTGCCATACCCACTTATTGGTTTTTAGTTGGTTTCGCTATAATAATACCCTTCTTATATTTAATCAAAATAGAGGACATTAATTGTTCTATATTGATCATAGTTTTATCTTAATTTGTTATTGCCACTAGCTTGTTCAGTAAGAAATAATTTAGTTATTTAAAGTATTTAATATTTATCCTTAAAAATAGACATTTCTCTAAAATGTTGTTTTAAATGGATACAGATAATTAATTTCTTTGATACACACACACATATATATATTTATTTTATTTATAGTTAAACACCATAATATAATTTTTTAATTAAAACATTGGAATTAAGGGTAAGATGAAAGTAAACTTATACTTTCGTAACTCATTGAGCTTGCAAAATTCTACCATTAGACTTTGAACTCACTTGCAATAGAGAATGTGATTCATGAAGGAAATTTGCTACATGCATTGTGCGAAAATACTTTTACAAAAATTGACGAACATTTGTGGTGATTTTTAATTTGGTTTTTGACTCTTTTACCAACCTCTCCTTGTATGGTAATCAATTACCTACTGCACGATCAATTCATTTCGAACTAAATTCAACCAAAAAAAAAATCATTTCAAACTAAATTATTTCATATAATCAAATAAATGATAAAAAAATATTTTTAAAAATATTTCTTATGAAAGTTTTCTTGCTTTTTACCGTTATAAGTTTTATATAGCCACTAAATATTATAAGCAGTTATAAATAAATTATTTCATAAAACTATTTATAATCATGTATCAAGTTAATTTTTTTTTAATAATACACAGAGATTAATAGTGAATTCGTAAAAGTATTAATAAGTGAAAATAAATAACAATATAAACGATTACAAATTTAACAATAAAAAGTGATTTTGAGCCAAAATAATCCAAAACAATACTAATTCTTTCCCACAATTAAATTTGATTGGTGTAACAAACACCTTTATTAGGTGTACAAATTAAGGTGTTGGATTCAATTTAGTTTGGTTTTGAGGTGAAAATTAATCGATCCAATCAATAAATTATTTCGTTTATTTTGATTCAATTTGATTATTTTTAAGAATGAACTAAACCAAACCAATTTAAATTGTTTTGAATTGGTTCAATTAATTTTTACTAAAAATTTCATAAAATATAAAAAAATTGTAACCAATATTATATTATATTAATGGTTATTATAAAACTACTAGTGAATTGAAGGCACTTATGTGCCTATCAATCCACTTTTTATTATTTTTATAATTTTTTATAATTTTTTTAACTTATTTTATTTATTGTTGTAACTTTCTTCAATTTCCTATGCATTAAGGGTATTTTAGACAATAAAAATTTTGGACACTAAAGGAACTATTCCTTTTATATATAGTATAGATATAATTGTAAAACCTAAACTAATTTTTACAAGTTATGCTAACATGTAATAAAACTAACTAATAAATTAAACAAATAATAAAAGATTTGAAAGAAAATCATATTGATTAAATTAAAAGAATTGATGTATAATTGAAAATCTAAAATATTGGGTTAAAATATGCTAACAATTTAGATATGGATAGGAAAATTTGAAAAGTAATATATCTAATTAATACATATAATTATTAATATAATCTATTATTGGTTTGATTTGGTTTGGTTTTAGAAATAAGAACCAAAAGTCAATTGTTTGATTTGGTTTTCACAAATTAAGAGCTAATTTAAACCAATTTATTTTAATTATGATCAATTTTTTTATTTTTTTAATCAATTTTTTATTTTAATTGGATTTGGATTGACTTTGAATACTCCTAATACAAATAACCCTATTTGTTTTGTGCTTGCTACAGCATGGCCACATTTACAATGTTCAAGTCAAAAAACAAAACATCCAATGTACCGGTCATTGCAACTGCACATTCAAAAAAGCAATAGATGTAATGGACACAAGAGAAGGAACTGTTTTATATTATAAACCAGCATCTAGCGTGACTTCTTGTACTCCAACAAGTAACAGGATGTTATTTTGGTACGATTTGAATAGAGTGAAAACAAAGCTCCATGTGTAAGGGTAGGGGCAAACCTCTAGGTGCAGCCTACTATTTTCACATAAAATTTGATTCTAATTATTCTCATTGATTTTATTTTAAGGTTTACTTTAACGAGTGCACTTAAAATTTTAAAATGAAAGATTTTTTTTCATATAAAAGTAAAGTTTCCATTAAATGTATTGGAAGTGTTTAAAATGCTCATCCGCTAAAATGAAGATTGAATTCACCCATATACATATGGTGGTCAAGGCTATGGTCGCAATGGCACGGTTGGCCGTTGACGCCATCGCTAGTGTTGACCAACATTGACTCATCTTGGACCGTTGATACGAGGCCATTGTAGACCACTCAGCTTTGATGAGGATATTGGAAAATAATAAATATGTATAGGGTATTATTAGAAAAATAATCTTAAATTTTTATCTTTGTATCATATTCAACTTTGAAGGTACAAAAATTTTATATTTTCATATCCAGGACTGAAATTTTTCTATTCCCTATTTGTATCTCCAACACAAATAGATTTGTGTTTTTAAGATCCTTGTATTTCTATTAAGTATCACTAATTAATAGCTCCAGTGCCATAGACACCATATCCATTGACCATCTAAGGCACATGAGAAACACCCTATTTTGTAACTGAAAAGACAACATTATCCTTTTTATCTTTTCACACTTGTCTAAGTTTAATATATTAACATCACAATAAATTCTAATGCATAAATTTAAAGTAAATGAAATACCAAATAATTGTAATTAAATTTTTAATCTTGCCAAAAATTCTTTCAAAGATTTATAATAAATTTAATAATATTTATTAAATGCATAAAAATCAGAAGATAATACATAAAAGAATTCGTCCAAACAAAAATAATATATAATACTATATGGTAAAGAATAGTTAAAATGTAATATTTATTATATATCATGTTTGATGAAACTTATTACTAGTGATTTATATAACAAAATATATAAAATAATTATATATTAAAATGTATCTATAAAAAATAAAATTACTTTTGGAAATAGGAAATATTGTATTATTTTTTATTACTTATTAAATATGCAATTTCATATGCAAATAAATATCGTAAAATTTTCACTAAAATCCATTATCTATGTATTGATATACACTTCACAATGAATTAATATTGGGCCGAGGCGGGCAACTGGCGATAACAAATACGTCATTGTGTAAGCAACGATTTAGATACGACATAGTTTCAAACACCATATTTTGTGTCGATTTTTTTATATAAAAAAATAAAAAAAATGAAAAGTTAAAAATAACAAAAAATATTTTGATTTTTTAATTAGCATAATTTTTTTCAAAATTTAGTTCAACTAGTTATTTGACCCGTAAGATGCACGGGTGTTAATAAAAAAATAGTTTATTGACATCATAAAAAATAAATAATAATTTATTTAAATACATCTCTTATATAAATTTATTTTGAAAAAATTTAATAGTGAAATAATTAAATAAATGAATAAAACATAAATATATCATTCTATTTATATCTTATTTTAAATATCATATTTATAAGGTAGAAAAAATTTGGTAGATGATTTTTAACTAATAATAAAAAGTCTATTTTATGAAAATCTTACACATTTTGAAAGCTAAAATTGTTGAATAATGAAAGAGAATAAGTGGATCCTTTTACTATATAATGATCCAATTTATAGGAACGCAATGGGTATAAATGAGAGAGGGACATGTGCCCCATCCCATTTAGAATTTTTGCCTCATCATCATCCTAATCCAGTCATAGGTCCCATTCCATATTCCCTGGGATTTGAATCCTTATAGAGATTCATAGGTTTATTAAAAGAATCCCAAAAAAAGAAAAATTTTAAAAATGTTTTAAAATTTAAAACATAAATATTCATAATAACAAAATACTATCAGCATAATTTAAATTAAAAATAAAAATAGATACATAATGCAAATTTTATATATATATATATATATATATATATTAGTGGATATTTAAATCATTTATATAAATGGTGAATTGGTGGGTTTGGACGAGGACCTTGCAACTTTCCTGTCATTTAGAAATTACAAATTACCCTAGGTAATTCTTATATAAATTCGAGACGAACAATCCTCAATAGAGGAATATAACACTAGAAAAGAGGTTATGAGCGATTTCTCCAAGAGTCGCAAGCCCGAATTTCTGGACGTGTAAAATGACCAAAATGCCCTAATTATTTTACTCAAAAATGAGGATCGTAGGCCCTCAGGGGATGTTCTGAGGATAATAGGGGATTGTTTGTATTATGTGTGTTAAGAAGAATCTCAATTTTGAGTTTCGACGGCGAAATGACCAAAACGCCCATGCAGCCTTTTAACTTCAATTTGCGTGCCTAAGCCCGAACCTTACTAAAATATTTTAAAAGGTGTTTTTAAGCTATGATTGACCATTGGTTAAGTTCGATGACCCAGGTTTTTAGTGAAATTACGATTTTGCCTCTTCTAGTTTTACAAATTTTGAGATTTTTTATTCGTCTAGCAAAACATAAGCAATATTAGGCTCAAATTAAAGCTTATTAAATTCTAATTCTTAATTTAGAGTCAAAATTATTTATTTAAATTGATTAGAACCTGAAATTGCTTAAAAACATCAAAATTGCTTACTAATTCACCTAAGCCCTTAATTGCAAATTCTCTAATTTGCAAAGATACCTACCTACACCTAAATAATGCATGGAACACACAAATTTCTCCTCCTTGGGCTATAATGCACGAAATTATATGGCCTAATATGCATCAGAAAAATTTGTCAAACTTGGCACAAAACTCAAGGTATGAAAACAAGGAATCATGTTTTATGATTCCATGTTTTAAGCCACCAAACAAGATGATTTTTCCTTCCTTGTTTCCTCCTCAAATTTAGTCAGATTTTCCTCTTCCTCTTGTCCATACATGAGCTTGAATTCTTCTATAAATAGGCATGCTTAGAAGTCATTAGAGACTTGCTCAAAAATTTCACAACTTCAAGTTTTTCCTAAGCTCAAAAACTTTCTTTCTTTCTTCCTCCTCCTTGGCTGAATTCTCTCTTCAGTTTTTCAAAGAGATTTTCTTCCATTTCACTCAAAGAAACCAAGTTCTCTTCCTTTCCTTCAAATCAGATTAGGTAGGGAGTTGTTTCTAAGTTCATTTTATGCTATGACAAGTTATGTTTCTAGCTCAAAAATGATGATTTCATGGACTTTCTTCTAGCTCTCAATTTCGGTTTTGTTTTCCCTTTTCTTTTAAAAAAATTTCAGCCTTATGGCCTAGATTATGATGAGACCATGGTTTGATGATGAGGTTCTTGAGTGTTGGTTGCAAAGCCTTCACAAGTTAGACCTCTAAAACTTGAAGGTTTCACTAGTTTTTAAAGCTTTACAATTTCGATTTTTTTCCTTATTTTTCTTTAATGATTTCGGCCAAATGGCCTAAGAAGGAATATGATGATAGCTTGATGATGAGGACCTTGAGTGTTGGTTGTAAATCCATCACAAGTTAGGCCTTTAAAGCTTGAAAATTCCACTTGATGCAAAACTTTAAAGAATGATGTTTTTATGATGTAAAAATAAAGATCTTGAGTTTAGAACTTGAAAGATGTATTTTTCACTTTGTCTTGCTAAGATATATTGGGTTGAATTTATATTTCTCTAAAGTCTTGGAAGAGCTCTAGTAAAGAAATAAAAGGAACTTGCATCCATGTTTAAGTTTATGCCTTGCATAACCATGTTTACTTTTAATGTCATCACTAAATTCTCAAGAATGAATAAATGAACTTGCATATCTCATGTTTAAATTTCCAAGCTTGCATTTCATGTTTATATTTCAAGTTGTCACTTAATCTTCAAAGATAATAAAGAGGTTGCATCTCATATTTATTTTATGCTCTCACTTTATTTTATAATGGCTAAAAGAATCAACGCATGACATGTTTATTTTATGTCATCACCTAAAGATCCTAGAGCTCAAAGACTTGCCCAAGTATCACAAGCAAAGTTGGAAAATGGTAGTATCACTTTCAATTTCCTTAAGATTATTGGAGTTAAAGAATTCATTCTTTAAGAAGTCTTGAGTTTGGAGCTTAATAAGATGTAATAAGAATTCTCTTCTCCCTTCACCGGTCCAGTGCGACTCCGCAGGTTTCTTAAGATTCTCTTCTCCCTCCACTGGTCCAGTGCGGACTCCGCTCAAGTTTCTTGCATATCATGTTTATAATTCCAAGTTATCACCTTATAAAGACAAGATTAAAATGAGGTTGCATAGCATGTTTATGATTCTAGTTATCACCTAAATCTCTAAAGCTCAAGACTTGCTCCTTTTATCTTAAGTGAAAATTGTAATCATAAAGATTCTTTCAATGAATAAATCGGCCTCATGATTAAGGTAGGCCTAAAGTGATTTTAAATAAGCTACTGGTTTAGTTCTAAAATTTCTTTCAAGAATAACAAAAAGAATTAGTTTTTAAAAGAGTTTTAAGGCCTTGCAAAGATTTTACGGGATACTAGTATCTTACTTGTACTTAAAAATGTGATTTGATGCAATTATATGAGGTTCATGATTCAGCCACTGATCTAAGTTTAGTACTACTGTATGATGATGGTTTAATATGTTTGAAGTTGTGATAATTATGGTTTATTGCTGAGGAACGATTCTATGCATGTTAGAAATAAAACTAGCTTCCAGAAAAGGTAAAAGCAAGATTTCTAGAACTCTAGAAAATGAAATTTATGCATTCTGTCAGAACCTTTAGCAGCCCTAAGAACCAGGTTCTATTATGTTTAGATAAGAGAGAATGATTCATAATTGGTTTAGTAATTAATTTTAGCACCATAAGGAAAGGGTAACAAAAGGGTTAAAAATGCAACTTCTAGCACGTGAAAGCCTTAAATATAACTTGCTGCCTATGCTGTCCCATATAGTTTAATAATATTCTTAAGGCTTATAATTAATGGTAATGATGATAATGAATCCTTTAGATGCATGATTAATTAGTTTGATAATTGAGATTACCCGATTCTAAAGTTTCGGTTGTTTAAGATAGTTTTTCGGTAAGAATTTATGATGATGGTTCTTTGAAGTTTGAAATGATAAGTCTATGTAGTGATTTGATGCTTATTAAGTATTTGATATCATTGAATGACTTCATAATTTGCATGATATAGTTGTTGTTGCAAACAATGAGAATGTTTATGCATCCTGATGATTATGAATTAGAGTTATATTATGATATAACATGCAAAGACTTAATGGTGACTTAAAATTATGATGATCCTTTGAACCATCAGACTATAGGTGGTGAAAAGGTGATCCTAAGAAAATGATCCTTTGGACCCATCAGACTATAGGTGGTGAAAAGGTGATTCTTGCCCCCTAGCCCGTTCTCTCAAAAGGGTAGAGTCGGGACTTTAACTTATCAAAAGGGATAAGTATATGCTAGTGACGACTAGTAAGGTATGAGCTCATAACCTAGATTACTCCCAAAAGGGTGGAGTATAGGGTGGCCCAGGAAAATGATGATGAAAGTAACTTTAAGTCACCTAAGAAACTAAGTAAATGCATTATGTGAATATGATGTTCTACTATGCATAGTATTTATGAGATGATGATGAGAAATATGATGTTCTGCTATGCATAGTATTATGAAATGATGATGAGGAATATGATGTGATTTTATGCATAACTATGTTATTATATATGAAAGGAAAAGTTCATTATAAACATGACATGCTAAGTTTATGATGCATTATAAGACGCATGATTAAAAGGACGAACCTCGGTAAAGTATATTTTCAAACTTAATAAATCAATCTTAGCATGCTCACTATTTCATAATAACCCGATTCCTGGGGACGATGATGATGACACAATGCATCATGAGGTGAGTACCCTACTGAGATTCTTTTTATAAGTTTCTCACTCCCTCTATTTTTCTTTCCATCTCGTCTTCAGAAATAGAAGGAAGTGTTCGTGAATCACATTGAGGCTTCAGGGTAGCTGAACTTGATCCTGCTAGTTTCACTCGTATATTTCAGATATCTATCCCTATCCTTGAAGTGTTATTACTAGGTGCCATTAATGGATGTCCTTCCATCCATATATTATTTATGTTTTGTTAGATTGCCTACACCTAGTCTTATTCTGTTGGTAGGCAAACTATCTATGTGTTATGTAATTATGGATGTTATATGATGGAGCCAATATGATGTGTTTTTTTTATGCTATATCTACGTTATTCGCTTTATTTCGATTATTGTTCACGTTATGTGCGGCTCACGTTTTCAATTATGTTTAAAAAAAATGGCTCGTAATTTCACTAAGTATTTTCAAAGTATGATGAAAGAACTGAAGCAAAGAGTAAAGTCTAGTAATTAATCAAATACAACCTAGGTGTATTCGGTTAATTATTAGGGTGTTAGACCTTATTCCCTATCCATGCCTAGTTAACCAAATAGGGACTCTACTCTGTCCTCATGAAGACTAAACATGTTCCCATTCCCATTTCCATTGTAGATAATCCTAAATACTCACTTCTACTAGTTTTTTTTGTCATCCCAAACCATTTTCATCTTTTTAGTAATTTAAAATATTTGATTTCTAAAATATATAAAAATATACTTTTTAATTAATTAAAAAAATGAATAAATTTAATTTATGTGATTTTAATTACACATCTTTTCCTTATACATCCTTTTAGTAATTTAAAGAGTAAACCCCCAAGTTGGTCCTTGACAATTTCAGCGTTCAACAAGCTTGTCCTGATCACCTGGAAAGTGTCAACTTGGTCTCTGACAATGTCAAAAGTTAGACACTCATTAGTCCCTAGATGGAAAATAGTAACGGTGTTAATGACAATTTCATTACCGGACAAATTGGTCCTTAACGTCCTTCATCCCTATGTATTTCCTCCCTTCATCCTCTTCACCACCACCACTACCACCATCACCACCATCACTATCAAATCTAAATGGCCACAACCACAATCATCCTTCACACAATTCCATATCACTCTCCATCCCTTTCCTTCTTTCATCTTCTTTACCACCACCATCATCACCACTATCACTATTAAATCTAAATGACCATAACAACTATCACCACAACCACCTTCATCCCACACAATCTCATTTCACTTTCCATCCCTTTCCTTCCTTCATCATCTTCACCACTACCATCACCAAATCCTTTGACCAAGTATTGAACAAATGATTGATGAATGAGAATGATGTTAAAATGATTTTTGCAATATGTCTTTCATGCTTTAAAAGGTGTTAAAGAATGAGTATTTATGGAAAACAAATCGTGTAAACTGTTAGGGATTAATCCCAAAAAGTGTATCTATTCAAAACACACTTATTTACACATTTCTAGGTTCATAATCAATTACAAACTGGTAATTGATTACATAGTTCAAATTTTGAATTTTGGCAACGGTCAGTTCTGGTAATCGATTACATGGTTTGTGTAATTGCTTACAAGGATCAAATTTCAAATTCTTGGCACATGAAGGATGGTAATTGATTCCAGAATACGGTAATCGTTACAACAATTCCAGAAATTAAAAAATTAAAGTTTTAACACACTTTAAGTCACTCTTTCATTCTAAAAATATTTTTAAACATCTTTGAAACATTTCCTTTCAAATCAAACTCATATTTTCATAAATCAAATCAAAGTGTTCATTAAAAACAATTATATTCTTTTAAATCAAATTTTCCTTATAATCAAATTCATTCTATATTTTTCAAAAAGGAACTTAATTAAAAGAAACTTTAATCATCTTAACAAGGGTCAAATAATCTTATTAAATGAAAAACCTTTTAACAAAATAATCAGTCCTAATTAATCTAACCATTGAACTTGTTCATCTTCAAAAAACTTCATGCTATTGTGCTTCCACCTTTTTGTCATTTGGTTTTTGGCATAATCAAAACCTACAACATAAATATTCATAAATTTCACTTAATTGATGTTGTTTGTATTGGTATTTGATTTGATTTTGTATGTATTTTGGCTTGTTTGTAGGATTCTAGGGAAGAGAGTGGTGGTGGTGGTGGTGGTAATGGCGAAGATGAAGGAAGGAAGGAAGGAAATGGGGGATGAAGATTTTAAATGATGTTAGGGGAATTTGTCAAATAATGAAATTGTCATTAACATCGTTACTATTTTCCGTCTAGGGACTAGTTAGTGTCCAATTTTTGACACTTCAATAAGTTGACACTTTCCAATTGTAAGGACCAACTTGTCACTGAAATTAAAGGGACCACCTTGGAGGTTTACTCTAATTTAAAATAACAATTTTAAAATATATATTATAATTAATGTGTTATAATTAGTAAAAATCATAAATAATCCTAATTTATGTTATCTCAATTATTTGAGTAGCGCATCAATTACATAATTATTTTCAATTAAGAAAAAGTAATGCAATTATTTAGTCTTTTTAAAAAAATACAAAAATACTTAGTATCATTATCAAAGAAGTGTAAATTATGGAATTTATTTTTTCAAAATATTTTAATGTTGAAAAATTGAAGGCTTCATTTTCTAAAAAATTGATATGAAAAAATTATAAAATTAATAAGTTAGAATGTTTAAGTCAAATATGTTGTAGTGAAATGGGTAAATAGATAGTTTATATTTATTTATTTTATCATTTTCAAAACCTCTAGATTTGAAGTTATTAAGTTTTAGGAAATACGAATAATTGAAAAATATATTATTGATATAACTTTTTAGGAAAGAGATTGATTTTGGAAAAAATATGTACTGATTTGGGAAAAAATATGCATGTAAAAATTAACTATGTAAATGGATCTCAATACATAAAAGAATGAATATTTTCAACATTTTAGTTGAGGAATGAATTTTAAATTTTTAGTTTGATTTATTATTTTATGGTGGTTTTTAAAAATTATATTTATACAAAGGTGACTTTTTTTCCTTCAAATATTTAAATGTATTTTTTTTATTTTCAATTTATTTTTATTTTTATTAATAATATTATAATATTTTGATAATATTTTGATATTATAATATCTTTCATTGCAGTTTCAAATATAAGTAATTAAAAATTTCAACTATAATATTTTAAGACTTGTAATATTTTGAATGTTTAAAAATTGTCAAATTTATAATTGGTATAATATTCAATGTAGAGCATGTGTTAATACAAGAGAGATATGAAAATATAATTAGAAAACGATATAATAATTACAATGCAAATAAAAACTAAAAATATTTCTTTAAATAGAAATGTTGAGAATATGGTGGGATATAAATTTCTCAATGAATAACACATGGCAAAACTTTCCTTAAAATTAGTTAAATTGTTAGTAGTATAGATAGATTATAGATAAATTATAGATTATTAAATTTAACAATATATAAATAAATATTATTAGCTATAAAATTAATATAAAATCAATAACAGTTGATTAAATTTGTATAGTATTTTTGTTTTCAGCTTCTTATTTATACAAACTCTGTAATCGTCTTACTTTCCATTCATGCTCAAGAAAAACTATTTAACCTTCCTACTTATTTTCCCCATTTCATACAAAATGTATAATATTTTTGTGTTCCAAATAAATTATATAATTATTCTTGCTTCCTATCTTAGCTCTATGTGAATTAAATTGCATAATCAACCTTCCCATTCCATGTCCTTGTAACCCAATTTTCTTTGTCCCCGTCCCTAATCTTGGTCTAGAGGGATTTTTAAAATGGAAAAAAAGAGTTCTAGAAAGCAAAAAAAAAAAATCTAGAATTTAATTGTTAAAAATAATATGGCACGAATATAATCTATAATCTATAATACTAATATTTAAAACTCATTTGGAGGAAACTTTTTCATATGTTACTTCCAGAGTAATTTAGGGCCCATAGTTTTCAAAGTTTTAATAATTAATAATTAATATTTTTTAAAAAAAATCATAATCATAATTATTATATATCATTATAATATCATTGAATATTATTAGCATTTAATAGTAAAATTACGTTGCAATGATTAATTTAGGACCCGCAAATTTTAAAACTTTAATAATTAATAATTTTAAAAAATAACTTAATTATTATATGCCCTTGAAATATCATTGGAGATTGTAGTACAATGTTACTATTATCATCATATAATAGTAGAATTGCACTACAATTATTAAAGAATAAATTTTAAATTTTGAATTCAAAAATTTGTTTTAAACATATGTAAATGACGAGCTAAACAAAGTGTAGAGGATGATAAGATCTATATATATAGTAAAATTCACTCCATTTGTATTCAATGCTCACACTAAAATGCAATAATTACATGGTTTACTATATTTTATAATTAAAATTCATTTTAATTTATAACTATCATAAATAATAATATAATTTGTAGTGAAAATTTATTCTAATTTCTAATCATTTACAACTATATGATTATTCGTTAATATTTATTTTTGAAACAATTAAATTAAAACTTTAATAATTACATTGAATTTTAACTCATGGAAATACAATTTTTGAAAATTTAATTTTGAGGATTAATCTATTTAACATTTTAAAAATTAATTTGATTTTATTTGTTAAATCATTTTTCTTAAATGGCCAAGTTTAAAGGAAGAGACCATAACATCTTAAAAAAAAACTTTAATAATTACATTAAATTTTAACTCATGAAAATACAATTTTTGTAATTTTAATTTTGAGAATTAATCTATTTAACATTTCAAATTTTAATTTAATTTTATTCTTGAATCTTTTTTCTGAAATAGCCAAGTTTAAAGGAAGTGACCATGACATCTTAACAATAAATAAATTTGATGCAAGATTTTATTCAGTTTCATATATTAATTTTAAAAGTTTAAGTATCTATATATATATATATATATATAGTAAAATTCACTCTATTTGAATTCAATGCTCATGTTAACATGCAATAATTACATAATTTATTATATTTTATAATTAAAATTCATTTTAATTTATAACTATCATAAATAATAATATAATTTGTAGTGAAAATTTATTCTATTTTCTAATCATTTACAACTATATGATTATTCATTAATATTTATTTTTTAAAAAATTAAATAAAAACTTTAATAATTACATTGGATTTTAACTCATGAAAACCTAATTTTTGAAAATTTAATTTTGAGAATTCATCTATTTAATATTTTAAAAATTAATTTGATTTTACTCTTAAATCATTTTTCTTAAATGATCAAGGTTAAAGGAATTGACCATAACATCTTAGAAAAAAGCT
This sequence comes from Dalbergia oliveri, assembly GCA_030441495.1. Classification (NCBI taxonomy): domain Eukaryota; kingdom Viridiplantae; phylum Streptophyta; class Magnoliopsida; order Fabales; family Fabaceae; genus Dalbergia; species Dalbergia oliveri. The sequence continues at coordinate 33,076,628 of JAMLFY010000002.1, read as the reverse complement.
TTAGTAATTACATTGAATTTTAACTTATGGAAACACACTTTTTGTCATTTTAATTTTGAGAATTAATTTATTTAACATTTTAAAAATTAATTTGATTTTATTCTTAACTCATTTTTCTGAAATGACCAAGTTTAAAGGAAGTGACCATAACATCTTAAAAAAAAGAAATTACATGCAATTTTGAGAATTAATCTATTTAACATTTTAAAAATTAATTTGATTTTATTCTTAAATCATTTTTCTTAAATGACCAAGTTTAAAGGAAATGACCATAACATCTTAAAAAAAAATTCATGCAATATTTTATTTAGTTTCATATATTAATTTTAAAAGTTAAAGTATCTATATCTATATCTATCTATATATGTGGTAAAATTCACTCCATTTGAATTCAATACTCACACTAACATGCAATAATTATGTGATTTACTATATTTTATAATTAAAATTCATTTTAATTTATAACTATCATAAATAATAATATAATTTGTAGTGAAAATTTATTCTAATTTCTAATAATTTACAACTATATGATTATTCATTAATATTTATTTTTGAAACAATTAAATAAAAACTTCTATATATATATACATATATCTATAATCTATCTATAATCTATAATACTAATATTTAAGACTCATTTGGGGGAAACTTTTCTATATGTCACTTCCTAATAATTTAGGGCCCATAGTTTTCAAAGTTTTAATAATTAATAATTAATATTTTAAAAAAAATTATAATCATAATTATTATATATCATTATAATATCATTGAAGATTATTAGCATTTAATAGTAAAATTACGTTGCAATGATTAATTTAGGACCCATAAATTTCAAAACTTTAATAATTAATAATTTTAAAAAATAACTGTAATTATTATATGTCATTAAAATATCATTGAAGATTGTAGTACAATTTTACTATTATCATCATATAATAGTAGAATTGCACTACAATTATTAAAGAATGAATTTTAAATTTTGAATTCAAAAATTTGTTTTAAACATATGTAAATGGTGAGCTAAAAAAAGTATAGAGGATGATAAGAATGAAACATATGTGAATTTCATTTTGCTATTATAATGATATAAACATTTTTAGTATATCATTAAAACATGTGTAAAGACTAGCTAGAATATATTTGATATAAATATCAAAATGACAAAGATTAACATATGAACGATTAGGATAAATGAAAAAAGGATAAATGGATTAACAAATCTACTCAATTTTAAAAAATTAAATAAAATAAAAAGAATCCAAGATAAAGGATTCACTCAATATGATATCATAATTAATTGACAAAGTGCCACAATCAAAAGAATCTACATTAAATATATATTTAAAAATAAAAAATAAAATAGATTTTCTTAATTTTTATGAGATATCAATTATATTCATCAGACTTAATTAACAAATACCAATTATAATAGTGTCATAATTAATTATTAGATATCAATTATATAGATCATCGATCATAAATAAGGATCTTTTTCAATTTTTTTGTGCATAAATTAGTTTCAATTAGTTTTGGCATGTAATTTAAACTTTAACATGCAAAAATCAATTTTAGATATATGAGCAAAAAATCATAATTAATTATTAGATATAAATTATATCATCATCAATGATAAATAAGTAAATTTTTAAATTTTTTGTGCATAAAAAATTGATTAAATCATATTTAAGAAGAAATGACAATAAATACTCTATCACATGTCATTTTTTAAAATTTATATTTTCAAAAGATTATTTTAAAACCTTATTACAAAATATTTAGAAAAATATTAAAAAGTGTAAATTTTCTATTCCAAATCAAATTTTAAATTTCAAATTAAGTGAAATCAATGTTATTTTCATATTTTGAATTTTAATTTAATCACAATTTAGTATCTTCATATCCTATAATCATATCATATAATAATTATAATACAATTAAAAATCTATTCTAGGAAAAACTTTGCCACATAGCAAAGTTTCTTTCAACAATAATTTAATACATGAAAATTTTTTCTGAAAAAAAATCTAAACATTTGTATCCTATATATATATTTCTTGTACATATATCATTTATGCACATTGAAGTCAATTTATTATAATATTTAATCAAATCATTTTATTATGACATAATATTATCATAATTAATAAATATAATCAATTTACACATAAAATGATCAAGCAATCACAATCTAATAAATTAATCATTGTCAAATTAAATTTAAATTATGTATATATATATATATATATATATATATATATATATATATATATATATATATATATATGTTGATGAATAGTTACAAGCAATGCCCATTATATATATGGAGATAATATATTTGAAATTCAAATAGTTACCTATTACCACACTACAATTTTATTATTGTTAATTATTGTTGATGAGAGAATTATGTTATTTTAATTGAAATTTGTTTCCCCTCAATTGTAAATATTTTCACATTCTTTCATTTTAGATGCCTATATAACAAATAGTTCATTCTATTTGTGTCGCTTTCTTCACTAACTATACTACTTCCTCTTTTTATTGTGTCTTCATTTAGGAAATAGTGGCAACAAGGTGGTTTCATAAATGGTAGTAGAGGAGGTCTAGCTCAAGTTCTTCATTTTTTTAATTAATTTGATAGTTTTTCTTTATGCTTCTTTTTTTAGAATATTTTACCCCTAAATTGGGATGCTTTTATCATCTTCTAATTTGTACTCTAGAATTTCTAATTATTATTCTTAGTTATAAAAAAAAGAAAAAACTTCTATTGCCTTGAATCCACTACAATGTAATTGCATTAAGATGATTTCTACTTTTATGAAAATATTGTGCTTATTGTTTTGAAGTGATTCACTTAATGGAGAGCCCTACTAGGCCGTAATCACCCATATTATGACTAACTTGGTTGACGATAACTGCCTTCTCATGAGGAAGTTTATGGACATGTTGTTAAGACATAATGCAGGCAAAACAAGGTGCTATGCAGGTTGAGGGGTTGGTGTTGTGGTAATACGTATTGCTTGGACGTCAACTCTTGCTTTTTGAGTACTAAAATATAAAATATGACAATCATAATTAAAAATTGGAAATCAATCATAGATATACCTATGCTATCAAGTGCTTGCTCAAATTATCAATCGTAAATTTTACGCTATTGGGAAATAATAATATTAATTGGAAATCAATATTTGTGTTAGTTTTTCTATTTTTGTCTTTATATTTTAATTTTAATCTTCACATTCCTATTAATCCTTTTTAACGTCTTAGTGTTATTTGTTTTCAAGTCTTAATGGTTGTTGTAATATACCGGTACTATATTGCATAGATAAATTCTAAAAGAGTCATGGTGTCTTCATGTTAGGATTATTTGGTATTGACATATTCTTAACTTTGGAAATTCAAAGCTTCCATATTTAAATAGTACTTTGATTGACGAATATGTAAGTATCACATTTTTTTTTTCTATTATATCTATGTACTCATTAATCTATATCACCTTTTTTTTTTTTGAAAGGAGGAAAGATTTATGCCCTTATTAAAAAAAGGACATTGATTTTTAAAATTTTCAATAAGCTAGAAGATGAGGCATATCAAATGTCTAATTTTGGTATTGCTTTAAATAATAGTGATTTTAAGATTACCAAACATTAATACCAGTTTAATTTTAAGCATCAAACCTACTAGAAAGCTCAAAACATCAAAAAGCTCATATTTAAATATAAAAAATAAAATAAAATTTCATAATTATTGTGAGATATCAATTATATTCATTTGATTTAATTGACAAATATCAATCACAATAATCATAATTAATTATTAGATATCAATTATATCAATCATCGATGATAAATTAGTATTTTTTAACCTTTTTTTGTCATAAATCAATTTCAATTATTTTTGGTATTTAATTTAATATTTTTTTACAAAAATAAGTTTTTTATATATCATCACAATCATAAATCAGTTTTTTTTCCTTCTGCCTAAAAAATTGACTAAATGATTTTTAAGAACCAATAAATGCTCTTCGTTTTTTTGAAACTTATACTTTAAAAAAAATTTATTTTTAAAAGCTAACTACAAAATTGTCACAAAAAATTACAATATTGTAAATTTTCAATTCAAAATCAAATATTAAAATACTAATTAAGTGCATTCAATTTTATTTTCATATTCTAAATATTTTAAATTTAATATATATTCCTAGATATCATAAATAACATATGTTCCTTTTCAATTTGAATAGTTACATGGTTGAATATAACAAAAGAGGTAGATGAAATTAAATCATTAACTAAAATGGGTAAGAGAAAAAATGTGGTTATTTTTTTCTTCAATTGTTTGATCATCATTTAAAAATAGAAAATAATTGAATTTTATTATTATCTGTAAATATTGATTATCAACTATTTATGAATTATTCATAAATTAACTTTATCAATTTAGATTGAATTTATTTATAATTTAAGATTTTTTAGAAAATATTAGTGAATAGAAGTAAAAAAAATATTAAGAGAATATTATGAATATACTTTACTTTGGTTTATAAATCTAATATTTAATATTAGTATATTAAAGAACATACAACAAAAGAAAAAGCACATAATTTTTATTTTAATTATTGAATTTTTATTAAATTTTGTAAAAGTATATTATAAATAAATTTTATTTGTATATTTTGTGCAGATTTTCTTCAATTTGAATTTGTTAAACCACTATTAGGAGGTCAAATTGAGGGGATAGAAAGGGACATACAATTTTTTTAATTAGTTAATCCTTAGTTTTAAAAAATGAAAAATAAATAATAAATAATACTTTCAAGTTGATTCTAATTAACTACGTTGTGTATAAAATAGTATAATAATATAAAAATTTTTGTTTTAAATTATTGTTATATGATTCTTATTATTTAAATATAAAATATTTTAAACATTTTAAAAAAATTACATTTTCCATAGATTTTAAAATATTTGTATATATTAATTTAATATGAAATAAGTCCCGTGCATTGTATGAGTAAAAAACTACACCTTTTTTTTTTAAAAAAAATACTATACCTTTTTTTAGGATATAGCATTGCTCGCACCTACCCTTGAGGTAGTTGAAATGGTCAATGAATTTAATTATTCTTTCTCATATTCTTGGCAAGGAAAAAGAGTATTGAGTTCTAATTCATATTGCATAGCAAATGAAGATTTCGACAATGAGGCAGATTAGATAACTACTAAGTTTTTAAATGAGATAAAGTGTTCTAACATTCTAAATCACAAATTAGTTTTGAAGAAGGAGTCTCAATTATGATGTTAAGAAACATTGACTAATTTTCTGGATTGTGTGAAACATGGTTAATAGTTGAAGATTTGGGAAATAATGTCATTGGAGCAATTGTAGTGACGAAAGGTAATAAAATTAGAGAAAATGTTTACATATCTCAAATGAATCTAATACAACATGTCTCCCAAGTATTAAAGGAAATTTACGGTCATCACTCTATGCTTTGTTATAACCATTAGTAAAAGTCAAAGGCAATCTTTGTGATTTGTTGGATTATTTATACCCAAATCTATCTTCATTAATGGACAACTTTATGTGGCTATCTCACGAATAAAATCAACAAATGATTTGAAAATATCAATATTGAATGGCAATGGGCAACCTTACAATATAACTAGGAATGTTGTTTATCTAGAAGTGTTTAAAAGATTTAAAGCTCAAGTATAAATCTATGTTTTATATTTTTATTATTTACTTTAATTTGTTATATAATGCATTCATTACATTTTATTGGCAAGTCTTTACATACTTTAGTGCTAATATATATTTACATTGTATAATGTAGGGTGTTATATGGAGATCAAAATTTGAAAAAAAGATCCTATATAATTAATCCTTTATAATATATTACTTTTAATTGTGAACATCATTGTTAATTATTTATTGTTGTTAGTAAATTTAAAAAACTATCATAAATTAATTTTATTATTTACTAAGTTTTAAACTATTTTTTACTTATCATCCTTACATTAACAGATTAAAGTACTAGTTATAATAAAATTAAAGTCGTATAATCTAGAAATCCATTCAGCATCCAACATGATTTTTATGAAATATTCTGGCAATATTTACTTATTATACAGCATTTCTCATATATATATATATAACATAATCTCATTTTTTTTTAAATTTAACTATATATAGAAACTCCAATAGGACTTATGTGATGGCAAAAATCTTTAAATAATTAATGCAATACCATAGATATCTTTTGTGGGTTAAAATAGAATTCTACTTTAAAACTTATAACAAATTCCTTTTTCTTCTCATATCATGTAAATTGTGTATTAACATGATGTAATGAATTTTTTTTTTTTCGGTTCATGATGTACACATTACTACTACCTGTATAAAGTGCATATTGAATAATATTGTTTATAATTTCTAATCAAAGTATAAAAACAATTTATTATAAGATCACAATATATATATATATATATATATATATATATATATATAAAAAATAATCAATTAATATCTATTAATGTTTATAAATATATCAACAAATTTTGAACGTTATGATTGATTCTTATATAAAAACATCCCTTTATGTTATCAATTTGAATTTCATTTTCCCTAATTACACCCATGTAAAATTAGATTATTAATATCATTAACTATAAATGGAATAATAATTTTTCAATTTCAAGTAAAGTACATAGAGATATTATAGTACAATATATGTTAATTAAGAAGAAGATTTAAAATATTGAAGTAGTGCATCGCTTTTGAATAATCGCTACACAACAAACCAATTATTATAATTATAGTGTTTGGGCCATTGAAGTAGTGTATAACCTATATTATCTGGCATAATCCACTAAGTAGTGTATCAGTTTTAAAATTACTTTCAATAAAATATCAAACATCCAATTCATAACAAAATCTAAATTATAGATTGGAGTACCTCCCAAATTAAGATTTGTAATATTTGAAATGCTAAAAAATTATGAAACTGATTAGTAATATAATATTCAACATAGAGTATTTATATTATGTCAGATAGAAGATAGATATTAAAGTATAATTAGGAAAAATAATTAATGATTAAAATGTAATTTAAATTCAAAAGCTTACTTTAAATAAAAAGATTAGGAAATAGTGGGACCTAAATGACTATGAATAACATGTGAAAAACTTTTTATGAAATGATTATTAAATATTAATATTGTCACAACGACCCTAAAAGCAACGATGAGAAAAAGATTTTAATTTTTAATAGTTCAATGGAGTCACCACCAATTTTTATTTATGATAAAAATTAGAAAACCCTTTTAATTTGGCAAGACTGGTCTTTTAAAATAAATTAGGTTTGAGTCTGATTATGATTAGAGAATGATGAAAATTTAATCCCACGGCACCCTAATACATCCGTCTCATGATGGTTACCCAAAGTTTGTTGTACAAAATTAAAATAACTTTAACAATATATTTTTTCCCTAAAAATTAAAGTACAAAAATAAATTTACAAAATTTAATAATAAATATTTACAAAAGAAAAACGTTATCCTCTAGTGCAATGAAGAACTCAAAGTCACATAATTCTTTTAAAAATGAATGTGTGTCGAGCTAATTTTAATTATTAAAAGAAGAAGTTATTTGTTTAAAGAAATCAAAACCACACTTGAAACGATGTCAATATGAGACCTCGAAAATTAGACTCATAAAGAGCTCTATATTTTTTTCACCGTAACTTCCTTTTTGCTTTTTTACATTTGCACACGTATATACTCTAAACATATCCAGCCAGAAGTCAAAGGAAAGAATTCAATTTTTTTCCTTTTAATTTGCCAAATCTGCTAGTAGTTTTAAATACGAAAAAAGGGAAACCAAAAGGGAATGGAAAAGACTATATGCAAAAGTGCAAACGCACAAACCTAGGAAAATGATTTCAGCCAGCTAGCCTAGCATCACAATCCTTGTGAATGGTAATGCTCATAACATGGAACCAATAAGGATTGGGCAAAAAATGCAAACCACACCAACTCTCTCCTTCACACTCCGTAGACTCCCCCTTGATCAACTAACAATGACTATATATACGCCTCTTTTATTCTAATATAATTAATGACAAAATATTTGATTTGATGCTATTTACACTAATTATAGAAATAAAATTAAGCTAATTAATAAAATAAAGCAGGTTATAATCAATTAATGAATGCTAAATAAAATCAATTTTTTTTAAAAAGAATAATTGTTAGAAAGATTTGATTTTTTTGGTTTTTTCAGCTTCTCTTTTTCTTTCAATTTTTGTTTTTTTGTTTTCAACTCTTTCTGACACATAAAAAATATTTTTTATACCGACTAAAATTGGGTGCTAACAGTAGCCCGCTTTGCTTGGTCTTTTAATTTAAAAGGACAAGCAAAGTAAAAAGCAACCAATTTTGTTCGAGTCAAGTTTTTTTTTTTAAAAAAACCTATTTACAAGGCAACAACGATCCAATCCTAAGCTTCACAATACTAAGGAAAATGTCAGTGTTGCGGCAAAAGGTGTCACAATACCTCTAATATGATAAGTAGCCATCACAATACCTTCAAACGATTCAGTAAGCATCATAATACCTACAAAAATGAGGCATCACAATACCTCAAAAGGATAGGAAAGATATCACAATACCTTCTAAAGATTGAGTAGGTGTCACAATACCTACAATGAATAAAAAATGAGGCGTTACAATACCTCAAAAGGATAAGGAAGACGTCACAATACCTTCAAAAAGTTTGTGTATGCGTCACAATATCTACACTGGATAAAGATGAGGCTTCTCAATACCTAAAAAAGATAAAGAAAGAGTCACAATGCCCTCAAAAGGATGAGCTAGGCATCTCAATGCAAATGAATTGGGATGCAATTGAACTAAGCTTCTCAACCTAAAATGTAAATGGAGATAGACTAGGCTTCACAATAACCAAAATGCAAAATGAGCTTCATAATACTTAGAATGATGCAAAATGAGCTAGACTTCACAATACATAGGATGTAAATGTGCAAATGAGCTAGGCTTCTCAATACCTAGTATGCAGATGGAAATGGACTAGGCTTCATAATACCTAGAATGCAATAAACCATGCAAATTATGAAATGAATTTTTTTAACAAAAGAACCTTTATGAATTTAAATGGAGCTTTATTTCATTTCAAAATACTTAGAAACATTCATCACTTTGACACATTTTAGGTCCATGTTGTCCAAGGGTAGATGATATAGGCTTGTAATTGGCAAGAGTGTTTGGGAAATGTGGTAATAAAGATGAATCATCATGAAGTAAATTTGGCCCTTAAGCTTACCAACTCTACTAATGCAAATGATGATGCAATAGTCTTCAGCTTCCTTATCATGAGAAATTCCTTTAAATAGTCCCCAAGTTAAAGATCTGAATTGCATACGTCCTTTGGTTCAAATATTTACTTCCATCTAAAAGTCACGTCCTTTTCCTTTTACTCTTTTCTTCTTCTTTTTTTAACCATTTTTTTCTTTTCTTTTGTCTTGCAATTAAAATGAATGAGAATAAAAGTAATCAATCAAAGATCAGAATGGACTTTATTAAGCTTGTAATGCGGCTAACGTTAAGGGTTATGAATGAAAGGATATTAATGGCTCAAAGAAGTGTTTAAAGGTCAATCAAGATCAAGGATCTTTTTTTTTTTGTAGAGAATAACTCCATCGGTTGCAAAGTATCCACACATATCTTCATATTTTACTCTCTCTTTTACTTTTTTTTTTTGACATTCCTCTTCTTTCCTTTTTCTCTTATTTGTACACACTTGCTTCAAATACGATACTTTCCTTCATTTCCAACTTTGGGTTACGTTACAACCTAATCGATAGAAGTTAACCCTCATAAAAAATAGCCCCAAGTGTAGGGGCGATCCTTGTCTAAGGTTACTTGAAAAAACATTCAGGCTCAAAATGGGTAACAATGGATAATTAACATCTTCATAGGTAGAGAAACATGACCAAACTTTATTTCAAATCATAATTACTTATTTTCAAAATTTTAATCACAAGACAAAATATGACGTTCGTCTTTTTTTGTAAGGGATTAAAAAAGAAGCAAAAGACTATGACACATGGATAAAGAGAACTTTATTGAAAATGAGAAAAATACATTAATTTATTTGAGATGGAAGCAAAACATAAAGAAAACACCCAATACATCCTAAATAAGAAATTTCAACCTTCAGGCTATGTGTTTCGGGAATGGGTTGGTTTGCACATTGGTCCTATAGGCTGTTTATCTTGATAATCAAACTCGATATTGCCCACATCTCTGAGCCTTTGTACTCGAATCTTGAATGATAAACATCTTTCAATAATATGTCTAGGTGCATCCATGTGATACTTGCAAGTCTCATTAGGATTGTACCATTTGGGAGAGGATTTGGGATAGCTCTGGGACTTCCTGGAGCCACTAAGTTCTGTTAGCAAGGAGTCATAGATGTCACTATATCTGAATAGAACTGGTTCTATTGTCACCCTCTCTCCAGGCCTATCAAAATGATTACAAGGGGAGGAATTTGATGCATTGCTTGGGTTACCTGCAGGTGGGATAGGAAAGGAAACATTGTTCATGAGGGTAGGGTGTGAGTCTCATTTAGGTAAGGCATGTATGGGTAAGGGTAGAATGGGGAAGGTTGATAAGTGGGTTGGTGTGGTATAATACTCTAGTTTTAAATAAAAAGGTTAGAAAATTTGTTCAAATCAAGAAATGCAAGTTCCTCTTTTCTATCATTCCTTCCTGAATTTCACTAAGTCTAGACCCTACACGCACTTGAAGGACTATATGATAGAATCATTTTCTTGGGATAAAAAATCCCGATAATTGTTCCCTAGAAAAAAATAAGTTAAGGAGTAATTTTTAATAAATTTTATGAAACTTTTAACCTTTCCGTTTTCAGTCCACAAATTTGTAAAATCGTAAGAATTGAATTTGAACTAAAACCCAAAAATTAGATTTTGATTTGTTGAGATTTTATTTTTCTAATATTTTATTTGAATCCAAATGGGGGGTGTTTTCTTATTTACATTTCTTAATTTTAAGTTAATTTAATAGAAAGTAAAATAAATGATTAACTTAAAATTAAGAAATGAAAATTTTCTAACACTGCAGCGCTTAGCAAGATTATAAAAACCCTCATTTTGGATTCAAGACTATCCAGAACGCCTCACCCTCTCCCCTCTCAAACACGAGAAACCTCGCCTCCAACCCATTTTCACTCTAGAAACTCCATTTTCTTGCAATTTCTTCAAGTTTTACTTGGATTTTTCATCTTCTAAGCTTAAAGGTTTATTATTCTAGTGGTTTTCTTCTTTTATTCCTTCAATCTTTCATGCTTTTGAGGTTTTGGCCTAGCATTCTCATGGTTTTCATGCCATGAGGCCTTTCTACCATTATTAGAGTTAAGATTGTGTTAGTTAAAGGTTCTAAAGGTTAATCTAGCATATTATGATTGTTATAAGGTATCAAGGTCATTCTTGCTTCCTAGTGATTTGGTTGTGTTGATTATAGCTATTCCACCCCTAGGTGAGTGGGTTCATCTATGTGATCTTTACGTTCTCATTAGAATTATTTTCATGAAAATATGATTTATTACTTGATTTGAGAGATTAATGTATAGGGATTTTAAGTTTACTGTTAGTTTATGTGGTTTGAATTGCCGATTTTATAGCATGAAACTTGCTTTTGGATAAAACTCATGGGACCATGTTTGTTATAATGGTTTTACATAGAATTGATGATATATGGGATTGTTAGAGGTTTTTGTGATTATTTCAATGAATTCTTGGAGGAGGTTTATTTATATGATATAGTTTTATGACCAAGTTAAGAAAAAAGGATTGGAAATATGGTTTTAGACTTTTAATTTCAGAATATGATATTGAGTTTCTAGTTTATGAAGAGCTTAATAGATTAAAATGTGTTTTAGATATTGAATCAAAATATTTTAAAGCATGAATCTTCATAAGATTTAGAACGGTTGAGGGCTACATATTCTGGAGGTATAAAATCACAAATGTCTACAAAGGGTGATCCCTTGGACATGATTTCACAAGTTATGCTAAGGTTAAACTGTTATATAGATAGATTCAGAGCTCTCAAAAAACTAAAAGGTTTTAAGGGTTTTTAGATCGATTTACAATAGCTATAGAGAAACGGAGGTATGTTAACGATAGCAAATCCGTTAACCTTGGTACCAAGTATGCCTAGGCCAAAGATATCAAAGAACTTATTGTTACACTGACCAAAGATTTCTATTCAGAGTTTTGTTATGTCAAAAATATTATGCGTAACCAAAGTAGAGATTTCTGTTTCTCTAGGAGCTACGCTATCATGAGCTTATATGATTTAGATGAAAGTGAAGTGAGAAAGTTACTTGAGTTAGTAAAATGATAATTTGAATATATAACTATATAGATGTATACTTGACTATATAAGACTTTTGAATATTATTGATCATTATGATTTCATGCATTGTTTCTCGAATATCCAATGAAAAGGGGTTTCAGGTGAGGATTCACTCTAGTTTTTGAATAAAAACTCACCCCTCTCCTTTCTCTTATGTTTTTAGATAGAACCACTTTACAAATTCTACTCAATCATAGCAAAGAGTCAGATGGTAAGTTTCACTTGGGGTGAGGCATGTATTCTGGGAACAGATAGCTTCTGTGTTATGTCCCATTATGGGATTTCTCACGTGCCCACGTGCCAGGTTAAATCGTGACATGTGGATTATTCTTGGGGAAATGACTTGCAGTCATGTGAATCTCTCGCTCCTTTTTTTGAAACCAGGTTTCTTAAACTTTTTTGCCGACCAACTCAACTTTCTTCTATAATGGCATCTTCCACTTACTCCCCAGCGATCACCATATCAGAAAAATGATTAATGACACAACCAAGCAATTTCTCAAATAACGGCTCGTCAGTCTTAACAAAGAGTCGAACAATTTATTTCTCATTCAGCGGAGGATGCACTTGAGAAGCTTTTTCCCTCGCCTTTGTGCATACTCTCTGAAAGTTTCTTCTTCAATCTTGCTCATCCTGTAAAGCTCAAAGCGGTTGGGGCAATATCCGTAACAAACTGATATTGTTTCACAAACAATTCTGCCAAACTTCTCTAACTTCTTGTTTGATTTTTGTCAAGTTGTAGAAACCAAGACGAAGCTCCACCTGCCAAGCTATGTTGAAAACAATGAATCATTAACTCCTCATTCTTATGGTACGAAGCCATGCTCAGAGTGTACATGGTTAAATGGACCATAGGATCAGTCTTCCTTCAAATTTCTCGAAATCTGGAACCTTGAAGTTTGCAGGTATCTCAATGTAAGGGAACAGATAGAAATCTTGAACATCTAATCTCCCATAAGCTTCTAGCCCTTGCATAGCCCTCATTTTTCTTCAGCATCTCCATTTTTCTCAATATCCTTGTCTCATGATTCGTGGGCCCTTTCTCTTGACCTTTTGGAATGATGATCAGAACTTTAGGTCCACCATCGTCATTGGCTTGGTCTCTGATGCGAGTGTCACTATCCGCAACAAATTAAAAATTAGTTTTAGTCACTGAGTTACACCAAAAATGTAGTTAGGGTGCAATCAGGTCGTATCACGTGGAAGTGTTCTAATTGATTCGGGAAAATTGGGGATTTGAGAAATTGTACCAACTAAATTAAATTAAGAAAATTATATGAGAAAATTACCTGAACAAAGAGTCCTTCAGATCAAGAATTGTTCAATCATCGTTCAAAAGATAAATTCATGGTGGTGGTTACTTTCATTAGTTATGCTATTACACAACAATGATACAATTCTACTTAGCGGTCATACAATCGCACTCCTACCAAGGGTTTGGCTAACATATCAACTAGTAATTCACGATCCTGATTCTATGAACCTATGTCAGTTTGATTACCAATTATAGCAACCTAATTCCTAACGGAGTTAATTTTAATCCTTTACCAATTGGATGTAATTAAATCAATCGATCCAATACCCAATAGTATCTAGATTATGCACGCAAATGAATACACAACCAAATAACTTTTAAAAACACAATTACAATAATTTTCGCAATTGATATCAAAAGAGAAAGCAAACGGGAAAGAAAACCCAACCATGAATTGCAATTGAAATTAGGAATCTCAAGAACAAACTTAATCCTTAGTTATCCTTGTACACGGTAAAGAGATTACTCCTCCATAGGGGAGTTTCACATTACTCCTCCATAGGGGGAGTTTCACAATATTGTTGAAAGAAAGCTGTAAATTACAATCCCAAACGGAGCCAAAACAAAGATTGGAAATTCGCAAAACCTAGAGAGATAGTAAGAAATTCTAGAGAAGTGTGAGAGTTCGAAAAATAAAACTCCAAAGCTAAAACCTAAGTTATTGATTGCCCAATTACGCTAAAAGGGAGTTATATCCCAAATGCCCCAATACAGCGGACCAAAGTCACGTGGAAACGGGGAAGCCACATCACTTATGACCGCTATAGGTCCTCCTCTGATTCTCATGAATGCTGAAACATCCCTCTTTGGTGACCGCTATAGTGGTCCTGGACCGCTATAGTGGTCATGTATTTGCACAACACTTCGTTGAACATTTCCAAACCCGTTTTTAGGCTTAATAAGTTCAAATTAGCTCTTGTGTCTAGAAATAGGAGTTGTAGATATTTGAATAGGCTTTCCAACGCCGCAAGAATCACCTTAATCGAACATTTGTAGCTCCAGATATTAGCAAAATACTAATTGAGGATCAAACAATAGCATAGCAACATTTAATCTTGTAACTAAATTTTCACCAAGATGCTCTTAGAACTGGGTTTTAAGCACAATAAAAGTTATGGAGGACTTCTTGATCTTTTCAAAACATATTTATTTGCCTTAATCTGATCCTTGTATAGAGAGATACGAATTTTCCATTGTAATACTTCCTAAATGTGCTCCAGAACTCTATTATTCAGCTCCCCAAATTCTCTCAAATTGAACGCTACTACCAACTCCAGCACTACTCTGGTCTTCATACACCAACATAGGATGTCCTTACAAACAAATAACACTAAAAAAAAAGGATTAAAAGTACAGGAATATTTGTTTATCAAAATGGTACAAAGAACCATGATTTTATTCAATGATACCCAATGAGGACTAAATATGAATCTACCCATCAATTAAGTACAATTAAGATGCAAAATGTTCAGAGTTAGGATAGAGAATGGATGCATAAATGCAACCCATCAAACTCCCCCACACTTAAACAATTGCATGTCTTCATGCAAGAAACTTAGATGGATGCGGCAAAGCGACTGGACTCCTAACTCTACTAACTCTAAAAATGCATGATGGATGGAAAATTACAATACACCAATCCAATGGACCTAGAGATACAAGTAATGAGCTTTCACACTAACAATCAAAGAGGATCTCAACAAGCAAGGCATGAACGAGAACATAACACACAAGGTGAAATCTACATACATGATGAATGAATCAAGTACAAAAAATCCTTCCAAGGTTAGTGTTTGCCACTTATTCATTAAAGTGTTTTAGGATAAGATCTACACTCAGATCACCTCAAATGAAAATGCATTACCATAGGCTTGTCAAGGATCTTCTCCATTCGTCACACTCATATGCATATTGAATCAAGAGGATTTGCTTTTGGTTGTGATGGGGCTTAGGTGAAGGTGGGAAAATATAATGGCCAGTGGAGCTAAACCTCTAGTTAAAGGAGAGCAAATGCATACACCAATAGCATAAGTGCCTAAGGGTATACTTTGTCCATCTTAACACAATTACAAGCCTTTCTTTTGCAATGTGGCACACCTTCAAACAAACTCTTTTTTTTTCAACCTTTTTCCTTCTTGGTATGCCCTTGTTGGTGTGCCGCTTACTGAATTTATTTTTATACACATTGTTCCTCCCCCACACTTAATTTGGGGCATGCCCTCATGTTTTCCCCTACACTTATACTCAAGCACGTATAAGAGATGCACAAATGCTCTCCTAAGCCTAAAAAGTTAGGAATTTTCCTTGTTTTTCACTTTTGGCTAAGGATGTACTAAAACAAAAGAATGGGCAATAAGGCTCAGAGGCTAAACAATTGGAATCATGCAAAATATGGTGATATGGGCAAGTGGCTAAAATAAAAAATGCCTCAATCATATTCAAACATGCACATGAAAAACATATTTTCAAACAAGACCCTGAGCAAGTTCTAGAATGCAAATCCAAAGAGGAAAACAAACATGAACAAATAAGCATGGCACATGATAATCTAGTCAAAGAGGCTCAAAATCTCACAAGTAAAAGTACATGTACTCAATCCAATCAAGACAATGAATCCACCAAGCATGCAATACAAAATAAAGTCAATGCCAAATATGTCAATATAGTGCATGTGGTGTGAGTCTATGCATGTAACCTCTAAGGTGCTAAAAGGATGGTGTGAAAAGCAAATAAAAATGAATATGATGCAAGATGCAAACTAAAATAAATAAAATGTAGAAAATAAAAAGGAAGGGTAAGGAAAAACCTCACGGTGGGTTGTCTCCACCCAGCACTTTGCTTTAACGTCCTAAGTTGGATGATCAGGACCTCATAGAGGATATGTAGCTTCAACCCAAAGATAGGCCAACTAAGCCCTTAGATCTCCTTGGGCCTCATGGAGGTACATTAGCCGATGCTCATCAATGGTGCACTGACCTACCCTGGAGTTTTCTAATTCAATTGCACCATCAAGGTGCACATGGTTGACCAAGAATGGTCCCTTCTATCTAGACTTCAGCCCTCCAGCCATCAATTTTGCTCGGCTCATGCAGCAAGATCCACTGCCTCACAGGGTTTCTTACCCAACATAGGCTGGTCATGGAGCACTTGGCAACTGATGAATGCTCCTGGGTGGTGTACCTATATCTGAAAGCTTGGAAAACTCTACCAAGCAGATTCATCAAATCCCATGGGAGAAGGAAAAATAGGAAGAAGGTTGTGCATCCTTACCAAGTAAAATATCACATGTATCTTCTACTAAAGAGTCAATAAGATCAATGCCAAACACAGAGTATTCCTTAAGGGGGAATTTCATGGCATCAGACAAACAAAATTGGGCTTTCAAGTCCCCACACTCGATGGATAATGTACAGCATAAACATCAATTTTAGTTCTGCAGTTTTCAAAAAGGTCTACCCAAGATTAATGTATGTTGGTTAGCATCATGTCATTCTCCATCTCAAGCACATAAAAATCGCAGGGAATATTAAATCATTTACCTTTACCAGGACATCTTCTAATACCCCTCTGGCTTTGTGATGTTGCGGTTGGCAAGCTGATTGTCAACCCGTGGTTGAGTTCCCCAAAGTGTAAGGACCTATAAAGTGATTTTGGCATAACATTAATGCCAGCTTTGAGATCAGCCATGGCTTGCTTGATTTGCAGGTTCCCAATGGTATAGGGAACATTAAATATGCTTGGATCCTTACACTAGGTGGCAGGTTGCCTGGCTTGATGATGGAGGAAGCATTCATCCCCATAGTTACCTTCTCTTTCTCACTACCCTGTAATCTCGTCTTGTTGGTGCACAAATCTTTCAAAAATTTGGCATACCTGGAATCTGCCTAATTGCATCCAATAGAGGGATGTTGACTTCTACTTTCCTAAAGGTCTCCAAAGGTCTTTCTCCAACTCTTGACTCATTGGACCTCTTGGACCTTGCAACTCACTGGGAAGGGCAATGGAATGGGTCTTTCTACCTCTCTTCCGCTTGCTTCTCGGTGCAAGGCTTATTGCTTGACTTTCTGCTAATTGTCTCGTCTTCTATCAACCACAACATGCTCTGAGGGACTAGCAACCTCAGGCAAAACTACCAGACCTTAGAGTAACAGCTGAAATGTTCCCCTTGGGTTGGGAACTATTTGAGAAAGAATGGTGGATGCACTTCCCCACTGGGATTAGGAACTCTCTACCCTCACAATTACATTTCTCATCTCTTGCATGACTTGTTCTTATTTCCTCTGTGTTTCTATCATTATTTTCATCATCTCCTACCATGGTGCATCTAAAGGCAGGAGGGGTAGGAGTGGTGCGAGAGGCTCCTGAGGGAAAGTAACTATGGAGCAGGTGGTTGTTGGTAGACATGTGGGTAGCTCTGCTATTTTTGCTAGGGTGGAACATATTTTGGTTGCTACTGTGATGAGTTGTTCCACCTCAGATCGGTGATCTCTCTAACCCGAGTTATATGTGCTGCTAAAGGGTCATACTCCTACTGGTTGTTCCTAATTCTGAGGTTTTCGGGGAACACATTGCTAGCAGCATCTAAGGTGGGATCCTCCTGGATCTGTGGATATACATCAGGAGTATGGGTATTATAAGAACAAATACTACAAGCTGACTGAGGTGAAGGAACCTGCCTCAACTGATTCAAGGCTATCTGTTTTAAACTCAATTATCTCATCTAGGTTCCGCTCCACCTTGCTATTATCCACTAGAAACACTTCACTCACATTGTGGGTATTCACACTAGCTCTGAACCCAAACTGAGAATTCTCTGCCATGTTCTCTATCAAGGCTTTAACTACAACGGGGTTTTGTCAACCGTGCCCCGCTTGCAACATCAATTATGCTCCTCTCCATAACTCAGGTCGCTCATTGAAATATTGAATAAGGAGCTCTGAAACCCTGGTGTTAGGGACAGGTGGCACATAATCTCTTGAACCTCTCCCAATACTCATAGAGACTCACCTGCAACTGCCAAATGCCATAAATATCTTTCCTAATGGCAGCTGACTCTGGAAACTTGGAAGAATTTCTCCAAAAATATGCGCTTCATGCCGGCCCAGCTGTCAACTGTTCCATGGGGGATGTAGAAGAACAAATCCTTGGCAGCTCCTTCAAGGGAAAACGGGAAGACCCTTAGCTTGATTTGGTCCTCCGTTACCCCTGAGGCTTCATCGTCACACAAATCACATGAAATTGCTTGAGATGTTTGTGTGGGTTTTCCCAGATAGCCTATGGAACTTAGGCAAGTGGTAAGGAGTCCTGATTTGAGCTCAAAGTCATCTCCTTAGTCAGGGCAAATGATTCCGAAAGGTTGGTAGTTAGAGTCTTGGGCTGAGCTCCTTCAAAGTCCTGCTCTTCAGCCATATTTCCTAAAACACTAGAGCGGTATCAAAAAGTTTGAGAGAAAAATAAAAAGAATTATCAAATTCCCTAGTTGTGTCAGAAGAAGAAGGGTTGCCTGATAACTTAATTCTCTCGCTCGCGACCTTCCTAAGCCATTTGAGGTTTTCTCAATATTAATTAATCAGGAGTATGAGAAATTTAGGAAGGGAGCGGGTTATAAAATTAATTATGGCAACCACAAATTACACTAGGGAACAAAGAAAAGATAAATAAAATTTAAATTAAAATAAAATGATTTTTTTTAAAAAAAAGACAATGTAGAAATTAATAAACAAAAGAATTAAATAAAATAAAATAAATAAATAAAAAGGAAAATATAAAAAAAAAATTAATCAAAATAAGAAAAAGAATCAATCAACACCACTTCCCCGACAACGGCGCCAAAATTTGATGCAAGCCGTCGCTACCCGCAACAAATTAAAAATTAGTTTTAGTTCCTCGTTACACCAAAAATGTAGTTAGGGTGCAATCCAGGTCGTATCACGTGGAAGTGTTTTAATTGATTCAAGAAATTGGGATTTGAGAAATTGTGCCAACTAAATTAAATCAAAAAATTATAATGAGAAAATTATATGAGAAAATTACCTACACAAGGAGGCCTTCAGATAAGAATTGTTCAATCATCGATTCAAAAGATAAATTCATGGCAGTGGTTATTTTCATTAGTTATGCTATTACACAACAATGATGCAATTCTACTTAGCGGTCATGCAATCGCACTCCCACTAAGGGTTTGGCTAACATATGAACTAGTAATTCATGATCGTGATTCTATGAATCTATGTCAGTTTAATTATCAATTACAACAACCTAATTCCTAACGGAGTTAATTTCAATCCCTTACCAATTGGATGTAATTAAATTAATTAACCCAATACCCCAATGGTATCTAGATTATGCATGCAAACAAATGCACAACCAAACAACTCTTGAAAACAATTACAATAATTTTCGCAATTGATATCAAAAGAGAAAGCAAACGGAAAGAAAAACCAACCATGAATTGCAATTGAAATTAGAAACCTCAAGAACAAACTTAATTCTCAATTATCTTTGAGCACAGGTAAAGAGATTACTCCTCCATGGGTGGAGTTTCACAATCGTTATTGAAAGAAAGCTGTAAATTATAATCCCAAATGAGAACCAAAATAAAGATTGGAAATTCCCAAAACATAGAGAGAGTAATAAATTCTAGACAGAAAGTGAGAGTTTGAAAAATAAAACTTCAAAGCTAAAACGTAAGTCCTGATTGTCCCTCAATTACGCTAAAAACTGAGTTATATCCCAAATGCTCCAATACGCGTAAGAGTAGGGTGGAAATGGGGAAGCCACATCACTTATGACCACTATAGGTTCTCAGGACCTATGGCGATCCTGCCTCTTGATTCTCACAAAGGCTGCAACATCTCTCTCTAGTGACCACTATAGCGGTCCTCTGACGCTATGGCAGTCATGTATTCGCACAACACCACGTCGAACATTTCCAAACCCGTTTTTAGGCCTAATAAGTTCGAATTATCTCTTGTGCCTAGAAATAGGAGTTGTAGATATTTGAATAAGCTTTCCAATGCCGCAAGAATCACCTCAATTTTACATCTGTAGCTCCAGATATTAGCAAAATACTAATTGAAGGTCAAACTAAATAGCATCAGAACATCAGCAACCTTTAATCTTGCAACTGAATTTTCACCAATATGCTCCTGGAACTAGGTTTTGAGCCAAACATAAAAGTTATAGAAGACTTCTTGATCTTTTGAAAACATATTTATTTGCCTCAATCCGATCCCTATAGAGAGATACGAATTTTCCATTGTAATACTTCCCGTAAATGCGCTCCAGAACTCTACTATTCAGCTCCTCAAATTCTCTCAAATTGAACACTGCTACAAACTCCAGCACTGCTATGGTCTTCATACACCAACATGGGATGTCCCTACAAACAAATAACACTCACAAAAGAGGATTAAAAGTCAGGAATATTGGTTTATCAAAATGGTGCAAAGAACCATGATTTTATTCAATGATACCCAATGAGGAGTAAATATGAATCTACCAATTACCCATCAATTAACTACAATTAAGATGCAAAATGTTCAGAGTTAGAATAGAGAATGAATGCATAAATGCAACCCATCAGTTTCCTTCAATATTGTCATTGTTGTGTAGCATCTAGAGTTATTATTGGGGCTTGATTCCTTGTTTGAGGACAGATCCTTTAGCATAATCAGTATTTGCTCCAAATTTCCCTCCATTTTCTCTAGCCTTTGCTCTCCTGTAAACTTAGAGTTCCAAGTCTTTTCATGATTATCAGCCATTTGGGAAAGGTCAAGGTTTAATTGTTTGGCACGAGCGGGGGGTTAGGACAGGGCTTCGGACTTGAGCAAACTTGCAATGTGGCGCAATGATGAGTAATCTGAGAAATTGGAAAGAAATAGTGCCAAGCTGAGTATTTGAATTTTTCAAAGTTTTTTTTTAAAAAAAAAGAAAACAAGATGAAAAAACTTTTTGTTCTTTTTTTTTTAGGAGAAAACATGAATGTGAAGCCTATGGACTTGAAAAAAGTTTTTGTACTAGGATAGAAAAGTTTTTTTTTTTTTGCATGAGCTTATTTCTAAAAAAAAAATTATATAAACTTCTAGGTAACTCTATCAATGCATGGCTAATGGGACAATTTAGACTTCGAAAGGCCAATGGTCCCAGATTGCTCTCATCTCAAGAGATAAAAACCTAGCTTATAAACTTATCACAAGGAGGGATGAACCCTCAAGTATGATCAATTCACAAAAATAGTAACAATTGAGTGGTGTCTCATCAAATGCTAAGTGGGCATAAAACCCCTCAGTGACAATGTTGGGCCCCTCCTAATCCTCGGGAAGTATAAGCTCGGTATAGAGCCCAAAAAGTATATGAGGTAAGTGATAGTGAAATGTGTGTAAGAATAAAGCCAAAAGATATGTACAAAAAACAAATGAATAGTCATCTACCCTAGGGTTTTAATGACAAGGCAAGTAAATCAATTATTTACATATAAGATAAGCAATTATTTACAAACAATTATTCATCTAAAGATTTAAACAATTATTTACAAATAAAAGGAAATAAAAGATAAACTAAACTCAATTAGTGGAAGCAAAAATTATTCAAGTTATAATATTTTGCACAACTCACTTCATTAGGCTTGACTCATCACTAACTATCCCCAATGGAGTCGCCAAATTGTCATAACATCCTTGGAGCGCGCCGCAACAAGAAAAATATTTTAATTTTTAATAGTTCAATGAAGTCGCCACCAATTTTTATTTATGGTAAAAATTGAAAAACCCTTTTAATTTGACAAGACTGGTCTTTTAAAATAAATTGGGTTCGGAGTTACTGATTGTAATTAGGGAAGGATGAAAGCTTAATCCCACTATACCCCTAATACATCCGTCTCATGATGGTTACCCAAAGTTTGTTGTGTAAAATTAAAATAACTTTAACAATTTATTTTTTCCTAAAAATTAAAGTACAAAAATAAATTTACAAAATTTAATAATAAATATTAACAAAAGAAAAGAAAACAAATTTAGGAAAAATTAATTTTGGCTTGATAGAAAATATCTACTCCTACATATCCTCTAGTGCAATGAGGAACTCAAAGTTACATAGTTCTTCTAAAAAATGAGTGTATGTTGAGCTAATTTTAATTATTACAAGAAGAAGTTATTTGTTTAAAGAAATCAAAACCACACTTGAAACGATGTCAATACAGACCTTCGAAAAACGCATATGCAACGCATACGTATAGATTCCTGGAGGATTGTATTGTGCACACACATATTGAATGTCTATGGTGGGGAAGGCATTTAAAATATGAAAAAAAAAGAAAACGGAAACCGTGAAAAAAAGGCTCCAAAACTTTCTGTGTCTTTTCACCCACCAGCAACTCCTACTCCTTCTCCCTCAAAAACTTCCTTTCATCCTTACAAGCCCTACCAAGTCTCCCCTTCTTCATCCCACTCTCTCAACCTTTGCTTCTTCTTATCAAAATCTCAACCTAAGCATAGCTGCACAACACTACCGCCTTACTACCCTCAATCTCATTCCTTCTCTCCTATCCCCACTTTGTTTTTTTGCTCTCCACCTTAGCTCACACACGCCGTCCGACCAACTCTGGGATGTCCGCTAGAGTTTCGTCATGCTTGGGGGCTAGGTTTTCACACCTAAGGACACTTTCTACCCTTTCTCGTTTTAGAACTCCCCAAGAATAATTTCTAAAGCTGATGACACTTTGTCTTTGTTCCATGGCTTTAGCTCAAAACTCATCATGAAGGTTGATTTAGGTAGTTAATTAGTGCTAGGAGTTAGAATTCAAATTGGGCTTTATTTTGTGATTAGAAGCTATTTTCGGTTGATCAATGGTTCTAAATGTCAATTTGTGCTTGTTTATTTGTTGTTGGTGATGTTAAAGATACATCAAGAAAGAATCATCCCATTAATTCACTCTACGGCATCATACGTACGTTTGGACCACCTTTCTTCAACTTGTGTAGTAAGTAGATAATTTATCTTTAGCTTATTTTAAATATCTATATATGGTTAAGAGATTTTCATTAAATGTTGATTTATCGTTTATTTGGTATTTCATTTCGAAGCTTGAAAGTAAATGGGTTAATTTTGTTATCAATAGTCAATTAATTGGGACAAGCAATTATGTAATGAAATAATGAAGTGTTTGGTATTTGGTAATGTGTCTGAACCGCAATCATGGGTACAATATGTTTATTGGATGTTGCCAATGATTCATAGATGACAATTTCATAATTTTTCTGTAGACTTCTAAGAAGATTGGTCTGTTTAATTCTTATGAAAATCAACTTCTTGCTTTAAAATGGTTTTGGTCATAATAAAAGTTGTTTTATATCTGCAACATAGGTTGCCTTGTCTTACTTCTATTCTATTACATGCCAGTCTATATTTAAAAATTTCTTCTTCCTTTAGTTTTTTGTATTGTTTTTGCCAATATATCTTGAGCTAACGAATCACTTTGTATACTTTCTAGTTATATCTTTGAAGGAGGAAACCAGTTTCGATTACTATCTTTCATCTATTGTTCAAGGCTTCAATTTTAGCCTTGGATGCCTACTAACATAAAGCTCACCATAAATGTTAAGCTCCTACCCTTGATTCCCAAGGCCTAGGCTCACCATTTTTGTGCCTTTCTGTTTCTCTCCAGTATTGGCTCCTCAATCATTTTATTGATAGCTAGTTTTTGCCATTGAATGAAATACCACAAAATAAAATTAGTTCACCAAGAAGTAAATTAAATCCCATAATTATATGAATTCTTGCTTTACACATTTCTAGGTAATAAGCAAAAGATCACATTATGCAATTATATTAAAGCTTTACACCTAATGAATTCAATATTGAACTTTCCTTTGTGACCTCTTTTGAGAATCAATCAAGTCAATGAAAGATCTTAGAATTTCATTTTTTTTAATAGAATCACTCAAAAAAGGAATAAAATGTTGCTATCTCATTATTCTGTTTACTATTACCAACAACTAAAACAATCTTTTTGAAAGCAAAAGTTGCTCTCTTGTTCATGCTAGGCCTTGTATGTCTATGAGTTCTTCAAGAGGAAGGAAAATCTTGCTTGGATATAACATGAAATGTTTGTGTGCTTTTTTGGGCAGGCAAGGAAGTGATGAAGTGTTTTTCCAAGTCTTGTTAGTTTTGAAAAGTGAGGTGAGGAGGCTTATGTAGTTTTTACTAAACTTTTTTTTCATAGCTAACTCATTCATGTTTCAATGAGGCTGAAAGCTACTCTTTCTTGCTTTATGGAGTTAGTCTTCATGTGCTTGGTTATCATGTTATTGTACTCTTGGCTCTCACATCTTGGAATTGGAGTTATTGCGCTTGTTATCTATTTTGCTTATATGAGGAGTCATTTGCTGCTAGGTTTTATTGGATAGCTCGGTTTGGCTTTATGTATTGGTGCTTTCTTTGAATATGTGGAGGTTAATAGCCTTAGGTGTTGGTGTTTATGTTGGAATATTTTAGTTGTGTACCTTATTACTTTGGTTCTTGTTTTGCTTCCCTTAGAGGTTAAGCTTTTTTCTGAATGATCAAATATATATATATATATAGGAAGGACCTTTCTACTTTTCTACTTTGTTCATAGATTTTGTCTCCTTCATATTATTATTATGTGCTATATTATCTATGGTTGTTTTAAAATCTTTTTTAGATTCAACTAGTCCTTGCTCAATTCAAAAGAGTCAGCTCCTACAAGTAATTTGCAATTGAACTTAGATATGGTAGTAGCACAGAAAGGAAAGACCTTGATCCTATTGTACTCAAGAATTTTTAAGAAGTTGCATTTGAGGACTATAAATGACTTAGAGAAAGAGCCAAACAAATTACATGAATTTGTTATCACAAATGGGGGGAACCAGGGGTTGAAAGGGATAAGAATATGAGAAATTCTTAGCCTCGATGTAATTTTATTATATGGTTCATAGATGTTTAGAGAAGTATGTATTATAAGTCTTGCCCAAATTAGTAGTCTGGGATAGTCTATTATGCTTGTGTTCAATTTTCAGCTTTTTTGTACTTAGAATCCTATTGTTTTATTGATAAAGTTAAATTAAGATAAGCATGCAAATAGTGCAGGAGCTTTGTATGAAGTTTGGTTGTAATCTGTTTGTAAAGAGAAATGTTATAAATTAACTATTATCAGTTTGGTTGACATGATACCAATGTTTTTTAAAGAACACCCACAAATTGATAAGGAATCACCAATATCAATGAAGCACTTACCAACGTGTATAAAAAAAAATTTGAATCACTTTGGTCTTGAAGTACAAATTGGATATTGTGTTGAGTCTCAATTTATCAATCCATCGATGTTGGCTGGAAAGATGTTGGTAATTTAATTTAAAATGTTGGTAATTTCAGTTTGAAATGTTGATAATTTTTTCAAAAGCTAGTATTTTTTCAATTTGTTTATATTCCAAGAAATTGGAAATTTTATAAAAGATTGAGTTAGAGAACGAGTTTATAGAACTCTTGCACTCTATGAATAGTGAATTGAGCCTCAACTTGATTCAGAAGACCTAGGGGTTATTTGAAAGTGTTTTTGTTCTTAAATTTTTTAAAAGTTTTAGAAAACAAGTTTAACTTCAATTTTTAAAACAAAAAAAAAACAAAAAAACTTGTTTGGCAATTTAACTTAAAAACATTTTTATAATGATAAAAAATAGAAAACCTATTTGGATAATTTTTTAAAAAAGCAACTTTTAAAACTAATAAAACAAAAAGTTTGGCAAATTACATTACTATAAATGACAAATTTTTAACTATTCTGTTTTATAAATAATATTTTCCATACATACTTAATAAATAAAGTCTTAACACAACTTGATGTCAATTTACATTTATAAATCCATTTATAAGCTATGTATAAAGTTCTTGTAGCCACATCCAATTTGTAATTTGGTCACGATACCTTACCATTTCCCTTGCAGTTTCATCAGTTAATCTTGTTGTGTTGTCCCTATTGGAATTCACATCTACATTTACATTATCATTCATGGTTTCAATATTAGACGGATCTTTATCCTCACATTCTCTAAACAATCTGTCCGTATTCCCCATTTATGCACATAGTCATAAATTACACAACATGCTACGACAAGCCATCAAACAAGAGATCAACAAAGGTCAACCATCAACAAACGCATTCAAAACTCAATCATTTACAGACAGAAATTGTAAAATAAAAAAGCAGCAAGACACAATCCAAATAGTACATATCCAATTCTAAAGGAAAATAAAACAAAAATGTGAAAAATAGGAAGAAGAGGTGGCGGTTCTCATGGCAGTCACACCACCGCCACGCTCTCCATCACCCTATGATCGCACCACCACCTGAACTAATCATTCACAACCATAACCACCGTGGCCTCTCCTTTCCACCACCATCATCATCTACGAGCCACTAAGCTCAAAGACACCACCGCAACCTCTCATATCATTGTTGAAACCTCTGCCTTCCTCGCACGAACCACTATCAGGTGTTGCGCTACCACCTCTATCTTATATTGCACAGCCACACTACCCATAACCACTGCGACATCTTCCAACCACCACTGCGAAGCTCTGTGGAAATCAGTTGTGTGAAGCAAGCACCACCACGAGATCATGGCCCACGCCTTACACGCTACAAAATCTGCCAGCCTTAGCCATCTCGGCAATTGTCGTGCCCTTCACGTCCGTTGCGCATAGGCGGCGGATCGGCCTTCCACCGTGTGGTGGGCCAGCTGCTTGCCTCAACCCCAGCAAACAACGAACTTCCTTTCTCAGCCACCAAACTACTGCGAACCTTTGCCTTAGCCACCGTTGCCCCTAAACAAAATTGGGGGAAGCGCTGAAGTGAAGTTGGAGTTGTATGGTGACTAGAGATCATCAAACAAAATAAAACATGAGAAAACACTCCCAGAAGATTCAAAGGAATTGAAAGAACAGAAACTCAATATAATATCAAATTTGCCACCATGTTTTCACCTAACTCTAAAACAAAAAACAACAAAACATGTTAAAAATGTTTTTGTGTTTCAATTTTTAAAATCCAAATGTTGTTTTCAATTTTTAAAACTAAATTTTACAAAACAAATTATCAAACAACTTTTGATTTTTTGTTTTTAAAACTCAAAACTGTTTTAAAAATAGCAACCAAATAGCCTGCTAGTCATTTACCAATTTTCTTTAGGACTTATCAAATTTTTGAACTAGAATCACTAAAAATTTTGAACCATTTACCAACTAAAATAGAAAAAATTTGAAGTCACAAGGCGATTTTGACACTAATTGTCTCTTGTATTCAGACTCACTCCATCAATTATGGGGCCAAAAAGTCCTCTCAAAGTTGTTATATAATCCAAATTTGTGTAAAAATCATATTACTTTCAAGAATCAAAAGACTTGACTATTTACTAACTTTCTTGACAACCTACCAACTTTGTAAACTAGAATCACCAACAATTTTAAACTATCTACCAACTAAAACAGAAAAAATTTGAAGTCACAAGGCAATTTTGACACTAATTATCTCTTGTATTTAGACTCACTCCATCAATTATGGAGCCAAAAAGTGTTCTCAAATTTGTTATATAATCCAAATTTGTGTAAAAATCTCATTACTTTCAAGAATAAAAATTCTTGACTATTTACTAACTTTTTTGGCAACTTACCAACTTTTTAAACTAGAATCACCAACAATTTTGAACCATTTACTAACTAAAACAGAAAAAATTTGAAGTCACAAGGTGATTTTGACACAAATTATCTCTTGTATTCAGAACTCACTCCATCAATTATGGGGCCAAAAAGTCTTCTTAAATTTGTTACATAATACAAATTTGCGTAAAAATCTTATTACTTTCAAGAATCAAAAGACTTGACTATTTACTAACTTTCTTGGCAACTTACCAATTTTTTAAACTAGAATCACCAACAATTTTGAACCATTTTCCAACTAAAACGAAAAAATTTGAAGTCACAAGGTGATTTTGACACTAAGTATCTCTTGTATTCAGACTCACTCCATCAATTATGGGGCCAAAAAGTCTTCTCAAATTTGTTATATAATCAAAATTTGCATAAAAATCTTATTACTTTCAAGAATCAAAAGACTTGACTATTTACTAACTTTCTTGGCAACTTACCAACTTTTTAAACTAGAATCACCAACAGTTTTGAGCCATTTACCAACCATTGGTAAGGAAAGGAAAAAAGTTAAAGTCATAAAGTTAAAGTCATAAAGTGATTTTCACAACAAGTAGTCCTTTTAACTTACTCTCTAACCCACATCTACATAAAAATGCTAATATTTTGAAGATTAACAAAATGTGAAACATTACCAACATTTAAAGTAGATAACTAACATTTTCAACTAACATTACTAACACGAGTGAGCTACTTACCACTTAATGCATGAAAAGTTACAAGTCCCTTTGCTATTGTAGAATTGTTTGCTTGATTCAATTAGATTTCATTCATTAATTTATAGTACGAGTCCTCTCAACTTGCTTGCTAACCCAAATTCACATAAGATTCCTAATATTTCAAAGATTAACAAAATCTAGAACATTTTGAACTAACATAACTAGTGTCTGGAAGCCAATTACCAACTTATTGTAGAAAAAATTTCAAGTCTCATTATCATTGTAGCATTGTTTGCATGATTCAATTAGACTCACTTAATCAATTTATAGTACCAAGAAGTTCACTTCACTTGCTTGCTAACCCAAATTTACATCAGAATGCTAATATTTCAAAGTTAACAAAGTTTGAAACGTTGCCAACATTTTAAGAATGTTACCAACATTTTGAACTAACATTACTAATATCTAAGTAATTACCAACATAGTGCAGGAAAATTTTAAGTCACTTTACCATTTTAACATTGCTTGCATGATGCAATTAGGCACCCTTTATTAATAACACTTGGTACTAAGGAGTCCCTTTAACTTGCTCTCTATCCAAAATTCACATAAGCATTGTAATATTTTGAAGATTAATAAAATCTAAAACATTATCAATATTCTAAGCAATTTGCCAACATTTTGGCCTATATAGTTTTTTGGCTTTTTGAACAATGTCGAAAATCATAAACATAAACCCAAACTCTACTAAATATAAAAATCCAAAGGTTTGAAGAATAACAAAATATAACTAAACTATGCAACAATCATCTTTAGAATGAAATAGAAAAATTGCCATGTTGTAAATTATCAATAAATCTTCCTAGGATCACAATTGTCATTTTAGCTCCTGCACTTAGCTCAAACATCTATAATAAAGACCAGAAAGAAAGCATAGACAAAATCACATTAGCTTTTATTAGATCTAATATAAAGTAATAAAACAGGTATAAAAAAATTTCAGGATACTTGTTAAACCACTCAATACATCTCCTTGTGCATCCTAATTTTATTAATGTCTTTCCATATACAAGGGTCACATTCGGGGCAAGTTTATTGTGAAACAATTAGATAATACATACTAGTCATATGATATAAACCTATAATGGTAAGCATGTTATGATGGCATAGGTGTCTCTGTTTTGTGAATGAATGCGAGAGCCAAAGAATATTCTAAAATGCTAACCGTATCTCTATTTATAAGCTTTTGGAATTTCAACAAAACAGGATGGAGTTTCAAAGTAAATTAAAGCCAATACAAAATACAAAAATTCAACATAATATCTTCTTTTATATATAGCAATTGCTTTGAAAGGAGAGCCTTCAACAATAAAGTCTTGAGTTTTTGTAAACTACTAAGGTAATTAATAGATTCCTGTAAAGGTGAATTTTTTCTAAAACTCAAATAGAAGCTTGAGCTTACTTGGGGATTTAGCTAATTGGAAGATGGCCCAACAACTATTGACAAATAAGGACTTCCCAAAGTAGAGATCTGTTGCCTCAAAACATTCAACTTCTTCACTATAACACAAAAAAAAAGTGCAGAACATTTTCTTCATTAGAATCCAAATTCCAAAATTTGATCAACCATCTATATATACACAAGGTTTGAATGGCATGTATTCACAAGGTTTGTACATTTTTGTCTTTGGCTACACTCATGACAAATCAACTTAGGACCATCATAGCAACTTGACAATTAGCAACAACATATATATCAAAACATAATGGGAGTTAAATTAAAACCCAATTGAAAATTCTATTATTTCAACCAAAGGGTGAATAGAACCATGAAGCATTTAGTCACATACTTAAAGTAAACCAACCTATCTGTGTATCAAAAAGTAACACAGTTGGATAATTGAAGCAATGGGCATGACTGAGGTGATTGGTTCAATTGAAAAGACACAAAGCTATGAAATCCTAATTGAGTGGCATCAAAGTTATCATTATTATTATGATTATTATTTTAAAGAAAGAGTAACATATTAAGCATAAAAGATATATTATGTTGGACAAAACCATGAAGCATTCTTGTCACATGCTTAGCCAACCCATTTGAATGATCAAAACAAGCAAAAAAAAAGAACAAATCAAATTGGGGTGATTTATGCAATGGACAAGTAAACACACAAATTAGAAACCCAAAACGCTATTCAATTTGAATCCAACTACCGACAAACCTTGGGTATTGATGAGTTGCATTTATGGACTCATTCTCTATCCTAACTCTAGACATTTTGCATTTGAATTGAACTCAATTGATGTTAAATTAGTGAATTTACACTTTATCCTTAATATGCATCATTGGTTAATTTCATAGCTATAAACATTGTTTGTGGTCCATAATCATTTTTTGGAAGTGCTTTGTGCTTTTAACCTCTTTGTAGGAGTGTTGTTTGATAATAGGGACTTCCAGGTTAGTGCATTAGAGAGGAGAATTCAGGAACATGCTAAGGTTCTGATGTTGTCCAACTTGACCTCTAGTTAGTATTTTTATAATATCTGGAGATACAAATGTCCGATTGAGGTGATTTTAATGGCGTTAGAAAGCTTATTCAAAGAGCTACAACTTCCATTTCTAGGCTGAAGAGCTAATTCGAACGTTTTGGCCCCTAAAATGGGTTTGGAAGTTACTAAGACCGCCTAGGTGGTAAACAGAAGGAGTGAAGTCACCGAAATTCACATGGAGACCGCCAACGGTCATATGTGGGCGGCTAGCATCGGCGGACGCGATTTTCACGTACGGACCCAATTTTAGATTTATTTTTACGTTTTAACGGACTATCATACTATCATATTGAGAAGAGACTCTCTTCTCATGTTCTCTCTAGAAAACACATTCTCTCTCTACATCTCTCTCTTCTCTCTTCTTTCTCTCTCTAAGAGTTCCATTGGTGAATGTGCTTTGTCTTGGAGATTGTGGTAACGATTGTTGCTATTATTTTCAGGTTCTCTCTTATCTTCATCATTGTAATTCTCCAGAGATGGAGGTGTAGATTTCTTTACTAGTGTAGGACTTGGATGGATTAGGATGACATTTGAGACCCTTTGTTTATATTAAATGTATTGGTTTTCTTAATGTTCTGAGTTTCTATTCCTTTAATTATTGTGGTGATTGCTATAATCTTTATTGGGATAACTTAATTGGCGATCGTCGTTTAGGAAAACCCTTTAGGCATAAATTGATAGATCTATTGATTTATGTTTGAGGGAGAACATTAGAATTAACTTTCTGATTGGCAGTTAGGCTATAGCAATTGGCTCATTAAATTGATGTGATTTCTAAATAAATTGGCGATTGTCATTTATTAGTTATTTGCATTGATCAAATTAGAGGTCGATTGATCACTAGTAGAATTGCTAGTAATTTATTACCAATAGCCACCAATGGGTTTAATATTTAGTCAATGATAATTAATTTCCAATCCTAGGAATACCTTGCACTAATGCCTTTTCTATTCTTGCTATTATCCTTAAATTTAAATTACTTGCTATAATCTCAAAAACCCCAAATTTTTAATTAGCTAGTAACACTTCCTTGTGAGACGACCTGAGTTGTGTCATTTACTACATTTTTTGTGCAACTTGGCACTTTATAAATTTTTAATTTGTTGTGAGTCGCGATAGCTCGCATCAGGATGAATCACGAAATAGGGAAAAAGAAAGAGCATTTAGAATAGGAAAAAAATGATAACTTTTGTAGGAACCAAAAGAAACAAGCATTAGACATAAAGCATGAGTAGAAATTGGTAGGTACCCGTTTGAGTGGATCCATGTAGCAAAAGAAACAACAAAAAAGTGAAAACAAATAAAAAAATAAAAGATTCAGAATCCAAAAGATCACAAAACCTGCAAGAAATTAGAAATGGTTTCACCAGCTTTCACCATTATGGTTACTGCCAAGATGCCATCAAGATATCTTCATTGTCGTTACAATGAAGGTTGACCTTGTGGTTCGCATACACGACGAGGAGGAGTTTGAAGTAGATGGACATGAACATGAGCTATTGGTGTATAGGCTATAAATGGCATTTTCAAACAAAATAGCCAATCTAGGAATTAAATGACATACAATACTCCCTCAGCCATTTCTTCGAAGCTTTCCTTCACAATCATTCACAACATTCAAGCCAAAACAAAATAATAGGTCAGATTTGAAAATAAAATACAAAATCAACACTAAGTGAGCAAATTCAAGGTAAAATAACTCCTGTACTAATTTACTAGTATATTATTACAAGTAATTAGTAGTTAACGAATTAACAAAGTAAAACTTTAACCTTAATTTGTAGAATCATTACAAACATTATAGCCTACACCATATAGCATGCAAAATCCAAGCATAAATGAGTTCAATTGCAATAATCCCTAAACAATAGTTGCTAGAAGACGAGAAAAAAATGAAGCTACCTTACAAGACGACCAAGTGCGAAAGCACTTCCTTTCTACTTTGTGCTCGAATGGTAATGGCCTATAAACAAGGTCTTCCTTCCCCACAAGATGCGCTTGGAGGTCCTGAATTATAGTCGAAATTACGTCTCCTTCAACTATCATGTTCACCACTTACTCTACAAAAAAAAACGACCAAGAGATATGCTTGACCAAATTCGATGAAAGGGAACCAAGGGAGCAAGACACAAGGAGATCGAGAGGATTTACCGTTTTTGGCAAGATCAGAAAGTACGTGAGCGGCGCACTTGGTGGCGGCTTGGTCAGAGTCATTCTTGGAGAAAGTGGAGTTGAGGATGGAGACCTAGTCCTTGACATCAAAGAGGAGGGCGGCGTAGGCATCGTCGGTGGGAGGAGCGGAGATTTAGCGTTGTTCCTCATCAATTTCGTCCTCGAGCTTCCTCTTCTGGCCTTTCCTCTCGAGGAAGCACTCATTCAGCGACCTTGAAGCTCTATCAATGAGAAAGCAGCAAAAGTAGCGCTAAAGGGAGACAAAGTGTGGGCGGAGGAGGGGAAATTTACAAAGCAATAGTTTTATTCGTGTTTCCTTGTTTTCATCTTTTACATTCCCTTTATTATTTTTTTTAATGGTTCCTTCCCCATCGTAGACTTTCAATATGTGTGACCATAATAATACCAACCCTCCTTCCATATGTATGTGTTGCGTATGTATCCGTTTCAATGCGTTAGAATAGCATTCCTCTTTCAACCATTTATCTTTGATTTATGTTTCTTTAGCAATTAGTTTTTATTTTTCATTCCCTTTTTTTTTGTCGTGATTCCTTTTTGGGTGAAGTTTCTTTTCCTTTTTTTGGTTGGGACCTCTTGAGTGTTTGGGTCTTTCTTTTCTTTCTCTTTTTGTTTTCAGTAGCATGTTCTTGTTTTGGGCAGAACATCTTTTTGGGCTGAATTGCTTTTTTGGGGTTGGGAACGTTTCTTGTTGTCTACCTTTTTTGGTAGGGTCTTAGATTTTAGTGGGTTTTGAAAAATAAAAGATCTAAAAATAAAAAAATATTATATCCGCGTAGCGATCAACTCTCATGATTAAGAGATTGATGCATCCTTCATGTATTGTTTGAATTATAAAGGTTTATTGAGTAGTTTGGTGCTAACTTGAATTCTGAAAAAGTGGATTTCTTTTAATTTGTTGATCAAAATTCATTTTCAAAATTAAAATCAACCAACACGCTTTTTATTTCTCTCTTTTAATTAAAATTCATTAAGCACACAAGCATTTTCTATAAGAATAACATGGCTTTGAATTCCTCATTGCACTAAAGATGTCGGCATAGTTAACAACTATAAAGTCAAAATTAATTTTTCTTTAAATTTTATTCTCTTTTTATTGAATTTTATTTTCTTTGTTTTGGGTGTAACTTTAGTTGTATGAAACTATGAATGCCACTTCCTGGATGTTTCTTGCTTAAAATACTTTGGTGGCTGTTTTGTTGAACTTCAGAATAAGCATGTTGGTTTTATATCTTGAGGAGCGGGAGAGGGGCCTCTTTTCTCAATTTATAACGGAAGACTTCATATGATACTGAAAGAGGAAGAAAAGAGATTAGGTATGTCACTGTTTGGTTTGGGCAGATTTTGGTTCTTTTCTTTTTTTCGTTTTCTTTTTTTTTTTTTGGTTTTGGTTTGGGGAGGGAGGGGGGGGGATGGCGGGAGGTCTTGGCATAAATCAACTCCAGCAGCTGCTGGGATTTTAGGTATTTTGGTGTTTGAGCTGCATTAATTGTTTGGTTTTGTTTTTCTAGTATAATTTTTTTTTTCCATTGGCATTTACCTTCACTCTAGTGGTGTTTCACAATGGTCTATTTCATATATTTGTAAAGTAACTATGTATACTTAGTACATGCTTCTTTAACCTAGAAGTAAGGTCGTATATACTAGATAAAGAGTACATGCTCGCTTTAGTATCTGCATGTGTGTGTAGACTGTAGAATTTGTCATTTATGATGTCAACATTCTCATATATTAGCATTGACTGGTTTTTGGCTGGATTGATGTGTGCACATAAGCCCATGTCATATGATAGCCTGCCAAAAGAATGGTTTTAAAATGATAATACGGATCTTGTACAATTATAAGATTTATAACTTGAAAAATGCCAAGATGAAATTCCAATTATGGTGTATCCAATATGCACGTTACACACTCATTTTCTCTTATTTGGTTTAAATTTCAATTATCTATGCCATTTTTCAGATGATAGTCCTTTTTAACACTCTATGCAGTTTTACCTGTTTTGAATGCGTTCTTAGGTAGCTTAACTTTCTGATTTAGGCGTAATATTTGCTTACATTGGCTGCAGGTCTATGGTAACAGTGTTGATATCCAAGCCATTTATGAAACATATAATCTTCCCATTCATATATACTCCTAGTCTAAATTTCTTATTGTTGTTACTTGTTAGTGAGTTATTTGCTATTAATAACATCAATTGTTTATGCAGAGCCTATCAATATATTTCAAAGAAGCTATGACACTGACACACCACCAGTACGACTAAGTTATCCCTTCTTCACCCATGGCGCTCAACAGTTGAGTTGGGAGTAAAAATTAGCCATTCTGCAATAAGCTGCCAGCGATGAAACCAAGTTGTGCCCATGAAGGGACCACAAGCCTATTAAGAGGACAATGACATCTCTGAATAAGGGAGGCATGGATGTACTCAAAAATAATAAAACATTTTAAAAAAATACAACTGAAAAATGTTCCATCAACATAAGGAAATGAGGCTTATGATGAGAAATATAACAGCTAAGCTCTTGTAGAGCAAAATGGCCAGGTTGCCTCTGCAAAGAAGCCATAGCATTGGGTCACATGGAAGCCCCAATCAGTTCCTACGTGGCTACATTGCATTATCATAGTTTCACAACCAATTGAGTCTCAACGTTGGAGTTAATTATATTATATATTGTGAATAATTTATTTAATAATTGTGGCATACAAGCCCAATTTATCAAAATACCTTCCTTTGCTGGATGTATAATGGTATAATTGTACAAGACCACAAGAGCCCTTTTAATGAAAGAATGAAGTTGCAAAGGCACTGATTATCATGTTTTCGTATTTGATTGAAACAAAAGCTGCAATAGAAAAACCAAATCAATTTGCGTGACAAGAAGAGATTGCATCTCAAAAAAAAAAAAAAAAGGCTCTATGATACTATACTAAAAAATAAAGGCTCTACATAATTGTCAACTAGAAGGCAATGCAACGTATCTCATTTTCTTTTCCGTGCTCGACAATTTGTCTAAGCAAATATAGTCAATTAATTTTTCCGCTCAAAGAAGAAATTTTAATTAATAAAATGAATTAATTATTGAATATTTTCCATGTATTTATTTATATATTAAGTGTAGATAACAGTATAACACAGACGCCCCATTAAATTTACCAATATGTCAGTAAACTCCACTTAGAAAGTTAACACTCCACGCTCACTCTTCACGGCCTGTTTGGCTAGGCAATTTTTCCAATTGAGTTGGGAAAATTTGACTTGAAAGAAGTGAAATAGTTTGGTTTGGTTGTTTATTTTAAGAAGAAATATATCACTTTCATAAGAATTGATTATAGTGAATACATATATTCTTCTAAACTCATTTTTTAATATCATTACCAAATCAAATCAATTATTTTAAATCAATTATCTCAAAATCAATTGTTTCAATATCAATTATTTTAAAATTATTTTAAGAGTGGTTCTACTAAAATCTAACCAAATAGACACTTATCAGTTTTAACAGATTATGTGAACAGAATATTCTCTATTAACCTGATTAAGACTCGTGAAAAAAATCAACAAAGGTTGTCTGCCAAAACGTTGGAAGACCTATTTTCAAATGAAGCTGCACACCCAACTTTTTTGTGCAAAACAGAGCCCATGAGAGACATTGTGGTGAATCATATACTTTGAAAATTCCAACCTTGCAGGTCATTCATTTGGAAATAATTGTCGGTTTTAAAAATAGGTGCGTTCTAGAATCAAATATCCGCTAGAAATTCCATGAAGAATCAAATTCATGTGCTTAGTTCGGCTAGATAAAAAATTCGTTTAAGCTAATTAAAGAAGGGGGGGTGTTGGCTGGCGAGTGTGTTTATGCCACTTGTTAAGATTTTAACAGTGAAAAGATTTAAAAGTTTTTAATACATTCAATGTATTATAAACTTTAAAAATTTGATTTTCTAGTGAAAATACTTCGCTTTTGAACTCATTAGCAAAATCTTTGATAAAAATAATAAAATGATGGAGAGAAAAAGAATTATCCAAAATTCAGGAATTTTTTGTCAAAATAATGTAATATACTTACTGATGCTTAAACAAAATAAGTCATATTCCTGTATGTTCAGATGGCTTTTATTAGAAATTCTAGCAATATTTTTTTAACTGTATAACATTATCATGAACAATGGAGTAAGAGAACGTGTGCCGAGGAGCGAGGACATAATCACTTTGAAAAATAAAGAGCTTGAAGCATAAATAGATATCCGTGATTTTTTTTCATTGCCGTTTTGCATAGAATTATTATTTATGTAATAGACTGGACCCGCAGTTATATCTTTGTTTGTTTCATTCTTTTTCGAAGTGGTGCAGATCACTTCCAACAATTTGTAATCGAGGCTATGTGTCATATTAATTCCATGTTAATAAAATAAATGACTTAGGCATACTGACATACTACATGGCATCCCCTAACGAATGAGCGAGGGAAGCTCGTTATACTCGTGGGGTATAACTTGCCCCATCTATATTATTATAGGAACAAAAATATTGTATGATAATTATTTGCTTTCTAAAGTGAATTTTGATTTTTATGAGGTTATTTTCAAGCGTTGGTAGTGTAAAATAATTTTACATTATTAATTAATATAATTTTGTTAAAATGACAAATCATAGTAGGAGATTGTGGTAGTGGGCAATTGTTTTTTATGATTTGTTATGTTGATAAAATTAATTATATTCTAT
Organism: Dalbergia oliveri; assembly: GCA_030441495.1. Taxonomy (NCBI): domain Eukaryota; kingdom Viridiplantae; phylum Streptophyta; class Magnoliopsida; order Fabales; family Fabaceae; genus Dalbergia; species Dalbergia oliveri. Next base: position 33,038,006 of record JAMLFY010000002.1, on the reverse strand, counting down.
TACTTGATAGTATAAAGTTTTTTTTTTCCAGTATAACAATTAAATTCTTTTTATAATTGAAAAGAGAAGTGGGATTTATTTACATGTTGGCGATGAAAACTACTACTCTTACATGCCTCTAATTTGCATTAATTGTGACAAAATTTGGAGAAATTCTGCCCACTTAAAAGCGCCAAAGCCGAGTAAAATTATGTTCAGCCATGCAGTTTTAGGAAGCATTTGTTTGAATTTTGTAGTCCGAAAATCATTTCTTTTCACCTAAAAAATCATTTTTTGTATATTTGAATAATTTTTAAAAAGTAATTAGAACCTAAAAAAAAAATCAATTTTTAACTTTTTAATTAGATATAAAATTTAAGTTTTATAATAAATTTTTTAAAAATTTAAAACAAATACACCCTTATCCCAATGGATGTACCCGAAAATATATATATATACCAACAATCAAAAAGCGCTAAGATAGTAGTGCAATTGACTGTGCCGGCCGTAATGGAACAAGTTGCCTAGTTCTTATAAAGTATTACATATATTTGTTCGGGTTTAATAAATCAATAATCTTGATTTTTTAGCTACGCAAATCTAACTGATAATTTTGATCATCACCTATATAACATATGAAAACAGGCTTTTGTGTGTTTTTGCTTTTAAATTTCACGCCAATGAACTTAATGGACGGGGTCTTGTCTACAAAATTCAGACCAAAAATATTGGCCCTAAACTAATCTATAGAGAGAATTCGCGGTGACTCAGATATATGTAATACCCAACGAGATTACATTATTTGAAAAGTTTTACACATATATCTCCCCAACCAATCACGTTATCCTCAAGCCCTCTCTGACAGCGACAAATCACAACAACAACCACTCGGGCAATTCGAAATAATTGCCGGGTTTATAAATCTAGTCTTGTGTCCGGACAAAAGGAAAATCTGATCAAATCTTTACTGAAAAGGATATCACGTGGAAAGCACCTAACCCGAATAACTATCAAGCTCCATCTGCCAGCAGCAGCTGAAAATAATATTGTTATCTTTATCTTATAGAATTTATATAGTTTAATAATAATAATAAAATTATTAATACAATATATTAAAATTATTACACATAAAATAAAAAATTACTGTTCTAATATTTACAGTACTTATAACAAAATAATTTAGTTATTTTTCTTTCTTGTTTCTCCCTCATCCAGGCTTATAAATATATATGACTCAGTTTCCCCAACTGAACATCTCATAATTCGTTCTGTCACCTTCCTTTTACAACGTTGTTGCTCTCTACATTCCTTTGTGATCATCGTGATGAGAGACAAGCAAGCTTTGAAGGAGTTGTTGGCGTTGGACAGGGAGACACTTGATATGATGGCTCCCGAGCCCTTCGAGCCTTGCTTTTTGAATGTGATAGTGTCCATGGATGCACCACATCTCTACAGCAAAGAAAACTTGGCTGAGATAAACAATTTCCGTCAAGAATTGCTGCAGCAACACTCTTCACAAGATGATGCTGCTGCAGCAGTTGTACCTGAACAGAAGATCGAGGATAACAAAGCAACTAGTCCATCACCAAAAACTAGTCCATCTTCATCAAATTTGTTACCAGATACCTCTCCATCATCATCAAACCCATCACCAAATACTTCTCCTTTTCCATCAAATTTTTCACCACCACCCGATCACCCCACTCCTACTCCTCCATCGTCACCAAATTCACCACCAAATAATCCATCACTACCATCATCATCAAATACGGCCCCACCAGATATGCCTATCGAATTCAAGAACAAGATCACGGAGTTGAATGGTACAGATATTGTGTTTATCATGCACAAGACACTGCACGAGACGGATGTGAACCCGAACCATGATCGCATGTCAATGCCACTGAGACAAGTCGCGTGTGAGTTTCTTACTGAAGCTGAGAAGGCAGCATTAGAGGAAAGAGACAGCCGCAACAGAAAATTGCTTATTGGTCTGGAAGTGACAGTGTTTGACCCATGCTTCACGAAGTTTACTTTGAAATTGAAGAAGTGGAAAATGAAGACAACAAGCACGTACAACCTATCTTCTCAATGGAAAAAGATTGTTGAGGATAACCATCTGAAAAAGAATCAAAAATTGGATATATGGTCTTTTAGGGTCCAAGACAAACTCTACTTTATATTCAATAAACTCTGAATATGCCAAAGTAGAAGCATTAATTATGTGCATGGATTGGATTAATCGTTGGGATATTTTGGGCATGGTCATGCCATATTGTTGCTGCATGCGGTGTTATTGTTATTGTTATTGTTAAAAACAAAAAAAACAAAAAAAGAGTCCAGGTGTTTACTATTGTGGGCAAGTTCTCTTTCTCTTCCTTTCTAGGAGGCCAAAAATTGTAGAAAGATTTTTATAAGAATTTTTTATTTGCATTATATATGCTTGTGTTTTTTGTTAGATTTTTTTCCAGCTTTTTTCTTTCTTATAGAAATTATTGTTAACTAATTTGATTGATTTTATTCAGTTTTTTATTTGATTTAATTTAGATTAAAACACGTCTAAGCGCTACACCAAATATGTGACGATGCTATGATACATGCACGTACTTTTCACATTGAAAATTCCAGTAGGATAGGACAATAACCACATGGAAAAACCAACTAGGGGATTGACACTGAAGCGGGATTGACGAGGAAGGCGTGTGCTTTTGGGAATGACGAAATAGAAAGGAAACGAAAAGGAAAAGACTTTCCCTGTCAAATGTGATTGGATGGATGGATGATCATTCTAAAATAATACTATAATATGTTTTTTCTGTCAAGATTCTGTAGGGGTAAGAGAGAGAGAGATGTATGGTAATATGAGGTTAGGAAAAGAGGAATGGAAGCAGAGAGAGACATACACACATGCAAGTGCCGATAAAAAAGGACACTCACTCTTTTGGGTTACAAAAGGACACTCACTCTGAGTTCCTGCCACTTCGTGTCATCCAAGATACTCCTCCCTCACTGTCCCACTCAACATCCTCTCCACGGGCCCACTACCCGCGTTCTTTTCGCATCACTCCCAACCCACGCAAAATGCAAGAAGCGTGTATTCAAGCACATATTGAATATCTAGTCCTTAATATTAATTTCTTTGAATACGCAAGGATTACTTATGTATTCATTACTATATATATAAATACGTAACCCTTGCGTCCTTCCTATTATGGTTTAATCTCTTAGCAAATATTGTATTCTTAGCTTACTAAACGATGAGCTTCTTATATGGGTTAGATGAGGATCATATTAGCGCGCTTGTAAGGGTATTTAATTTCTTTATTATTTAATTTTCATTATTATTCTTTATTTCAAAGGTCTATTAAATTAGTTTTAGATATATGTGTTTTATTTGAAATGATACTAGTTTGACTTAGTTTAGTTATTAGGATACTTTGAGTTCAACAAAGTTAAGTGATTATAGTTTAGATATTATATGTTTTATTTGAAATGATCCTGTTAGTTTAACTAAATAATTAGTTTAGTTATTAGGATACTTAGAAACTAAAATGTAACTAATATAACTAGTTTCTTATTATCTATTTATTTATGATGTCTCGTAATTAGTTTAGTTTAACAATTTATTGTATCTAGTGATTGATTTAGTTGAATAATCTATATTAACAAGTAATTAGTTTAGTTGAATTATCTATTTTATCTAAAAATTACTCTAGGGTTAATATTTATTTTACCTAGCAATTAGTTAGCATAATAAGTTGTTTCATGTATATGTTTATGTCTAATTAACAAGTATTTAGTTTGTTTAATTAACAAGTATCCAGTTTGTAATTATGGTGATATTTATAGAATTTCAAAGCATATATATGTCTAGTCGTTACTTCTTTAAATATAATGTTTATTTTTTTATAGGTTAATATAGGTTGTCAAATAATAATGTAGTAGTTACTTAGTAATTTAAAACAAAATTACTTAGTTGATACCGTTTATTTTTTGATTTACAAATTGTGATTTATTTAGTCTAGGTTTATATTAATTATCATGTTAATTAAATTTGTGCAGGCCGATAGAGTGTTACACCCTAGGCGCAGTGGCGCTCCGCATCCTCGGATGGAGTACTACCTCGGCAGGCTGGATTTTGGGAAGTTGCCCAATTTGGCAACTTCCATTACGACTCGCGCTCATTAGCGCCCTTGTGGAGAGATGGCGGCCGGAGAGCCATACTTTTCATCTGCCGTATGGAGAGTGTACTATCACTCTCCAAGACGTGGCCATGCAGCTTGGATTGCGGGCCGACGGGGCTCCTGTTAGTGGGAACATAGGAGCATGGGAGAGATGACGACATAGAGTGTCCTGGGATATATGCTGGGACTTGCTTGGTGTAGTGCCAGAGCCCAGCACAGACATGGGTCATATTTTAAGTTGACCTGGCTCACCACACTTCAGGACCTCTGATTTTCCCGTTGACGCATCAACATTGTTGTTCGGGTGAACCGGGCATATTTGTTGATATTGATTGGCAGTTTTCTATGCCCAGACAAGTCATCATCGCGTGTCCACTTGAAGTGGCTACCCCTTCTACGAGATCTTGGCGAGGCAGGGTTATAGCTTGGATTAGCCTTGCATGTTTATACCGTAGTCTCTGAGGGTGTGAACACCCCGTTGTTGACTTTGTGGGATATGTAGCACTTTTGCTATCCTGGGCATATTATCGGATCCCGGCATACACCCTGGACATGACAGTGGGATCACATTTCCTCTAGGCTCGAGGTATACATTTTATAATGATAATGTGTTATTTATCCATATATAAGTTTGTTTGTACTTGTTTTAGTGCAATGAATTTGTTATATGACTTTATTAATTTCAGGTGGGCGGGCTGAGGATTTCATCGACGGGGATGCCCGTCGGTTTGTGGACTTCAGGGCACGGTTGGATGCCATACCCATTGATGGGGTAAGTGGCATTAACATCATAAATAACTAAGTTCTACCCAATTTGATGATGTTTAGAGCTTAACTTAACTTTTCATTAATTGCAGTTTCATGGACTCCGTACGAGGATGCGAGTGTGGTTGTTGTCACCCCTACACATGTATATGCAGGTGCTGGTGCCTGGGCCTCCGTTCCTCCCTACTCTACTTTGAGATCGTGGAGTGGCACCAACCCGATCGTGTTATGCAGCAGTTTCAGATGCAGCGCATTCCACGTGCGCTCAACATCGATGGACTGCATGCCATTGATGGTCGTGGGAACGACAAGGTTTGGTGGCCGAGTACCATGCGCAGTGGCACGTCTTCTGGGATGCATGCCTGGAGCGATCTGCAGGGCTCACAGTGCGATAGTCGACTGGCTGAGTACCTAGCATGGTATGGTGGTGTTGCACTGAGGTTTTTATCCCTCGACACCCAGTAGGATCCCGATTGAGGTGCCAGGAGCTCCTGGTGGATCAGGTCAAGCACCTTTATGGCCCAGCCCTTGGGTGCTCCAGATAGGTGACGAGTGGCGTCGTTCTCGAGCGGCACTCGGTTATTCCAGGAACGGCGAGCGTTGATAGAGAGGACATGGGCAGAGGTGATGCTCCAGATATGGGTGATGATGATGCTGGTAGTGGTGGTGGTGGTGGTGGTAGTGCCTGGGGATGGTGGAGGTGCTAGTGGTGGAGGTGGTGGTAGTGGTAGTGGTGGGGATGGTGGTGGTGGTGGTGGTAGTGGAGATGAGGGGGGCTCCTCTTGCTACACCCCCACTATGGATGACTTATTCGGGTGGCATTAGCCGCAGAGTTCGATGGTTGTAGTCTTTCCTGGATGCTCCCACGCCCTCTCATCTGGTAGCTGCATCTGTGAGTCTTCTGGGCATCGACCAGATATGGATTTGAACATGCCCAGTTAAATCTATTCCAAGATGAGCCACTCAGCGTTACACATCCCGACCTCGTCCACAGCTACACCATGGGCAGACATCGGATCGTCCACATTATATGTCCCTATGCGGCGGCGGGATGATGGTGAGCGGAGCAGGATGATGGTGAGCAAGCTGTTTGTTCCTCGCAGAGAGACTTGCACGTCGGGTTCAGCCCAGTATTGTCACTCGGGTGTGAACTCCTGGCGCCCAGGAGATGAGGGGTGGAGATGCTTAGTTATTTTGACTCTTTATTATTATGTACTTATTTGTAAATTACGTGTAAAGTTTGATATTATGTACCTATTTGTAAATTTCATGTGTAAAGTTTTATTATCTATGAACCATATTTTATTACCCATCTACTGTTATTTTTATTATGTGTTAATCGATTTAAATCGAGTTGTGTGATGTAAAATTTGGAATTGGAACATAAAATCCACATTAGAGACAACGAGAAGAAACATACTTGTGCATGGATATGAAAGTAGCATGAATACAGCAATAAAAACATAGTTAAAAAATACAATCCAACACATATAGAAAACATAATAATAGTAAATTCAGTCATGGTGGGATGAGGATGAAGCTATTAAGGTTAGCACTGTCTTCTAGTGTGACCTTCATTTCTCACGTCCACATCGCTTTGGTTGGGTCATCTCAACTTCGTCCATTTCATTGCGAATTCTTGTAGAGATAGGACGCCCTCGTTAGATCTCTTAGTGATCTGGATGTATCGGAGCCCACGTATGGAGGCCAGAGATGCTTGTCTGCAATTGGTGTGAATTCCAATTTATATACCTTGTCCACCCACTCCATACAGGATGAGTAAAAGACCCCCAATCAACTCGTGCAACATGACATACAGCAACTTGCATGACGGCATGGGAAATGCAATGCCTGAAACGACAGTCACATAATCGCTCTCCCAAATGCACCCTATAATCCTGTGTGATATGTTCCCTCTTTCTGTAACCAAACATGACATCATATCTCGTGTGAATGGGACAACAGACATTTTGTCCAAATATTGCTTGCTTTCATCAATCGCTCGCAACAGATCCTCCGACCATTTTTGTCGCCCTGCAATTTGGGCCCCTGTTGAACCCCCTTTTCAACAAATAATTTAGCAAGACGGAAGTAGGTGGACTTCACTATGGCAGTATGGGCAGATTGCGGGTTCCTTCATCACAGCATTTATACACTCGGACAAGTTGGTTGTCATATGGCCAAACCGACGACCTTCATCACATCCTGGGCCCATTTTTCACGTGGAATCTCGTCAGCCCATTGACACATATCTGGATCCTCATCCCTCAACAGACCATAATAATATGCAAAATCTGCATGGGTCTTTGAATATGCTGCATTTATAAGAACTTTCTTGGTATCTTTATTCTTAAATCGCACGGCAAAGTTAGAAGCAATGTGACGAATGCAATATACGTGATAGGCCATCCGAGGGTGCCATCCACTACCCTCCGCCTCTATAGCTGATATGATTGATACATGCCTAGAAACAATAAGAATACCTTCTTGAGGCGTCACATGTCATCGAAGATTGGTCAAGAAAAAAGACCATGCTTCTTTTGTCTCCCCTTTGACCAGCAAAAGCAACAGGCAAAATATTAGAGTTACCATCCTGTGCAATAGCCATCAACAATGTGCCTCCATATTTCCCATACAGATGAGTGTCATCAATTGAAATAAATGGTTTGCACCATTTGAAGGCCTCGATGCATGGTGGAAATGACTAGAATACACGGTGGAACATTTGACATATAGGATTAACAATGTCACCCACATAATATGGCTTTGTCAATAAATGGACCGTGTACCTAGCATTTCCAAGAAAATATAGCAATAAATAACAGCCTAAGTAATAAAAAAATATAATCAACTTAACGATAAACAGAATAATTTAATCTTTACTATCACCTCAAAATAAACTAACAATTTAACTAATTCACAATCACAGTTACAGTAACAACCACTAAACTAAATCAAACCCATATTACTAATATTATGCCACCTAATTACTATATAATATTATGTAAAACGTAAAATAATTTAAAAATTATCGAATTGATAATTACCTGGCATATAATGTTGCACACCTTGTAACCACTTCAAGATCAATGTAGGATTCTTCCAGTTCCCATAAATCTTAGCAATTGCTTTCTATTTTGCAATCCATACCTTCCTGTAAGAAATATTGAACTTGAAAGCTGACTCCACATGTCCCTGAACTCTGATTGATCCTGTTGGATTCGCTTCAACCATTGGAAAGATGCTCGTACAAATAATATTACTATCCAACTGTCGTGTTGTTCAAGATAGAATCAAACTCACACGTGTGTCTTCCGTTATACTTTCTGACTTCCCATACCTGCCTCTTCTGCGAAATGTAACACGTATGCTCCAATTACATCCATTGCCAAACTTCACACACTTGCATTGGTATTTTTTTTGACCAGACTCATAAACCTTAAATTGGACTTTTCTTCTAGTGTAATTCTTGATTGCAAACAACACAGCCCCTTGTCAGAAAATTGTTGCCCGACCTCAAACTCACCTTCACCTCCAACCACTCTCAGTAGCCCCGCAAAGCTATTTTCAGGCATCACATTCATATTTATTGAAGAATAGTGACTAGGATATTTTTGTGATACGGACTAAGACTGGGCTGCGTATCACGTGTATCCTCATCACTATACTCATTACCTTCCTCCATACAACCCCATCTCTTCCTCCTCTTCTTCTGTGATCTACGTGAAAGTCGAAACCCTCAACACCCACATGTCTAGTTGATGGCCCTGCATCTTACACAACCAGATCTGCAAGCTTGGACTACGAACTAGTGGATCTTGGGCCACCACAAGGTGCGTACACCCATGTTGCTCCAGTGTTTCATTAACTGATGTAGGAGAGAACCAGCAGAGCTCACATCACAATCATCTAGAATGACGAAAATTTTCATTATTCGAACCTCTGGAAACCGAGCTTGGAATTTAAACATGAGGCTCACTTCATTGTCGCCATAGATGGGAAAACTATTATACTTAGCCACACCACCCCCAAATGATATAGGTAATCTATAAAACATCAGGCTAACCCGTTTGTGAGGACCTATCTGCTCAAGTATTTTGTCTTGCAACTCTAAAAAACTTATATACGGACTAACAATGACACCAACTGGTCTCTCACTATAAAATCTCACTCCCTCATTTACTGTGTTTTCCATTTTTCCATCATAATGAACAAGAATAAAACACTCTACCATTTTCTCACACTCAACAACACTTCTCTTCGCATACCTTAATGAATGAACGACGGGTTAAATAGAAGAGGCCAACTGAATATGTAAGGATCTGAAGCGAAATGTAAACACAAAGAATACGTAAGGATCCCTGGCGTATGGAATATGGCCATAAATACGCAAGGGGCCCTGCGTATTCAAATAATGATGAATACGCAGGGGCCCCTTGCGTATTCATGCCCATAAGCTACGCAAGGGCCCCTTGCGTATTCGCGCATAATTTCAACCCATTTACGTAATTAATCTTTTTTCTGTTTATTTACGTAAATAATATATTTTTTTGTTTATTCCGGTAAAAGAGCCATAAGATTGATCTCCCGAGTTACAAATAAAATTCTTCTAATCATTTTGTTAATTACAATTTTAGCTTCCATAAAAAAAATAATAATAATTTCGGCTTCCTCTTGGAGGTCCATCTTAATCTTCTTACTTACAGTTCATGAGACCAGAATTAACTCAATGGAATTTAATATAAAAAAATTTAAAACGAAACTACTTCAGTTAGGAGGATAATTTTTTACCCATTTAAAATAATAAAAAATATTAATTATGAAAATCAATAGAAAAAAGAATTTAGTATAGAATTGAACTGCTTTTTATACGTGAATAAGTCTAGGGCCCTACATAACCCACAGGCATGAATACGCAAAGACCCCATGCGTATTCATGCTTAATTCGAATACGCATGGGGCCTTTGCGTACTCATACTTATTTGGATTACGCGGGCTTCAAGATGTATTCAAGCGCCTATATATATATATATATATGCCTTAACTCCATCATTTACGCATTCTTTTCATAATTTTCAATTTTTGCTCTCAGAGAATCTTGTCTTCTTAGCTTGTTAGACGATGACAAACTTCATATACCTGTTTAGATGATGATCATATTAGTGCCAGACTTAATCACCAAATATTTAATCTCTTTATTATTTGACTTTTATTGTTATCTTTTAATTAAAAGTTTAATTAGTTTAGTTTTAGATATGTATGTGTAATTAGTTTTAGTTTAGTTTTTTGTTTATTCGAAATGTTACCATTGGTTTGGTTTAGTTTAGGTTGGGTTCAACAAAGTTAAGCGAAACCCGTTTATTATAGTGTTTAGTTTAGAAATTAAAATTCATATAATATAGTTAGTTTCAATTTATACTTAAGAAACGTTATTTATTTATTTTATCTAGTAATGGCTTTAGTTGAATTATATATTTTATCTAGTAATTAGTTTAGTTGAATTATTTCTTTTCTCTAGTAATTAGTTTAGTTGAATTATTTAATTTATCTAGTAATTAGTTAGTTGAATTATTTGTTTTGTCTAGTAATTAGTTTAGTTGAATTATTTCTTTTATCTAGTAATTAGTTTAGTTGAATTATTTATTTTATCTAGTAATTAGTTGGTCTAAGATTATGTAGTTTCATTTAAATTTAAAAAGTTAATTATTTTTTATATGTATTTAATTAGGTTTATGTCTAGTAGTTACCTATTTAAAAATAGTGCATGTTTGACATTAATAATGTTTATTTTTTAAAAGATAATAGCCCTTGATGAGTAATCCACCTTCTGAGGGAATGCATAAGTTTTTCTTTTTTCTGAGCCAATGAATTGTTAGTAGCACTTGCTCTCTGTTTTGTTTTGCGTGAAGTTGAAAAATCTGTATTTTATGCCTAAATAATAATAATAAAAAGGTATAAGAGTCTATGTTGAAAGGTCAATATATTTGTTAGTGTTTAAAAGAAATGAAGGTGTAGGTTAATGATAATAATGTGTTGCTGTCTTGCTGATAACTTCAAATAAATGAACCCTTGTGATAATTCACTTCTATAAATTTATTCAAATATAAAGTAATAAATACACGGTCTTATTCTTAAATAAATTTGACAAAAGATTATTTTTCTTCCACTTTTTCCTTAACCGAGGGTGAACGTTAACATAACGGTGAGATTGCTATCCTATGACCTGGAGACCTACGGTTTAAATCCTAGAAATGATCTCTCCGCTTGTAAGGATAAGGCTGTGTACATCTATCCTCGTTAGCTCCACTAAGTGGGATTCTCGTGCACCGTGTCGCCTTTTACTTTTCCCTTAACCCTGTTCACTTGCTCTGCATATGACTTTGAGAATCAAGTTACATTGAGATATTTGTTGTCACTTATCGTGAGTTCTATGAATATCTGTATTCTTTGAATTTGTTTCCTTCCATCTTGGATCATTGTAACTATATGATATAATGATATTGATGCATTGACTGTTAAAAAAAAATTAAACCAAAGCATTAAATGTTCAATCTCTAGCATTTATTATAGCTACCAAATCTCTTATCCAACTCATTTAATATGAAGACTTTGAGCACAATTACTACCCATGCTTCTTGACTTTGTAGTTGCTTTCTATTTTATCACTTTATATTGTAAAGCCTATACAAGGCAAAGTCATGTACCGTGTTTGCATTAGTTCATGAAGTTATCAAAGTTTAAGAATTTCCTCTTCCATTTATTATGTGTTGTGTTTGTTGGTGAGAGAAAATATTACGTGTGTTATTTGAGTGAGTTTCTGATATCAAATTAGTATCAAGCTGGTTAAATTCAATGCCAAATTTTAGAGAGTTTGTGAGAAACAAGAGTGGTTAATTTTTCTTGAGTCAGGATGGAAAACAATTACAATATTATTTGGTCCGTTCCAAATTAGATGGGAAACTTATTATTATTATTGGGAGACTTTAATGTGTACCTTTTAAAAGCTCACAATATTTGGAGTTTTGTTGAACTAGGTATTCAAGGAGCAGATCAAGCAACTCAAAGGAGAGACTAATTGGCGCTATAACAAATTCATCAAGGAGTGGATTATTCGGTGTTTGGCAAAATTGTAAATGCCAAAACCCAAGAAAACATGGGATACTCTAAAGCGTCTTACAAAGGTGTAGAGAAGGCGTAAAAATTCAAACAATCTTTGCGCAAGGAATAAAGATATGAAATGTCCAGCTTAGAAACTGTTGAACAATATTTTTCTCATGTCACTAACCTTGTCAATAAGATGAAAGAGTATATGGAGAAAATATAGAAGACAACAAGGTGTTTGAGAAAATCCTCCATACTATGCCAATCAAATTTGATCATGTGGTGACTACAATAATTGAGTCACACGACATAGACAGAATGACAATTACAGAGTTGTAGGGAAGCATAGAAAGTCATGTTAGTGGGATCTTGGAGAAGATAGAAAAATTAGTAGAAGAAACCTTGAAGAGTCAGGTGAATTTAAATAGATTTGTTGAATCAAGCCATGAAGGAAAAGAAAGAAATTATGGCCAAGGCAGAGGAAATTTTAGAGGCAGAGGCAGAGGAAATTTTAGAGGAAGAGGTCGTGGCACTAATTATAATCAAGGAAGAGGCAATAAATTTAGACCACACAATCAAGGAAAAGGAGGAAATAATTTTGGGCTTGCTAATCTAGCAAGAGGAAGAGGTAACTTTTATCAAGAGAGAATAAACTTTAATTGTTTTCACTGTGGAAAGTTTGGGCAAGAAGAATTAGATTTACACTAATGAATCAAAGCAACAACACTCAAGCAAATGTTGTCGAAAACAAGTGTCAAGATATTGGTGAAAATTCTAATCCACAAAGTCTATTTTTGGCAAGCAATTCTTTTGATGTGAAAGAAAATATGTGGTATTTAGATACTGGTTGTAGCAATCACATGTGTAGGAAAAATTAGTTATTTTCTTCACTAGGTGAAATTGTAAATTCATCTGGAATTTGGCAACAAATCAAATATTTCAATTTTGGAAAATGTCTGATAAATAAAATTGAAAGATGGTTCTTTCAATTTCATTTCTAATGTGTTTTATGCTCCTAGTCTTCATCATAATTTGTTGAGTTTGGGACAGTTGTCAGAGAAAGGCTATAACATTCAAATTTATCAAGGATATTGCACAATATTTGACAAAAATAGAAGATTTATAGCCAAGGTAAAAATGACTCGAACTTTTCCCATCTAAAATTCAACATGAAAAATTTTCTTGCTTGCTTTTAGTGATATCTGATGATAACTGGTTGTGGCACATGCATTTTGGACATTATTATTTTTCTGGATTAAATTACTTGTCAAGGAAAAAACTTGTTTTTGGTTTGCCAGTGTTCAAATTCCTAATTGTATTTGTGAGACTTGTCAACTAAGAAAGAAGCACAGAGAATCATTTCCTATTGGAAAATCTTGGAGAGCAAAAAGATTGTTGGAGATTGTGCATTCAGATCTATGCACCATTGATGTTCATCACAGTGGAAGTAAGTATTTCATTACTTTTATTGATGACTTTAGCAGAAAGACTTGGGTGTATTTTTTGAAGCAAAAATCATAAGCATGCAATGTTTTCAAGTCATTCAAGGCATTTGTGGAAAATCAAAGTGGCTACAGAATTGAGATTCTAAGAACAGATAGAGGACAAGAATATCTTGCATGTGCAGATTTCTTTGAGTAGCATGGGATTCAACATCAATGACAACCAGATACACACTTCCCAATAGAATGGAGTTGCTGAAGGAAAGACAGGACAATCATGGATATGGTGAGATGCATGTTGTGGTTCAAAGTACCAAAAGAATTTTGGGCAGAAGGTTGCTATTACGTGTATATTTTGAACAAGTGCTCAATAAGGAGTGTTCATAATAAGACTCCTGAATAAGCTTGGCATGGAAGAAGACCCTCAATTCATCACCTCAGAGTTTTTGGGTGTATTACATATGCCCATGTACCAGAAGTTAAGGAAGAAATTGGATGACAAAGGTGAGAAAAGTATTTTCATTGGTTACAGCATGAAATCTAAGGCATATAAACTATAATCCAATACAAAGAAGGTGATCATCAGTCAAGATGTAACTTTTGATGAAAAATCAATGTAGGACTGGTCTTCCAAAACTTAAAAGGAGCCCGTGGTGATTTTGCAGTTATGAAGAAGAAGATGGACGGCAGCACATTAACTCAACCAGAATCCTAAAGTCGACCTCAAAGGAATCATCAATTACTAGCACGTCTAGGGGATTATGTTGTGAGCAAGGATAATGATCCATCTAATGAGGAGATTATCAATTGTGCTTTATTTTCATATTGTGAACCAATAAGCTTTGAAGAAGCTTCCACTGACAAGAATTGGAGAAAAGCTATGGACAAAAGGATCTTTGCAATTGAGAAAAATGATAGCTGGGTATAAACGATTTGCCTGCAGTAAGAAGCCAATAGGAGTGAAATAGGTATACAAGACAAAGTATAAACCCAATGGCCTGGTGAGATTGGGTTAAAGCAAGATTGGTTGCAAAGGGATACAAACAAAAGCCATGTATTGATTACTTTGAGATATTTGCCGTTGTTGCTAGACTTGATACAATTCGGATGATTATTTCACTTTCTGCTTAAAATAAGTGGAAGATATATCAAATGGATGTCAAGTCTGCTTTTTTGAATGGTACTTTGGAGAAAGAAGTATATGTTGAGCAACTTGTAGGTTATGTGATCCCTAGAGTAGAGAATAAAGTCTATAGATTGAAGAGAACACTATATGGTTTGAAACAGGCACCAAGAACGTGGTACAAGAAGATTGATTCTTATTTCATTGAGAATGATTTTGAAAGATGCCTATTTGAACATACTTTGTATATTAAAATTGTTGAATCTGGTGATATGCTCATTGTATGCCTTTATGTTAATGATTTGATTTTCACTGGAAATAATTTGAAGATGATTGCAGAATTTAGGGAGGCCATGGTGAAACATTTTGAAATGACAGATCTAGGTCTAATGTCTTACTTTCTAGGCATTAAAGTTGTTCAGCAAGATTATAGCATTTTCATTTCTCAAAAGTTCTCAAAAGAAATATGCTAATGATATTTTGAAGAAGTTTTAGATGGAAAATTCAAAGCCAGTTCCACTCCTATTGAAGAGAAGCTGAAATTGATAAGGGAAGATCAAGGAAAAACTGTAGATCCTACCTACTACAAGAGTTTGATTGGAAGTTTAAGATATTTGACTTGCAAGCAGACTAGACATAGTTTTTGGAGTTAGATTACTGAGTAGGTTCATGGAGGAGCCATGCACCTTCATTTGCAAGCGCTAAAAGAATTCTTTACTATATCAAAGGTATCATGACTAATGGAATGTTTTATAGTGATACTAATGATGTGAAGCTTGTTGAATATACGGATAGTGATTGGGCAAGTGACAAAGAAACAAGGAAAAGTACTTCAGGATATGTTTTTCATCTTGGGTCTGGTGAATATTTGGTTTCAAAGAAACAACCAGTTGTTGCACTCTCCACAATTAAAGCAGAATATATTGTAGCTAGTTGTGCTACATAGGCAATATGACTTAGAAGAATTCTTGAAGCATTGAAGCAAAGAAAATACTCCCACAACAATATTTTGTGACAACAAGTTTGCTATTACACTTTGCAAAAATCCAGTGTTTCATTGGAGATCTAAGCATATTGATATTCGGTTCCACAAGATTTGAGAATTGGTGGCTGAGAAAGAAGTGTTGATTGATTATTGTCACATTGAAGAACAAGTTGCTAATATTTTTACAAAGTCTTTGAAAGATAAATTATTCTCCAGTTGAAGAAAATGCTTGGAATGATCAACTTTGAATGTTTGGTTTAAGTGAGACAATGTTAAAAAAAAATTTAAACCAAAGCATTAAATGCTCAATCTCTAGCATTTATTATAGCTACCAAATCTCTTATCCAAGTCATTTACTATGAAGACTTTGAGCACTAGCATATTAATACCCTAAAACATATTAATTACTGCCCATGCTTCTTGACTTTGTAGTTGCTTTCTATTTTGTCGTTTTATATTGTAAAGCCTATAAAAGGCAAAGTCATGTATCGTGTTTGCATCAGTCTATCAAGTTATCAAAATTTAAGAATTTCCTCTTCCATTTATTATGTGTTGTGTATGTTGGTGAGAGAAAATATTAAGTGTGTTAAGCATGCTATAATCTAACTAGTAAACAAAATGGGGCTAATAATATCTTCTTACTTGGTTTTCTTCTTGTGGTCCATAGAGTATGGATGAAACAGAAGCCCATTGCATGCGCTGGACCTGGCCTTGCAAAAGAATGTGCGACTTTGGTATAGTTAATTATTCAGAAAAATGTATTTTGGGTTCTATGTTTAATTTTACTACAAGAAATTTAGTCTAAGGCAACGCTTAAAAACATTGACAAAACATACAAAAAGTGTTGCCTTTGCTCAAATGCAACATTTTCCTCTCTAAGGCAATGATTTTTCTAGGCGTTGGCTATATCGTTGTCTTTCTAAGGCAACACTTTTGGACAAAAGGCAACAGTTATTAAAAAGCGTTGCCTATATGATACAAAAGGCAACGCTTTTGGCAAACTTGCACGTGTTGCCATTTCTTCCATTAAAGGCAACACTTTTCAAGCGTTGCATTTTATATTTCTAAAGGTCACCTTTTCTAAGCGTTGCCTTTTCTGTAGCTAACCGCAACATGCTTGGCTTTTTTACTAATTAAAAGCAATGCTTATAAGGCGTTGCCATTAATACTTTGATTAAAGGCAACGCTTTTAATTGCCTTTATTTTGATTAAAGACAACATTATTTTGATCATAAAAGCATTGCCTTTTCACTAATTTAACTCTATTTATTTCTAAGAGAGCGATTGTTTTTATTTTATTTGTTTTGTTCCAAATTTGATATTTCCTAAAACTATTACCCTTTTTTTAAAACTAAAACGACATTATTTCAAACAAAAAATTCACATTTCTTGCAACATTAGAGCGTGTTTGGTTTGCCCATTCTCCCTTTTCATTTCCATTAAAAATGGAAATATGTATGAAAATATGTTTGGTTGAAGTTTATCAAATCCATTTTCTTGAAAATATTTCTTAAAAGTGGTAGGAAATAGGAAACGCTAATTCCACATTTTCATCCTTTCCTGCTTTAAGTGTTGAAAACATTTTCAAATGAAAAGGCGGTGGTATCATTGTAAATATTGTCAAATCTCTAAAAGATATTGCGTTCGATCCACATTCAATGAAGAAAAGTTCAATACTATTATTAATTCTGGGTCTGTTGCTTTCTTTCTTTTGGTTTGACGCCTTACAATTGGCCGCAATAAATAGTCTTATACACTGGTTGCTTGGACTTCTCTAATTAAAGTCATGAAGGCTGAATTTTTATCTAGGGCATGTCTCCTTATTTTTCATTTCTGTAACCCAAATTTTTTTTCTGTTGACATGAATGATCTATGTTAAGATTGGGATGTCTTTCAATTCCAAATTAATGAAATTCATATTTGCAACAACAAAAGAAATGCACCTGTTATGAAATTCCAAAACTGTGATTGCAATTTCATAGCATCTTCAAAGCAATTTAATAAAGACACATTGGGAGTTTTATTAAAATATAGTAATAAAATAATATTTACTACAATGTTTAAATATTTATTTGCCTACAGATCAAAGCTTGATAATTAATAACTAAAACAAAATAAATGACAAGAGAGCAATTTATTTTATTCCCAATGTTTTATAAACTTATTTGTTATTTCAATAAATATTTGGTTCAATTATATCTCTTTTAGCTATGATTACAATTTACTTAAAAATCAAACGTATTTCAAACAACTATTAGTAATTTATTTTATTCTTACTCTTAATACCTCATGGAGTTATTTTTTATTTTCCCAAATTTTTTTAGTAGACTTTTTGTATTGACAATTTTGTTTAGCAATGAGCCAACATAAATAAAATATGTATATCTTTTATTATTTAATAATAAATATAATATTATTATATCAAATTTGATTGTGAAAATATATTTTGAAAATAGACAAATCAAACATATTTTCATTGTTTTTATTTTTTGCAAAAGAATTTACTTTTTTAAACCAAACACATTTTCACATTTTGAAAATCTGAAAATGAAAACACTTTTCAAGAAATGAAAACAGAAAATGAAAATAAAAAATATTTTCACAAACCAAACACACTCTTAGTTTTTCAATTTCAAATTTGTAACTATTCAACTAAATTTGTAAATAAAATAAACCACCACTAATCAATTATGCAAAAGATGTCATTAATATCTACATATAGTTCATAATATTGGCTAATACTTAGTTCTAAATGGAAACAAGTCATCCATTCAAACCAAAATGTAGACAACTAGTAAATATATATAGTTCGCAAAAGCACTAGTCATAAGAACTGAACACAAAATAAATCTCCATATATATAGTCTAACACAAATCACATCCACTACAAGTTCTTCGTTTTTTGTATCAACTCCCTGTTTGCTTGAGTTACACATGCATTAAGCTCGATCTGCAGCATAAATCCACCAATTAAAAATCAAAATATTATTAACATTGTACAGCCACAAGTACAACCTGAACAAGGTGCCATAACTTCCGCATCGTAACTGATTTCCCACCACTAGCATCAATGCCCAAACTTTCATATGCACCCTTGAAAGCAGCAGCAGGCTAGCAACCATTGGGAAAAAAAAAAGATAATAACCACACATGTTGGTAAACACACATTGCAAACTGTTAGTCTACCAATACTAAAAAATTATCAACATGTGCTGACAAGGTGGACATTCAGAAGAGCTTTGATAATAACAATACAGCAATTAAACATCTCCCAAAAAAAAAACTACTATTACAAGTCCAAAATGATGAGCAAGCATGATATTGAATTAAAAGTTTAAAGCATTCACTTCATGCAAATCACTATGTTGATCATTAAACAGTTTGGACTACCAGCCTACCTCAGCTACTTCCTTTTCAACATAATGTATAATTAGAAATCTCGTATTATAAATTTTAGTAAGATGGGGAAAATAGGGGACATACTTTAAAGGGTAACCCACATCCCTTGCTTTATTAAGATTCTTCACTACTTCAGTATAGACAGATGCCTTTTTTTTTTTCCATAATTGGCCTGCTAGTCAAAGGAACATTCTCCATCCTAGGCATACCAGAAGAGACTTGAGGACTGGAAGCTATTGAAACAGCTTGGCCAGGGTGGGTACCACCATTGCTCGTAACAATCAAGTTTGCATTAGGTAATGTTGAAATTCGACTAAAACTCTGAAGGAAATCACATTTTTCTTTTTGCAAATCCTCTTGCCAAACATAAAGTTCTAAAATACAGTAAGAACGCTGAGCCACACAATAGTGATTCCACCTACCAGTATTACTAGATATTAGACAAAACAAGAACTAAAAAAATGCCTTAATCAACAAGAATCCAGTATAACTATTCAGTAAAATAGTCGTCCAAATTAGAAAATTGCAAATGTGAAATAAATTTATTTATTTTCTTCACTATGATATGTAATCTCATATGCAGAGATTTGCATATTAATCTGAGCATGTTTAATAGAAAAGCAATCAGCCAAATGGATGCCCTGTTGCTAGTAGTTTAGGAAGGCTAGCAGACCTAATTGTCATTGTTAAGATTATGAAAAACTATTATGTGAGAAAATGAATTAAGCATTAGCAAGTGAGCCCACGGTTTAGTGGTAGACTCTGAGTCTCAATGAGCTAAGAGAGGTGCGAGTTCGACTCCTCTCCACCCCTAATCCCCCTAACTATCTTTGTTAAAAAAAAACACCCATATAGAACTTGCTAGAAATAAACAATCTTAATAAAAAAAATCTCCTCAACTCCTTTCTAAATCTTGTCAAATATAATAATTTCTTTTAAAAATTAAAGGAAGTTCGCTACAATAAACTAATCAAAGAAAAACATATATTACAATATATCACACTACCATAAAGATTTCTTATTTTCAGAAATGAAAGGAAAACATATGAACAAGATAAGTATGCAGAAAAATGGCTAACCACTACTTATGCCAAGACTTCTTATCTTATCTTGGTAGTTTTTCAAATATACCTTAGCCAAGGCCCATTACAGAAGATATATCCAATAAAATATAGAGACCAAAATCCAAATTTCAGGAAAAGAAGATAAAAAATTACAAAGTAGTGGTCTAGGAAAGACAATATCACACGAACCTCCAAAACCTTCATCATATGATCATTGAAACTCCTAAGATTATCCTTCTGAGCCTCCTGGATGGCAGATACCACCGTCATTTCATGAACCTGAAAGGAAAACACAGTTTACAATACTGTCAAATTCCATTCAGAAAGGAAGAAAAGATGCAAGAACAAAAATTTTAATGCTTTCCATAAAATGGTACATACATAAAGAATGAATACTTTTGCTTAGAGTTAAAAAGAGGCAGCCAAGGGAAACAACATTTAAATATGCAATCATGCTACAATAATATGCTCATTTATCAAATTATACAAAAATGAAAACCAATAATAATTTTCATCAATGAAGACTAGCTATTTAACCTTAACAATATGTTTTGCAATAAAGGAATGCAAACAGCAGAGTTCTAACAGGACCAACACTATATTTGAATCCATAGGAACAAATACTTGTAACTAATTTTGTGAACACTGGAAAGGTAAAATATGCAAGCAAATGAAATAAAAAAAAAAATAGTGCGTATGATCATCTCACACTAATAAAAGTGATCCAAGTTGAAACTATGAGTTAAATGTGATAGTAAATCCAATATGAACAAAAGATAATTTAAAGTGAAAATTACCTGCTTCAGATACTCTTCAACACTAGTGGCCTCAACAGGAAAAACATCTTCGAAAGTTGTCTTCAAAAGAATAAAGAAAAAAAAAGGGAGCATCATCAGCAAAATAGTAGTAGTATGAATTAAGCAATAGAGAGGATCACAGCAAAAGCAACTTGACATGAACTTTGAGGTGGCAATTACTGTCGTCACTAAACAAAAAATATCAGGAAAAATAAGGAACTCTCTGTAACTTAGAAGTTAAAACTAAGGCTATGTACTGACTTAATGAAAATTGCTATGGATAGACCCACCACAACATAAGATTTTCTATATTGGATAAAATGTATTCCTGAATCCTGAAAACTTCCAATTCTGAAAACTTCTCTCTTTTCCCCTAACCTCTCAAGTTCTTTTCAACACTTATCTCTATGTGTCCATTTTAACCAAAACCGCATTGCCTAAAAATTTGCAAATGTCCAATGACCTTTTAGCAAAATAGCATCTCTTCCACTTACTAAAACAAAAGTTCAGTGCTTTTGCTTTTACATCTGAGAATGTAACTAGTTTGTTCTGACTCATTTTTTTCCTTTCCTGGTGTTAGTATTCTGCACTCAGGTCTCTAGCCATTAGCAGTGAAAGCAAACCAAAAATCCTCAGGAGAGCTTACAATTTTTGTTGGCTAAGTGTGGAGAAAGAACCTTTGTATAATACTCGGAAGGGGATAAAATCTCTGCAGGGGAATCACCGGGCGCAGCTTCCGTCGTGCCTGGAAGGAACAACCGCGCCTTGCTTCTTCCGTCGCCCTGCTTCTTCCGTCACCCTGCTTCTTTCGTGCTTCTTGGAGGAACCACCATGCCCTGCTTCTTCTGTTGCCCTGCTTCTTCCACGTGCTTGGAGGAACCACCGCGCCTGCTTCCGTCGCCCTGCTTCGATTTTAGATTTTAGAAAGAAAAAAAATTGAGACTTTAAAAATTAAAACTGGTGGCATTTGAAGATGGATTTAGAGGGAGAGAGTTGTGCTGGGGAAAATGGGATGCACTAAAGCTCAAATTCCTTTTTTGTTTTTTGGGTTTGTTTGAATAAGAACATGAAGGAAAAGGGGACAGGAGAAATATAGAACAGAGGAATGAACCTTGGCAGTGGGGGGTGGTGCTGTCTCCAACTTCTTTGTCTTGAAGCACCGCGGTGTACGAACGCGGTAGTGGGGGATCCTTCAGAGCGTGATGGACCACTGAAGGAATGCACCGAACGAACGAACCACACCTGATGAAGAAGGGAGCTCCTTCAGACCGTGTATGTTTCCCTCAGAGCGTGAATCATGAACTCGAAGATCCTTCAATGAGTGATGATAGTTCGCAGATTTCTTTAATTTCAGGTTAGGGATTGAGAGTTTTGGTGTTAGTGAAAATAAGGGTTAAATGGGAAGAGTAGTGAGATGTGTTAGTGCGAAAGTTTTAGGTTGGTGCTAAATTTTCAAGCAGCGTTTTAAAAGCGTTGCTAATTAGATTTTAAAAGGCAACAATTGCAAAATGATGGCAATGAGAAAGTAAGTGTCCCCAGGTTAAGCATTGCCTTAAATTCTGTTACCTTAGCCCAACCCAACACTACCCCTATAAAAACGTTGCCTTAGAACCCCAAAGCTAACACTTTTTATGCATTGCCTTAGACCAAAAATGTTGTAGCGTAATTAGTAATATGTGATCTTGGGACATAGTTACAAATTTATTTGTTTGTATATACATAATTATGATTTTGAATTTCTTGTGTGAATTCTTGTTTGGGAGATTGGTATATGATGTCAGTGTTTCATGGTTCAATATTTCATAGACTTGGAAGAAGCAGCTTAAGACAATAGTGACAAATTTATTATTTATTGTGTGATTTTAAAGCTTTGTTTGGGAGAGTGGGCTAATATGTCAGCATTGTATTGGTTATAGCGGTTCAATATTTGGTAGACATGGAAGAAACTTAGACACAGCTCTTCCTCCAGATAAATTGTCATATCTCGGTACCATGCTGCAGAAACAGCTTTCTTGAAATGATATGTAAAAATATCAACTGATACACACGTCTTAATTGTTGACAGGGAGGATGTCGAACAGGGATGGCTAAATTTACCAAAGCATATGACCTTCCCGCTAGGTATGTATGTAGGCCTCCTTTCTTTCACTTGTTGAAGGTGAAGAAAAAAATGGTCTACTATGCGATCAAACTTTACTTTTTGTCTCCTGTCGCGGGGAACAGACACTCTAAGAATGTCTTTTGATTAAGTGCTGTTGCATTGATTCAAAGGAGCATTCTCATACTCAACAAGGGTTGAGTTCGGCGGTAAGCAAGCTTAGCTCTAGGAAGAAGACTAAATTTTGAATCCTGGTAAAGACAATTGTTAGGAGGATCTTCTAGGCACAACAATGTTCCAAGATTAGTTTTATACTAATGCCTGTGATCAGAGACTGAAAAAAGGAGCACTGTCATACTTTGTTGGAGGGACTTTTGAATGTTTATTGTTGAGCATGGGATTTTGCGTATTATTTGTAAATGTTTAAGAGCACGCCTTTTCTTTTCCTGAGGTTTAGATCTGAGATCTAATAATCATATGTCATGCTGCACAAATTTTGTTGATCCGTGTTACATATCTACAACTTCATAACTGATCTATATTTCGTCATTTGTTACTTACAAATCTCGTGTAGAATTTGTGTTCCTTATTTACTATGCTTTATGCCCGTAGTAAATTTCTGGCAGGAGAATTATCCATACTGTTGGCCCCAAGTATGCTGTAAAGTACCATACTGCTGCTGAGAATGCTCTAAGTCATTGTTATCGTTCTTGCATGGAGCTTGTAATTGAAAATGGGATTTGAAGGTTTTTTTTTTAAAATGTCATTTAATTTTTTGCAACAATTATTGTTTTAGGGAATCTCCTATTATTTAAAGATCCATGACTTACTCGTCTTTGGTATATATCGATGCAGTATTGCTATTGGTTGTATTTATACAGAGGCAAAGATGTAAGTTAAATTTTCTAAAGTCCTTAATTCTGAAACATGTAAGTTATATTTTCTAAAGTCCTTAATTCAGAAACTATCATTATATCATAATAAAAGGATATTGAAATTCATGATTCTCACACATTATAATTTATGAAGTCCAAGAACATACCTTGAACCATAATGAAGATGAAGAAAAAGCAAATTGAGAAGATTGAAAATTGTCCAGAAACTAGATTTCTATTCCTTGACCTCTCCTTACTCTCTTCTTTCATTAGTGATGGTAAAAAATGTGAAGAGACTTCATTGGTAGGAGTAAGACTAGTTAGAATGGATATAAAACCTTCAAAACCAACTTCCATCAAGTTGGTAACCACTCTAATAACTTCTCTTTTTATTAATTTTATTATTTATTTGTTAAACCAATAAAATAAGACACATATTTAGTGCCACATGAGACATATTTTCTTACATTCTCCCACTTGGTGTCATCATTTCACTTTATGGTTTAATAAATATAACTATCATAATGCGAATTAAGCAATTACACTTGGTACATCATTCATCATGATTAAGAATAAAACTAAAATGAGTCATGGCGTTGTACATCATTTAACTGACATAGTTCCTTCCATGTACCACAAGGTTAGTCTTATCCTTAACATGATCTATAAGTGGGAAGCACATAATATAATTAGTCCAACAATAATGTCTTCATAAAAGACAAAACCTGTTATCATTATTCCAATTCTATCATGTATACAAACTCGAAACAAGTAACACAGAAACATCTATTCATGAGCTCAAAGTGTCAAAGTATATAAAACACAAACAACATCATAATATATACAATAATGCCTATTTAGCAACAACGCCTATTCTTTCAACATGTGCATGAATGTTTTGGGCGGCAACCCTTTTGTTAATGGATTAGCAACCATAAGGTCGGTGCTAATGTGTTCTATTGACACTCTATGTTTATGTACTTTTTCTTTAATGGCAAAGTATTTCAATTCCATATGCTTAGCACCCTTAGAATACTTGTCATTTTTATAGAAGAAGACTTCAGAATTATCACAATAAATTTTCAGCGACCTAGCAATACTGGACTATTCCAAGCCCTGAAATAAAGTTCCGCAACCACTTAGCCTGAACCATAGCCTTAAAGCATGCCACAAATTCAGCTTCCATCGTGGAAGCAGCAATAATTCGTTTTGCACTCTTCCACGAAATCACTCTCTCGGCTAAAAGATACAAATAACCAAATGTGGACTTTCTTGTATCTACACAATCGGCAAAATTTGAATCTAAATATCCAATCACCTCAAGATGATCAGATCTCCTATAAGTAAGCATGTGATCTTTTGTCTCTTGCAGATATTTTAAGACTTTCTTTGCAACTTTCCAATGATCCAATCTAGGGTTACTCTGATATCTGTCAAGCATACCAACTACAAAGCTGATATCTAGCCAAGTATATGTTTGAGGATACATCAAACTCCCAACAAAAAATGCATATGAAATTTCTTCCATCTCTTTTGTTCCAAATCATTCTTTGGACATTGCATGGGACTAAATTTGTCTCCTTTCTAATTGGAACGGATGACGTTAAGCACTTTTCCATTCTAAATCTCTCTAAGACTTTATTGATATATGCCTTCTGAGACAAGCCTAATAGTCCTGTGATCTATCCTAGAATATTTCTATTCCAATCACATAACTTGCCTCACCCATATCTTTCATTTCAAAGCTATTAGAGAGAAATTTCTTGGTCTCACTTAATAGACCAAGGTCATTAGATGCAAGCAAGATGTCATCAACATACAAGACCAAAATTATGAACTTACTCCCACTGACCTTTAGATATATACACCAATCAACATGTTTTCCTTAAATCCAAAGGACATGATAGTATCATTAAACTTAAGATACCATTGGTGGGAAGCCTGTTTAGTCCGTATATTGATTTCTTAAGTTTACACACCATGGGTTCTTTGCCTTTGGCTAAAAACCCCATTGGTTGATCCATATAAATATCTTCCTCTAAATTCCTATTTAGAAAGGCAGTCTTTACATCCATTTGATGCAGCTCTAAGTCAAAATGAGCTACCAAAGCCATGATAATCCTGAAAGAATCTTTCTTACATGGTGAGAATGTCTCCTTATAATCAATGCCATCTTTCTGAGTAAAACCTTTAGCAACAAGACGGACCTTGTAGAGTTCAAGGTTACCAATTTCTTTTCTTGTGGATTATAGACCCTTATTGCCTAGCATCCCCAAACATGCAAGTGCCTTAACTGGGTTCCTACCAGTCCATAACTCAAAAGGAGTTTTTGAACTCCTTACTAGGAACCCTATTCAACAAATACATGGAAGTTTTTAAAGCATACATTCACAATGATAGGGGTAAAGATGCATTACTTATCATGCTCCTAACCATTTCCATTAATGTTCTATTACGCTTTTTTGATACACCATTCGTTCTGGTGTACTTGGCATTGTGTATTGAGCACATATGCCATGCTTTTCTAGGAATTTAGCAAATGGACCTAGTTGTTGTCTAGTTTCATTATATCTTCCAAAATATTCACCACCTCTATTAGACCTGACAATTTTCACCTTTTTGTCTAATAGCCTTTCAACTTCATTCACATAAATTTCCAAGGTATTAACGCTTGAGATTTATCATGTAGCAATAGACATAATCATAACGTGAATAATCATCAATAAAGGTAATGAAGTATTTTTCTTTATTGAAAGAATTTACATTAAATGGCCCACAAATGTCAGTGTATAATTTCGAGAAGTTGGGTACTTCTTGTGGCTCCTTTTTTTATGTGTTTTGTTTGTTTTCCTTTGATATAATCCACACAAATGTTAAGATAAGTGAAATCCAAATTTGGAAGGATGTCATTCTTTATCAACTTTTCCATTCTTTCTTTGGAAATGTGACCCAATTGTTTATGCCACAAGTAAACAGAACGTTCATTCACTAAACTATGTTTAGTGCCAACATTATGATGCAGGGTCATAAGTGTTTCAGCATACAAACTGTCTAATTTGAATTTATATAAACCATCACATAGTACAATAGATCCAATCATACAAGTATGCTTAAACAAACTAAAACAACCATTACCAAACTTAAAAGAGTATCCAGCTATATCAAGTTTAGATAAAGAAACCAAATTTCTAGAAATACTAGGTACATAAAAGGTTTCAAACAAATCTAAATGATGTCCAGTGTAGGATTAAACGATAAGTCCAAGCTTCCACTAGAACTTTCTCTCCATTGCCCATGTAGACAATTGGCTTATAGTTCGAGTTGTAAGGAATCCTTGCATCATATTAGAAACATGAGTTGTACATCCATAATCAGTCCACCATGTATTATGGGAATTGCAGTTAAATTTGATTCAAAACATACATAAGCATAAAGCTTATTACTTTTCTTTTTAACCAAGCCTTCCTCTTTGGGCAATCATTCTGAAGTGTCCAGAATTTCCTGCAAAAATGACATTTGTTCTTTGATTCTTTCTTTGGATCTTGAAAGAGGGCTCAACAATCTTTAATGGCTCATTTCCCTTTCCATGTTTCTTTTCAACTTTCTTTCCAGCTCTGATGGTTCATATAATGAATGGAGTGGTTTCCCTGATTTTTAAGTCTGGTTTCCTCTTGAACTAACATACTATGTAGTTCGTGCACATTCCATTTATCCTTCATGGTGTTGTAGTTCATTTGGAAAGGACCATACTTAACGATAATGAGTTCAAAATGAACTGCACAAGGAAATTTTCATCCACCACCATTCCCAATGACTTAAGTCTTGCTGCAATGTTTGTCATTTCAATGACATACTCATGCATACTACAAGAACCATCAAACTTCAAGGTGGTTAAAGTAGTCATTAATGTCCCAGCAAGAGACTTATTAGGAGTTTGGAAGTGCTCTTCCACAAATTTCATAAATTCTTTAGCACTTTCAGTTTTGGGAAGAGCAGATTTGATGTTGCTTGCTATGCTCATTCGCATAAACATCAAACTTAGTCTGTTTGACCTTTCCCAAGCTTTATAATGGGCTTTCTCCTCATTGCTACTATCATCAGTAATAGCAATAGGTTTCTCAACTTGCAGTGCTAAATCAAGATCCAACACACCAAGGTGGAATTAGACTTGTTCACTCCAATCAGAAAATTTAACCCATTAAAAATTAGAACAGATGTAGCATGCGAATGTAATGATATAGGGACAGTTACTGCAATTAACACATGCTTAACATTAATGCTTTGAGTCATAAAATAACATACTATATAGATTCAGATAACAAGTACTTAAACATTCAATGTATATCAATGCTCTCCTTTGGGTGATACATCAACATACAATTAACATAATGATGCTAATAAATTTAAACATCATTTGAAAATGATACATGCACTAACTAGAAATATTTATTATCTTTGGATATATAAATAAAACTAATAGTGCACTTACACTACCAATAATCATGTTTAATAATTATAAGAACAATTAATCAATCTTTAGGTGATCCTTAAATGCCTTATAACAATGAACTTCAATTTACTCATACACAAATAATCATAATTTAGCATCCATTCTAAGAGTAATTGAAATAAAACATCATGAATTTGGAATTATTAAACAACTTTCAGATTTGACCACTTTGATGATTAACAAATCTCACATATAATAATTCCAAATTCAAATATTGTTCTTTAATTTCATGTCAATGCTTCACATAAATATTTTTTAATAATTAACATATATAGAAGCATATAACACAACAACATATATAGAGTTTGCATATATAACCATGACGGGAAAATATTTAAGAGCTTTACGTAAACCCCTTCACGTTATGGAAATTGCAATCAACACGTGCAATTGCAGTCAAAGAAATTCACAGTTCTTGATTGTCAAAGAAATTGCAATCAACGTAGTTTAGTGGTACTTCATCCTCGTGAAAAATGTAGAAACACAAATAAAGAATGGTTAACACAGATTCACGAATAAAATGCTAGTTTAGTGGATGAACAGTGAACTTGCGTAACAGTGATAAGTTCTTGCAAAAGGAACATAAATTTTGAGTGAGAGAGCATAAACTTTCCGTAAACGTGATTTCTCTCAATTCAATATTGCAGCGGAATGACACCAAAATCCCCAATCTCATAGAGAAACATAAATTGGGAAAACAATAATCATTCATGGAAAATCATAAATTTCACACCAAGTGCTTTGATACCACATGTAAGTTATATTTTCTAAAGTCCTATAAAAGGATCTTGAAATTCATGATTCTCACACATAATAATTTATGGGGTCAAAGAACATACCTTGATCCATAATGAAGATGAAGAAAAAGCAAATTGAGAAGATTGAAAATTGTCCAGAAACTAAGGCCATGTTTGGAAAGTGTTTTTTAAAACTGTTTTTAGTTTTTTAAAACAAAAGCTTAATAAAACTTGTTTGTTGTATTGTTTTCTTGATATTGTTTTCAAAAATCAAAAAACAAACTATGAGCTTTAAAAACAAAAGATAGAAAACAGTTTAGATGTTCTCCAAACACACTGGCTGAATCGTAAATATGATGAGTTTCCATTCTTGACCAACCTTCGATTCTTTTGTTGATGTTTCTGTGTTTTTCTTTTTCCATTCATTCATTCACAAATCCAGCCCCTTCATTCCCTTCAACCAGAGCACACGAACCCAGCACCTTGACTCCCTTCATTCGTGTCCTACTTCCCCTCGCCTTCACTCCCTTCGTTCGCGCCCGTCCTCTTCGTCGACGCATGCGAACCCAGCCAAAGGGTCACACGGGCTCAAGCAAGAGATGTCAAGGCTCAGGCTTTCAGAAGTGAGAGGGCACCACCACCACCATGGCCATCGACAGAGGTCTCAGCGTTCTCTCAGCGTTCCAGACCGGGTGCGTCGCTGAGGAAGGGACCCAGCCCGCAAGCCGCTCCCTTGTCGCGCAAGCGACCCCAGCCCCAGACCGCCGGGCACACGGAGAGGTAGCTGGAACAGAGCACCGGGAGTTCATGGTGGTTGCGGCCGTGACTCATCACGCTGGAGTTCGCTTGGTTCCGGTGGGTGTGGCTTTTGGTTTCTGTTTTGGCTATGGTTAAGGGGATGGGATGCTGATGGTTATGGCTTTAGTTTTTTTGTGATGGAGGAACGTTAACTCAACACTAGCCTTGGTGATGAAACGTTGTTGATGAAAGATTGGTTTTACATTGTTGAACTCCAAATTTGTTGATGGTTTTACATTGGTTTTACATTGTTGAACTCTAGATTTGCTGATGGTTTTACATTGTTGATGAAAGAATGCTGATGGTTGTTGATGAAAGAATGGTTTTACGTTGTTGATGAAAAAATTATTCAAACAAGTTTTTTATTTTTCACTATTATAAAATTGTTTTTGAAGTTAAATTGACAAATTTTTCTATTTTTTTGTTTTTAAAATCTGAACTTAAAATTATTTTTTAAAACAGTTTTGAAAACAAAAACATAAAAACACTTCCAAACAACCCCTAAGTTTCTATTCCTTGACATTCTCTTTACTCTCTTCTTTCATTAGTGGCGGTAAAAAATGTGAAGAGACTTCATTGGTAGGAATAGGACCAGTTATTAGAATGGATATAAAACCTTCAGAAATCAACTTCTATTAAGTTGGTAACCACACTAATAACTTCCCTTTTATTAATTTTATTATTTATTTACTAGCGGCTAACAGGCATTTTTTATTTTTTAGGTATTGCTATAATTATATATATATATATATATATATATAATTATAATTCTATATACATGCACTATCGTGGCATTGTCATGCCCATCAAATCTCATTTAACCTGTTAATGATTTTATTTAAATTTTTAAATATGAGTAGAAATTACAAAATATATTTTTTATGTAAAATTAATCGTTATGTATTATTCTCTCATGTTGAATTGGTCTAACTTCATTCATGAACACAATGCATTTGGCTAAAAAATACTATGTGAAAGAAGGTAACTTTAAAAGTGCTTTTGGTTAGAGTAAAAATAAACGATAAATTTTTATGGGTGAGTTTCCTATATAAAATTATATAGGAGTTCACACATAAAAATTTATCCTACTTTTATTTTTCAACCAAACATACTCTAGGAGGTAAAATAAAAAGAGAATAACATAACTAAAAAATATAAACTGGTAATTTAGAACTTGAGGTTGTGTTTACAATTTACAAATTTTATTACTGGAATGAGAATGATGTCTTAATTACTAACCTTAATATTTTCATCTTCTTTGACATTTAAACCCTATCCAACTGTGGATTCAAATTCTCTATTTCATTAAAAAAATTCAAATTAACAACTAACTGAATATACAACATATTTGGCCAATAACTGATGAAGTGTTGACATCGAAGAAAATGACAAAAATGAACTGAAAATTTAAAATAAAACAATACACTTTCTTGGCTTATACAGGTTTATACTAAGTGTCATACCTTAGGCTCAACACCATAAATAATAGGCAAGATTCCTCTCTTGTCTTGTGTTTAGCATCCCTCTCCCCTCTCAATGCCATATGTGCAACAGTTTCTCCAATCATAAATCTTGAATCTTATAGCAATTTTTGATTTGTATCTCTTCAAAATTCTTACTTGTTTTTTTATGAAACTGGGAACAATTATCGATTTTAGTCTCTTCAAAGTTCATATCATAGATACAGAATAGACAAATAAGTTAATGGCAGCAATTTCTTCAACCTTGAATCTAGTTTGACGACAACAAATTAGACAAATATGCCATAAGAGCAGGTAATTAGAATATAATATTAAGTCAAAAAGCGCTTATAAGAAAAATATTAAATCAAAAGAAAAACCTTGTTCATTTATGTGCTCTATTGTAATTGCACCTCTTCTGATTCTTTCATAAGGATATTCTTGCAGAAGATTGATATCTTAAGACAAATTCAAAATGGAGTAAGACAATTATAAAGCAAATCTAGAATAAATTATTTTGTTTTATTTTGAACTTCAGAAATAATTTAACAGTCTAAAAGCAACAATTATTTCTTGCGCTCCCTGAAGTGTGATGTTCTATCTGATATTTGGCACAACAAAACCATCGATAGTGCTTGTCCATTCTCTTACTTATTCTTTTAGATCAAATTTCACTTGCACATGCTACGGAAGAGGAGATAATCATACGAACACTTGTTTTCATCTGTTTTATTTTAATAGCAACACTTTTGTAATTCATTTTACGTCTTCTTTGCCTTTAGCCCATTGTGGCTTTCGGTAAGCAGTCATAGAGTTTAAGTGGTTCTTAAAAAGTCAGCAATCATAATACCACACTTAATTTTGATGCAATAGTCAATGGAATAATTTAGATGAAAAGCAGATAGAAAAACAAATGCCCCATTTTCTTTCACCTTTTAGCCCATCGTAATGCATATTTTTGCCTCTAGTCTTCTTTGTGGTTCAAAACCCATTTTCTGCATATAGCTATAGGATGACGATGAAGAAGTTGTAATAGAAGAAAGAGACATTAGGAGGATGAAGATGACAGCAAGAGAGAGAAGTAAAAGTGTTGCTATTAAAATCACGTATAGTGAAATGATGGTAGTTACAAAGAGGGATAGAACTCTTAAAAGTGAAACCGTGTAAATGTGAGATGAGAGTTGTGATATTGACTTTTTTTTATCTTTAATCATGTAATCATGTGGCACAAAAATTAGATGAATATAAGGATAAAATAGGAAAAATAATTTGGACACCCAAAAAATGGTTAAGGAGGACAATTGCCTTTATATATTGTTATATATTAAACCAATAAAATAAGGCACATGTTTAATACCACATGTGACATATTTTCTTACAAAAGAACTATCCCTTATTATTATGTTTGGCAGTTTCGCTTTTTCCATTTGTTTCTTGTGATATTTTTACCAGAGACACTATTTAATCCCAGGGGAATCAGATTGCCTTTGGCTACATTTGGGGATTATTATCACTCTTTCATTGCAGTACCTTTCATACATAATAGAAGCCAATTAATGCCATTGACCAGAAAAATGAGTTGCTGACTTCATCTTAAATACAGAAAAAGGAAGTTAATCTTTAGGGTGGAATGGGAAGGGGAGAAGATAGGATTTCAATCAATTCCTTGCTGTTTGCTTAATTTGATTTTCTATCTTTCCAAGTGTGTTTATACTTTATATTAATGATTAATGGGATGACAGGTGCAGAATAAAGAGGAAAACAGAATGCATATTGGGTGTTTTTTTTTTTTTCATCATAAACCATCATTTACAATTTTCAAAGGTCTAAGGTTATCCAATAATGTTCCTGCTGAATGCTAGCATATAGAGTATGGTTTTCTTTGTGTTAAGATTGTTTTCATATGGTTGATGGACGATATTAATATGAGGCTAAATCTTTCTTCTTTTGTTTTTCCCTTCCTTTATATGCCTGTTATTTAGGAACGGTGCGGCGGTTTCTTGAGAAGCAGAAAGACAACATAAAAGCGGTTGTCTTTTGTACTGCCAGCACAACCGATACTGAAATATATTGTTTGATTGGGCTGAGCTATTGTCCAAGAATGATGGCTATGAGAAAACTGATGAAAGGAAATTCAGAAGCCTAGTTGGAAGCTTGTTGTACTTAACAGCAACTAGACCAGATTTAATGTATGCAACAAGTTTGTTTTCAAGATTTATGAATGCTCCAAGTCAAGCACATTATGGAGTTGCTAAAAGGGTGCTGAGATACATTAGAGGGACTGCTGACTTTGGTGTATGGTTTCAGCCATGTAAAAATGAAAATTTGGTGGGATTTGTGGATAGTGATTGGGCTGGCTCTGCTGATGATATGAAGAGCACAGCTGGCTATGCATTCTCTCTTGGTTCTGGTGTTTTCTCATGGAATTCCAAGAAACAATCTGTTGTGGCACAGTCCACTGCAGAAGCTGAATTCATAGCAGCCTCTAGTGGTGTGAATCAAGCTATTTGGTTGAGAAAAATTCTCAACGATTTAGGACAAAGGCAGCAGCAAGCTACTGTCATAAATTGTGACAACAAATCTGCTATTTCTATGGTGAAAACCCCAATTAATCATGGAAGGACCAAACACATGAAGATCAAGTACTGTTTCGTTAGAGATGCTGAAAAGGAGAAAGAAGTCTCACTTATTTACTGCCCTACATAGTATAATATTGCTGATATGTTCACCAAATCACTTCCAAGAGCAAGATTTGAGTTCCTACGATCTCTACTTGGAATGTCCAGCAAAAACATCAAGGAGGAGAATGTTTGATTGGGCTGAGCTATTGTGATGTTTTTGGCCCATGAGAGTAGTCATGTGATAGTCATGTGATGTTTAGTAAATATCTTGTCCATTTTACTGATGTAACCTTGTTGGATTAGTCTAGAAACAAGAATATATGGCTGTTATTGTGTCTAATATGGTCAGAAATTTTTTGTTACAGCTGCTGTAATTTTTTGCTGCTGTTTGAACTAAAATAGAGAATGAAGAATGAGATGTTCGATGGTTTTTACAGCACCATGTCCTGTTATGCTCTGTTTTCATGTCTTGCATATTTCTGCATTTCCTTCATATTTGAGCTCCCATTTTCCAGCCACTAACATAATCAATAGTGAGTGTTTCATGTGCTCAAACCAACATATATAAAAGATATTTTCTGCATTTGTTTTGTTTCTGTTAATATCTGCAATGTTTAAAATGAAACAAACATTCCAGAAGTCACACAACTTTGGTTGATTCTCTTAACAACCATGCTGTTGGACTTAGTATGATTATTATTTATTTTTACCTTCCGTATTGCTTCATGTAGGTTGCTTCCACTTTACTTTCCACGGGATAAAAATGAGAAGCAGGTCGCATTGTCAAAACTTCCTGCAGATGTTGGGGACGAAAATGGTGAGACGATCATAGATGAGCGTAAAATCAGAATACAGTCTTTGCCTAAAAAGAATGTTTCACAGCAAACTGAAGTTCCAGATGATCTTCTTGTCAATGATGTTGGCTTGGTTCGCAGGTCAGTAAAATTTGAAACTTATAAGTGAGATTATTATATATTTTGATTTCTTCCTGAACTTTTCAGTGTAATCCACAGTGAAAAATAAATAATACTGGGATGAGCATAATCAATTGGACCATATATGTGTACACACACATACACACACTGGTTTGTAGGGCCAGATAATTTAATTCATTTGCCGTTACAACTTTACAAGCCTTGTGTTACATATTTCTTTCGGCTTCTGGATATTGGGGATGCATACTTGTATTTTAAAGTTACCTATTTTTGTCCATAAGTTAATCTTTATCCCTTTCCCCCTTCAATTACTTTTCAAATATAGTGATTTTTTATTTTTTTTGGTTTTAATTTTCAGGAGTTTGAGCCTTTAATACAGAAGCCTTATTCTATTGTCTACTTGCACTTACTGCTTCTCTGCAGATATAAGTGTTAAATGTTTGACCTTTAGGATGTACTAATTGGTTTAGTGAGTCTTTCATGAAAATGAAATAGAGGTTTGCAATATGCTGAGGGCTGTCTTTGCTGAAAAATATCATGGGCTATTTGTTATGTAAAACTTCCTTTGCCTACTAGTTATGTATTCATCAAAACAATACCGTGGCCAAAGTTTTAGTAATTCACTCCTTATGAGCGTCAATCTGAAATTCAACTGTTGAGATACGGAAAATACGTTTGAACATTTTATTGTATACATGAGTATTTTAGTTGTCAAACATGTCATGTTGTTTTGGTAGTACTTTGCAGAGTTCCTGTAATCATCTGGTTGACCATTGTCTTAGTCCGAATTTGACATGGCATCATGAAACCACTTAACTTCATCTACACACAGTTGTGTAGTGTTGACAGTACACTATAGTTGTCAATGGCGGCTCATGGCAGTGGACCAAAAATCTGCCATTTAAGACTGCCATGGCACCACTGTAGCCGCTATCGTGAACAAACGTTTCCATTGCACCATGGCTGCCATTTAACAAATATGCTTGACACTAATTCTGCACTGTTTTTCCTACCTATTCACAGTACTAAAACTTGACACAGCCCCATATCAAATCCAAGCAATCCTCTAGTTTGATTGAACAAGGTGACTTAACTATATGCTTCTTTATTGAGGAGTTTTGCTGAGGGCAGATATCCCTGCTTAAGTGGTAGGCTTTTATGAAGCAACACTTAAGCAAGGTGAGGATTAAACATGCAATGAAAGAAAAAGAGAAATGCTGATAGGAAGAGAAGTGCGTTTTGATGGTGGGCTAAGAATATTTTACATAAACAAGTTGCCCTTGTAACGCTTGTGTTTAACTAATTATAATCATTGGTTGCTCTAGATTTGTGTGCATAGCTCATAATTTTAGTTAGTTTTAATTTTCACCATCCTGTGTTGATATAATTAGGCAGTCTGACCTGGGTTGGATGAGAAGATTGCAGCAAATACTTGGTCGGAAGCACCAACACAACCTGCATGTATGCACTATTTCTACTGTCCAAATTCATTATACTTTTCAGTATTTGTTCTGATTTCCATATCTGGTATTTGTAGGCAATACATGTCCTTCATCCAACTTTTGGACTAAAAGCAGCAGTATTTGCGCTTCAGTTGTTTGTGGACAACGCGGTATGTTAGTGGAATCTCAGCCTATTCAAGGACCTCACTCATGCATGTAAATAATATATTGTTGTAATTAACAATTAATTTTCAGGTTTGGAAGAAAGTGGTATATGTTGATCGGCTTCTGCAGCTCTTCAAATATGTACCTCGTGAATAGTTGACCATACCAGATTTTGTGTTTCAGTTGAGTCTTTATGATTTCATGCGACACCATTGACATTTATTCATTTTCATTATGCCTTTTTGCCTTGTTTCACTTTCAATTTATGGCTTCAGAAAGTATATGGGATTGAAGCTGTTTTAATAAAAGTGGTTTGGATCATTGGATGGGACCTAATTTGTTTTATACTCTATTCATGCAGGCATGACTTAGAGGTGAATGGAGGGAAGGGTCTTATTGTTGATCCTAGAACAAAATATGTGTACCAGAGACCATGACACGCATGAAGTTCTATCTTTAAATTCTTAAAAGAGGATCATTTGATTGAGTTTCTTCAGCTTTTGCCTTGTCCCTAATCCTCGGTAGTAACACAGTATGTGTTGAAGACTCTGTATGGAAGCAATATTCTTTTTTATTTGTTGAAAATTTTTAAGTCTTGGTGATCCTCTCTGTAAGTATGTTGTATATGTATTTGATCGTGGAAGCTAGATGGTTGGTTACTTGGCTTTTCTAAGTGTCATGTTATGTACATTCAAGAAGCATAGATGAATAAAATTAGGATTTGAAGATTTTCATCCTCTCCTTGCATCCTTTATTTTTGCTATTATTCACAGGTATTTCATCGTTAGCTATAACGTTTCAATGTAGTTTTTAGGGTTTTTTTTTAAAAAAAAAATTTTGCGTGTAAGAATTATGAAAGATGTGCGGTACGACATATTTATACAGAAACTTGAATAACCAAAACTAAATTAACCAAACGTTTTGGCCAAAAGAATGAAAACTATATTACACTTTGTCATCACTTATTGTGTCTATTCTGTAAAGAGTGAAAATTTCCTTAAGGGCTTTTCTATCCATTGTCTTGCCTGTGGCAGACGGATTAGGCAGTGTTATGAAAATCGCAAAGGAACCGGTTTGAATTTCGAAACCGGTGAACCGGTCACTGAATCGGTCCGCTTCTTTGAATGGACCGGGTGTGCATTTAAACGATCAAATTTGGTTAAACCTGGGGAACCAGGTTGCTGAACCGCTTGTGTGCAAGGAATTTTAGATAATTTTCCAAAATTTCACTTCCAGAAGCAGTAGAAGGCTGGACGCACAGCCACACCACTAGGCCAAGCACTTTGTTATGTAGTAACATTCCATTATATATATATATATATATATATATATATATATATATATATATATATATATATATATATATATATATAATTTAATTCAATCCAACCAAGGTTGAACAAGTGACCGGTTGAACCTTTTACCCATTGACCCGTCCTGATTAAGTCAATCACCGGCTCGAGTTTGATAACTATGGATTAAGGTGTGTTTGGAAAGAAAAAAAATCAATTTTTATTTTTAGTTAATTTCCTTTTTGTAATATTTTATGAAAAATAGTAAAAAATAGACAATCCAATTTTCTCAAATTAAATGCATTCAAAAATTATTTAATCCTGAAGTAGTATTTTGTGATATCTCATATACGAAGTTTAATGGTAAATGAGTTATCATTGTCAGGATTGAATTATCCTGCTATTATTATTATTATTATTATTATCGTTGCTTATTAGAGTTTTTTACCAATATAAAACAAATAAATTTGTATATTATATATATACCCTAATGTTAAAAGTATTACACATTTGTCCTATTTTTATTTTAATAGAAATCGATTTAAACCGATTTTAGTGTAAAACTACTTTTGCTTAGTCACAAATCGACTTAAATCGATTTTACACTAGCATGTCAGAGACTATCAGAACGTGTGAGAAATCGGTTTAACCAATTCTAAACCATAACTGTAGCATGTTAAAGAGTGTCAAAATGTGTGAGAAATCGCTTTTCACACGTTCTAACACTCTTGACATGTGGTGAGTGTAATCGGTTTAAACCAATTTGAGAGTGTCAGAATCCATAAGCGGTCAAGCCGATTTGAAAATGTGTAAAACCATTATTTATGAATCGCTCCATGTGTATTCATTCGGAAGTACACAGAAAAAAAAGTGATTACTGAAAAAATTGAGTGACATGTGGCAAAGTGTAGTGTAAATATTCTTGTTTATTATAATGGAGAGATTGTAAACACAGGAGGGGTGAGACATTCATAAGTGATGATCAAGTTTGGTTAGTTGTCAGTCCACCTATTAGTTTTTAAGTTCCAAGCAGATACTAGAAGAGTTTGATGGAAACAACAAGCAAATTGCAAAGATATTTTATAGGATGATGGTCGATATTGGGCCAAATGGGATCCGATATAGGAGGTTTCGGATTCGGAAAGATGAGCACATAAGTCACATGTTTTCTTATTTTCACTCATTTTCCGATGTTCGTAGAATAGATCTATTTGTCGAACCGATATGGTCCTTTCAACTTTGGTGGGTCAGATGTAGGTACATCATCATTTGTGGCAGCACATCATGCATCCCGTCTTTTGAAATGTCCCGTGATCATGAGCAAAGTTCACATGCAGCGGATGAAGATTTGAATTCTATAAGCTTTGCACATCTTGCAAGGCAAGTCAAAGAGCCATGGCCATTAAATCCCCTACCATTAGTAGTTTCTGCCCAAGCAGGATTTTGATTTTGATGTTGATGTTGATTATAGGGGTACCCATGAGGAAGAAGAAAGGAGCTTGATCATGCAGTAAATGATGATGATGATGAAAAGGAGGATGAGGAGATATTTCATGTTCAAAACTTTGATGAACAATTCACCTTGCCACCTCAATCTCAGTCTAAGTCTTGAGATTGTCCAAGTCACTTACTGTTGATTTTGATGCAATGCGTTACTGACTTAGTTGGGTTTGCCTCAGATCGGGTTTAGGAGGAGAAAATGATCTGGCAATTGGACAAGTGTTTCATAATAAAGAAGAAGTGTTATTTGCGGTAAACATTACAACATCTGAAGGCGTCTAATACAAAGTGCATGAGTCTGACCACATAAAGTTTCATTGCAAATGCGTAAATTATGGCGATGGCTATAATTGGAGTATATGTGTCACTCGCACAAAATCGCAACTTTGGGAAGGTGGAAACTCAATGGACCACACATGTGTGCCTTTCCTGAGTCTTTGAATCAGCATGCCCAGATGGATTATCATATTATCTGTGCCCACATTTATCCATTGGTGCAAGCGGATGACCATCGCCATCAAGTCACTACAAGCATCAATAAAGTCAGAGTTGAGGTTCAAGACAACATACAGGAAGGTGTGGCTGGCCAAACAGAAAGCGATTGCCATGATTTATGGTGATTAGGAGCAATCATATAACAAGCTTCCTAGATGGTTCAGTGGTTACCTGTCTTATATGCCAGGAACTATTGTGCAGCTCCAGACTGGACCATACTATGTGGGTGATGTTGTATATCAGAATTCGATTATGTTCCATCGTCTTTTCTGGACATATCCACCATGTATAGAGGCGTTCAAATATTGCAAACAGCTTATTTCAATTGATGGCACTCACTTGTATGGCAAGTACAGTGGAACATTGCTGATGGCAATTGCCCAAGATGGTAACTCAAACATTTTGCCAGTTGCATTTGCCGTGGTGGAGGGGGAGACAAAGGAAGGCTAGTGATTTTTCTTGACAAATCTCAAGCGGCATGTGACACCACAAGCGGGCATTATTGTAATATCTGATAGGCATCAAGCTATAAAGCAGCTTTAGATGAGAGGAGTGATTGGCATCCTCCATCAACGTATCACGTATACTGTGCTCATCTCATTATGTCAAACTTCGTTGTGAAATTCAAGAACAAAGACGCCAAGAAGTTGCTAATGAATGCTGCATATGCAAAGATGGAGCAAGATTTTGAATATTGGTTTGGCGCATTAGGGTGGATCGGCAATGTGCATGTGGGCTAACAACATTCTCCAGAGAATGGGCGCAGTATGCTGACGAGGGCGTCGATTCGGCCACATGACTACCAATTTGTTGGAGTGTATGAATGCTATCATGAAAGGCGTCCACAATCTTCCTATTATAGCAATAGTAAAGTCCACTTACT
This sequence comes from Dalbergia oliveri, assembly GCA_030441495.1. NCBI lineage: Eukaryota > Viridiplantae > Streptophyta > Magnoliopsida > Fabales > Fabaceae > Dalbergia > Dalbergia oliveri. The sequence continues at coordinate 32,997,356 of JAMLFY010000002.1, read as the reverse complement.
TTCGTCTTATTCAGGTTTTTGTTAAAAAAGGGACAAAGGCAAAGACCCAACTTGAAAGTGCAGAAAATTTTTAGATACTCTATTGAATGCAATTGAGCAAAGCAGGTGACAGGTCGGCAGCATGAGTGCCACTCCAATGAACCGAGAAAGGTCGGTGTACTTGATATTTGAGCGAGATGACATTGGCAACCGTGGTCAACAGGAATTCAGGGTAGATTTAATCGGGCGATGGTGTGATTTGGAGACTTTTAGAAGCTGCACTATCCTTGTCGTCATGCCTTTGCTGCATGTGCCAATGCTCGCAAAGAGTAGACGTCTTTTGTTCATAAAGTTTATACCATGGAGTCGGTGTTCAATGTTTACAAAACTAAGTTCTGTGCTATTGCTAATGAAGACATGTGGCCTCCGAACACAGGGCCTCTTTAAGGCCAAATCCAGCGTTGAAGTGGGTTCTTGAGGGTCGTCCAATTTTCCATGAGGATTCACAATAAAATGGACAAGGTTGACCCAGACGTCCAAATCGTTATGGCCTATGTCGGAAGGCCACACCGACGATCATGCCCACACGCTGCATCCACTACCTAGCGTGGCCGAATCTATGAAAGTTTATGTGTAATAGTTAGTTAGTTATGTTCTTGTTGTGGCATTGGTGTTGTGGACACTTATTGTATTCGTCTTTCTTTGAAAATGCATTAGTATGCATGAATTTATATTTTGTGCAGTGGTAGTTTGTATTTCGCATTTCTCATTTTCCAATCATTTGAAGTAAAAAGATCTTGTGTTTTTTGATCAATCAGGAGTTTTTTGCTTATTTGTGAACCAACAAAACCATTTTTTTTTTTGGCCGAGGAGAAAAATTGATACAACCTTAGCTTTGTTGTTATTGATCTTTATATAAATGCAACCACCTATTATATATAATTAAATTAAAATAAGTAATTAAACCGCACAATCATAATTACCAGTCAACCAAAATAACACATGAACCAAAGGCATAACTTTAATTAGTAAACGAAATACATAAAATAAAGTCCATAATCATCATAAGTACATAACAACAAACTAATCGTAATCACTAATCCCCCTTCCAGTGCGTCTAGGGGCTACAAGTGACTCTCTCTGTGACAATGCCTACGTATAATCTCTGACAGGCCTACATTGTCCCTCCCTCAGCCTGCTCCAAACTGTCCTAATCCTAATCCTAGTCCTGTCCTCATTCCTTGTCCTAGTCCTCTCTTGATCTTGGTCCTCTCCTATCGTGCTCCGATCCTGTCCATCAATGGGCAATATACCTCATCGAATCAAGGTGGGCCATCACCTGGGAATGTGATGTCTGACTAAATGATAGCTAGCGAGCTATGTCACTCTGGGACAAACCCATAACAAACTCCTGTATGGGCCACCCTGAGTCAATGGTGGAGATGAACTGGTGGGGCCGGCCATGAACCTGCATGGGGTCCACAAAGGAGCCTCCCATGTGATGGCTTGGCCAGCCATGAACCCCTGAGGTCAAAATGGGGGCCTCCCATGAACCTGACTGGGACCGCGACATCCTGCAAGTGGGGTCGGGACTAAGGCCTCCCATGAACTGTTGAGTCATACCTCCCATGACCTGTCGACCCATACCTCCCATGAACCGTGGCGGCCCCCCATGACTGGGCGGCCCTCCACGACGTTGACCCCACCGCCCATAAATTGTTCAGCCAAACCTCCCATGACGTAGGCCGGTCGGTACATCGTGATGGCTAGTATGCCCAAAAACCTTGAGGAGGATAGCCTCATTTGGCTGACTTTGGAAGCCGCCTTTGGTTGGCTCTGTTGGCTATGTCCTTTCTAAGGGCTGGCTACGTCGTGGCTCGGTCTGGGGTGCCCTGGCTAGTCTGGCGGCTATGGCCTGGCTGAGTCTGCGGCTTAGCCTAGTTTTGGCAACTTGATCCTGGCTATCCATGGTGTCTAGGCTCGGCCGAAGGCTGTGCGTCATCTGCCTGAGGATGATCATAATCACCCATATCTCCCTCATCAAGATCATTTGCATCCGAAGCATACTGTCGTGTAGTGCGCGTTCCACACACACTCGATGCGCTCTACCACGTCAATCTGGACATCTGGTGGCTGTGGGATATCAATGTTGGAGGGCTGGGCTCTATGCCTTCTGGTAGCTCCTTAAGTCCAGGGTCATCGAGGGGGGCAATTGACAAAAACCTAGTCGCCACAGACAAGTACCAGTTGAAGCACTCAGACTGATGGTCGATCATCATGTGCCAGCGGGTAATGAACCTATCTATCCCGACGTCCATCCCATGCACCATGCCATGGTGCGTGATACCGAGGCCACCATGCGTCTACATCCCTCGCCCATCCTTTGCGTGCAACCGATCAATGTTTAGCAAAAGGGTATGTGCTGTCCCTTGAATGACGAACAACCCGATTAGCCTGGTGCCACTCAATCACAAAAAAATGTATGAGAGCCGTAACTGATGCCCAGAGGCCTCCTCATAAATGAATGCAGGGGTCACAACCTTAACATCATCATGGCTGTATGGAGTCCACCGAAACCAATAATGGAGAATAATATATTACACTTTGAAATATAAACACCATTGAACGAAACCCTCAAGAGCATAGTGGAATGCAACTTACCCCATTAATACCAATCGCATCAATCTGATCCTTATCCTCAATAGTCGCCTTGTATTTGTGTTAGTTGTGCAAGTAAACCCCTCCACCTACAAAGAAAAAAAAAATTAACACGGTGTACATGGAACAAAAAAAAAGAAAAAATTTATAATCAAATAAATGTACTTCTGAGCCAATGGAAAGCAAATTAGATGCTCATGTTCGGTATATAACTCGGCATCCTGTACCATGCCCAAGACTGCAATAGTGCCAAACACCCTCCAATCTCAGTGACATTGTATTTAACACCTCGACATAGAGAGCGGTAAAGTGCTGGAAGAACCGCGACCCCAACTATATTGCCAACAAGGTTCTCCAAGAGTGGGAGCCACTTCAATTGACCCTTGAACCTGACTTATCCGGGAACAAGAACCCACCAAGTAGAACCATAATATATGCCCGAGTGTACCGAATAATTGTAGCCTCATCAGCATCATCTCTCAAATTGCAATGTCATTGTGAACCAAGGTAGGTTCAGGAGATCCCAAGATGTGCTCTTATGGTGGGACTTCACCAAGCAACTCCTGACATAGTGTCCATATATTGTGGCCCCTATAAAATTTCTCCCATGCACCAATACAACCACTCATAGCCTATCCATCCACACGCAACCCTAACTGAAATGCAACATCCTGAAGCGTGATGATCCAACTCCATAAGGTAGGTGAAAAGTGTGTGACTTGAGCCTCCATCGCTAACAGCGCACTAATGAGCGGTCTGTCATAATCATAAACGGGAACCATCTGTGCAACATACCAAAACCCTACCTGCCTTAGATATGACTCCATCAATGGATGTGGCTCCACCATCTTATTATAACGTCTACTTTTTATAATTCGCGTAAAAAATAAAAAAATATTGCCAATGTGAATAATTAATAATATTCATATAAAACTAATTAAATTTAAATTATAATTATCATAATATTTATTCTATACAAACAGATTTCATAAATTCCTATAATATAAACCAACCAAATAATAACATTTTAAGTATACTCTTTAAAGCACTTGTCATCAATACTTTGGTAGAATAAATAATCGACTTTGCATAACTAAGAATAATCCTATTTAGCTACCTACTTATTAAATTTGTATGATTATTATAAAAGTCTCTCAATTTACTTTTGCATATGAATATGAAAGTTTATCTAAATCATGGTATAACAGTATAAGTAATCGAAATTGGATTTATATTATATTTGTTGGTTCAAATTTAACAAATTAAGTACCACTCGTCTAATACTATGTACCAAACTAGTTATGTTAAGTTATTTATCTTACTTACATCAATGCATTTATTTTATATTCATAATTATTTTTTTATAAATGCATTATCAACCAAGTTTTGTCATTAATTACTTTTAAACTTTTTTTTAAAATAATTATCCAAACTACATATTTATTTTTTACCATCTAATAACTCCTTTATCTAACAAACAGATTTCTTGTTTCTTTACTTTTACAAATTAAATATAAAACTTACTTTTAAAAACTGTTGTAAGAAGCTAAAAGATTAAAACAATCCCAAACAAGGCCTAAATTCCACTAAGTCTTATAATCTTAACCACCTAAATACTAATATATTAAATTCTCCTATCCTATAAGACAAAGTGCAATCTATTCACTAACTATTTATTTATACAAAAAAATACACTAAATATCTGATCACATGTTAAACTATGTTCAGATTTTACTCAATTATAATATTTTAAATTTACAAAGCCTACTGAACAATTAATATATTATAAAAATTTAATCTAAATAAATTACATTCTTAACATAATAAACTATATAAAATAATCTACTAACCTGATATGCTAATCTTCTTGCAATGTGATCAATTGTATTTAAGCAATAAATAGTTTCATCATCCATCTTTCTCTTCACTAGTTTCACTCAAAGGAAACCAAATTTTTCTAAACCACAATGAAGAAATAGCCATTGATTTCGCTTCAGCCTATCCGCTTAAATAGAAAAACTAGATACACAAATCGGTTTGAACCAATTATAAAGCAACATTGACACACATGACACCGCGTGAGCCAATTAGTGAAATTAGTTTAACCGATTATCCTTTCAGCTGACACATCCTCTCGAAATCAATCTCAACGATTTGATTGGGCAGGAATCTAAGGCGGTAAATCGGTTCAACCCAATTTGTGTTGCTCCTTTTCCAAGCGTTATCTTGATCACACAAATCGGTTTAATTCGAATTTTATATAACAAAACAAGACATATCCGTAATTCTTTTCAGGGACAAATATATAATATATGATTTTTTTTATTTTATATTTGTAAAAACTATTATCATTACTAGTATTTATTATTACTATTATTATTATTAATTGGTGTTATTATTATTATTATTATATGTGCAAGCACGTGTTGCACATAGTTATCATTTTATTAAATATTATTTGTATAACGTGCTACACTATTGATTTTAATATTATTATTATTATATATATATAATATGAACCCGTGCTGCATAGGCTAGTGATTAGTAATTATTATATTGTTATAATATATCTATAAATAGATATGAATTGTTGAAGGAGTCTCCATTGTGTGGCAAGATGAGAGACGCGATATGTGGATCACTTCGAGATTTTATTTTATACTACTAGTATATATTTTGCACTTCATATTACTCCCAAATATTTTTCTAAAAACCCTAGCCATTGGAGGAGTTTTCTCTAGAGAGAAAAACATGGTTCTCTCAATTTCCTCCGATTAATCTCTTCTGATAAGTGATCTTCATGGAATTTAGTCAGTTCCTTCCCTTTTTATATAACCTATAGTTTGGGTACTGTTAGACATGATTTTCTCGCAACATTCTCGCTCCCTACCATCCCAAACTCAATGCATGTGATTAAATCAAATTGTTTATGTTTTCATTATATTGTTTGGCGTTACCATGCCATTCCAACTCCTCCGAGTCAAGTTCTTAGTGGAAGTGCACTCCTGGGTATCAACTGTGAGTGGGTTTAAGTTCATAACCATACTCTTAATCATTATTATTATTTTCTCATATTCTATAATTATTTATAAAATTTTAGAATGATTTATACGAAGAAACTATACTATTAAGTGCACTCCTAGTATGTATGATTTAGATTTATTTATTTTATTGGTTAGAAAATTTCATGAACCCAGATGGTATGAATAGTAAGAGCAATGAATTTTATTGCAAGTTATTTTGATAGTAATTAGTGAGAAACAGATTAATGAGTTAAGACAGGGTTGATCGTTAACCTTGGTACCAAGTGGTCCGTTAGAGGACTAGTTCACTCAGGGTAAAGACACGGTGATGTCCATTTATGGGACCTAGTTTAGGTGCCCAAGATAGTCATTCATTCAATTCAGACTCATTACCATTTGTACAAAATATCTCTTATTTCTCTACTAATTATTGCCATGGATTTAGTTACATTATTGTTTCAAGTCAGGTTATATGTAATTTTATATATATAATTTTTACATCAAGTTCTGCATATATATGTTATATATATTTATTGTTGTCCCATGTGGGTTATGAATGAGGCTCACTCATGAGTTTGATGAACTCATCTCTCTCTTTTCTTTCCTCTCAGATACAGTTATAGGTTAGAGTACACCATAGGATCCTCCTTAGGTGCTATAGCTTCTTTGGTGAGCTTTGCTTTGGGATGAGCTTACTATTGATTATGTCAGTTTATAGTGCTCCAGAATTGTGTAAGGATTCGGACATGCATTTTGTTGTTTTGACTACTTTCAGAATTTTAGACATTTATTTAATTATGTTTGGTTTTGGCCCAGGTCGTGGATTTTATACGTTTTATGTTTAGTATTTATGGTTGGAAACATATTTCAGAATTATGAAATTTATTTGAATTTGAGATATTTTGAATATATTCAATTTATTTATTATATTAACCAATCATATTATTAGAAGCTTCCAATAAGATTCCAAACCCATATGTCGTTACTCTATGCGGGTCGCACATATTTCCAAGAATACTATTTTCATAATAGTTTTCCCTAGCATGACATTTTGATTGCAGTTGAAATATAGATTAAACTTCTAGTAACCTTATTAAATAAGTTTGAGAATTAACATTTTAGTGTTTGGTTGTGATTTTCCCAAGAATATAATACTATTTTCTCAATTTACAATATTATACAAAATACCCCTCACAAATTTAAACTCTAAAATTAACAAATTTAACTCAAAATTAACTATTTTAACCCTATGCATATGTTTAGAATTGAGAAATGAAAATAGGCCAATTGTGTTGTCGCGGATAACAAATAGGAAAATTAGTAAATAGTTCGTCCAAATTCAATAAGGGGAATGCTTGTTATATGCTTTTATGAATTAGTTTTATATGTAATTTTACATCTAAATTCATCCATGAAAATTTCATTTTCATTTTACCCACTAATCAACACACCTGAAGGGAGAAAAACTTCTCATTCTCCACTTGACACTCTTCACCTACTAGGTTCTAAACCATGCTTCGTTCTCCCTTGATCTTTTAAACCAATTTATCGTTTCAAATCTACAAACAGCCGAAACAACTGTCACTCTACTGTCTCTAGATGCCATTGTTCAAGCCCTATGCTCCTGCTCTACCCTGAGGCCATTTATCCAACTCCATCCTCACCCTTTTGGCCACTGGTCTCCACAGAAAACGACTTATAGCTTCTGCCAAGCCCCTTGACTCTTGCGCCCAATTGGTAATCTCCAATCTTCCAAAGACTCTCTGTTTGAACTTCCCATCTCCTAGTTCATGTGGGTGTTGCTGGTGAAATATTAACCTGTGGAACCACTAGTTTGAGGCTTTGAGCAAGTAGTTTCGCTTCACCATCACATGCTCATGCATAATTATGTGTATAATTAAGGAACAGCTGCCACTTTAGCATATATCTCACTGTTAACATCCATCTCCACTGAACTACCACCAGGGACCTTGTTCAATCCTTTTTGCTTTATCATCTCTCTTACCTGCTTAACCAGGCCCCATCTTCCATCTGAAGCATATAGATTTGACACAAGCACGTAGTAACAAGCTTCATCAGGATGCAACTCCAGCATTCTCCTGATTGCAGCTTCTCCTAACTCAAACCTTGAATGAAGTCCACACCCGTGGAGAAAAGCTCCAAACACACTAACGCTAGGTTGAACAGGCATCTTGTCAATGAAGTCCAAAGCTTCTTCAAGGTTGCTGGCACGTGCCAACAGATCAACCATACACGCATAGTGCTTCATGGAAGGAGTGAAATTCAGTTCCCTACACATCATATCAAACAACCTGGACCCTTCTCCAACCATCCCTGAATGGCTGCAAGCTGATAATATAGTTGTGAACAACACTTCATTAGGCTCAAATTCTTCTCTCAACATGTCCCTAAAGAGTGTAAGAGATCCACTGCCATCACCTTGCATGCCGTACCCACCGATCATCGCGCCCCATGTCACGGCATTCTTCTCTCCATGCCATCCAACACCACGCGCGCAGATCTTGCATCCCCACATTTTGCATAGAAATTGAGGAGTGCAGTGCCGACATAGATGCTAGAGGACACAAGGCCACCCTTCAAGGAGAAAGCATGAATGGAAGAACCAAATTGAAGAGCACCAAGGGAAGCACAAGCCGAGCGAACACCAACAATTGTAACCGCATCAGGTGAAAGGACTCCAACCTCATCCTTCCAAACAGCTCGAGAGCTTCATAAGCACAGCCACACTGAACACAACCAGAAATAACCGTGTTCCAAGACACAACATCCTTATCAATTGCGGTCTCAAACGCACAACGAGCATCAAAAACTGCGCTGCACTTTGCATACATATCAACAAGAGCATTCCTCACAGCGCAATCATCATCAAATCCAAGCTTAACCACAAGAACATGAAGTGACCTTCCCATAACAAGAAGGGCATGATCCCCAAGCTGAGCACACGCAGAGAGCAAAGTCGAAAGGGTAACAGAATTCGGCAACAACCCTTCCCATCTCTTGCCAATGAACAACTCCAAGGCCATGTTTGGGTGACCCCTCTGAGCATACCCAACAATCATAGCCGTCCAAGAAACAACATCAACAGCTTCAACCTCTTCAAAAACACTCTTAGCATCCCTCAAATCCCCACACTTAACATACATATCCAAAAGGGAAGTTGCCAAAAACGAATTAACCTCAATCCCATTCTTAATCACATGCCCATGAACCCACTTCCCCTGATGCAAAGACCCCAACTTTGTGCAAGCATTCACCAAGCTCCCAACGGCAAACTCATTCCCAGAAACAAAACCTTCCCTCATATTATTAAACAGAGTTAACCCTTCCTGGGCACAGTCGTTTTGCACGTAAGCGACGATCATCGAGGTCCAAGAAACGACGTTCCGTTCGGTGATTTCGTCGAACACGTGGCGCGCGCTCTCCACGCGCCCGCACTTCGAGTAAACGTCGACGAGGCACGTGAGGACGAAGCTGTCGGGGGCGTTATTCCTGGCCTTGATGACGTGGCAGTGGATCCTTGTCCCGAAACGACGTCGCGCAGGGAGCAGCATGCCTTGATGGCGACGGAAAAAACGACGTCGTCGTCGAAGGCGCCGAGGGTTAACCTAGCAAGGTCGTAGAGGCGAACGACGTCGTTGTGCATGTCGTTTAGGAAGTACCAGCGGATCATGACCTTGAAGGAGTAGGGGTCCGGGGACCGGAGCTGGTCGAAGACGCGGCGGGCGTGGCCTACCAGTCCGAAGGAGCCGTACATGCTCAGCAGCTTCGTGGCGGTGAGGAGGTGGTCTCCGGCGGCAGCGCCGGCGAGGCCGTGAACTATGAGCGAGGCGTGAAGCTTCTGGAGGGTTTCGGAGTTTCGGCACATGCGAGCGAGGTAGAAGGTGGGAGGAAGTGACGGCGGCGGAAACGACGGCGGTGAGTGGTTGTGAAGCGACCTCCATTGAAGGCGAGGGTTCGGTGTACGACGACGGAGGAAACCCAAAACGACGAACATGTGTTGTTTTTTTCTCCACATCAAAACTAGGCCCACTTTAATTCCCCTCTTGGATGGGCCTCGAAGCCCATATTGGGCAATAACCAAGTTGGAGTGTTGGCCCATAATATCTGGTCCCGGAATTTCAAATTACCCGAAATATTCTCGGATATAATTGCAATCTTTATAATATTATCATATCTTAATTGAAGCGATTTAATTTGGGAAATACCAAATCTTAACAGCTATAACAGACTCTGTCAGTGATTTATATCGATCATGTACAGTGTATAATTTCAGAAATATAATCTATCTAGATATCTATCAAACTTAAATAAAAGATAACTTCGCGTAAAACTCGATTTTCAAGATTCTAGCAGATTTATTAAGAGGGTTTGCTCCATAAATATCACCCAGTTTCCCCAACTGAACTTCTCATAATTCGTTCTGTCACTTTCCTTTTACAACGTTGTTGCCCTCTACATTCCTCTGTGATCATCATGAGGGACAAGAAAGCTTTGAAGGAGTTGTTGGCTTTGGACAGGGAGACACTTGAGACGATGATGTCTTCCAAGCCCTTCAAGCCTCGCTGTTTGGATGTGATAGTGTCTATGCATGCACCACATCTCTACAGCGAAGAAAACTTGGCTGAGATAAAGAATTTCCATCAAGAATTGCTGCAGCAGCAACACTCTTCACAAGATGCTGCTGCTGCTGCAGTTGTACCTGAAATGACCGAGGATAACAACAACATGATGGTGACTGCAGATATGTGCCCTCAAAATCAAGATTTGCCTGAAAAGAAGATCGACGATAACAACATGATGGTGACTGCAGAAAGGTCCCCGAAGAGTAGTGATCAAGATTTGGCGGAAGAGGAAGTGATTATCCACCCAGCAGTGATGACCAAGAAACCAAGATCAAAGAATCACAAGAGGGTGATCACTGGAAAAAGGAGCCGCCAAAGTGATGAGAATGTGGCTGAAGAGGAAGTGGTCATCAACAACCCCGTGAGCAAGAAACCAAGAAGCACAACTAGTATTAAGTTAAAGATGAATGCTACTAGTCCATCACCATCAAGTTCATCACCAAGCACTAGCCCATCTTCATCAAATTTGTCACCAGATACCTCTCCATCATCATCAAACCCATCACCAAGTGCTTCTCCTTCTCCATCAAATTTGTCTCCACCACCAGATCACACCACTACTCCTACTCCTCCATCATCACCAGATTCACCACCAAATAATCCGTCATTACCATCATCATCAAATGCGGCACCACCAGATATGCCTGTTGAATTCAAGAACAAGATCCTGGAGTTGAATGGCACAGATATTGTTTTCGTAATGCACAAGACACTTTGCGACACGGATGTGAACTCGAACAATGATCGTATGTCGATGCCACAGACACAAATCGCGTGTGAGTTTCTTACTGAAGCCGAGAAGGAAGCATTAGAGGAAAGAGACGACCGCAAGAAAAAATTCCTTCTTGGTCTAAAAGTGGCAGTGTTAGACCCGTGCTTCAGAGAGTTTACTTTGAAATTGAAGAAGTGGAAAATGAAGACAACAAGCACGTACAACCTATCTTCTCAATGGAAAAGAATTGTCTCGAGTAACGATCTGAAAAAGAATCAAGAATTGGATATATGGTCTTTTAGGGTCCAAGACAAACTCTACTTTATATTCAATAAACTCTGAATATGCCAAAGTTGAAAGATTATGTGCATGGATCAATCATCATTGGGGATATTTCGGGCTTCACGTCATGCCATATTGTTGCTGCATGTGGTTTTATTGCTGAGTTTAGAATCTAGGTGTTATTGTTATAAAAAAAAATTCTAGATGGTATTATGAAGTTGCTGAGTCTAGGTGTTATTGTTATTATTGAAGGAAAAAAAAAGAGTCCAGGTGTTTACTATTGTGGGCAAGTTCTTTTTTTCTTCCTTTCTCGTACGCCAAAAAATGTGGAAAGATTTTTATTAGAATTTTTTATTTGCATTATATATGCTCAAGTTTTTTGTTAGATTTTTTTTCCTGCTCTCTTCTTTCTCATAGAAATTATTATTGTGAGACTATTTGATTGGTTTTATTCCGTTTTTATTTGCTGAATGTATTTTAATTGGTTTAATTTAGAAACATATCTAAACCCCTACACCGAAAATGTGACAATGCTGAACATATGCATGTAATTTTCACATTGAAAATTCTAGTAGGAATAGGATAATCGTATGGTGGGACTTATGGAAAGAAAACAGAGAAGCAGTGTTTGTGAAGGGAGGACAAGGAAGCAAACGGAGAGGTTTTGATGTGGGAATCGGGAAAATGGTTCAACTTTGTGTGATGGGGGGTTAGGAGTCCCAAATATCTATTGCCATGCCCACTTATTGGGTTTTAGTTGGTTTCGCTATAATAATACTCTTCTTATATTTAATTAAAATAGAGGATATTAATTGTTCTATATTGATCATAGTTTTATCTTAATTTGTTATTGTCACTAGCTGGTTCGGTTAGAAATAATTTAGTTATTTAAAGTATTTAATATTTATCCTTAAAAATAGACATTTCTCTAAAATGTTGTTTTTTAATGGATACTGATAATTAATTTCTTTGATATATATATATATATATATATATATATATATATATATATATATATATATATGTGTGTGTGATATTTTTAATTTTAAGTTAAACACCATAATGAGATTTTTTAAAAATTAAGATATTAGGGTTAAGGGTGAATATGAAGTCAAACTCATAACCTCTCATAACTCATTAAGACATTAGGATTCTATCATTAGACTTTAGGCTCACTTGTAATAGCAAAATGTGATTCATGAAAGGAAAATTGCTACATGCATAGTGCGAAAATACTTTTACGAAAATTGACGAACATATGTGCCAATTTTTAATTTGGTTTGTGACTATTTTACCAACCTCTCCTTGTAAGGGAATCAATGGCCTACTGCACGATGAATTCATTTCGAACTAAATTCAACCAAAAAATATTTTCAAACCAAATTATTTCATATCATAAATAAATGATAAAAAATCTTTTTTAAAATATTTCTTATGAAAGTTTTCTTGCTTGTTACCGTTATAAGTTTTGTATAGCCACTAAGAAGTTATAAATAAATTATTTCATAAAACTATTTATAATCATGTATCAAATTATTTTTCTAAAAGTTTTTTTTTCAATACAATAATATACAAATAGATTAACAATGAACTCGTAAAAGTATTAATAAGTGAAAATAAATAACAATACAAATAATTACAAATCATAATTACAGTAAATATAAAGAAAATAAGTAATAAAAATTAATTGGTCAATAATAATATATTTTTGTATTATTTGATTTTTAATATTTATTTAATTATATTGACGCTAGATGTTAAAAGATTTTATATGTATATTATATATTATAATTTTTTGAGTTTATATATTACAATATGTCTTTGTTGTTCAAAGAAATAGTCATTATTATATTATTTAGAGATAACTATTGCATCAAAACAAAAAATTAAAAAAATAAGTCAATACTTAATCTAAATAATAATATCAAAGAAGTTAATATTAAGTAATTATAGTGTCCAGTAAAAAGCAACATTTTAGAGAAACGTCTATTATATTTTTTGCGGGTAAATATTAAAAAATTTAAAAAATAAATTATTGTAATAACTATGAATTAGTGACAATAACAAATTAAGATAAAATAATGATCAATATAGAAAATTTATTATCCATTATTTTGATTAAGTATAAGAAGGGTATTTAAGAGTGACAATACCCACTTTCGGGGATTAAAGCTTTGAAATTTTGATTTCTAGCTAAGGATTGAGATGGTAGTGTAACGAAAGGGAGTTGATCGCTGTGCAAAAAGACACGAACAAGGAGTGGCTCTTGACAAGGCCTTTGAGTGGAGGGGTACATAAATGAACCTATTACACATCAGAAATGAGAAGGATCCTGAGGATGTATAGGTATGAGACTATACAGTTGAGGATAACTCATATGAATTGATTCGTACTACCTATGCCAACAAAAATGCATCTTATTTTCAGTAGCCCATCATGAAAGAACTTCACGGTTAGCGTGCTTGACTTGGAGTAATTTTGGGATGAGTGACCTCTTGGGAAGTTTTCCAAGAAGTGTGTGAGTGAGGGCAAAACACGTTGAAAGACTCGTATTGGTTTGTTACATCGTCAATCATAAAATAGTAGGAATGTTAGGGTAGCACATTAGATCATTTCCTCTTGAGAAATGTTTGTATAACTTTCGCTTCGTATATTGTTTAAATATTCAATCTACTATCATTGAATTTTGTAGAACTCATATTTGAAGATGAATTCTTTTTCCTACCTAGTTAATGTTTATTTTAGTCTTTGAGTAATTTTGGTCCTAACAATGTAAAATGCAAGGAAGAGAAAAAATGAAACAATGGTAAGGTACTGGTTCAAAGGTTTAAGGTCAATCATTCGAAGGTTAACTGGAATATAATAAAAAATATATATAAATATATACATATGATTAATTAAAATATAAATAAATATATTAAATCATTAACATTAACATAATCAACAAAAAAATATTCATAGGTCTATAAAATAAACATCATCCATATAAATTTCTCTAGTCTTGAGTCTATAACACGCACAAAGCATTTGAAAATAATATTTGTTAGTGACTAGCGAGGTTTATGGTGAGTAGTTATGAATGATGAGAGAAAAATAATAACCCAACAATTTTGTTAGTGTCATTTTTTGGTTCTATTTTTTTTTTTCTATGATTGACATAAGATATCAGTATTTAAGTTTTAAAAAAATTTAAAAAAAATTGAAAATTAGAAAAAAAAAACCGGTCCGGTTCGCCTTTCAGGATTTCGGTTTTGACCGGTTGATCCCTTTTGACTTCCCATTTTTTGAGCTTAAGAACCGGCAGGTGGCTTGGGGACCCTTTCTAACCGTAAGATCCTCAAACTTTCTCTTCCCTGGTAAAATGTGAGTCATGTTAGTTCATTGACCCACTTTTATTTAACATTCCATCAATTAAATAATATAATGATATATAACGTTAAGTGATACTTTGATATGACCTATATTAAGTAGAATTAAGTTTAAACTACTCATTTTGATATTTAAATTATATAAAATGAGTCATTTAAATCTTTTTTCCAAATCATAAAATGACTCGTGTAATATAATTTTAGATACCAAAATGAGTCATTTTAGACTTTATTATACCTTAAATGACACATATTATGTCAATGTATCATTTAACATTACACATCATATTTTTTTGGTAAAATGTTAAATAAAAGTAGAATGAGAGACTAACAACTTGACTCACCTTTTACAATGTCAGGACTAATTTGGCTCATTTTAAATATTAGAGACTAAAATTACTCACAAGTATAAAGTAAGGGATTAAAATGAGTATTAATGGTGCGTTTGTTTCAAATTTTGAAAAAATGATTATGAAACTTAAATATTAAATATAATTGAAAGAAAGCTAAAAACGGATTTTATTTTAGTTTCTGATTATTTTTAAAAGATTATCCAAATATACGAAAAGTTTTTCTTAAAAAAGTGATTTAAAACCAAAATTTCAAACAAACACACTCTAATTCTTTCCCACCATTAAATTTCAGTGGGTGTCAATGAGCACCTTTATTAGGTGTACAAATTGGGTGTTCATGATTTGATTTGATTTGGTTTTAAGGTAAAAATAATCGATCTAATTAATAAATTTTATTTCAGTTTAGTTTAGTTCGGTTTATTATTTTTAATAAAAGCAAACCAAACCAATTTAAATCTATTTGTATTGGTTTAGTCTTCAATTTTTACTAAAAAATTTATAAAATATAAAAAAGTCATTATAACCAATATTATATTAGGCTAATTGTTATTATAAAACTATTTAATTATAAAACCTAAACTAATTTTTACAAGTTATGCTAATATGTAATACAACTAACTTATAAGTTAAACAAATAATAAAAGATTTGAATGAAAATCATGTTGATTAAATTAAAAGAATTAATGAATAATTGAAAATATAAAATATTGGGTTAAAATATGATACAAATTTAGATATGAGTAGAAAATTTTGAAAATTAATACGTCTAATTAATATATATATATATATAATTATTATTGTAATATATTATCGGTTTGATTTGGTTTGGCTTTATAAATAGAATCGAAAGTCAATTGGTTTGGTTTGATTTTCAAAAATTAAGAACCAATTTAAAACAATTTATTTTGATTTTTAATATTTATTTAATTATATTGACGCTAGATGTTAAAAGATTTTATATGTATATTATATATTATAATTTTTTGAGTTTATATATTACAATATGTCTTTGTTGTTCAAAGAAATAGTCAATATTTAGAGATATCTATTGCATCAAAACAAAAAATTAAAAAATAAGTCAATACTTAGATCTAGATAATAATATCAATGAAGTTAATATTAAGTAATTATAGTGTCCAGTAAAAAACAACATTTTAGAGAAACGTCTATTATATTTTTTGCGGCTAAATATTACAAAATTTAAAAAATAAATTATTGTAATAACTATGAATTAGTGATAATAACAAATTAAGATAAAATAATGATCAATATAGAACATTTATTATCCATTATTTTAATTAAGTATAAGGAGGGTATTTAAGAGTGACAATACCCACTTTTGGGGATTAAAGCTTTGAAATTTTGATTTCTAGCTAAGGATTGGGATGGTAGTGTAACAACGGGGGGAGGAGTGATCGCTGGATAAAAGACACGGGGCAATGAGTGGCTCCTGACAAGGTTTAAGCAAAGGGTACATGAATAAACATATTACACATCAGAATGAGAGGATTTGAGGTTGTATAGATATGAGACTATATAATTGAGGATGACTTATATGAATTGATTCGTACTACCTATGTCAACAAAGATGCATCTTCTCACGAAAGACTCACGGTAAACGTGTTGACTTGGAGTAATTTTGGGATGGGTGACCTCCTGGTAAGTTTTCCAAGAAGTGTGTGAGCGAGGACAAAACACGTTAAAAACCCGTATTAGTTTGTGGGGATAGTCATCAATCCATAAAATAGTAGGGGATGTTACAAATGGTCAGACCCCATATTTCCTAGTACGTGTGGTTCTGGGACGAACCAAGCGGAAGCTAGTGGGCATGTAGCCCAATGACGAGGTAAGAAGTCGCGAATGCAAAAAGACACGTGAAGGCGGCCTGACAAGACCTCTAAGCGGAGGGGTACATAAATGAACTTATTACACACCAGAATGAGAGGATCCTAAGGATATATAGGTATGAGACTATACAGTTGATGATAACTCATATGAATTGATTCGTACTACCTATGCCAACAAAGATGCATCTTATTTTCATAGCCCATCATGAAAGAACTTCACGGTTAAGCGTGTTGACTTGGAGTAATTTTGGGATGGGTGACCTCTTGGAAGTTTTCCAAGAAGTGTGTGAGTGAGGGCAAAACACGTTGAAAAGACTCGTATTGGTTTGTGGACATTGAATCCATAAAATAGTAGGAATGTTACAGGTAGCACATTAGATCATTTCCTGCTTGAGAAATGTTTGTATAACTTTCACCTCGGATACTATTTAAATATTCAATCTACTATCATTGAATTTTGTAGAACTCATATTTGAAGATGAATTCTTTTTCCTACCTAGTTAATGTTTATTTTAGTCTTTGAGTAATTTTGGTCTCTAACAATGCAAAATGTGAGTCATGTTAGTTCATTGACCCACTTTTATTTAACATTCCATCAATTAAATAATATAATGATATGTAACATTAAGTGATTCTTTGATATGACCTATATTATTTGAAATAGAATTAAGTTTAAACTGACTCATTTTAATATTTAAATTATATAAAATGAGTTATTTAAATCTCTTTTCCAAATCATAAAATGAGTACTGCAATATAATTTTAGATACTAAAATGAGTTATTTTAAACTTTATTATATTTTAAATGACACATATTATGTCAATATATCACTTAACATTATACATCATTTTTTTTTGGTAAAATGTTAAATAAAAATGGGATGAGAGACTATCAACTTGACTCACATTTTGCAATGTCAGGGACTAATTTGACTCATTTTAAATATTAGAGACTAAAATTACTCACGAGTATAAAGTTAGGGATTAAAATGAGTATTAAGGGTGCGTTTGTTTCAGATTTTGGAAAAATGATTATGAAACTTAAATATTAAATATAATTGAAAGAAAGCTGAAAACTGATTTTATTTTAGTTTTTGATTATTTTTAAGAGATTATTTGAATATACGAAAGTTTTTTCTGTGAAAAAAGTGATTTAAAACCAAAATAATTTTCGAAACAAACGCACTCTAATTCTTTCCCACCATTAGATTTCAGTGGGTGTCAATGAGCACCTTTATTAGGTGTACAAATTGGGTGTTCATGATTTGATTTGGTTTGGTTTTAAGGTAAAATCCAATCAATCCAATTAATAAATTTTATTTCAGTTAGTTTAATTCAGTTTATTATTTTTTAAGAACGGAAGCAAACCAAACCAATTTAAATTTGTTTGTATTGGTTTAGTTTTCAGTTTTTACTAAAAATTTTATAAAATATTAAAAAGTCATTATAACCAATATTATATTTGGCTAATCATTATTATAAAACTATATAATTACAAAACCTAAACTAATTTTTACAAGTTATGCTAATATGTAATACAACTAACTTATAAGTTAAACAAATAATAAAAGATTTGAACGAAAATCATGTTGATTAAATTAAAAGAATTAATGAATAATTGAAAATATAAAATATTGGGTTAAAATATGATACAAATTTAGATATGAATAGAAAATTTTGAAAAGTAATACATCTAATTAATATATATAAAATTATTATTGTAATATATTATCGGTTTGATTTGGTTTGGCTTTATAAATAAGAACCGAAAGTCAATTGGTTTGGTTTGATTTTCAAAAATTAAGAACCAATTTAAAATAATTTATTTCGATTTTGATCAATTTTTTATTTTAATTCAATTATTATCAATTTGGAATTGTCCTAATAAAAATAACCCTATTTGTTTTGTGCTTGCTACAGCATGGTCACTTTTACAATGTTCAAGTCAAAAGACAAAGCATCCAATGTGCCGGTCATTGTAACTGCACATTTAAAAAAGCAATAGATGTAATGGACATAAGAGAAGGAACTGTTTTATATTATAAACCAGCATCTAGCGGGACTTCTTGTACTCCAACAAGTAACAAGTTGTTGCTTTGGTACGATTTGAATAAAGCGAAAACAAAGCTTCAGCCTCTCTGTGTACGGGTAGGGGCAAACCTCTAGGCTCAGCCTACTATTTTCACATAAAATTTTATTCTGATTATTCTCATTGATTTTATTTTAAGGGTTACTTTGACGATTACTTTGACTATTCACCCCCAAATACCTAGTGCTTTAGGCTATTTTGATTGTGTTTACTTATTTTGTAATCTGAAAGGACAACATTATCCTTTTTGTCTTTTCACACTTGTCTAAGTTTAATATATTAATATCACAATGAATTCCAGAATGCATTAATTTAAAATAAATGAAACACCAACTAATTGTAATTAAATTTTTTAATCTTACCAAAAATTCTCTCAAAAAGTTATAATAAATTTAATAATATTTATTAAATGCATAAAAATTCATAAGATGATACATAAAAGAATTGAGTAAAGGTTCACTTTGATCCTTAAAATTATAAGCATCAATTTTTAGTTCTTAAGATTTTGAAATTAACTCTTTAGTCCTTAAATTTTATTTCGTAAGTCACATTAGTCTAAAGCCAAACAATCATCAATCAACTATTATATTTTATTGACGTGACACGTTAAGTGACATGTGACATGCCATGTGTCAATGATGTATCATGTAATCTGTGACATCCTTGTGGCACCAAATCAAATAGGTTCATATTAGTCACTAAAATTTCTAAATGTGTCAAAATAGTCCTTGAAATGTTTTTAAATGTGCTAAAAATTTTGAATCCTAAATTTCTCCTATTTTATTTCATAAAATCTAAATTTTTAATATTTCTAAATCCACTTATTTCTCCCTTATTTTCATATCACACTTAAACAAAGATCTCTTTTACATAGAATAACAATGAGAAGAGAATGTATCATCAATAAGCTATTGTTGTTGTTGGACGAGTGGTAAGCAATTTAATCCCCTATAAAGATGAGGACATGTTGGGAGGAAGTAATCATAAATACTTTATTCTAAATTAATGTCATTGTATTTACCCTATTCACATTAACATCCTCAAAATGTTTTCCTATCTTCACTATGACAAACCTAGTTGCCAATTGCGAATAATAACTCCTAATCCATATGCATTTTCATTTGTGAATGTGGCACCATCATTATTCACTTGTACACATCTTAAGAGCTAGGAATTCCTACGATCCACTATCGTTGAGATGGAATAAGAGATTCTCTACTTGAGATCGATTTAAGCTCCTCATATTTGATATTATTTTAGGATATTTGATATGAGAGTAGAGTTTTTTTTCATTGTCTATAGATTCTTTTTATACCAAATTTCTTCTCAAATTGTAACTAAAATGTTCTAAATAGGCCCTTGATAAACTCCATCAACACTTTATAATATAATATTTCCCTTTAATCATATTTTTAATATTTTAAAATCCAATTTATTCCAAGAAATATAATGTAATAGCTAATAAATTAATTATATTAGCTAAGTATGGAGGGTCTCAAATTTGGACTAATCAAGCTCTTAATTATATTTAGGATATTTAAAAATTTGGATTATTTAAATAGGATGTGAAAATGAGAGAGAAATAAGTAGGCTTAAAAATTATTAAAGATTTAGATTTTATGAATCAAAAGAAGAGAAATTTGGGATTTTGGATGTTTTTGACATATTTTAGAAAACTTAAGGGATTATTTTAATACATTTGGAAATTTCAAGGACTAATTTGAACCTATTTTGATCTAGTGTCATGCCAGGATACCACATGGTATGCCACATGTTAGCTACATGTTACTTAACATACCACGTTAGTAAAAATAGGTTACTAACAGTTATTTAACTATAGACTAATGTCACCTACAAAATGAAATTTCAAGAACTAAAGTAAAGCGGCTATAATTTCAGGACCAAAGTGAAACTTTATTTTAAAAGAATTCGTCCAAACAAAAATAATATATAATACTATATGGTAAAGAATAGTTAAAATCTAATATTTATTATATATTATGTTTGGTGAAACTTATTACCAGTTATTTATATAACAAAATATATAAAATAATTATATATTAAAATGTATCTATAAAAAATAAAATTATTTTTGGAAATATAAAATATTCTATTATTTTTTATTACTTCTTAAATATGTAATTTCATATATAAATAAATATAGTAAAATTTTCACTAAATATCGTTATATATATATATATATATATATATATATATATATATACACAAACGTGCAACCGGTGATAACAAATACGTCATGTGTAAGTAACGATTTACATACTATATAGTTGTTATCAATTTATATCTTTTTGTACATCTTATTCAATATGAATTTTCAGTTTTTTTAAAACTTAAGAAGAAGATAGGAGAAGGGACGATGTTTTATTATATCATTATTTGTTGCTCATAAAGTTTGTGTTAATAATATATTTTTTTATTAAGTTGTGCTTTAAATTGTAAGAAATTTTATTTAACTTTTGATAAATAAAAGTTTCATGAATATGATTACTCAGAAGTACGATGTTTGGCCTCAACACAGGTTAACTTATATATATATATATATATATATATATATATATATATATATATATATATATATATATATATATATATATATATATATATATATATACGTACACGTGTTCGGACAGTTTCGATCGATCTCACCCCAGGACCCGAGTAGGGTTTGCCCTGGATGCAGGAACCAAGTTACAATCCTAGGTTCTCAAATTATACGGAAGATGTTCATGAACGACCGCGATCCTTCTAGGCTCGCTACAACGAGCATTACCCACTACAACGGTACCCCTATGTCAACACAATATCAGAAAATGACACCGTTTTGATTAATGGCCAATCCCATTTTATAAAACCCTATTTTGGTTCCTTCATTTGAAGAAGCAGAATTGAGACCTCTCCCTTCCTAACCCTCATTTTCTCTCTTCCTCTCAAATCTAGTCCAATCCATCGTCCCCAAGATTTAAGGTGTGTATATGTCGTTAGATTATGTCTCCATTATTTCATGATCTTAGGTTGGGCTTTGGTATTTTCTCTTATTATTGTCAAGTGAGGTGCTCCTCCAATGTTGATAGAATAGATCTAGAGCAACCTAGGTATACTTATAGATTTCTTATGAGTTTTATAGTTGTAATGGCAGACATTGGTATCATCCTCCTCCCTGGAGTTCCTGTGTTGATACTTCCGTTCACCTCTCCAGGTGAGTGGGTTCAATCTCATGGCTTTACTTTTGTCATTTTATGATTATTTTCCAACATTTCGGAGTATTTAGAGAATTGAAAATGGATTCTTACATGATATGGTTTTATATAAAATGTGCTTTAGTTAGAATGGCTCCATCATTTGAACTCATACATGAAAATTATGATTTTAGGATATGCATGGGGCCATATTTGCTCTATAAAAGTTTTACATGAATTAATTTATAACTTTGAATGGATTATGAAAATTTTGAATTATTACGATTGATAAAATGAAACTTAGCTTGAGGCTTTATGGTTATTATGGAAGTCAATATGTTGAACTTAGAATTTATAAACTCCCCTTTTTGTGACCAAGTATGGTTTTAGATTAGAGAGTCCTAGAAGACAGAACTGTGAGTTAACAGTTATTCCGTTACCTTAATATACCAAAGCCTACGAGGGCATTTATCCATACGTTCAGTTCACAAGGGACACGTTCACGCGATCGTTAAATCTTAGTTAGGGCTCTGGTTCTGAGGGCCTGGGTACCCACCTTTAGTTTATGGATAATCTCTTTTAGTAATTCTGGAAAAAATAAAATGATTTTATCAGTTACGCAAGTTTATGATCTAATAGCTACAATTTATATAGAAATGATTTATGAGATTGCATTATTATTTTATGTATATTTCCTTTTTCCCATGTATAGTTATGAGTAAGGCTCCACTAACAGTTTTGTAAACAAAACTCACACATCCTTCCTTCCTTTTCTCACAAATACAAGTATAGCACATGATCCTCCTTTTCTCCCCTCAGCGGTAACATATTTCAGATTGGTGAGCTTCACGTCCGTGAAGTGGTTTGGTTTTTGATAGAATGCTCTAGTGACATGACGAGCAAGGTCCTGGACCTCATGATTCATATTTTGCATTTTGATTTCTTATGATTCATTTTGTACTTAAAAGGTTATAGTGTTCATGACTCTTTTGTAAATGAGCTATATCAGTTACAATTACATGTCTTATTTATGAAAAAAGAGCTATTCAAGTTTATTGTGAGTTAATATGATATTTGATTTACGATTTAAAAATAGATTTTATGAATAAAATATGCATATAGTATGACGCAATAATCACGAAGCTTATGTGAGGACGGAAATCCTCACATGCTGGTCACGATTAATTCAGTTGTGAAAAAATTAGTCATAGAATAATTTTATTTTATTAATATTGATACCTAACAAGTAATATTAGACATATGCATTTCACAATTATTTTTTTATGATGTGGCCCTTGCCTTAAAGCAGGTTGACATTTTTATGTCACAAAAGAAATTAGTGATAAAATGATTTTTTTTTATTAATATTGATATCTAACAAGTGATGTTTACACATACATTGCACAATATTTGTTTTTCTTTACAACAAGACCCTAGCCATAAAACAAGTTAACATTTTTTCATATGGCAAAAGAAATTAGTCAAAATTTAAATTTTTTTACTAATATTGATACCTAACAAGTGATATTAGAAATGTACATTGTGCAAACATTTTTTTACAATGGAGCCTTAATCCCAAAATAGGTTAACAAGTACGTCATTACAAATAATGATTTACATGCTATATAATTATTATAAATTTATAACATCATTCTTTTTATTTTATTCAATACAGATTTTTAATTTTTTTTAATTTAAGAAGAAAACATGAGGTGTTGTTGTCTTTGCTCTAGATAGGCTCGATGATGAGCTCTCCTTTCACTCTCAGAGGGCTATATATGCTAGCGGGGCATTATTGAAGGTGATCGTGATTGGGAGTGATTATGGGATTAATGAACTAGATTATGAGTGTGATATAGGGGAATAATAATTTGCATGTAAGTATTAGGCCGAGCATCCTAGACCTGGGATAGTCAGGCATTAGGGGTGTGAGTTACATAGAAGGCCTTTGGGATATAGTTGGGGGTTAGAGGGTAAGGTGGTCAAGAATCAAAATGGCCATCCGACCAGTACACAAGCCTTCAACCTTAAGCTCGAATGAGAGTGATGAGACTAAGATGTCGACAAGTCAAGGCTGGCCATCCAGTCAGTACACAAGTCCTCCAGCCTCAAGTTCGATGCGAGTGAAGAGGCTAGAGAGTCAACAAGTCCAAGTTGCCCATCTCGATCGACACACTTCCCATCAAGCTTGAAACTCCCTTGAGATTCCAATTCACTAATCCTCTTCTTTCTCTTTTTCTTAGTCATCTCACTATGCAACTTAGCTATATCTTTGAATTTGTATTGCACTTGTTGTAAGTGTTTGAACCATTAATAGTTTCTCTAGAGTCCTTCACCTTAGTTGTTGCTACTGTCAACTTTGGTGTGAAGCCACGACCCCCTTGAAGCCGCGGAACTGTCACCAAGTCACACCTCCACCGTGCCGCTCCTCTGCAGTGGCTGTGACCATAGCCATTGAGATCACTGGCTGTTTCTCCAGGATTGAATCGCCGTTGAACCCTCACCATTCCAATTAACCCTCTCAACAACAAGCATCTTCTTCTTCATCAACCCTTCCCCTCTCAGCATCCCCAAATCTAACCTTTACATTATCCAATCCAAAAGACCAAAACCCAACAACAACCTCCAAAGCCCCCACACCAACCCAAACCCTTTTCCAATAGCCTCGCCCCTCTCTCTCACCTGCTCTTCATTTCTGCCCCCTGAGTTCTTAGAGCACCGTCGCTAGCCTCTGGTTTTCTGACTGGAGGCTCTCTGATTCTCTTTGCGTGGTGTTGAATATGTGCGTCCCTGGAAACGATGTTTCTTTTGAAGACGGGGACAATGGCGATTGTCCCTTTGAGGAGCTCGTGTTGATATCTTCGGGCATCTCCATTCCAAACAAACCCGCGACACATGGTTCCTCGTGTGTGCCGCCTTTGGCTTTGCCTCGAGTGCCTTTCCTACCCCCACTTTGTTGGTATATTTGGGATGAAATTTTCAAATGAGTACAACGGGGAGCGTTTTTGGCAGAAGAGTAAACTCATTTTAGTTTCTAATTTTGTGTGGTTCCCTTTTCTTTGACGTGGGGAAACCGAAAGGGGAAAGAATAAGAAATGAATGAGAATTTGTTTTTCTGCCGGCCGGGAATAAAAGAGGGTTGGGCCTGATGGGATTTGAGGGAATAGTGCGACATCATCATGGAGATCTGCTTCACTTGTTGTTTGCACAATGATTCTAGGCTCTGTGACAGCCCTATGCGAAGAGGCTGGATCCCAGAGCCTGACTTCTGTATTTCTGCAGATCTAGAATCATATATAGAACTGTTAAGATAACATAAAGCCAAATGTAATGACACAACGTTATCATAACGTTATGACGTTGTGTCATCTGTTTGGTGTGTCATAACGTTATCATTCATGACAAAAATAAGAAATCATGGCTAGCTGGATTTTGCTACATCACTTCATATCTTGGAGAAAGCTGATACAACCCAACAATTGTGCTTTATACTAATTAATCTGTTATTCACTCATCCTTAACTTCACTGGAATAAGTGCGTCAAATCTATCCTTAATTATCAGCCCCAAATGTAGCAAATCTGCTGATTAATAATTGGGTTTTTCAATCGAACAAAAATGACACCTTCAACAAAAGAACTCTGAAGTAAGCTAAAGCAACACTTGCAATACCGACTGACATTATTTTCATAAAAAAAAGTTACCAGAATTCTAGATGAACTCAGAGTCTCTTATTTAGAATCTACAATGAAACTTGAGGTTGGGTGTTTGCCTTTCAGAGTCTACTTACAATTAGAAGAGTCAGCTTCTGAAAAAAAAAAAAAACCAAAACCCAAAAAAAAAAACTGATCTTAATATTTGGCAAAAGTTGATTTCCCTTTATTTATTTGGTCAAACCTTTATTTAGAATCTACAATGAAACTTCTGCAACAAAAACAAAAAAATCTAAGTGAAAATTGAGGTCTTTTTGGTCGAAATAATCTCAGATATAATTGCTGTGTTTATAAATCTAATCTTATGATCTCCGGACAAAAAAAAAAATCTAATCTAATCTTTGCTGAAGGGATGTATTTCGGGAAAGTATCTAATCCTAATAACTAACAAACTTCATCAATAATTTACTATTGTTTGTTTTTATATCTATTATGAACCAATTTTTTAAAAAAATATCTATGTAATCTATCTAGATTTCTAGCTATGTAACAAACTTAAATAAAAGATATATCATTCCTGTAGTTTCGAGCAGCAAATAAAAAAACTTAAATAAAAGATAACTTCACAAAACTTGATTCTCAAGCTGCTTTAAGATAAGTTTGCCCTATAATATCATTCACTTCTCACAACTCAACTTCATTTGTTTTATATCACTTTCCTTTTACAAACGTTGGTGCTCTCTACAGAGTGACAAATAAAAGAATAAAAAAAAAAAAGAAAAGAAAACGTTGGTGCTCTCTACTTTCTTTGTGATCATCATGAGAGACAAGAAAGCTTTGAAGGACTTGTTGGCGTTGGATAGGGAGACACTTGATATGATGTCTTCCAAGCCCTTCGAGCCTCGCTTTTTGGATGTGATAGTGTCTATGCATGCACCACATCTTTATAGCGAAGAAAACTTGGCTGAGATAAGGAATATCCATCAAGAAATGCAGCAACAACAACAACAACAGCACTCTTCACAAGATGCTGCTGCTGCAGTTTTACCTGAAAAGACCGAGGATACGAACATGATGGTGACCGCAGAAAGGTGCCCTCATAGTGATCAAGATTTGCCTGAAAAGAAGATCGAGAATAACAACATTATACTGACTGCAGAAAGGTCCCCTAAAAGTGATCAAGATTTGGCCGAAGAGGAAGTGGTTATCCACCCAGCAGTGACCAAGAAACCAAGATCAGAGTATAACAAGAGGATCACCGGAAAAAGGTGCCGCCGAAGTGAGAATGTGGTTGAAGAAGAAGTGGTCATCAACAACCCCGTGAGCAAGAAACCAAGAAGCACAATTAGTATTAAGTTAAAGATGAATGCAACTAGTCCATCACCATCAAGTTCATCACCAAACACTAGTCCATCTTCATCAAATTTGTCACCAGATACCTCTCCATCATCATCAAACCCATCACCAAATACTTCTCCTTCTCCATCAAATTTGTCACCACCAACAGCTCACACCACTCCTACTCCTCCATCACCACCAAATTCACCACCAAATAATCCATCATTACCAGCATCATCAAATGCGGCTCCACCGGATATGCCTGTTGAATTCAAGAACAAGATCACGGAGTTGAATGGCACAGATATTGTGTTTATCATGCACAAGACACTTCGCGAGACTGATGTGAACCCGAACAATGATCGCATGTCAATGCCACTGACACAAATCGTGTGTGAGTTTCTTACTGAAGCTGAGAAGGCAGCATTAGAGGAAAGAGACGACCTCAAGAAAAAATTCCTTCTTGGTCTAAAAGTGGCAGTGTTAGACCCATGCCTCAGAGAGTTTACTTTGAAATTGAAGAAGTGGAACATGAACACAACAAGCACGTACAACTTATCTTCTCAATGGAAAAGAATTGTTTCGAGTAACGATCTGAAAAAGAATCAAGAATTGGATATATGGTCTTTTAGGGTCCAAGACAAACTCTACTTTATATTCAATAAACTCTGAATATGCGAAAGTAGAAAGATTAATTATGTGCATGGAATGGATTAATCATTGGGGATATTTTGGGCTTCATGTCATGCGATATTGTTGCTTCATGTGGTTTATCGCTGAGTTTGGAGTCTAGCTGTTGTTGTTATTGTTTGAAAAAAAAAAAACCTCCAGGTGTTTACCATTGTGGGCACGTTCTTTTTCCTCTTCCTTTCTCGTAGGCCAAAAAATATAGAAAGATTTTTATTAGAATTTTTATTTGCATTATATATGCTCGTGTGTTTTTTGTTAGATTTTTTTCCAGTTTTTTCTCATACAAATTATTGAGACTAATTTCATTAATTTTATTTGGTTTTTTATTCAATTTAATTTAGATTAAAACACATCTAAGTGCTATGTTAAATAGGAAGATGTTATTTTAACATTCACATAGATATAAACACCTACAAATATATGAAAGCAGTGATGGAAAAAAATAATTATAAAAAAATTAAATAATAAAATATATATATTTTATAAATAAAATATTTAAATATTTGAGCGGATTAATGTTAGAATAATATTATTTCTTTAAATATCTGACAAAACTAAAACATATGCACGTAATTTTCACATTGAATATTCCAGTAGGATAGGATAATAATAGTGGGACCCATGGAAAAGGGCAATTAGGGGATTAACACTGAAACGGGATTTATGAGGTAGGTATGTGCTTTTGGGAATGACGAGATAGAAAGGAAGTGAAAAGAAAAGGACTTTTCCTCTCAAATGTGATTGGATGGACGGATTGATCATTCTTAAAATAGTACTATAATATGTTTTATCTGTCAAGAGTCTGTGGGGGTAAGAGAGAGAGAAATGTATGGTAATATGAGTTAGGAAAAGAGGAATGGAAGCAGAGGGAGAGAGACACACACAAGCGCCAATCAAAAGGGACCCTCACTCTCTCACGCACACCGACACGCCGACGCATCTTGAGTTCCTGCGACTTCGTACTGCACCAACATCCAAGATACTCCTCCCTCACTCTGTCCCACTCAACATCCTCTCCACGCGCCCACGCCTCGCGTTCTGTTCACGTCACTTCCAACCCACACAACATGCAAGAAGCACAATCGCGTTGTTTGGTTTTGTGTGTAGAATTGATTTTAATTAAAATTAATTCTATAAAAACTAACTTATTTAAAATTGATTCTAATTCGAAAATAAAACGATGTTTGGTAATTCTTTTAAATATGATTTTAAATTAAAATAACAATTTTTTTCCTTTTTGAGAATGAACTCTAGAGTTTATATTGCCAAATGAACAAAATCAATATCAGTTCAATTTACCCCAAAACGTGAAGTCAGACATGCACCGAGAATCTTAATGAGATGACATTCTGAGAAGCTTTACACATATCAGGGTTCAGAGTAGTAGTTTTTTAATTTTCTTCACACAAGTTAGTTCTTCGTTTGCAATAGTTTAAAAGTATTTTTCTTTTCAAAGTAAATTATAATCCACATTTTAGGGCTTATTTAGATTCTCTTATCATAAAAGATTTTTTAAAAAGATTTTTCTTCAAATAATATTTTTTAAAATGATCTTTTTTAAAAAATCTTTTACAGAAGTAAAAGATGTTTTATGTTTAAATGTAACATTATTTTATATTTGGATGTAATATTAAAATATCTTTATTTATTATAAAAAAAATTTTGTGTTATAAAAAATCTCCTTTTCCAAAAAATAGAAATTACAATTTCTCAAAAAATATCTCTTTTCATTTTTTCTAGTAATCCGGCTTTTTCTTAAACAATTTACACAAAGATTATAAAAAACACAATTTTTTTTTTATCAAAATAATAACATCTAAGCGAGCACTTTCTTCTAGCTTGTAATATTAAATCTTGTTGGTTTCAATAAGCTCTTAGTAGTAAGTAGTGCCAAAGACAGGAAGAGAGGATGAACATACGGGATTGAATCATCACCAATTTTCCAATAAGGGTGCGTCTGTGATTATTTTTTACTTCAATTTATTTTTCCATTCAAAAAATTATTTTTCATATATTTGAATAATTTTTTAAAATTAATTAGAAATTAAAAAAATAAGTTTGTAGCTTTTATTTAGAAGCAAAAAATAGTAACTTTTGAAAAAAAAACCATTTTCAGCATCTTATTAATATTTAAATTTTATAATTATTTTTTTCAACGCCAAAACAAACGCACCCTAAAACCACTTTTAACGTATCCATAAATTGTAGTATACTTTGTTGCTTCTTTTGCTTGTCATAGTGTCAGGAAATCTGTTTGCCTCTTCTTGTCATGTTTAGTTTTCTTTGTCTTGGTTATGTGAACCAATGCAGTCCGTAACTGGTGAAAGGGTATCTCATCAGGACCACAAATTATTTTCCCTTTATTTTATGGGTTAAGAAAGATAGCAAAGCCAGAAAACAAAAGAAGTCCATCATTTCCAGTGATCCACGTGACTTTTCCTCCTCCGGCCCCGGTTAGACATCTTCTGTGTTAAGTCCACTTCAGTTATCTCTTCATGCATATGATTCTTGATTTTCATTATTAAATATTGGCATTATTCACCCACTTCTCACTTTCTGAGAGGCAAAAGGGGCAAAAAAAATCACTTCTTAATAAATAAACCTTATTATCATTATTTTTTTAGATGGTGCTGAATGCTTCTATCATACAGATAGTATCTCCAGTTTGTGTCAACCCATATTAAGTTCCTCTTGGGCACTATTAAGTCCCACGTACCTTTGTAAGAATTAATTAATAATTCTCCTACATGCTCCAGGTAAGACAGAGCAAGCCTTGTAAGCCAATATTATTATAAGATTGATCTCCCAGTTACAAATAAAATTCTCCTAATCATTTTGTTAATTTCAATTTTAGCTTCCATAAAAAAATAATAATAATTTCAGCCTCCTCTTGGAGGCCTATCTTAATCTTCTTACAGTTCATGAGACCAGAATTAACTTAATGGAATTTAATATAAAAAAAAATTAAAACGAAACTACTTCAGTTCAGCGGTTATTGAATGCATCTGTTTGCACTATAAAAGAATGCTTTTTTTTTCTTGATAAAAATGTCTATTTTTCAAATTTTTATAAACCATTTGAGTTGAAAAAAATGTGAAAAAAAGAATTATAATATAATCTATTTATTTTTTAAAGAAGCTGGTGAAATTCTATGATATATGAAATCTTTATCCAAACAGTTGGAGAACAACAATGACATTTGCAGGGTTGTGGTAGACCATGAGTGTATCTCAAATATAGAAGTTGATGCCAGAATAGGCCATCGATAGCAGCATCATCTAGCAGTTTTGAACCCTATCAAAAGACAAAGCTCGTTCTTTAACAGTTTTTTTTTTTTTGGTAAAACGTTCTATAACCTTTGCATAACACACTGCAGATAGCATCCTTCACAGGCTGATGTAGAGGGAGTACTTTATCACACCCCACAATATGCACTTCAATAATTGCACATACATGTGCACTAACTGCTATAATAATAGTGTTGTTTGTAGGGCATTTAAATTTAATATAATGGGCATCCTGTGCGGCTGTGCTAATTACAAAACAGACCCAACAAAATCCTTGACCGAAAAACTGAAAAATTGTGATTGAGGAGAACAATCTACTACTGTCATAAGCTAACAGAAGTTCTAGTTGATGGAGGGCCACCTAGTTCAAGCATGCAGCCTTGTATGCAGTGCAAAGAAAAAAAAAACCTAGTATAAATCCAAGAAAGTAAGAGTGCAGTAACTGGTTTGTATCTCAGCAGTTCTTTAAGAGATTACCAAGAAAAATCATGCAACATTATTTAAAAATAATACAAGTTGGTATCACCCCAAGACTGACAATCAAACATATACCCAAATACGGGTTGAAGAAATGTACAAGAGAAATCCCCGTGCTTGAGAACATTGATATGGAAACGGCACTGCTTACCCTCTATAAATTCTCATCTAAAAGTTTATGTCTCTTACAGCGATTAGCTTAACCGGATCGAGGGAGGATTACCTGCCGGACCCCTCTGTCTACGAGGCCTTCTGGTTGTTTTGCCCCAACCCGTTAGGCTTCTATCCTCCAATCCCACTTCAATGGTATTAAGCTGCTGTATCAGTGGGGTACAAGTTTCAATTGTTGCCACTGGCGGAGGGGAGATGGGGCAACCTGCAACCGCCGCCTACCCCTGCCACACCCATTCCTAGAAGAGCTTCTCCTGGTCAATCCTGATTGCCATGAATGACCTGTTGCTCTCATAAGCCCTCCAAATATCTGAATATCTTCTGTTACTTCATGCCTTGATAAAGATGCAAGGCCTGGAAGGATGTCCCTTTGGAAGTCCCTCCGCTGCCTTCCTCTCCTTGCCGACCCCTTTCGTGCCCGAGTAGTTAATGAAGCTGTTCCAGTTTCTTCCACTTTGAAGTTTTCTGGAACAAGAGGCTTGGGCATGTAGTCCTCCTCCTTAGTCTCTGTCAGTTTCAATGTCATGCACTCAAAGTAATCCATTCCTCCTGATGAAGATTCCTCATTATCCTCACCATCTTTTTCCCTTGAACCATCAAACTTTCTCTCCAGATCATCTCCACATGAGGAAACGAAGTCCACAAACCAACCTAGTGGGTCCACCATTGGACTTTCTGATGGACTGCTGCTGACCACATCATCCACTTGATTGCAGCAAAGAGATGAAATGGCAACAATTGCCTCTGCTGCATACTTTATAACTTCATCCTGCTGCTGTTCTCCTGTGCCTTGTGGGCCTGGTGGTAATACTAAAGGAGTATCAAGCTGCTTTTCTTCAGGAATGGCATCCTCCTCTATCTCAGGAACCGCAGGGGCTTCAAGATCTATTTCTGCCTTTGTTTTTACCTCAGTAGTTGGAATAGTTGTAAGAAATTCTTCATCCTCATTCATACTCAAATTCAGATCGATCTGATTTCTTGAGTAGGTTTCTCTTGTAGGAGATTCTTTCTTACTAACAATAATTTCAGTGACAGCTTCATTGTCCAACTCAATAACATCAACATCACAAGGCAAGTTAATATCAAGTACCCGTTTTTTCCGATTATTTTCCCCTAATGCTATGCCAGATGGATTAGGAACTCTTGAAGTCAGAGATGCAAATGAAAGACTCCTTAGGGGAAATATGAGGCATATCAAAGATGGGAACACCAAGAATTTTCCTTTTACTAGAGTCCTCATTTATTTCTGTCCTCCTTGGCTCAATATCATTAGAACACAAACCTGAAGTTACATTGTGCAAAATTTTTCCACTAGATCCCTTACTACTTTCATCTTTGATAGATAAAGAAGCAACTTGGGACAAAATTAAATCTCCTGCAGTTAAGCTTCTACCAGCATTTTGTGCTTCATTCTTGCATGTTGACCTGGCTTGAAGCCAAGGCAACACAGGAAGCTGTTCCTCATGCTTCTGTTCTCCATTCATGATTCCAAGACCTGACTGGGCAACTAAGTTGTCGGATGAACCATTTGAAAGTGTCACATTCAAGTTAATATCTTTTCCAGGTGTCATGTCATTGCAATTTGAATTTGAATTCTTAAAGTATTTTGCTGAACCCTTGTTGAAGAGTTCAGGAATTCTCTTGCAGTCATTATTTTGGTTGAGATAATCATAGCTGATTGAAGAGATGTTCACAGACAGTTCCTTGGACCCAGTTGAAGAGCCAGGGTAAAATCCATTCTGCACAGGATATTGAAAACCTGGATTGAGCTTTGAATTGACATTTATTGGCCAACTATCTCCCAAAATCCCATTGCTATGATGTGACTGGGAACTCCTGCTCAAGGCACCAGATGCACTTAGAGATGGAGCAGTCTGAACAGACACCAACTTCTGGCTTAGGTTACTACTTGTCATATCCAAAGTGGTTGAATGAGACCCAGATTTGGATAAATCAGATGAAGGAGCAGTTGCAAAGAAACCAGGTCTATGTGATGATACAACAGACTCTGGATGCTTATTAGCAGTGTATTCATGATTTGTCTCACTGGTATCTAGACAAATTACTGTCTTCTCCCTCCAAAAGTCAGCCTTGCTTTGATTAGTTTGATAATCATATGCAACCTCATGAGCTTTGCTGAGTGCACCTTTCATTGTTTCAGAAAATAAAAGTGAATGCTCTTGTTTGAGGACTTGAGGAATGGGTCTCAGATTGCTTTTAGCTTGCCCTGTGAGCATTAAAAATTCAATTGTTATGGCAAGATTTATCAGATATCATATCAATATTAATACTTGAT
This sequence comes from Dalbergia oliveri, assembly GCA_030441495.1. Taxonomy (NCBI): domain Eukaryota; kingdom Viridiplantae; phylum Streptophyta; class Magnoliopsida; order Fabales; family Fabaceae; genus Dalbergia; species Dalbergia oliveri. Next base: position 32,963,294 of record JAMLFY010000002.1, on the reverse strand, counting down.
TGCTGCCAAATAATCAGAAAGCAAAATTTAGTCCAAAAGATCATGATATAGAGGAATGTATCAGATGGTCAGCTGCAAGATTCAATATGCGTGACTTGAAAACAACTTTTTTGGAGATTAAGAGAAGGGGGAAGAGAAAGAAGGGGGGGCGGTTCATAAATTGATAATTTTTATTCAACACAATAGGGAAACTAACCTGTCTCCAGTACTGAGGAAATCCACCCTTTTCCACTACCATTGTTCTCCAAATATCCATTATTTCGAGCCCAACTGTCAGTTCTATGATGTGAGCTTAGTAGATCTTCCCTGGACAAACCAAAAAACCTTGACTTCTGTTTGGAAGATAGATCAGAGCATTCAGTTGCCTCTTGATATGGATTATGGTTTGGAAAAGGAACGTAAGTAGCATCATTTGTTTCTTCCACTTGAACAGGTTCATTTAAGTCAGCCAAACCATTTCTGCTCCTTAAAAACTGCTCAGGTCTCAAAGTGTCTTCTTGGCTACAAGTCTTCCCACCATTGCAAAAAAAAGGCTTTACATCAACTCCCTTTCCCTGTTTACATTTACTTTCAGGAAGAAATATTGTTGTACCACTTATCTTTTCATCACTGAGCTTGTCACTTTCCTCAGTATCAATGTACTCATCTGCGGGGAGATGTAGGTCAAACATTTTTCTCCTCACCTTTGAGGGTCTGAACTCCAGCACCTCAACATCTTTTGAACTACTCCCATTAGGGGATGGAAACAGACTTGCTTCCTTATTGGTTCCTTTACTAGAACCCAAAGGAGAACAAGTGCCTTCAATGCCTGAAATAGATGTTCTAGCACAAGTAGAACTTCCTATGGGAAATCCAGGATTATGCCATTTCTTACCATCTTCAGACGTTATTTTAGATGCCAATGGACCTGTGGAAAACGACGTCTCAACAGGCATCTGGCTTCCGTGTAATTCTTTCATTTTAACTTCATCCATCAAATCCCTCTGTATTCTGTATAAACGGTGAAGTTCAAAGACCTGATTGACAATACATAATTTAAACATATCAATAGGTTCACCAATCATAGAGTATAAAAAGAAATTATGCTGAATGATACTGCCACTTGAACCTTTTTTTTTCAGAACAAAAAACTACATTTAAAACTGGTTAGAGTCAACCTTGCAACAAACTAGTGTTAATAAGATTATGTAACAACCACTGCAACAATTGAAAAATGCCACATTTTAAGCCAAACAACTTTGAAGAAACATGATAAATCAAAATTCACAGTCCAAAAACCTCACACTACTATTTTTCAATTGAATAATAACACTTAAACATCCAAAACCCTTCCCATGCTTAGTATTTAAACTACAGGCCAAGGGAAAAAAAAAGAAACTAGAACCTCCATACCTGTTTCTTAAATATGGCCTCATGTTTAAGCATTGTCTGCTTCACAGCATCCTTATCATATTCTGAACATGCATCTGTGGTAGCACTTGACATATAATTATGATAATACTGCCCGTTTGCCAGTGTTTTATCCCCATAAAATAGGGGCCAGCCACAACTGCTGGATTCCTCATTAAGATCTCTCCTTGAGTAGTATCCTGGCAGATTCTGAACTTTGGTTCCCATCCCTGGTAATTGAACACATTTAAATTTAAAATAAGTTTTCTATCACATATTAACCGACGCATGTTCCAGCTGCACCTCGTTATAAAGATGCAGGTAAGAGTGTATGACTGTTATCTTTTTTATTTTAAAAGATGTGAGGTTGAAAATTCAGATGAACAATGTCATAACACACAATTTACATTTATGATACCATTTTACTTGAAGCATTTAAGTGCATGACAATAAAGATCCCACACTCAAGTGATGTGGAATACAACACGAATCTAATATCTACTGCTTTCAATTCTATATGATAGCTTGTATTTAAGAAGAGTAACAGCATGTTTTTAAGAAAGAATTTATTACAAATAAGAATTCCCATGTTAGTTTTCCAAACCAGATGTGAATTATATTATTATTGTTTTTGCTAAGTTGACACTTGTCAGTATTTTCACCATTTCGATAGGAAAAAGGCATGGGGGTTAAGGAAAGGAGACAGAATATTCGAATCCGATTAATCACACCTCAGCAGTATTACCTAAATTTAAAATAATGAACGAAAAAGAATAGAAAGTCATAATTTCACTGCCCCAGCAAAGTGAAAAAAATATCTAAAACACACACTGAAGTAGCACAAGCACGAGTGATCCTAATGAATCTTTGCAAAGTGATGAATTTCTATGATTGCAGACTTATATATGCTTTCAAGTGCATCAAACCCCATTCATACTAGCCCAATTCATCTTGATAGTGGGGAATTTCCAAAACCTATTTCAAAAACTTATGGTGTCTCAAGTTTAATGGCTACACATCTAACTAGATATCATAGCCATAGGCTCATCAATGGAATTAAAAATCTCAGAAGTAATGGAGTAGCTATAATCCACGCAGCACAAATTCATCCTTAATACTTGGGGGACTCAGGTCCTTGACTTCAATTGAGTCAAAACAATGAAGGAATAACAGGAAATGCTACTAAATTTTGAATTGAACTATGTGAGTCGTCCCTCACTGCAATTTAGAGCAATTCCCGAGTTTCTTTCATAGACAGAGATTAAAAACACCCAAAAAACAAGAGAACCTAAATGAACGATGAATTTGAACAAAACAGATCCAATACCACAATTATCTAAACAACATTCAACAGATACTGTCCCCTAGAAGAATTTAAAACACCAAAAGTAAACGTTTCAACATTCCAATTATTACAAAGTAAAATAAAAAAAACAAATAAATCAAAAGAAAAAGCAAAAGCAAAAGCAATTAAGCTCACAAGTTAAATTAAATAAGCACCCAAAACATTAGGAACCGAGAATTCCACGGTACTCAAAACATAACTAGGTATTAAAAACAATAAAAACCAAATTTATCAAACATCAAGTCCCCAAAAAAAAAAGTGTAGACAAATTAAATAAAAGAATTCCGAAAGTAATGCGAAATTACCTCAGACCCACATCCTCTTATCACCTGCTCGTTAAGAATCCACCATGGATTCCACCATTCAACAATCAAGAAAAACAAGAATAAGAAAAAAACAAATTGAAGAGCCTTTTTGACTCGAACTATAGGAAGCAACAAAAAGTGTAGCTAAAACTGGTAATTACGGAAGAAATAACGAAGTGGGGGTGTTGTTGCAACAACATTGAAGGAAGCTTAGATCGTTGATTTCGATCTATTGGGGCCACCACTCTTGTTCCTCTCTCTCTCTCTCACACACACACACACACAGAGACACATACAAAGTAGAAGAAAGAAAAGAATGAAGCTTTGTTTTTCTGGGGGAGAGAGAAAGAGAAAAGAAAAATAAAAGGAATTGTGAGAAGAGAGAGATCCCAGATAATAAATCTTCACACAAACAAACGACCTTCTAAGAACAGTGACATGAAATTTGTCAACATCCGGTCTCTTTTTATTCTTCTGTTTTTTTTTTTTTTGGTTTCAGCTCTCTCTCTTCTTCTTCTTCTCCTCCTCCTCTCCCATTTCTATAAATATGATAAAATAATTCCCATTTATTTCTCTCCCTTTTTGGGGATATCAAAACAAATGCCCATTTCTAGATTCTCTCCACCTCCCTTGCTTTTTGGTACCGATATCATTATCATTATATCATATATTTATAATTAAATAAATGTAAACTGAAAATACTACTCTGTTAACTTATGCCATATACCGCTTCCGTTTTGTAGTAAGTGTCATTTTTCATTTGGCTGTATGGATAAAGAAAATAATTAAATAAATTTTGATATTTGGAAATTTTAGGTGTATGTTATAATATTATCCTCAATATTCTATATCATACTTACTTTTTATATTTATTCTCTTTTCCTATATTTATTATTTAATAAAGATATAAAAGAAAAAATATAATTAATATTATCTAAATTTTTTAAAATAATAGATAATTATAGAAAAAATTTAAAAATAAATACTTATTAAAAAAGAAGTAATAATATGTGTAATAATTAACACAAGTATGTCAAGTGGGGTTGGTTTTACTTAGATTTTTCTTGTTACTAAGTGATTCTTACATATTATTTGACTATTTGATGAGTTTTATTTTAACCTCAAATTGAAGCAAGTGTTTTATTTTAATTTTTTTTATAAAAATAATAATAAATAAAATTATACCAAATATGAATTGGACGGATTGATAAGTGAAATATAATTTTAAGAAAGGGGTTAAAGTTCAAATCATTAAAAATAGATAATTAAAAAAAATATATCTTAATTGTGAAAGGAATTGGCTCATATATGATCAATATTTTATTCATATATCGATCGTAATATGAATTTAGTTTTTTACTTGTTATTTATAGATAGACTATTAATATCTTTATAAGTGTCAATGAACTTTAAAACATATTTTTACTCTAAATTAAGAGGAGTTTTACTCTAGACTACATGGAGTTTTCATCAATCCAAACTTTTACTTAATATTAAAAGCATTTGACACGAATTATATCAACATAATATAATAAAAAACTATCATTATCCAAGCATGTTCAATCGACAGAGTTTAAAATATAATAAATGGTCTCAATATGGTAATTTTTATATTACAATTATAATTTGTCTATCTCGAAATATAATTATTGAAAAAAATAACACAATACTCTTTTGAAAATGGAGTAGCAAAATGAATTTCGTTTAGTCAATATATGAATATGAATACTACACCAACAGTGACAGGTGAAGCAAACTTGACAATTGTGCAATCTTTTCTAAACTAGTTGTTAAGACTTAAGACTCTATTATGACTATTTAATTGGCGTAATATTTATGTATTTTATTCAGCAAATTGCCACTTCAAGCCGTGTTTAGTTTTAGTTGGCTATCACAGCAGGCAGAGGCACCAAGTGGGACCCTGCAAACTGTCGGAAAGATGAGGATTCTTAAGAGGAGTTGATTAATGGCTAATCCAGTGTGCAATGCAAATATAATGCCCATGTGGGAAACAATTATTTACATGAACGGGATTTTGGTGCACCTGCTATCTCATATTTAATTATTGAGGGATATTTTTTAAATAAAATTAATCATAAAATTAAATTTTCAATTAATACAAATTAAACTCATACTAATAAACAGACGTATTTTAATATGATTTACATAGTTCTAAATACCAAGTATTATTTCATATATTTGAAATAAGAAGTTTTCACCGAATTTGTTTTCACTTTCCAGCTTTTTCCCTTTTGATTGGGCGAATGGTCCTCCGCCTCAGTCTAATCACTGCATGTACTATTACTATGTTTACTTATTGTACCTTATAGTAAGAAAGAGATAAAGAGAAAAAAAAAAGAAGAATGATGGTCACTGATTTAAGTCCTCCCAAACGCGTGCCTACTTTCATTGTCCATCTATCTGGATAGTGCACTAAGGTATATCCTCAATTACCATTTTTTTTTTTTAATAGGGAACATGAGTTTTTTGAATAGCCAAATTAGTGATTAGGAAGGGAACCAAGAAACTTGATGGGCTCCCAATCCATACATCATATTTGTTAAATAAAGCAAAACTAGCAACATTATCAGCAACTTGGTTGCAATTTCTAGAAACAAAGTTATAATCAAAAGAAACAAACCAATCAGCATAAGAAAATATTTAAAAAAATGGTTCCACAGCGGGATGAGTCGAGGCTTCCATCAATAACTCTATTCATTGCCTTTTTTAGAGTCCCCTCTAAACACATACAGCTTCTGAATCAAAAGAAATAAACTGGTCATGGTTCTTAAGTTCATTGATCTGTGCATATCCATTAATGCCTCAGTTGATTTTGTCTTGAATGTGTTTGAGCTACGCTGATTTGTAAGCAGATTTGACGGAGAAGCAGCCCCTGCTGTCTAGGAACTAGCATAATAGGTTTGTTCAGACTTAGCACTCAATGGGATACTGAGAACTGCATCTGCTTGTTCATTTGAGAAAATACCATTAATTAGGCCTGCATTCCATTCTATCTCCAATTCAACATACCGTTGATTTAATTTGCAGTCATCTCTGGTTCTTCTTCCTCGTAAAACTCAGACGTTGAACTAGAAAGAGTAGCGTTGATACCTTGCTCAATTTGGCATGGTGAAAGGCCTAGAGATTATGAGGATGCAAAATGCAAGGACAATTGTGGTATTGAAGAAAAAATGTGTCTTTTAATTCCTGTCAATATAAAAATTTGTTTTTTGGCATGCACCTGAAAACAACGAGTTAGCAAAACACCAGCGAATAATCAGATTAAAAACAAATTTAGAAATAATCTAAGCAAAACTTACTGAAAACATAGAAACAAAGAAGACTTAACTAGAACTGCAAATTAAAAATACTAAAGAAAACCACTAACAAAATAGAAAAGAACCCAAATCAGTAAAACAATCCAATTAATATAAACTCCCCAATAATGATGCCAAAATTTTATATGTCGTTAAGCTATCAAATTAACACATTTCCCTTGGTTTAGGAAAATTAGTTTAGTAGTGAGCAAATGATTAGTCCACAAGGAATTGAATTTAAAAAGATTATTAAGTGTATTCAAATTGTGATTCTGTAATAAAATATGAAAAAAAAAACAAAGTAACACAATGGGGGTTTTGATTGTTTTAAGAAGTAAACGGATTAAAATAATGCATGAAAATAAGAAAAATAAAATAAATCAAATGATGTTATTTGTTGAAATTAATGAAAAACTGGTTATAGGATCCTTCTTTCCCACCAAATTACATCATACAATTTATTCTCAATTCCAGCCCAAATTCTCCCCTTAGAGTTACCCATCTTAGGCAATGACACATTCTATTACCTACCTTCTTATTTCAAACAAATTTAAGGAACATCCATTAAATTACCAATTGATCCAAGGAACATCCACTGAATTCAATTAACAATTAACACTAGAAGGACAGATTGATACAAGTTTCAACCTCTAACATAGGACTAAGTGACTTAGGTTATGCTTTCCTTTGCATACAATTAAAACGATCATTATATTATGTTTGCATACAAGTTACCACTTTTGAATAAACATTAATAGAAATCACAATCCTAATTCTAGCAGTCAGCCATATCATGAAACATAAGGGTGACCAAATCAAACATATTACAGTATATCAATAAACTTGAAATTCACATGAAGTATATAATCAAATCTTTAAGGGGTCTAAAAGTCAAATCAATTACATGATATTTTGGGGTTCAAGGTTCACCCATAACTAGGTAAAAACAAACTCAACCTAACATACTAAAGAAAACCATAACACAGATTGGAGAAAAAATTAAAAGAGTTAAAGAAATAAAGAAAAATATGTGCAAACTAAGTAATGAGAGTGAGGTTGCCCTAAACTGTAATTTTCAGCACATATCTTCTTGTCTTTAATCAATTCCTTGAAGAGCAATAAGTGATGTCCATAAACACAAGCTTGATGAAACTATCACTCCTGAAACTCCAATTCTATGCCAAATGCTTCTTAGGGTGAATGGTTGATTCCTATTTCTCTCTCCATGAAATTCTGCTTAAAAAGAGTGGATAAATGTTGTTTTGGCAGCCCAAATTCATGACTTTTACTGCCCCCTTTCAAAATGTAACATCAACCTTCAAGATTCATAATTACTCTTTATGTGTTGCATTAAGAACATCAGTTACTTTTGTTCTCCAGAATTTTGCTTCATTAATAAACTATTGTGTTTTACATACCACACTCATAAATTCTTCAACACCACTATAAAATTCTGGTTTAATCCCCCTCAATTAGGATGCAATCTATCATATATCCATGATCAATTTCAAGGTAACATTGAGCTTGTGATTAACCCAAAACCCTACAATTTTGTGAAGATTGAAAGTTATCACTTTCAAATACAAATTTAATTGCTATTTAAATTTTAAGTACAACTACTTTTAATCTTATTCTCTCAACAAATATTCTAAAAAATTTCGCATATATTCTTTTAATTAGGAGTTCTCATTGTCAAATATTTATTTTAATTGATCTTTAAAATACATTCAATTGGTCTATAAGTTTTATTTAAATTATTATTTTTAAACACATTCAATTGGCTTTTAAGTTTTTTCAAATATAGTTACTTTTATTTAATCTATTATTTCTACAAAAAATTTCAACAAAATTTTGACAGCATCTCCCCTTAAATTAGGAGCTTCCATCGTTACATATCAACAACAGAATAGATATAGTGAAACAAGTAATATTTTAATAATTACATACAATTAGATAATCCTAAAAACCGTTCTATTGTGTATCCTCTTTTAACTCCACAATATGTATTTTGCAATTTTCGCAAAAAGAATCCTCAGCAAACAATGCAAATAAGTCGGGGAAAGAGCTCTACGCCTTCCTCCAAGTCATGCAATCCCCATTTCCTACAACTCTACTCTAGGAAACATAAGTCTCTATATATCCTCCATACATATTAAACCATTAAACGATATAAATAATAAAAATTTAGTTACTAACCTTTATCAGTAAAAAAATACAAAATGTACGAAAACTTTTAACGTCCAACCAAATCCAATCCTAAAAATCAAATATGAAAAATTTAAATTAACAATTGTTACCACCCTCAAACATAAAATAAGATAGGGAAAAAGAATACTAAATGATTGCAAAATCAACAATCGCTACCACCCTAAACAAAACTCCTACCTTAACAAAATAACAGCCATAATTACTCTCCAATGCAACAAAACAAAACACTATGGACATCTATAAACGAACAAAAAATTAAACCCAACAAAAAAACTAAATCGATTGAAATGCTCACCAAGGCCCCTAGATCGCAATGGTGGTCTCAAATCTTAACGGAGCTCGATGGCGGCGCAGGGGAAAATCAGGCCAGCGTGGTGTTTAGAAAGAGAGGAGAGTAAAGAGAGGGGGGGTTGACGGAATGAGGAAGAAGAAGGCTCACGGTGTAGAAATACGTGAATTACCTGATGGGTATACCGACGAGTACGTGTTTAATAAAATGATGCATTTCATGTGCCAGTAATTACCGATGGGTTTATCGACGGACATACCGAAATACCAAAGGTTGCACAACAACTATTGTAATTTCAAATACCTGGTGGTACACCCATCGGTAATATTTACTAAAAATAACCTATGAAATAAATACCCGTTGGTTATATATTAATCAAAAGTAAAAATACTCGTCGATAAGCCTGGTAATATTAATAAAAATAACTTATAACTTAACACCCGTAAGTAATATTAGATAAAAACAATTTATAAAATACTATTAAATACCTGTTGGTAAACCGTAGGTACGCTCTGAATAATATGCGCACCATTAGGCATGAGTTAGCACCATTATTTGACGATATTACCAACGGTTGAGTGAAACAACAATTATTTCCAAAGATGCACCAATTCGTCGAAATTTTCATCGATTTTGCCGAAGATTCGTGCGTTGGTAAATTTCGGTATATCTTGCAAGTTTCTAGTAGTGAAATATGATCTAAACATTTCCAAAGAAAAAATTATAGCAAGAAATTCTTTTAGTAGTGGAATAATTCAGTTTGTACCCTATATTTGTTCTCCTCGTCCATCACCCACCCAACCAATAACTCATGCCGAATGCGGCCAGCTGGTCCTATGGTAAAAAAATCAACAATTATCCATCCAATCCTCTTAATAAGTATTTAAGGAAATCCAAAGAAAACATGTAACTTACCTCATCCTATACAAGCATGGTCAAAGCCCCTTCATATGTAGTGACCCCATACTACATCTCCATGTACTTCATGACATATATTCCACAATCGTCTTTGGATTGAATGTGGAGATAATAAACTTTATACAAGAAAGCCATATTTACTAGTAGTGGAGGCAAATGTTAGGGTATGTGATAACTCACTTGTTTGGTTATATAGGGAAGGGCTCCATCTTCAAGTCAAGCTCAAATGCTGGGTCAATTGTTGGCTCAAGCACTGTCAATAACTCCTTGAACCGTGTAACCTACCAAATTGAATCACGTTAGTGTGAATTGCAATTGGTAATCAAAATCCAAGAACTCAAAAGTGATTCATAAATAAATTTATCAAGATAATTAACATACAATGAGATCGTCCAGGACATCCTTTTCATCTCTAAGCTTTTGGCCCGGCTTTTTCTAGGCATCATCTTCACCATGTCCCAAGTGAATCCAAAATATACACCTTTTTGGCTTCACGATTGAGGACATAGCACCACCAATGCTCTTTATACACGCAAAGAGCAAATACTTGCAATGCTATTTAATAACAATGCACTGGCACTCATGAAACTTTATGCATAAAAATTATATATGCCAAATGATGTTATCATGGACTTAGGAAAATACCATACCAAATTGCAGGCTGATACATCCCCATCAAAATAGGACTTCCATAGTCCAGGGTCCAATGGGGGCCTCCCCTCCTCGTGCTTATCAACATCGTACGCACTGTTTCCTCCAGTAAGATAACCAAAAACATTTATATTGATAGGCATATCCATACCCCTAAACACATAAGTTCACCAATCTCATTTATTAACATGAAATGTTAAATGAGATTAGTAAATACCACAAATAAAGAACTCAATAGAATCTCCTGGGATTCACATTTTTATTCTCATAAATATTAAGGTATCCAGCATGAAAGGAAACAACCTCCAAGTAAAGGACAAGACAAGTGGTCACAAGCGGCTCAGCATAATCATAAAGAAAAACATGGTCTCTCCGAAATTCGATACAATGTTGCTTATCCATTGTCTAGGTGCTAGAGTTTAAACCTCGTAAAGGTGGAGGAAATGTCCATTAACATGACAATTCCCTAACCAATGAAATCAAGATAGTTAATCAATGAAAAGTTGTAAACCAGCACAAAAAAAGTTGTAAACCTCATATGAAAAAGTTGTAATTAGAAGACAAAAAAGTTGTAAATGTCATATGAAAATGTTGTAAACCAGCACATAGAAAGTTGTAAACTTTCACACAAAATTTGTAAACCAACCACACAAAATTGTAAACCAGTACAACAAAAGTTGAAAACATTCACACAGAAGTTGTAAACCAACCCACACAAAATTGTAAACAAGCACAAATAAAGTAGCAAACCTATATATATATTCTATTGTGGACTTACTCTCTATTTTTAGCTGGCTTTTTGCCTTTCTTATGTCTACTATGGTTCTTTGTATAGTAAGCATACACATTGGCCATTGCATCTGGAACCTCGATCTTGGTTGTAAGTGTTTGGAAGCTGAAGCTGAAGGTGAATCTTGTCTTGTCCTGGCCACGAATAATGGGCTAACAATCAACACAAGCATCTCCTAAACAAGCACACAATATATCATTAACTAATGAGTGTATAGATCATGTGATCCAGAGGCCACACAAAACATGAACAAACCAACCCTCACAACCATTATAAAAAATACCAATTACCTTGGATGGAAGGACTTAGGAAAGGGACAAGGGAACATCTTCGGCCAAGGGAACATTCTAGGCAAGGCAACATCCTCAGGCATCACCATCAATGTTGGGAAAGACTTCCTTCTACATCTCCATGTGGATCTGAGTGTGTCTCCTGTTTAATTTCATTGTAAACCATGAAAATATGATGAACTCCAACCTATGACATGCTATCACTTTCCCGAATGAAATTAACATAAATAAAAGAAGAACATAATGTGCACTTCCTGGAAGGACCCTCAAGGTAGAAGTGCTCCTTCAAGCAATTGTACCTTCACTCAAATTACCTCCAATGTCCTCAGATACATAGTAGACCGAAGGAGTACTACGAGCCTCAGTGGAATCTTCATCGGCGGAAGCTCTTGATTGGGCCTTCTTTGGTGGAGGGGATGACTGCTTTGTTCAACATGCACCTTCTTTGCCAAAGAAGAAACCTTCCTTGTCTTAGAAGGAGCCTTCTACCAAAGAGCTCACTTTCCTTCCTCTCTCTTTGCTCCTCAGCGCCATTTGAATGACCCCATTGACCATTTCTTTGAGGTCCTATATAGATAATTAAATGTATTAATTTAGATTTAAATCATTGGTATGTAAGAACAAATTGTCCAAATAACAATATACACAACTATCTCCTTCAAGCAAATCCAAATACCTTATACTCAAAGTGGGTGTCAAGAAACTCCTTAAAAGCACCATCAACACTGTACTTATTAGGGTTGAGGACACTTAAAAAAAGGGTTAAACTTGAGTTCACAGCACTTATCTACATTTATCTTATGAATTACCAACAAGCGCCAAAGTACACAAAGGTTAGCACCAATGTACCTCCTCATCCTTCTTGATCATCAAATCGAGCTTGGGCAGCCTCGTTAGTCTAGTGTTTGACAACTGAAGGGTCATTGTCTCCTGAAGGCGAGCCAAATGCTGAGTGGAGGTACCAAACCTGTTGAAAGGCAACATAAATTTAATTAATTAACTTGTGCTTGCACCATTAATCATGGACATAAACTTGCATCAATGTGATATACCATTAGGAAGAAGACACACCCCAATAGACCTCACCTCCCTTTTGCCTGCCTTGTATTCTTTCACGTTGTCAACCAATGTGTCAATAATGAGTTTACCCTAATTGTATTTTGTGGGGTCATCAACATCAACCACATGGGCTAGCAACTTCAAAGTTGTTGAAACCTTCATAGTCGGAGAAGGAATGTCCAGAGGACATAAAGGATGAAGGCTCTCTTAAACCTCTCATCTGTGCCCTCCGAATGATCATCTCCAACTCCTTGATAGTTTTCTTGTGGAACTCTTCCACAACTACCATATCCTTATTTGATGCATTTTGCCTAACTTCCTCTCCTTTACATACAAATTTTTTTTATGTAATCATAACGTACCAACTTGTCCCTACATTTGAAAAAAAGAAAAAAAAATGAAACATTTCTACCAAGTTTAGTTAACTTACAGGAAGAAGGAAGCCCAAGCCCTAAACCCAGATTCGGTCGTAATAGGTATCCGCTTCACATGATCGAATGCCTTTACGACCTCCAAGATGAAGATCCTATTTTTTGCTTCATCTTCAGTTTAAAAAGGCCTCCAAAGCCCATGGCCTGAACTACCTCCTTTTCAGGGGCACTTAAACTCTTATCCTACAAATCAACAATCATCAAGGGGAGCATCGGCTCCTGAATAAGGTTACATCTCACAGTAAACACAACCAAGATATTAACTCACACAATATCACCATTAATTATGCCCAACGCAACAAAGTAACATAAACAATCATTGTATGAAACATTGACAAATCTTCTAATTGCAGCACACTTACAAGTCTAGCCTTTTTCAAACTCCCTAGGCAACTTCAAGTCTCTTGCGAGGAGCCATATCTAAGATGTAGTTGAAAAACAAAATGATAAAATTAACTGTTGTTTCACTAATTTAAATCCGCAAACAAACTCCAAAGCCATCCAAAATAGGTAGGCAAGTACACATGAAAATATAGAAATCGCTATACCAAAAAGCTATATATATGTGAATAAAAAGTTTTCAACCATGCACAAAATGTTGTAAACCATGCACAAAAAGTTGTGAATCAATGCACAAAAACTTGTAAACCACGCCAAATATTGTAAACACAAAAAGTTATAAACCAATGCAAAATATTGTAAAACAATGTATAAAAAGTTATAAACCAATGGAAAGTTCAACACATTTTTTCATAAAGCACAAAAAAGTGTAAGCCAATAATAAAAGTTGTAAACCAATGGGAAAAAAAGTTGTAAACCACCATAGAAAAAGTTGTAAACCTTGTTCAAAATGTTGTAAACCAGTGTAAAAACAATTGTAAACCTCCTTCATAAAGTTGCAAATCCAAAACACAAAAAATTGTAAACCAATGCAGAAAAATTGTAAATCAATACAAAAAAGTTGTAAACCTTTCTCACAAAATCGTAAACCCTAAAAAAAAATTGTAAACCTTTTTGAGGACAGCTACTACACAAATTAAACCATACTCAAAAAATATCTAAACCTATTAAAAAAAGTCCAAAAAACTTCCAAGCCAAATGAGCACATCCACTAAACACGTTCAAGAAAAAAATTATGTAAACCGTGTGCAAAAGTAAACCCTAAACATAAAAGGTGTAAACCTAAACCAAATATAGTGAACCTTCTACAAAAAAAAGTAACCCTTTAATACTTACAATGCAAATGCAGGAAGGAAGAACACGACAGTCAGAGCAAGATGCGAACAATGGGTAAGCGATTTGAATGGGAAATGAAAGATTAAGATAGAGTAAGGGGGAGAGCGTGGGCGCGAATGTATGCGACATGCAAGCTTTTGTGGCTTGTTTGATTAACTAAGACCGACACAAATAAGGGTTCTAACGTGGAAGAGGTAGGGTTGTGGTCGTTATTTCAGAGAGGATGCCAAATGTGCATGTGTGGTGGTTTTTGATTTTTTTCTCTTTTTTTTCTTGCCAAATGTGCACGTTGGGTTTCCTTTGCTTTTGTTACCAAATTTACCTTCTGTATCCATACTATCTCCATACTCTACTTTTATTTTTTCTGGATATAAGTAGCTAGTGTATATATAAAGATGATCACGTATTATTTCTCGTCCACATGGATGGAAATATGCAAGGTTATATCATTGTTAACACTAGGCCACGTTCGAAATATAAAGTGCAAAATATGAATTTTGTAAGGCACTGTCGTCTTTAATCTTGAGGGGTGTGGTGTACACAACACTGTAAACATTGAACAATTTTGGTTTGTTATTTAATTGCGATATTTGTATTTATACACTTGAGGAGCACGTTTGACTCACGTAAGGCCGTAAGGGAACTGATACGGGCACTGCCCATTGTGTCTTGCAAATCTTCGTTACTTTCTTTTTTTTTTTGGTTACATCTTCGTTACTTTCTGTTCTCACTCTATCATATTTTGACACTTGAAAAATTTTAATATTTCAGCCTTTAAACTTTTGACACAGTTAATCCAAAAGTAAAAATATGGAGGACAGGTGTAAAAATATAATAGGAGGAGAGTGGGGACAGGAAATGAAGATAAAAAATTTACTTTTTATGTCTTATTCATGTATAATAATTTTTTAAAAAAATAATTTTAATATATTGTCAATATAATTTTTTTATATAAATATTTATATAATGTTATATCAGTAAAAATATTTAATGTGATCACTTATTATCTTAAAATTTTATAAATTAAAATATTTAATTAGCTGAGAATGTAATTTTTTTTATATTAATAGTATATTTACATTAAAATTAAACTTTATCTAAAAACATTGAATAGAAAAGGGGGTAAACAAGGTAGTCGGTTATTACTGAATTAAGCTAGTTTGGAGAAAAGGTTTATCATCATTTTTGTGAGCAAGCAGGAGCAGGTGGTCCCTGATTTTGCGTTGTCACTTTCAAGGGAAAATGAGTGAAGCTTTGTAAAGCCCCCCAACTAGTGGAAGATTTGGCTATAACTAGATGTGACGGGCCCCAATGAGTTTTATGGCGAGGAAGGCCCCACAAAGGGGGCTTGACTGACCTGGTGCCTTGATATTTGGTGTTTGTTGCAACAATTTCATTTCCACTTTAATAAACAAGCTGATTGGTATATGGTTTCATCATAAATGTCTCCTAGAAGGATCAATCGGAGCCATTGACGTCAAAAAAAACCAAAAAGGGATCAATCGGAGCCATCGGAAAGCACCATGGGTTAAAACAATAACCATATATGGAATCAACAGTTTGAAATTTTGAACGCGTAAATAATCATGAATTATATATGGATGAAGAGGGTCTCATGTTTTTGGCAAAAACTCTGTTGTCTATAGATTCTTATTTATTAGAATATCATTATTTATAATATATATATATATATATATATATATATATATAGAGGTGAGCTGATATAGAAATACTTACTTTTATATGATTGTGCAAAGATCTCACTAGTAGAATTATAAATTATTAATTTATGACTTTTTTAAATCGACACTCTTCAAGTTAAGAAATTGAGAAATTAAAAATAATAAACTTTTAATTACAAAGTAAAAAGTTTAACTTTATTACAAATGTTTTTCAATTATACAGTAAATGTATGAATCAGTTTAAAACAATCTTTTTGAAAGATATACAAATTTTTAACTGCCTCCTAATATTTTTTTTCCTTCTATATACATCCTTGAATATTTTAATGTCTCACTTACATCATTTAGGCATATTTTATAAATCTTTTCTAATGATTTTGTACATTTGAATGAGATTTTTTCATGGAATGAAAGAATTATAATATTTATTAGATTAAATGATAAAATCAAACTTTGAGTAATCAAGTTGAGAATCAGAAAATAATTGATTCTGGTATAAGTGGAGCATAATTACATCAAATCCTTATTTATAATGTTGGGAATTTGAAGTCTAAAGTCTCCAATTTAATGAGAACTTTACTTAACTATAACTTTAACCTGAAAACTGCATGACCAATTTTTAAGACAACAAGAAGAATTATCAATTTGAAATGTGATCTTTTGGAAAATACATTTAAAATGAAAAGGAAACGATATGCATGATTGACTTTATGATTATATAAGTTACTAGGATTGGCCTTTTGTGAATGTTTTGGATGGTATGCATGAAATTTTAGATTCAAAGTTTATTATGATCAATATAATTTCATAAGTTAAAAAAAAAAATAGGATTGTATTAGTAATACTTTACATGCACAAGATCTTGCATGTAAAGTATATTGACGTTAGCAATCTCCTTATTACATAGATCTACAAAGGAAACACTTGAAATTCAACTTATTTGTGTCATGCATATTAAATAGGGATAGTAATCGGGTTGGGTTAGTTTAAGTTTGGAGGAAAAATAACTAGAATTGATCAATTTTGATTGGTTTAGTTTGGTTTGGGTTCATAGACTTTTATCCAAACCCAACTGATTAAAATGAAGTAATTTGGTTTTATAGGTTCTCAATATTGTTTTATGTTTAATTCAATTAACATGAAAAAAAATCACAATTTTTTAAAAAATTACAAACTTTAAATCTCTAAAGTTTTATTAATTTCATATATATATATATATAGCTTAATAATATCAATAGATATAACTAAAGTATGATTTATTAACTAAATATATTATATATAAAAAAATAAAAAAAACTATTATATATATAATGTGATCAGGTCATCAGATTGAAATTTATAAAATTCCATACCTGAATCAATTATTATTAAGTTTAATTGTTTTTTAGGCTATGTGATCTAGTGGCCTGAATTGATTTAATTAGTTCGATTCGGGTTGGTGGTTGTGGTTTATCAGGTTTGGGTTGATCAATTTATACCCCTAATATTAAATTATTCTTAAGTGTGTTTGGAATGACATAAAAATGAAAATGATTTGATTTGTAAATCAAATCATTTATTTGGAATTGAAAAAATTTAAGAAATGATTTGATTTCTAAATCCATGGTCTCATTTGTTTTTTGAAATCCTTTCATTTTTTTTGTAGGATTAATTTGAATGGAAATAGATTAATTTTCAAATTTGAACACAAATCAAATCAATCCATTTCATTTTTTAATCATTCCAAACACAATCTATTATATTTTAAACATAAAAATTAATTTTCAATTTACTATTTTTATTCATTCTAAAAACAAGATTCAACTTACAAATCAAACCAATTCAAATCAAATTAAGTAATTTTCTGATTTTGATCATTCTAAACACTGTGATTGCAAATTTAGATTCAATTTAATCGCTTTGTGTGGGTTATATTTTTAATGTATTTTGAGTTAGAAAAGGGGAGTTGTTAATATAATTATTATTGATTATTTTTTGATAATTTATTATTGATTATGATTCCAAAAGGAAACAGAATGAAGGATGCAAACTTGCAAAATCTAATGCTTAACAACATTGTTTTATCAAAAATAAAAAACTAACAACATTGGTCCCTGATTTCGTTGAACCTCACTCCAATTTCAACGTTTACTTCTAGGAAAAGTTTGTCACAAGAAAGGATTAGTATAATGATGGCTTCTAATTTCTTATGACTTTTCCATCATTAGCTGGAAATTAATGTTGACAGATTTTGAAATAACGCCAATGTGTATGGGGGTGTGTGAGCATTGCCAAATTAAAATATTTTACTTTTCCACCTGTGACTTAGGAAGATTTGCGACCTCTTCAGTAGAAATTTGCCTTTTTTGTTAAAAGCTTGGGGTTGCGGGCTTGAATGAACTCGGGATTAGTTTTAGGAGACAAAACAAAATAAAGTGACAGTATTATTTAAGCTAGCTGTCTGAGCAAAGGCAAGCAAACACCAGGATTGGGATTCATTATGGCGGGTATTCAAGGCAGAATGATGGAGTAGTTATTATATTATTTAGTTTAAATTCTAATATTCTATGTCAATTCATCATTCGTATAATTAGGCCACGGCTAATACAATATGATATTTTTAATGTAATTATTACCCCTCGGATTCAGAATAATAGTAAAAAAATCAAACAATACACATATTAAAAAATATAAAAATATATCTTACTAAATGTAAAAAAATTATGAGTTGATAGAGTTATTATTATAGGAGTTATTATTACTTATCTCAGTAAATAGATTGATTATTTAACTAATATATTTACAATAAGGGTATAAATGAAAAAAAATTAATATTATTTAGATATTTAAATGAATAGATATTTTAAAATAAGAAAAAGTAAAAACATTACAATTATTTTAAAATGGATAAAGTATTTTTTATGTGTTTAAAGTTTATATTAAGAAAAAAGTTCATCATAATTTAAAGTCAAGGCATATCTTCATACTCAATGAGTACTTATGGAGATAATTATAGATATCCGCCAATACCGGAATCTTGAGCATCAAACACAAATCAAAACAATGCACAAGCCAATGGTCGACAACTTAAACTACTCTGTTGTTGGCTTTTTAATGGAATCATTGAACTTAGGAAGTCAGAAACTGATCCTCTGTTATGAAAATTAACATGGGTCCTCCGTCAAATATATTGTATTCCCAGTCTTTTACTTTCCTTTCAAATGGGCATGCGTCAGTCACTTACCCAAGCCTAACTATGGCAATATGACTCTGTAACTGCGGTGGCTCTCAGGAAAACAAAAGGTTCACCGAACGTGGGAAGAACAACTCTCTTTCCCAATGAATAATAAATTATCAAATCGATTGTTTGCTGCATGAATGTGGGAATTATTGAAAACGACTTGAAAACAAATCTAAAACTTTAGTGACAAGAATTCCATTGGCAAAACTAAAACTTTATGAGAAATGTTTAGCAAGGAAGAAACCCTGCATCCTCCCACTTGGCTATTGGTATGTGACTTAGGCTCAGCAATGAGTAGGTAGAGCAGGATTTTTGTTCAACCTAAAAAAGCAAAGTAAGTAAGGAATAATTTGTTTTCCAAAACAAACTTAGATTTTCATTCGTAAAATTTACAAAACAAGTCAAAACGGGTTATTAGGTTGATCCAAACTTGAAAAATTGTAATGGTAGGACGTATAGAGCACTGACTAAACATGTACTTGAAACCATAAGCAAAGAAAAAGGGTGAGATTTGTTCTGTTTATGTGTTAAGATTATGATCACTCAATGAAGTATGGTTATGCATATCAAATCAAGCGAAATCGTTGGGCAATTTGAGACTATGAAAATCTCTCTCTCTCTCTCTCTCTCTCTCTCTCACACACACACACACACTGAATATATATCTTATCACAATTACAATGTCAATTAGATTAGAAGTATTATTAAAAAATATCAATTCATATTGTTAGTAAAATAAAACAATCATTGAATATCATCATGCGAAAATCTTTGAATTGCATGCTTGCATATCTTTAGCACAACCTATGGCCACCCTATGATATCCATTGTTAGTATAGTGTTGCCGACTACACCATATGCCAAGTTTGAAACCATTCGCTTCTTGTTTCCCATGCTTAGGTAGTCAATAAATGAGGTTGTTGAAGTTCTTTGTTTTATTCCAAGCCTTTAGCCTTATAAGAAGGCAACCTGTTGTAAGTTGTAATATCAAGTGAAGTTGCAATAAATTGTTGAGCTTATGGTAACAACTTCTCTTCCTCTCATCAAATGAGTGCTATGTCTATTATATGAGTGATGAGAGAAAAATTATCTTCAGAGTTATGTTAGTATGTTCACAAATGTTGGGCAAGATTGTGCTTGTGATATCAAATTGGTGTATCTAAATTTTAGAACAACATTTGGTATCAGAGCCTATATGATCAAGTATCAATTTGTTGAGAATTAGTTTGAAAACAAGAGTATGCTCATTTAGAGAATTTGTAATAAAAGAGAGTTCTCATGTAGAGAATTTGGGGAAAACAAGAGTGTTCTCATTAAAGAGTTTGTGAGAGAGGAGTGTTCTCACCTAAAGGCTCATAAGATTTAGAGCCTTATTGAACCAAGTTTACAAGAAGGAGCTAATGCAGCCGCTACAAGAAGAGATCAATTGGCACTACTATCACATATTTATCAAGGAGCATATTATTCAATATTTGGCAAGATTAATGATGGTAAAATTGCCAAGGAAGCATGATAAGTTTTGAAGTTGTTATACAAAGGTGTAGAAAAGGCATATAAATCAAAACTACAATCCCTACACAAAGAGTATGTGTGAATTGCTAAGGGTTCACGTGTCCCTAGCTATACCGTACACAGCCTTAAGGAGCCTCGAAAACCCACAATTTGCAAAAACACATCAACATGTAGAATTCTTCATTTTGGTGCAGACAAGCTCGCTATAGCGAGCAGATCACAAAGTGGCCACCTTGCTATAGTGAGCTACTATAGCGAGAAGATAAAAAAATGGCCTCCTTGCTATAGCGATAGTCCAGAAAGGGGACAAACTCGCTATAATGAGCCTGGGTCACAATAACGAGGGCCTCGATGCTGAGGTGTGTCTAAAATGACGATGTTTCATTAAATGATGTCCCAAACCCTTTAAAATACCCGATTGGTCTCTTATACTAGAATTCAAACCTTAACACCCTTCCATCCTTCTTTTACCTCCTTTCTCTCCTCTTCCTTCATTACTTCCTCCTCCAAGCTTCAAAGTAAGAAATTTACTATGTTTGCTTGTTTCCTCCTCATCCTTCCATGTTTATGAGTTAGGGTCTCTATCTATATGATTTTTCTCATATTTGTTTACTTTCCCAATGTCCATAAGGTTGTCTATTCATGGGTTTATGTTGTTTTCATGATAGATATTGGTGCTAATATCTCATGTTTCACATCTCAAGGCCAATGAGTTTAATCCTGACCTTTATTTTATTATTGGAGTTATTTTCATAGCTTTATGATATTGAAAAATGATTTTAGTAATTACTTCATGATAAGTATGACATTATACAAATTTATAACAAGCTTAGAAATTTATACTTTCAAAAGTATCATGAAAATGTGTTAAAAAACTCATGGGGCCATATTTATTGTTCAAATTGTTTTGTAAATTGATTATGATTATGAGTATGATTTAATAGTAATGCTAGGCTTCTTTGAATGTTTATTAGAACAATATATTCATAGAATTTTGCTTAGTAATAAGAATTAGAGTCTCAGTTATGAAATTAAGAGAAATTATTAGTTTTCACAGTTTTAGTGTAACATCCATGCTGCTTTACGATTGACCCCCACAAACCAATACAGGTCTTCTCAGTGTTTTGTCCTCACTCACATGCTTTCTGGGAAAACTTCCTAGGAGGTCACCCATCCCAAAACTTCTCCAAGTCAAGCATGGTTAACCGTGGAGTTTTTTAGTGATGAGCTACCAAAAATAAGATACATCTTGTTAGTATAGGTAGTACCAATCAATTCATATAGTCATCCTCAATTGTATAGTCTCATACCTACACAGTCTTAGGATCCCTCTTATTTTGTGTGTAATCGTTTCATTTTTGTATCACGCTTATAGCCTCCAAGAGTTGCTTCTTGTCGCCCTTCTTGCACTGGTGATCTCGCCCTCATCAACTCCTGTTACATGCGCAGCTTCCACTTAGTTCGTCCTGAACCACACCGTCCTGGGAAAATGTCTGATATCATTTTGTCACGACCCGCCTAGGGAATATGATCGGCACGTGAGGGATTGGGTCCCAGGAAGCCTCTGTAACATGACAGATTAATATGTATAAATAAATCAAATATATTCCAAATAACTCAAGTTTAACTAAATTCCATAATTTAAAATATCTCCAAAACATAAATTCTAAATAGAAACCTTAAAAATCATAATCTGGGCAAAAGCCAAACATAAATAATAAAATAGTTGTTGTCCATAAAGTAAATAAAATAATACTATGCAAGTCCGATATTGTCTACACAACTACTAGAACACTACTAAACTAACATAACCTATAATAAGCTTCCATCCCAAGAGAAACTCACCAAAAGAAGCTAGGCGCTCCTAAGGATATTCCTGTCATAACATAGTTATATCTCTAGGGAGAGGAAAAAGATTGGTGAGTTCATCAAAACTCAATGGGAGCCTCGCTCATAACCCGCATGTGACGGCAACAAAAAATACATAACATATACATTCAACTAATATAAAATATATATATATATATATATATATATATATATATATATATATACATATAATTATACTAAAAATAATAATTTAACTAAATTCATGGCAATAAATAGTAGAGAAACATGACATGTTCTATACATAAATATCTAAGTTAATAGCTAAATTTGAGCCAATGGCTAATCTAATGGGCACCTAACTAGGTCCCATAAATGGATACCACATGGGTTCCTCCTGTGGTGAACTAGTCCTTCAGCGGACCACTTGGTACCAAGGTTAAGAATCAATCATCCAGTCGTTAACTCCCTAATCTATTTCTCACTAATTATTGGATAAAAAACTAATAGCAACAAAATTCACTATTCTTCCTGTTCATACAAACTGATTCATGAAATTTTTAAACTGATAAAATAAATAAATCATACATACAACAAGTATGGTTCCATGAGCTTTCTATGATAATAATTTGTCATAATAACTACAAAATAATAATTTTCTAAAATTTCTATAATCCATAAAAACATATTTCTTGACATAAATCATTCTAAAATTTCATAAATAATTTATATAATATTGGGAAAAATACTAATACTGACCAAAAGTATGGAAGCGAGAGTGTGCTTTCACTAACAACTTGACCTTAAGGAGGGGGATAACAGGTAAGTCAAACAATATAATAAAAATACAAACAATTTGATTTAATAGGCCAAATTGAGTTTGGGATGATAGGGAGGAAAAATGGTGGGAGATCATGCCTGGTACCAAACTCACAGACTAGACAAAAAGGAGAAGCAAATTCCATGAAGATCATTTACAGAAAATTAATCGGAGAAAATTGAGAGAAACGCGTTTCTCTTTAGGAAAAATCCTTGGACGGCTAGGGTTCTTAGAAAGATATTTTGGACTATTATGATGTGTCAAATATATACTAGGAGACAATCATAAAGTCGAAAATGAACTGTCAACGTCCCGTCAACAACAACAATAACAACAACAACAACAACAACAACAACAACAATAATAATAATAGAATAACTATAACGTTACTTTTGTATATATATAAAATAACATAACTTATATCATTACTTTTGAAGTAGTAATAATAATAATAATAAAACTAGTGGTGGTAATAATAATAATTCAGATACCGATAAATTTCGTATTTGGGGTATTACATTTAGTTTGTACGATAGATATGGAGAAATCAGTGAGTTAATGGCCATAAGACTGTTAGCCTTGGTACTAAATTATCCGTTAGAGGAAAATCTCACCCCTCAGAGTATTCATAGAATAGCACCTGGTTAGGTGTCCATTCAGGACCTTAGTTGGTGCCTTTCAGAGTTCAAAGTGTATATATAAATATATGTTATCTATTATAAATTATTATTAGAGATTCATGTTTCTCTACTAGTTTACAATTTTACATGCTTTACATAAATTTTTGACATTTTAAATATTATGTAGTTAAATATGAAAATTGTTTTACAGTTATTGCATTATTATTATGTATTATCCTATCTTGTCTCATGTGGGGGTTACAAGTGAAGTCTTCATCATTGAATTTTAGATGAAACTCACCATTCTTTTTCCTTCCCTTACAAATACAATTGCTTCCTCAAATCCATCTCAACCCTCTCCTTAGTAGCTATAGTGCTTTAATTTGGGTGAGTTTCACTTCGCAATGAAGTGTTTGATTATATTTTGGTAGAGTCCTCTAGTGATTGTGCGGGCAAGATCCAGACTATGCATATATATTATTTTTGAAGACCCTGATTTGGTTGGACACACATTTATGATCTTATGGTTTTAATGGTTTTGTATAGAGCAACTCATTATAATTTATTTTATGATTATGGATTTTGGATTTGATTTATGAAATGAAATTATATGTGCTGATTATGTTTTGTAAACATGAGTATGATTATGTTTTGAAATGGAAATTATATATAATTATGCATGTAGCACCACTCAGTGGCCATAAGGCTTATCTAGAGATGAGACTTCCCACATGTAGTCACGATCCAAGTTGGGTCATGATAGTATACAAGGTGAGATGTCTAGCTTAGGCACTGTTAAGTAATGTTTTTATCATGTTCCTGACCTTATAAATAAGATGAAAGTTTATGAAGTGGAGATCCCAAATAGTAATGTGATAAATAAAATTATACACACCATGCTAATGAAGGTAGAAGAAATTTCAAAGATAGAGGTGGATGGATCTAAACAATGACGTTGAATTAAATCATGATGGAAAAGTAAAAGATCGTGCCTACAAACAAAGGTACAGGTAGAAGAAAATCTAGAGGATGATGTTGTGGAAATAGTTACAACCAAGGAGAAGAGGCAACACTTTCAGACCACCTAAATTAAGGAAAAGGTGGAAACTTTGGCATTGCAAACCGAGGAAGAAATATAGTGATACAAATATTTGATTCCCCAAGATTTGAGAATTAATAGTTGAGAAAGGAGTTGGAATTGAGTATTGCCACACATTGAATTATTTTGCAAGTGAAAGAAAAATATTTGAATTGAATAATTTTGCAAACTTGATTTAAGGGAGGCAATGTTAATAAAATAAACCAAGCATTGACTACCAACATGCGAAAACCTTTCAATTGCAAAATTGCAAATCTTGAGCACAACCTATAACCACGCTATGATATTCATTGTTAGTATAGTCTTGTACTATTGACTACATCCGCCAACTTTGAAATCAATCACCTATTGTTCCCATGCTTAGGTAGTCAATATATGAGCTTATTGAAGTTTTTGTTTTATTCCAAGCCTTTAGCCTTATAAGAAGGCAACATGTTGTTAGTTGTAATACTAAGTGAAGTTGCAAT
Organism: Dalbergia oliveri; assembly: GCA_030441495.1. Classification (NCBI taxonomy): domain Eukaryota; kingdom Viridiplantae; phylum Streptophyta; class Magnoliopsida; order Fabales; family Fabaceae; genus Dalbergia; species Dalbergia oliveri. The sequence goes on along the minus strand of JAMLFY010000002.1, from coordinate 32,937,819 downwards.
AAAATGTTGGGCTATTAGTAACAATTTCTCTTCCTCTCATCATATGAGTGCTATGTCTATTATATAAGTGATGATAGAAAAATTATCTTGAGAGTTATGTTAGTGTGTTGAGAAATATTGGGTATTGTGTTTGTGATATCAAATTGGTGTATCAAAATTTTAGAAAAACACATATAAGTAAGATTATGTACGTGGGATAATAAATACAAAAAGAAATCTCCTAGTTTTGCCAGCTAACAGTTCTTGTAATTCAATTATTGCAATACAATAGCTTTCAAAGTGTAACACCATCAGCATGCCACGGTGCAGTGGGTGTCACATGTCAAAATAACACGTATCCAATGACATGAATTTGAACTCCAAACCACTAAAAAAAATAAAAATATAGGAATACCACAAAAAAGAAAAATTTTTCTCCATAAAATCTGGATACAAGTTTCAACTTTTTATTCTTTTGATAAAATATAGTTACAGATAATCGTTATACTCTGCCCATATTCACCGTTTGCTCCCAGCGAAAAAATGTTCTCTGCTTTTTGGGCAGACGGACGAGTGTCAATCTTTCTCGATTCAATAATTAGTTTTGTTTACAATATTTTGATAATTTTAGTTATTGTATATCAAATATTGTTTACAAATGTTTTTCTCTCTTGGATTATCTGAAAATTTCTCTCATTTTATTAGAGAAATTCTTTTATAGATATGATTTTAATATTTCATATATTTAGGCACACTTACAATAATAAAAAAATTATTTTCTTCAATTTTATTCAAAATACATTTATTTATTTGTGGTTTTCACCATATCTTTTTTTTTCCAAACTAAAGTCGCATTACCAACAATGCAAATAATTTCCTTGTGCCAAAAGCCCTTTTAAGTGTAGATTTGGTATGCATGATAAGATAAGGTTGGATAGGATAAGACTTAATAGTATTAAGTTTTTTAAAATTGTATTATTACATACACTACTAGAAAAACACATGTTACCGGTGGATTTTTCCCTGAGTATTACCAATGGAAACGAAAGGAATAGCAAAAAAAAAATTTGGAAAACCATTGCTAGCGGATTTTCCGTTGGTAATTCATCGATAACAATCACGACATCTAATACCAAATTTAGCGTGCCCATTATTAGTGGAATTTTTAGCACATTTCCGGCGGTATTCAAATTTTAAAAAATTGCGCCTATTATTGAAGTTAATAGCGGAAAATCGCTCGGTAAGTGGCTAAATTTTCTTTATAGAAATTGTAATATTAATGGTGGATTTTTTAGTTGGTAATAGTATAAGTGAAACGCTACATTTTGTGTTAAGTTACCGCATATTTTCTGCTAATAATTATTAAAAATCTGCGGGTAAGTGTTTTAAATATCCTACTAGCCATCCCCTTCCCCATTTTTACCATTGCTCTATCTCTCTCACTTCTCCACCTCTCTCTAGTTGTGATTTTCCAATTATTACTCCTCCATCGCGCCACCAATTTTGGTGAGGAGACCACCATTGTCTTTGTCTTGAAATCCTCTATATTTTAATCAATTTTGTTTTTTGATTTAGTTTTGGCTTTCTTACCCTTTTCTTCTTACCATTTTTTTCGATTCAGAACTATTGTTGGGCCGCGCTGCTTGCCACCAGGCTACTCAGGCAGGCTTGCGTGTTGGAAATGCTACTATAAGTGAGTTTTTTTTTTCAAAGTACTAATTATTTTTTAGATATTAAAAAAGTTATTGAAAGTATTGATTTGATGCATTTTGTTTTAATTATTTTTGTAGCTTTATTTTTCCTATTTTGCCTTTGTCGCTCGTTGTTGGGTAACCTTCTTCTGGAGATGCACACGGAAATTCTTTTTTTAAAAAGAAAATGTTTTAGATTGATTTTTTGTCGGTAATATATAATTAAAAATTCTAAATTAATATTACCAACGGAAAAATTTGTTGGTAAGTCTATTTGTTTTTTGAAAAACACATTAAAGAGGAAAATTTTCGTAACACCCAAAAAATCTACCGGTAATATTCCCTCGTTGACGGATTTTTCCATCTAGTTACCAATAGATTTTTTAATGTAAAATCTGCCAGTAATAGTTCTTCAATGTTATTCCGTGCGTCAAAATCCACTAGAAATTTCGTTGGTAAAAAATTTTTCCGCAGAAACAAGAAAAATTGATTGGTAAAATCTACCAAGTAAGGCATTTTCTAGTATTGATAGTATTTAAAGTAACATTGTATAAGATGTTGCATTATATGATATATAATTATTCTTTGACTATTATACATAATTAAAAATCTTAAGTAATTATTTAACAAAAAAAAGTAAAATTATAATAAAGAAGAAATATTTATTAATTTATTTACAAATTTTAAAAGCAATGTTATTGTTTAATGTTTATAATTTGTATTTATAGTTATAACAAATATATATTTATTTTTATCATTTAAAATATAATTTATATTGATTTAATTTATTATTTACCTTAATTTTTAATAATTATTTATTAATTGAATCAAATACCAAAATTAAAATTTATATAGTACTCTATTTATCTAAATATTTGACTATTCTTAACTTGTATTTTCACCATATAATACATAAAAAATAAAATTATATTAAAATAATAATTTTTATTATGTATTTAAATTTAATGGGATGGAATGCAATTTAACTAAATGTAAAAGGTGGTTTATATATGCTATTTACCCTAAAATTAATTTAGATTTATATGTAATATGAAAATGTGTTTATTTATTCTTAAATGTCTTTTTTTGTTATAAAAAATTTACAATATGAAAACTATTAGTTTATGAAAAAAACAAAAGATATTTTTTGTTCTTTTTCTAATGATTTTGCGTACCTTAAAAAATTTTACGTAAATATGCCAAAAAATATTAAAAAATCTTTTAACTAATTTTTTCTTTTGAAAAAATGACACACAAAAAACCCTAAACACAAATTCTTAAAATTGTGTATTTCCAAGAATTTTTCTCTTGCTTACTTTCAAGGGGCGTACTCTAGTGCAAATCTAAGTTAATGCAGTTGGTGCAATGCTTTCATCCCCACCCTTAATTAAATTTTATTTGAACGAATGTGGTTTAATGATATAATAAATATTATTTAAAAACATAATAATTAATAAATTAATGAAATTGCAAAATGCTCTATTTCAATAACAAAAACATTATTCCAACACCCAAAATGAGTGTTCAATTGGGACACCCACTCTATTCCATTGGATGTGATGGTGACCTCAACTTTCTCACTTATTCATCACATCCAATGATTGGACACTTTTGGATGTTAGAAGAATAATGTTCATTTCAATACCCATCATCAACACCTTTAAATTATTTGAGAAACCAGCTACCCTCAAACCATTGTCACCACCAAGTCCCTGCATCCAACCACTCTAGGCCATGCCATCTTCCTTCCCAATCAACTCTGCACCAACAAGATTGCCATCACGAAAGTTCCAAAATCATAATCGAGCTTTGATTTTTGTGTGTTTGTTTGTATTGGTGACTATAAAAAAAAAAAAGTAAAAGAGTTTTAAGAAAACAAAGTTCTGCAACAAAAAATGAAGGAAGGTGAGATCATAGCTTGATCAACATCTTCAACTTTAATTTTAGCTGCTCGAACATCGGACATTATCCTATTAAAGTTGTCTATATACTCTTGTATTGATTTTCCTCCTGAATATTTGAATGTGTACAGGCTTTTCTGATAAAGCTTGTTGGACAAGGTCTTTACGAATATTTTTCCTCCAAAGCCTTTTATAGTGAATCAACGGTTTCTTCTTCCATGACTTCTCAGAACATTGTCTGACTCAACTGTATTGTACTCAGTGCTTTGACCATCATCTCCTCCTTCTTGTCATTAGGTAATGACTTTGGCAATTTTTCTTTACCCTCCAATGCATTTGCAACACCTTATTGATTTAGCAATGCTTGCAATTTTAGCTTCCATAGTCTAAAGTCTTTGAACCCGTTAAACTTCTCCACTTCAAATTTTGGCATTGACATCTTGGATTTGAAGCCAAAACCTTTCCAAACTACACTCTCATAGTATCACACTACCTTCTAACAACCAAAGAATGATCCTCAAGTACAGGGAGAAATTCTTTCAATGTGAAGGTCAGACTAAGCTGCAACCATAGAGCATACTAAGGATAAATCCCACCAAACCAAAGCTCTAATACCACTTGTTAAGGGAGGATCAAAGTTGGGCACACCTCAACTGTAATAAACACATTATAGATGTGAGCGGAAGCGCCCAAATTTATGGAGAATATCAGATAAATGAAGCATGGTGAATAGTAATCTCCAGTGGGACCCGTGTCACTATTTGTGAATAGTACTATCCAGTGAACCTCACGTCACTATTTATGAATAATACTCATTACTATTCACTCCAACAAAATAGATCAAGAAAACACACTAATATTTTAGCGTGGAAAACCTTCCTGTAATTTTGAGTGAAAAACCACTAGCCAAACTTCAAAAATTATTCCACTGTATTTAAAGAGTAATTACAATATAGTATATCTTCAGATGAACTCTCTTCTACTACAATTTTTACTATTCCAAGATCTAGAGAATATACCAAAACCCTCATGTATACTCACACTACACTCTTGGAATTTTCTTACATATACTCTTTATTTTTCTCTCACTACAAAAAGCTTACTCTTTCTTCTACTACTCCTGAGGAATTGCTTCTCAGCTATGATGATTCAAACGGTTGTAGCCTCCCTCTATTTATAAAGGCTTTTGAGAATTACTATACACATGCAGGAACTTCTCGTGATTTTGTTGGTAAGCTATGTATCACATATGAAGTTACTATGCATGCGCATTATAACTTCACATGAATTTTCAGCTTCGGTGGCCTACTATTGTTGAATAATGCAAGCCACCACCTAACAATATGTTTGTTTGTAGGTGGCCGCAGTGCAGCAATAGCCCTGGTGTCAAGAGAGTAAGGGTGGCAGTGGCTAGAATAGGATAAAGTAAAGAAAAGAATGAAGAATACTCTTATTGGAGGAATTAAAAATTAAAAGAGGCTAATTTGGTAACTATGATTACACAATTGCACGGATTGCACAAAGTGCGATTGCACAGAGAATCCACCTACTTTCAAATGAAAAATTGAATAGCAACACTTCTCATGAATCCCCGCATTAGATGGCCATCCTCAACCTATCACTAAATATTTGAAAGAAGGCGAAGGTTGCCATGTTCACACATACATAACACCAAATAATCTCTCCTTTTAAAGTCTCTCATGCACCATCATCCAAAACTCCAATCTCTTACACATGGGTTGATGGTGACAACCTTCCTTTTCCCCACGATAGCATATGGCAGTGTTTTAAATTATAGACCACACCACGTGATGCGGCCACAATATCAAGTTGCAGTTCAGGCATAACCGCATCGACCGCAATTAAGTGTGATGCATTTTCATATAAATTGACCATAATGTAACCGTAACGGACAACATCAAGTCGCAACAGGCCGAATAGGCAGCATTAAGGCCGTAATGGGTTACTTTTTAAGTTAGACGCAAAAAAATTTCACGCCACATCAGCCACAACCGCGACCACAACAATTGCAACCTCAACGCATCCATGGCCGCAATCGCAATTTAAAAAACTAGCGGGCTGCGATGATGCATCACTGCCCTTCTCCTTCGTCAATGACGAGGATGACTAACTTCAACTGCACTACCAATGGCAGCACAACCTTCCTTCTCTTTCACGGAAAACAACGACGCACACGGGCACACAACAACAACCAAAATCTCTTATCACCTTCAATCCCTACTTCGAGACAACAATTGCACAACCATGTTGGAAACATCAGCACAACCTTCCTTCTCTTTCTTGTAAAATAATGAAACAACAATCTCCATTTTTTATCTTAATCTCTGATCCACGAGGACCACAACGACACAACGATAATGGCCACATCATGGACCATGGTGAGCATGACACTAGGAGGATGAACTAGCATCCGATAACCCCAGTAGTAGGGCATTTCCTCCTAGTGGTAGCGATGGAGCGATATAGAGATCGCTAGGCAAGACCTGAATCACCTTGAAAACACGAGTAATCTCCGCCCTAGCTCAAGCTCCATTCACGGTGTCCCCATGGAGGGCGAGCGCGACAATAACTGCATCAGTGATGATGGAACCATGGAGAAGGAGGCGAGTGATGAACAAGAATGACAAAAGAGGGATGGGTGATGGCTTCCAGCGTGCACCATCATCTAAAGGGTGTATAAACGTTTTACACATAATCTTAGCCAATAGTATTAAATTGAATGGTTGAGATATAAGGAATGTGACACTCAATACTTGTCATGGTTTATTGCAAAATCCTCCTTCAGACAAGGTGATGCCTCTAAAATTGGATGGCATAACAAAGTGGTGGGTTCTAGGGTGTCTTGTGCATATACAAGGAATAGTGTAGCAAGTGAATGGCAAATTAAGGTTAAGACATGTGGAGATAAAATTTCAATATTCTTAACAAGAAGAATTTTTGGGTGCTTCTAATGAATTAAAGACTATCATACATCTTCTTCCTCAACCACCTGCCATCCTAACTATTATTGCAGAAAAGGTTGTTGCCCTTGGTTGGATGGTTATGAAATGTGAAAAGAATGGGATTCAATCGTTGGTGACACATAGTTTAGGTAGAGGGAGAACAAATTAGGTTCATACAACACTTAATATTGAACATAAATGATGTTTGGATTGTTATTTTTAATTTAAGTGGTTGATTTCATTCTTTAATTTAATTTTGTTTCCCTAACTGTCTTTCTACACAGCAAATTATTCCATAGAAGCTTGCACAGCAGCGAAGCACAAATTGTTATCACATTGTAGTCCAATATGCCAATGAGTTGCATCTTGAGAAACAACTCCATAGCATAGTAGCCTCCAGATTTAGGGGTTTTAATTGCTTGGTCAAAGGAATGGGAGGAATTTGAAGATTCCTTGCCACACATGAGGGAATGGAATTAGGTTTTCAATTGGGACAATTGTTGTTGTCTTAGGAATTTGGATCGAAAAACTGATCAATGCTGTAGGATGAGAGACTAGCCGGACTTCTTGACAGAGGGGGGCAAAGATGGCGGCGGAAGGGGACTGTTCTAGCAAGGATTTTGCAACAAGTTCAAGTGTGAGCGCCATGGACACAAAGCTCGAGTCGGAGAGGATGTCGGTGGCGTTGCAGATGGCTTCGTTGGGACGGCAGGTGGTTAAGGAAGAAGATGTATGATAGACTTTAATTTATTGGGAGCACTTGAAAATTCTCCTTTTAGTAATATTGAAATTTTATCTCCACTTGTCGTCACCTTAATTTGCCACTCACTTACTACACTATTCCTTGTCATATGCACCAGACACCCTAGAACCCACCTAGCAAAGTACTATATGATTAAGATTTTTTTTGAGGTGCACCAAGTAAATTCGGTTATATTTATTGAATAGGGCTAAATATATTTAAAAGTATCGTGATTAAATTTAGCCATATACTTTGGCTTAATGTTTTATAGGTGGTGCATCATACTTTACCTAGGGTACCACAATCTTGATCATAGTTTAGTAATGTTAGGATGTATAGAAAAATAGCAATAACTTTAATATAATATAAAACTAAATATTATATAAAATTACACAATAATATTTTATTTATTTATTTATTAACTTAATAGTCAATAAATATAGTATATTTAAATATGAAGAAATCTTTTTATTGGTTAGAGTACCTATATTATTGACAGTAGTAATTAATTTTTTTGAGACATGAGCTCTCTTAGGAGGGTGATTGTATTGGAAGAGTCTTTTAGTTGGATCGTTTAATTTTTAAACATATAAATACTTTTCTAAAAAGGATATCAAGACTTTAATTTTGAAAAAAATGTTTGTTCGAAGAAATTTTTTCAATCGTGTGTATATCAATATAGTTAATGTCATGATAATATTTATCAAAATATCTGATATAAAAACGGAAAAATAAAAATATAACCCTCACACTTTTTATAATTTACACGTTTCATTCCAAAAATTCTTAAGAAATCATAATTTATGATGTGAATCATGTTACATCAACCCACTCAGAAAAGAAAAATGTCATGTTACATCAAATGATTGAATTTAAGCACACAATTTTTCAGAACAATCCTTTTACAAGACTAATGACTACTTGCCATGAAAGAAATTATAGTTGAGTGTAAAATCGACTACTATATTTCAATTTAGCGTTAACTTTGGTTTATCCATCACTATAACATAATTCTTATAAGAATTATTATTCTATTTCCATAATAAAATAATCAATACATTTTATAATAAATATTTTTAAAAATTGCTAAGATAAAATATTTTAAAATATACTATACCAACTGATGAGGCATTATTTTGAATATGGGTGTAGGGTGGTGTTTTAAGTGTAAAATTAAAATTTACAAAATTTATGTGCAATATGATGTTTTTTAATATAAATCACTACATGGCAATTTATGTGCAATCTCAATTAAAAAATTGATATTTTTCATACATAAATCATTATGTAGTGATAATCACTATGTAGCGATTTGTGTTTATGAGCAATTTACGTGTTAAAACCATATCAATCCAAATTTTCCTTTGATCTCATTTCATACCAATACAAATGCCCAAACATCATTATAAAAAAAATTTTCCCCCAACTGACCTTAAGACATTTTTGCTTCTATGTTGGATTCAGCTTTTTTAGTTGACTTTAAAATAATAACAATAAAGGAATATTACATTCATCACTATTGAAATTTGTGAAAATACAATCCACCTTCTCTCTAAGCTAGTTATCCAACCTACATTAACCTCTCATTTAGATGTGAAATTTCAACTTTGTTAAATGGATGACTTGGTTTTCCAAAGTTACCCTCATTAATTTTCTCACCCGTTTCCTAAAAAATGCCCTAAAACTTACCACTTACCTCACAGCAAAATCAAAATGGCTAAGTAAAATCTCTAAAGTTCTTCATATGGGTTGAAGTTGCATCTGTTGGAAGAAGCAATAAATTAAATTGGGGAAGGACAGCTTACTCTTGATTAAAATTTCAAGTTAGTCTCTATATTTATAATGTGGGATAAATTAGACTCTTACATTTAGAAAATCTCATATTAATCCCTTAAATTTTATAAAAGGAAACAAGTTAGTCTCTCCTTTAAATTATTGTTGAACTATTAACAGAAATGTCTATGTATTCTGTTAACTTCCTTATGCATATTGTTAATTTTCAATGAATCATAACTTGTCTCATTTTTCTTACAGAACAAATACAACTTAAAATCAAAATCTTTTTTCTCAACATAGATAGAGATGAAGAAAAACGTCTAACAACTTAATTTAAAAAAGTGACAAGTTAAGATATATCATAAAAGTTAACAATATATATAAATAAGTTACAGTACATAGTAGTTAACGTGACACAATTTATATGATAATTTTATATAAGGACTAACTTGTTTCCTTTTATAAAATTTGAGTAATATAAAATTTTTTAAATCTTAAAATTAATTTATCCTTCATTATAAACAAATATGAAGGATTAAATTGGGATATTAGTCCTTATTCTTTTTGACAGAGTGGGCATCTGCCCTGTGACTCTTTTTGCCACCGACGAGTGTCGTGCCTTCTCGGTCTCGCTGTGTGTTACTGCTTTGGAAGAAGCAGTAAATTAAAAAGAAATAAAAATGAAAAGAACGGAATTATGGAATCGAGGTAATGTTGCCCTGGAGATTGTCGTTGACGTGCTTGGAGGGCCTGAGATCTGGGGCAACAACGAAACATCGCCATTGCAGCAAGCTCCCATTCTTTGCCTTATCCCTCAGCAAACGCGTCTCTGTGAGGTGGTGATGTGGCTATGGGGGCTGTTCGTGGCGCTTGGTTTGTTTAACGGCGCGACAGTGGCGGTGATGAATGGCGAGGTGAGAAGCGACTATGGCAGTTGCTCGCGGGTTGACAAGGCAGCGGCCACCGCCGTTCTCCTCTGAGTAGTCACCATCGCGCTCCTCTTTAACACCGTCATGCTCCTCTTTGGTTTTGAAACAGAGAGTTAGAGGTATTAAGGGTATAAATTTGAATTAGTTAGGATCACCTGGATATTACAAAAATACTATTATGTTAGTTCACTAATGGAGCACCGTTACCAAGGGGTATTGGTGCAACATAAATACATTTTTTTTTTGGACAAATATATGAGAGCTGGATGTAGGTTGAACAATTAAAAGAGGGATGTATTGCATTTTCATAAACCTCAAGGAATGTGGATATAATTTACCCTACCAATAATAATATAGAGTTCTTTAAATAATCTTAGCAATTTGAAAAACAAAATTAACTTGCAACTAAATGTGTTCGATGTAACATGTCTTGACTTCTTTTTTATACTTATAACAAGACACAAAACACTTCTTATGTACTGACTTACTGAAAACAAAGCTTCCTCAAAACTTAAATTTTTGTAAATCTTGAAAAAAAAAAAAGAAAAATTGCCCAATATTTTGGCAAACTAAAAATGGGATTTACATGAGTTTCTTTCACAAATTTTAAAAATAAAAATATGGTGATAATTTTATAATTAATATTAAAATTTTCTTAAAAAAAAAAGACTTTGAAATTGTTAAGGTGATGCGAGAAGGGGATTTCTCTTATTCCTCTATCATTGATTATAGGGATGGACCTAGGTTAACAAGGGTGGGGGTTTATGCCTCCACAAAAATTTTAATTTTTTTAGTAATTATATACATAATTATATTATATTTTTGTCTCCACTATTTTATTGAGTTTAAGCCCATATCATTTCTAGATGAGATAAAATAATAAAATATAATGTAATCTACTTATTTTTATGCTAGTGAATTATTCTTGCCCTATTGTTAAAATTTTCTCAATTCATCATTGATTAATTATATATTGTCTTACTTGTAATAATATTAAAATGGAACTTACATTAAGAAATACATATAATTATTAAGTGATTTGCATCACTTTAATACAGATAAATAGAAGTATATGTTTCTAGCAGGTCCAGTGACGACGGATTCAAAAAATTTAGATACTAGAGGTAAAATTAATTCATAAACTTACTAAACTATATATACACTTAAATGTTTGTAAATAAATCTTCAAATCTTAAAGGGGTATAAGCCCCGATGCAGGTAGATCCGCCCGAGTAGGCCTACTAACAATTTTCTTGGAACCCAGCAATTGTTATACAGCAGCTGTTGGAGTGTAGTACCATATATACTGTATTTGTTTCCCACCGAATATTGTTTGCTGCTATTAGTAGACAAATAATAGCAACACAAATATTAGAGAAGCTATCATATTTTATTTCAAACAAAATTATTTAATTATTTATTGGTTGTTAATGTTTTGTATCAAAAAGAAAAATAACTTTGATAAATTAAACTATCACACATGTGTTTAGATTAGAATTTAATTTTGATACATTAATAATCGTGAAAAACACTTTTACACTTTACACCATCATCCAATTTAAAATATTAAACTTCATGATTTTTTCAAGTAGTGGGTAGATAGTTACAAAATTTTATACATTTTAAAATAAATAACATGATAATGTGTGTTTGGAAGTTACCAAAGTAACACTACTAGAAATACGTGAATTACCGACGCATAAAACCGACGGGTATGCACCCGTTGACACTAACCGAGGGATTTCCAACGGTCAAGCAAGCTTTTGAAAATCATTAAGGGTGATTTTAGGAATTCGGTAAATGAGTCGGTAAAATTTTAAAAAACAATATCCGATGGATATACCGACGCATAACCGACGGGTAACTGTTACATTTCACTATTAATATATTGAATTATTTACCGAAGCTTTAGATGGTATTTCAAATTTAATATTTATTAAATCAATTACCGACGTATTATCAACAGGTATTTTGTGATTTTTTAAAATTAATTATTTACGAATTATGTTACCAACTGGTTAACCAACGGGTATGAAAATAGGCCAATTTCTTAAATATATTTATTATTTGTGTTATAAATTACCAGGTTAATTGACGGGTATGAAGGTTTTTTTATTTTATTTATTAAATTACCAACGGTTAACCAACGGTCATTTTGAAATTTATTTTCAACCGCGCAAAACGTTTGGGATTTCCGTCACTCATCGTAATGTTGTCGTAACGATTTGATAGTGAACGCACCGTTTCATTAAAAGGCTTACGTCGGTAAACCGTCGGTAATCCGCGTACTTCATCTTCGCCAACCCTCTCCCTCCCCCCACACTCTGAAACTCCTCTCTCTCTCCCGCGCTGCCGTGAGTTTTTGCACGTTCGCGCCAGAGAATTTGAGAAACAGAGGTCACCATTACGATCCTAAGGCTTTGGTGAGCATTTTAATCGGTTTAGTTTTTTGATTTGATTTACTTTTTCGTTCATTTTTTGGTGTCCATAGTGTTGTGTGTGTGTTGCATTGGGGATTAATTACGTTATTAATTTGTTAATGTAGGAGTTTTGCTTGAGGATCACTGCGATTATTGACGTTCGGATCGGTTTGCACATGTTTTTATATATGTTAGTATGTTTTTGTGTGTATATAATTGTTGTGATTGAAATTTATAATGTTGGATTTTCAGGATTGGACTAGGTTGAACGCCAAGAGCTCTATATTTCAGCTTTTTTCTACTATAGAGGTTAGTAGCTCATTCCTTATTATTTATATCGTTTAATGATTTAATATATATGTATGATATATAGAGACTTATATTTTATAGGATAGAGTTGTAGGAAATGGGGATTGCATGACGGGGAAGGGCGTAGAGGTCCTTCCCGACTTGTTTGATTTGTTTGCTGGGATTCTTTGTGTTTGCGGAGATTGCAGGATGCATGTTGTGGAGTTATAAGGGGATGCGCAATAGAACGGTTTTTAGGATTATTTGAATTGTATGTAATTATTAACATGTAACTGTTTAACTGTTCCTATTCTATTGTTGATTTTTATAATAATATCTATAATTGTTGAATTGACTAAAATATCGATGATGGAAGCTCCTAGTTTAAGGGGAAATGCTGTCAAAATTTCGTTAAAATCTTTTTAGGGATATAAGATTAAAATAAACCGTATTAAAAAAAACTTAAAGACCAATTAAAAGAAATATCTGATGATGGAAGCTCCTAATTTAAGGAGAGATGCTAGAAATTTTGTTAAATTTTGTTTTAGGGATAAAAGTTTAAAAAAAATTGTCCTCGGGTGATAAGAGTAAAAAAAGGATTAAAAATAATTATATTTAAAAAACAAAGAAAACCAATTCAATGTGTTTTAAAGTAGTAATTTGGGCCCACCTTTTAAAAATTATACGCCTATGGTTGTATTGCTGAAATATATGGGTGGAAGAAATTTACAAAGTGTTCTTGTTTGAGACATGGATATTTGTTATGTTTTAAATATAAAGGAGGCTTTTATTTTAAAGCCAAGTGTATAAGTACAGTGCTTCAGAAGAGGATTATTCAGAGATATAACGAAGACACTATCCAATATTGTGAAGTTGGCAATGATGACATTGAAAAGCCTGTAGCATCTGAGGATTATGTACATTTCTTGAAAGTTGCGGTGCACCTTAAACAAATGTACATAATCCTCAGGTGCTACATGCCTTTCAATGCCATGATTGCGAACTTCACAATCTTGGATAGTGTCTTTGTTATATCTTGAATAATCCTCTTTTGAAGCCATGTGCTTATACACTCTAATTTTAAAATAGAAGCCCCCGTTATATTTAAAAAATAATAAATATCCATGTTTCAAACAAGAACGCTTTGTAAATTTCTTCCATCCATATATTTCAGCCAATACAACCATAGGCGTATAATTTTTAAAAGGTGGGTCCAAATGATGTTTCACTATATTTATTCTATTGTCAATCTTTATAATAACATTTATAATTGTTGTATTGACTGAAATATGTAACTATGGAAGCTCCTAATTTAAGGGGAGAATTGAAATTTTGTTAATATTTTTTGTATGAGAAACAGATTAAATAAAAGTAACTATGTTTAAAAAAATTTAAATAGCAATTGAATTTGTTTTTGAAAGTAATAACTTTCTATCTTACAAAATTGTAGGGTCTAGAGTTAATCACAAGTGCAATGTTACCTTCAAATCGATCATGGATGTATGATAGATTGCATCCTAATAGAGGGGGGATTAAGTTGGACTTTTATAATGGTGTTGAAGAATTTATGAGTGTGGCATGTAAAACACAACAATTCATTAATGAAGCAAAAGTTAGGTGTCCATGTAATAGGTGCAAATGTAGGAAGTATCTGGATGACAATACAATAAGGGTTCATTTGTACAAGTGGGGATTCATGCCTGACTATTGGGTTTGGACCGAGCATGGGGAGGTAGTTAACACATGGAACCAAGTGGGTATGTGTGAAACTGGATGTAGTTCTGGTGGGATCCATATAACTCGCATGATGTGGGTAATGTGCTGTGGGATAACCTAGCTAGGCATCATGAGATGGTGTTTGATGCGCGGTCTTGAATTTGCTCTCGTTATTCAGCCTTCAGTCGAGGAGCCCAACCAAGATGCCGCTCGATTTTATAGTCTACTAGAAGCCAATCAACCTTTATGGGAGGATTGTGTGCACTCTGAATTGTCATTAGCAGTTCGAATGTTGACCATTAAGTCCGAAGGGAATCAAAGCCAAAGTTCTTTTGATCAGTGGGCTGCACTGATCAGTGAGCTAAGTCCGAACCCGATGCAATTCCAAAAGATTTCTATCAAGCTAAAAAATTAGTTTCTAAACTTGGGTTGAAGGAAATAAAGATTGATTGCTGCTTGAAAGGTTGTATGCTTTATTATAAAGATGATAGTTCATTGACTGAGTGTAAATTCTGCCAAGAGCCTAGGTTTAAACCCAAGAGACGTGGAAGTGGGAGGTATAAGGATGTCCCAGAAGAAAATGCACTATCTGCCCTTAATCCCTAGGCTCATAAGACTCTACGCGTCAATGAGTTCGGCTCCTCATATGAGGTGGCACGTGAAAATCAAAGGGATGATGGTGTGATGACGCATCCATCGGTGAAGCGTGGAAAAAGTTCGATCAACGATATCCTGATTTTTCTTGTGACCCACGAAATGTTAGATTGGACTCTGTAGATGGATTTACTCGAATAACCAATTTAGCAAACCCTATTCCTGTTGGCCCGTAGTAGTTACGCCCTATAATCTCCCTCCTGACATGTGCATGAAAGATCCTTACCTATTCTTAACATGTATAATCCCTGGCCCTGAAAATCCAAAAGCTAAGATTGATGTGTATCTTCAACCCCTAATTGATGAATTGAATGAGTTGTGGTGCCAGGGTGTTCTTACTTATGACATTTCAACTAAGCAGAATTTCATGATGAAGCTGCATTAATGTGGACCATCAATGATTTCCAGCTTATGGAATGTTGTCTGGATGGATGACCCAAGGAAATTAGCATGCCCGATTTGTATGGACGATACTAAAGCATTCACCCTGAAACATGGAGGAAAGAACTCTTGGTTTGATTGTCATAGAAGGTTCTTAGATTCTGATCATCCCTATAGGCGAAGCAGATATGGTTTTAAAAGAAATTGTGTTGAACATGATGAGCCTCCAGTTAGACTAAGTGGTCACGAAATGTGGGATCGAGTTAAGGATATCCCAAAAATAATGGAAATCGGAAAGGTAGTGCGGCCCAGGCTATGGAGTATACCATAATTGGACCAAACAAAGTATTTTCTAGGAGTTGCCGTATTGGAAGGATAATTTGGTGCGTCATTGTTTAGATGTCATGCATATTGAGAAAAATGTGTTTGACAACATTATGAATATTGTATTGGATACAGATCGAACCAAAGACAACGACAAGGCAAGGCATGATCTGGCTGAGTATTGCACGCGGCTTGATTTGCATTTACAAGAATTGAGAGATGGTCGTTTCTATAAACCAAAGGCCAAATATGCCCTAAGTTCCAATCAGCAACAAGCAGTTTGTCAGTGGCTTAAGGAGTTAAGAATGCCCAATGGTTATGCTTCAAACTTAAGTAGGTGTGTCAATGTTGCACAGGGTAAGCTTGTTGGCATGAAAAGCCATGATTGTCACGTGTTCATGGAGTGTTTGCTTCCAATTGCATTCAGAGAGCTACCTGATATTGTCTGGAAGCCGCTCATAGAGTCAATATTTCAGGGATTTATGCTCTTCTACTCTTCTGTGATGATCTGCTTGTCATGGAAAAAAATATTCCCAAAATTCTCTGCAAATTAGAGAGAATTTTTCCTCCTGGGTTCTTTGACTCAATGGAACACTTGCCCATACATTTGGCATATGAAGCAAGAGTGTGTGGACCGGTTCAATACAGGTGGATGTATCCATTTGAAAGGGAAATAGGAGGGTTTAAAAGAACCGTGAAGAATAGGTCTCAAGTGGAAGGATCAATATGCCAAGCTTATCTAGCGAAGGAGACTTCAAATTTCTGCTCATTTTACTTTCAGCCACATGTTCAATCTAGGAGAACTCGGGTTGGTCGTAATGACGATGGAGGAGTGTTCTCCACCTACCTTGTCTATATTCAATCAACCTGGTTAAGCTGGAAAGAGCGTGCCTCGATGGCTGACTTCTAAGAGTGGAATTCCGCACACTTACATATTTTGCTAAATTGTGACGAAGTGCAACCATTCAGATTGTAAGTCTATTTTTTTTTTTTTTGTGTAGGAGTGAGTGTGATGTTATGCATATATAAAATATAACGTAAAATATATTTTCAACAACAGATACTTTGAGCAACTGCACGGTCAAGATTCTCTTCAACAATTTTCGGATTGGTTTAGATTACATGTAAGTCCGTTTGTTTAAGATTATGAAACCCAAAATATTATCTGTTAATTTTGTTTGATACAAGTAAGTTTGACATTTCAAACTTTATGTACGTAGGTTCATAACAAAAATAATGGTGTAACATGTCCCCATTTGTTCAATCTAGCTTGGGGCCCAAAAAATAAAGTTGTGAGCTGGCCCATGTACTATGTTAATGGGTACAAGTTTCACACAGCTGATTGGGTGCGGGAAAAAAAACAATACTGGTGTTTGTGTTAAAGGCGATACTGGGGACGAGAATGTGATTGGTATGGTGTTGTTAAGGAAATCCTTGAGTTTGAGTACGTAGGTGACCTCACAAATAAATGTGTCCTATTCAAATGTGAATGGTATGACCCAACACTAACTGGACACGTCAACACAACAATTACAAAATTATTGAAATCAATCACACAGAAGATATAGAAGTTATGATCCATTTATTATAGCCCAAAATGCCAGACAAGTATATTATATGTCTTATCCTGGGAAAAGTAGGTCACAGTGGAGGGTTGTGAATAAGATCAAACCAAGAGGTATGATTGAGATAGAGGAAGAAACTGTTGAAGATGCGTATCAAGTGGATGATCCACATCCTTCAAGGGCAGTACTCAATGCAGACAATCCTGAAAACCCCTTTCATTGACTACTGGGGAAGTTGACTTAATCGAATGCACAAGTAACCACCCAATCAGAAATCACGAAGATGAAACAAGTGATAGTACCTGATGAGTCACTTAGTGATCAACAACAGAGTGATGATGAAAATAGTCCAACACTTTCAGATTAACTAAGGTGTTCAATATTATATGCAATATTATTATGCAATTATTTGAAATTTCCTGATTTAATTAATGTTTTGTTGTGGATTATTTTTTAATTGTTTCAGTATGGCTGGTAGAGGCAGAGGCCGACCTCGGAAGGTCGGTGTACCCACCACCTCAGCCACCACCCATCCCACCACCTCAGCCATCGTCCCTTCCACCACCTCCACCACCTTCCCTTCCACTACCTCTACCTCAGTCCCGACCATTAGCACCCCAGGCTTTCGGATGATGCCGACTCCTGGGTATGTCAGCCCCACCCCTCCCATATTCACACTCAAGCCCACTCGCATTAACCCCTCCCAGCCCTACCACTGCCCCTAGCCCTATCATTGCCCAACTCCCAACCCCGCATCTGACCAGACTCCTCCTTCCTTGACGGGGTCACGGCACGGACGCGATGGGAGGCCTCTCAGGCCAAATGGCAGGCCACTTGGGCCTGATGGCAAACCGGCAGGATGGCCGGACGGTAAAGGGTAAGTTGAAACATGTTTGTTATTACATTTTAAAATTAAATTGCTTATGAAATTTGAGTAATTTTGATTGGTTTTTTATTATTTATGTAATAGTTTTCTCCCATTTGTGCCGGCTCACCATAGGATCACGGAGGTTATACAAGTCGGTATAACCATCTGTGGCCCACATGGACTGACATCCTGCTAATGTCAAGAAGTCGTGGTGGAAGGAAGTGGAAGGTAATTATATGATTGTTTCGCTTTTGTTAAAAAATATGTTTACATTATTTAATTATATGCTTGATATACAATCATTAATGTGTTGTGAATTTGTTTATGCAAAAAACATTCTATATTGAGCCCGAGCAAAAGCCCGCAGTGAAAAGGGCTTGGAGGATTAGGTCCTCCAAGCGAATGCGGGATATGTTTCATGATGTCCGTAAGGGACACATGAACAGTTCGTGGTTGAACGACGCCACCTTGGCTGAGTTGTACGCCACTGGGCAACGACCTGACCTTCAAGGATAGGTCGGCAAGGGAAGACAAACCGAGCCTCGCAGAAAGGCGGGTCGCTACACACTGGTGGGTCGAGCACCCAGGAGGGACCGGAAGTGCTTGGTAATTCTTTACTATTTCTACGTTTTATAATAACATTTACTATATTTGAATTGTGACAAATACTATATTTTGATGACTTTATTGTGCATATTTATGCAGGCGAGGGAGTTGAGCCGCCCTCCAACACAGGGCGAGCTATTGGGAGACTCACACGAAAGGGTGAGCGGGGCAGTCCTGGAGAGTCTGGGTAGACTCGCTCCGAGGCGACCTATGTAAGTTTAAATTTAGACATATCTTTACTTAATTTCTATTATTATTTTCATTTGTCATAATTATTACTTACAACTTGTTTTTTCTTTTTTCCTTTACAGCGAGTTTACAGACCTTTGGGAGAGGCCAGACCCGGATTAGACCCAGATGGCTGAGGCTGGCCCGATGCTCACATTCCTCCTCCTCCCAATGAGGAGGATGTGTGGGCCCAGGTGGTTGGCGGCCCTTACATGGGCCGCATATATGGGATGGGGTACCATCCTGAGAGTATGTCCCCATCCTCCGCCACTGGGTCAGCCTGGGGATGATGCCTTGAGGGAGCGTGTCCATGCCCTCAACCATGAGCTGGCGGCCTAGTGATCCGAGGAGGAGGGAGGCACGCTCTTCAGGAGCTCAGGAGGGGGGCGAGCTGTTGAGGGGAGCTGAGAGATCGAGAGAGCTTAAGCTCCTGGGAGCGGGCGGGAGAACGCGAAGAAGGAGCAGAGAAAGCAAAGAAGGCGAAGGCTGAGCTCCAGAGGATGCGGAAGATCACTGCAGATGTCATGACATTCTTCCGAGACATGCAGGCTTCTGGATCCTCCAACTTGGAAGACGCTCCCCATATCCCACTCCCTTCCATCTCTGAGGGCCAATCAGGTCGGACGGCACGGATGACGATGATGGTGTAGATGATGATGGCCGATGCCGGGACGATCCTGAAGCCCAGGACTTTAGCTAGTTTTTATCTAGCTTTTTCATTTTTACATTCGGGATTTTTTACATTTATTGTAATTTGTATATATTTTATTGTTATAATTTACTATTATATTTATTCAATTTAATTTATTCATTTTATTATTTTTCTTATTTAATATCAGTTTATTGATAATTACGTTATTATTTAAATAAAGAAATAAATAATAAATAGTTATAAAATATATTTTTAAACTTTTAATTATTTATAAATAAAGAAATTTAAAAAATATTTAATAATTGTACCAACGGGTTAATTCGGTAATAAATTGTATTAAAACCCGTTGGTAATATCGGTAAAAGTACATTCTTCTTTATTAAATCACTTGTCGGTAAAAAGACAAAATGGTCGGTAATAATATATCTCTACGCTCTCTAACGGGTTTCCATATAATTGTACCGAACTTATTATTTTTCTCCGTCGGTAAATGTGTCGATAACTACCGATTGGCATTATTTAACCGTCGTAATACTCATCGACGACCAAAATCGATGCCCCATGACCGTTATCCGTCTATAAATCTTATCCATCAAAACATCCGTCGATAAGTAAGTCGGTATCCCGCGAACTCCTAGTAGTGTAAATTGTTTCAAAAGTTATTTAATTTTCCTTCTAATCAAAAGTTTTAAAAATATGTTTTTAAGTGTTTGGTTAAGGGATCAAATATGTTTTTCATAGATAAATTTCATTTGTAAAATTACACATAAAGTTCAATTTCATTTAGAATCAATTTTGCAAATATAGACCAAATTAAAGACAAACATATGCCTATTTGGATAACACTTATTTTCACATTGAGGTGGTTGGAAGTGATTTGAAAAAAAGTGAAGGTGTTTGTTTTGCTTTTTTACTTTAAGAAGAAGTGCCTCACTTTGAAAATAATTGATTCTAATGAAAGCTATGAAAGTTAAAAATAGTAATTTTTATTTTTCCATTTCATGTCTATTCTTCTAAAAAAACTTATTTTTTTATATTTTTCTCAAACACAACTCAATTTTTTAAAATTAATTCTTTTAAATTTAATTTTTTTAAAATCAATTATTTCAAAAGTAATTCCACCAAAATCTAAACAAAAGTTACTATAGCATGTCATATGTTTTGGTGCGCGTCGCATGTCAAAATGAAAACTTCTTGGATATCCCAGGAGAAATTATCCTTTCTTTTTCCACCACGCATATCTGCCGTCGAATATTTGTTCACTTTGCCGCCGGAGATATTCACCGAAAAAAAAAAAAAGATCTTTGTTAACTCTTTTTTTTTCAATAATCTCTCACATAAAAAACCAAGAGAAAGTGAAAAATTGTATGGAAGAATGACTCAGTCAAAGTGGCATATATTCAATGAGATGATCAGTTGAACCTGTACTGCGTAAAATCTGGGTATGGGATTTAACTTTTTATTCTTTTTATAAAATAGTCAGGTAACTTTTTTTCCGTTGGCAATGTTCTCTGCCAGATTCCACCGACTAAATGTTCTCTGCTTTTAGCTAGGGCAGTAGGTGAGAGCAAATGCCCCGGGTATCAATAAGTATTCATTAGTTTTATTTCCAATAATTTCATCTTTTTTTTATAAAATAATTTCATCATTTTAAGCATAGTAAATCAAACATCATTGAAAAAATAAAGTAAGTCTGTATTTCGTTGGGAACAGAAAGTGAACCGTGAGAAATTGTACAGTACTGAAATTTATAATGATGTCTTACTTCAATTCCTTACTACCTTTTCACACTGGAAAGTGAATGAGAGATCTTTCTCAACCCCGTGGACGGTGGATCCCGATCTCAAAAGGTAAATCAGTAATAATAGTTTCCATAGATAAATATATATTTGTTGAGAAGATGGGAGAACGGAGTAGATTAATTATTTATCAAACATTTTTTACGGTATTTATCAAATAGTCTTACTAATCATATTAATTTATATACACGTATAATTTTGATTGCAAAAGAAAAGAAAAAAGAAAACGCAAGAGAAACGACGAAAATAACATTATTCCATGAAAATCATTTATAGTTTATACATCGAAGAAAATAACAAAGAGTTCTTACATATATAATCAATGAATTGAGCACCCATCCTTGAGGGCATATACAAAAGCAATTTTTTTTTTTTATTTGGGTTACAAAAGAAATAACGTATTTCCTATGTATATGGCAAAAATATGAAATTGGAATATTGATTCCAGCATATATAGTTTTTTCACATCATTAATTATGTATGAAGTCTAGAGAGGACAAAAATGCAAGCTGAGGATGTGAGTACAGCTGCAGCGAAACAAGCGAGATCAAAGCCTGTGACCAAGGGTATATCCTTGAACTTGTCTAATAGTCCCACTTGAAGAATCATCATCACCGCGTACCCAATCTTCGACTTTGCCTGTGCAACAGATTGCATTCCAATCCATCGAGGGGTTGACTGAAAATTTATTTATATGGTACAAAAAATAATTTTTCAGAAACTCATCATGCATGTCACTGATTAATTAGCTTATTAATTAACTATAGTCACATTAATGCAATTAATTAAGTTCATAATTATATGCTTCATATATGCTACCTTCATATAGAAGAGACCAAGCAAGTTTGATCCACTACACGTCGTTGGTTCTTTTTCGTTCCTTGCAGTCCTTGATCCCACAAACATGACATACAAACTTACCCCAAAAACGAGCAAGGCGGTTCCTACAAGGAACATGTCTGCAAGAAATGTATGAACAAACCCACATTTATTTTATTGGAGAAGAGAAAAATCAGAATTTTAAGCAAGTTTCGATCGATAGACAGGTTTAATTAGTGTGATACACTAAGTCACTAACCTGTGGCTTCGATAAGGAGATGAACCAGGTGTTCTTGATCTAGCCTTTGAGACAGCGTGCGGAAAAAATGCGCGTATGACTCGGTAACAAGAACGCAGCCCTTCGTTTATGAAGACATAAGTTTGATTTTTATGAGATTATGCGTTTTCTTTCTTTGTATACCTTCAAAATAACAAAAATAATAAATAAAAAGATCATGGTGGTGAGATGGCTTCATTTACCTCAACAAAGCACAATACTGAGCCAAGTAAAGATCCTGCCACGGCGAGCAATGTAAAAAATCTGCAATCGATTATTGCCTGCACTAGTGAAGCCATATATCAATTATACTGTATAAAGCTATATCTTGGGTACCCTTGCCTCATATTATAGCTATATGTGTGTGTGCTAAACTTCGCGCTAATTTGGAGAAACTACAACTGCGGATACAAAACGACGATGGATCATGACTAACAAAGCTACTTCTGTGGGTCTATATGATAACCTATAAGAGACTACTATATATATGTTCACATTAGAAGTTCTCCTATAATTAATATAAGTACCTAGTGTCACTGTCTAGATGAATTATTCAGTCTATAAGGAATTGGTTACAAAATTTGTGTTATCACTCACAATCATCTTTCAAAAACTTAAGCTAACAGATAGAAATATATAAATTTTATATCTAATAAATTGTTTTAGGTATCAAATAATTTCTCTTGAACATTTTAATCAGTATAACGATGCGCGCAAGAGCTAGGGAAAAAAAAATTAAGGACAAATGCTGGAGAAATTATAGAATTACCCTTTCAATGAGCATCTGGGGATGTAAATTATTCCATGGCCTCCTTTTGGCTGCACCCCGTAAAAGAACCAGCATAGCATTGCGAATATTTAGTATGAAGGCAGCTAAATTTGACAATCCTTGAGGAATCCCCACAGCTGGTTGTGATGTGGTACCTATGAGGTCGGTGGAAGCCATGGATGACTTCACTGCAGCCACCATTGGTTTTCTATTTTCTCCCTTTCCATAAGCTATATGATCTCCATTCAAACTGGCCCTGCAGCTTTGGTACCTCACACATTTCACAAACGAAGAAGAAGAAGTAGAAGAAGAAGAAGAAGGAAGTTGAATTGGTCTAGAGCTGCGCAACAATAATCTAGTGGTTGTCATTCACAACTGAATTAAGTTGTTGTTATTATTATTATTCCAATTAGAATTTTATGGTTCGGGAGTCAGGAGGTGCTTGGTGCCTTATATACCACAAATGCATGCTTGCATGCATGCATCATGCATATGTACAAATTAAAGCAGACAGAAGATTCGCGGCATATTTAGCAGGTGAATTTGGACACATGCTGAACTTTTGAACGGGCTAAAATTTATGAGGGAACGCTAGCGCACGTGCCGATTCGGGTTTCTAAAGCGTGTGGATCCCCTAGTGTTCTCCATCGAACACGTGTACCATTAGCATATAATTTTGTGCCATTAGCATATTTTACTTTGATTTTTATCGGGGTCAATTCCTGCGTGTTTCTTGATGGAAGAGTGGCAGCCGCCACGTTGAACGTAAGAGTTGTCGTTATTATTGTTTTACGGGTTTCCCAAGCTAATGAAAATTATTTGGAAACTGTTTTGGAGTTTTCTGTTACATTTCTGAGCATGTGCGTTTCCACGGACGATTACCAATCCAACCACATTGACATGATACAAATATTTTTGGTGGTTGCTACCATGCCGGAAGCAAATTTGAGGGTATATTACCCAATGTGATATGTGTGGCAGGCATTGGTGTAGACGGGTTCATGGGACCCATCTACTCACACTTTTGGGCTATTATCAATCCCCCTTCACACCTCTTACACTCTTCATGGTCTAAGGCCCGACCCAAATTCATTTTCTTTTTTGACCCCATATCAAACTGAGTTGCTACTACGCTATATTATACCAGTACTCACTAAAATACTTACCAAAATACAATGCAACTATTACCATTTGAGCATATACCCTTAACCCCTTTCATCTTTCATCTAAAACTCATTTTCAAACCCTTGTGCTTCCTCCCCATGGACGAACTCCTCCAAGCTTGAACCCTCTTCCATAACTTTTTCCCTTCCATCATTCCCTAATTTCCCTTACCAATCACCCATTTTCGAAATATGGAACCCTATCTACCCTTTACAGTGCCAACGCGAACAAGGCCTCATCGGCCCCTTTACTTCACCCCAATCCGATGCCCCCTCCTCCGTAGCCCATCAACATCCCGACATTTTTGAGCCTGGCTCGCCGCGTTGCTCCCTCCAAGGCCTCATTGGAGCCGGAGCCATGCCCATATTTTAGTTCCATCGCCTCCTATTCCCACCACCACAAGAGGCGGGTCTCCTCTTTTGTAGTCTTTCTGGGAACATATTCCCAATTATCATTTAGTGTATCGAAATGTCTTCCCAGGTATCATTCTATTATGAATGTTAGATTTTTTTAAGGTATCATTTTGATTGCATATGTTTAGGTTCATAGTGTTCCAGTAATGCCTTTTGTATTGTGATATATGTCATGTAAAATTTATACTTGTTTCACAAAGAATGAGTGCATTTTACCACTGTTGGCTTAGAAAAACATGTTTTCTTTTTAATGTGCTGTTGTGGTCCCCATTATCCCACCATTCTCACGAGTCATTGCAATAAAGAAAGAGCATTTTCTGGCATTAATTATTGAAGGAGTAAATAGGATTGAATCTTATATTTAAGGGTAAAAAACACAAATAAACCACCCTTGAGATTTGTTGATATAACACTTAACCCCAAACTTAGAAAGTTTAGACACTCCACCCCATTCATCAAAATCAAATAAATGTTGTTCAAACTTGAGTTAACCATGGTTATCTCACACAAAGTTAATACACCCCACCTGCCTCCCCTGAAGAATTGTGTGCTTGAGATTTTGATGATCACTCTAGCCGTAACTTCTAAGTTCTATCATTCCAAAGGCAAAATGCTGGTGAGATTTTGATGGCATGAACATATCCAATTTTTACTTTCAATATCACGTTATTAGACTTGCCATCAGAGTCATCACTTGGAGAATACAGGTAGCTTTTGTTTTTTCATTGGCATGATTTTTTTTTTTTTGGTTATGCTTAACAGGAGATGATTCTTTAACAAACCATGTTACTACATACTGTATAAACAACTAACCACAATTTGCTGTGAAAGCCCAACCATGATAAACACTAAAGGGCTTGAATTTCCCATTTCAACATATTCATGTTAACGTTGTCACCAAAATTACCACAAGTTTGAAATCCTGAAGAACCTACATTTTTTGCTCACAATAGAAGAATAAAAGGAAAGTCACTCAAATCATGTAGATGACACAAAAATCTCATAACAATCAATTTTAAATTTGGTATATGTTGGGAGTAAGAATTTAGTTTTGACTTTTGCCAAACCACATTTACGAATTGTCAATGTTGCCTCAAACTCCAATTGTAGGATAGAGATTAAGATAAAGATGGGCGGGTATTCTAATGAGATAAATATGAGCATGGAGACGAAGAAGATAGAGATGGTGATTGAGATGAAGGTAAGCTGTCCTTGTAGAGAACAATGTAAGACATTAGATCTAAGCTATGGTTAACTGAGAATCTTTGAGAGAATATTCTGTCACTTAACCATTAGCAAGAGGAGAGATTGGGGTGGAATGTCAATTCTAGATAAGATTAGGGTTAAATGTTGTTTCAACAAACCTCAAGGTAGCTTGTGTTATTTATTGTATATTTAAAGCAACTAGAACATCCTTTTTGTTTGTATACTACGTGAGTTACCTTGACAGTGATTTTAATATTTATAAACTTTTCACTCAAAATTAAAAGTAAACATTTTCTTAGATGTTTATGCAAACTAGTTAGACCTCGTTCTCTACTCTTTGTGTGACACATGCACACACGCATGTTTATAGTACCTAGGGTGAAATCCCTCACAAGGCCTCATCAAGGAAGCCATACCCAGATCTCAATTATGTTGCTCCTCATTCCCACTGCCACAAGATGCTACAAATAATAAGAGCATCTACTATGTTGCATTCGCTAGTCGAACCCCATTGTAAGTATAGTTTTAT
Organism: Dalbergia oliveri; assembly: GCA_030441495.1. NCBI lineage: Eukaryota > Viridiplantae > Streptophyta > Magnoliopsida > Fabales > Fabaceae > Dalbergia > Dalbergia oliveri. Next base: position 32,911,160 of record JAMLFY010000002.1, on the reverse strand, counting down.
TCAAGCTCTTCCAATTGACTATGTTTGATTCGAATTTATGCCACGAACTGGAACCCATGAAGATTCTATTTGACTTTTGTTATTGTTTTTATTAGCATGCAAATTGAAATTTAAGGTTTGACTATGAAATAGCTTTTTGAACTTTTGCCCTTCCTGTATTGTGTGTTTGTACTTGGAATAGTTTATGTTTATCAAAAGCCTTATTATAGATAACCCTAATGTAAACAAGTCCATATTGTATGATATTGTATTAGATTAATTGTGTTTGAAGTACTAATTATTATGGACAATTGACTCTTTAAGATGATTTAAGTTTCTAATGGGGTTGTCTTTTGTTGTATATATTTGTATTTATGTGTTTTGTTTAAATCTTTTTCTTATTACTCTGTAGCTTATTGCTAGTATGAGAACCTATATGGATTCTCAATCTTGCAATGCTTCTTACCAAAACCTTGGGGTTGCCAATTGGAGGACGTGCCTTTATGGAATGGTTGCAAATTTGAAGACTTCATAGGCTCAACCAATCTAGACAGAAGATACTACAAATGCACTGTATGTGATTGTATTAATAGACCTTTAATTCCTTCATGTTGTTGACACATAATAAATCTGATTCAACTGTTGAACCTCAATGAATGCTTATTTGGTGTAGAGTTGTGGTTACTTTGACTGGATTAATCCGTCTATAGAACATCAAGGAAGTCCAGTCATAGGAAACAAGAGGATAACGTGTGACGAGTATGTTATCAAAATTAAACAATTGTGGTCAAAGATATTTAAACTGGAAACTCATAATGTAAAGATAGAGGTTGCACTTGCTAATGCTAAGAAAAGGCAGTCACGTGTTTAAATATGCTTATGGTTGCCATGGTAATTTTAACCTTTTTGTTGGTCTCCATGACCACTAGGTTGTAATTCAATGTTGTTGTTAGTTTTTAACTTTAGCAAGACGTAACTGAGCACTTGTCCCCCTATGCTTGTTTTTCTTTCCCCCACCCCCCTTTTTTACTATTCTTGATGGGATTAAGGTTCATGGCTCATTGATGAATGCATGTTCTTTTGTGGATGTGCATTTTAATTGTGTTTTGAGCCTTAGACTATTGGTGTTTCATTGCATTGTATTGGTTCTTTTGTGACCATGCTAACGAATTTAATTTATATCATGTATGCAAGTAGTACTTTACATTTTGAATAGTAAGGACTATAAAGCATGAACTTTGCATAGTTTTTTATCTATAAGAATGGACTTTTTTCAAAAAAATTATTTTTGAATTGTTATTTATGAATAATTATTAGTAATCATGATTTTCAAATAATCAAATTATTTAATAATTATCATATTATTCAAATGCTGAAAATTAATGAACCCATACCCTAGCCCTTGAAGTCCCATATGCAAGGTGTGTTCTTGGATCAATAAACCCATACCCTAACCCTTAAAGTCCCATATGCATATGGTGTGTTCATGGGTCAATGAACCCATACCCTAACCCTTGAAGTCCTATATGTAGAGATGTTATAACGGGCTAACCAGCCCTTCCCCACCCTCCAAAAGCTTGCTAAAATGGGTAGGAGGTACCCACCAAAATTAAATGAGTTGAAATAGTCAGTCCAATCCATTTGAGTGGAACTAGCCACTAAAAAATAAAAAAATTTAATAGTTTGATGATTTTGTTTAAAAAAACTTTTAAATTTTATTTTTATTAAATGATACATACCCAAATTTTCAAGGTTCATAACAATTATGCATAAACTTATTAAATTTAATCATTTACACAAAGTAGAATATAATTTATTATATATAGTGTACGCATTTTTTTTTTGTCAAAAACATGTTAAATTTGATTTGGGCTTGGTCTTATGCCTATTTAGTTTGGGCCTTTGAGGCTTTTACAAAATAAAGACTAACAAATTGTGAATTTTTTATTCTTAGAAAAGACCAAAAAAAAATGCTTGGCCTGGTGGGCTAAGTGGGCGGGTTAGGTGGGCTCAAAAATTCAATCCAGCCTGTTAAAAATTGTGATTTTGGCAAATCAACCCAGGTCAAACTCATTTTGACATCTCTACCCATATGCATGGTGCATTCATGGGTCACTTAAGCCATACCCTAATGTTATAAGTTTGGTTCATTGTGATGTTATAATTGAATTTTTCATATACTTTTGTTTTATCATAAATTTATTTGGCTATAATGACATGTTATAAATATTTTTAATATAATATCATTTTTTAAATAAGTAAGCCCGTAAGATTTTTTACATTATTTTAAATATTATTTTTATATTTTTTAATGTTATTTCCCTAATCAAGTACACATCTATTGTTTGATTTGTTTTTGCTTTGTACAAACAAAAAATTATAACAACGTACAAAATACAATAAACAAATATTAAAGCAATGTTATTCCAACACTCAAAAGTGAGTGTTCAAATAAAACACATATTCCATTATCATTTGATGTAATAGATGTGTAGAGATTTTTTTTCCCATTTAGTACAAAGAATGTTGGTTTGAAATTTTCATAGTTATACATTTTTATGTATTTATTTATTTTATGCTTTTTGAAACAATTTTTAACATTATAATTTAATGTTTAAAAGATTATTAATTACTAGCCATTTATGTCACGTAAAAAAGAAGGATCCAAGTGTTTAAAAAGTAGTTCAACAATATCATAAAAATATAGTTATATAATATTCTAAAAGTCATTTATATAGCATCCAACCTCATATATATGAGATCTCTTTTGTCTATTTCATACCCACACCATTTATGTATCTATAACAAAGTTTCTCTTTCATCCTTATTTGCATCTCAGTTAAAAATCACCTCTGAAAATAAAAAGCTCTTTGTCCATCATAATCAAAAGTATTAGCATTAACTGAACAACCACCACTGTGTCATGTGTCCCTTGCCTTCTCATTTCCCATATCACTAAGGTCTTAGCCTTGTGCCTCTACTCATACACCTATTCACAACCATATATATTAGAAATGTTATCACCTATGTACCCACATATCACAAATGGCCACACCATCTAATAATTTGAGTCTATCAAATGAAGAGCTTATGGGATTCCATCTTGTTGAAAGAAGAGCATACAAACAACTTGTCATTGACTTCAGAATGGATCCCCCAGTCCATGCAAGTCATCACAGCTTGGATATGGTTGGAGATTGCAGGATTTCGTGATATCGTAACGAAAATCACTAATCTGCCTATCTACTATGTGTACAAGATTGTAGAGGAAACCTTTTCCTGGTCACAATGCTTGGGTAATTACCAAACATGGGAAGAGCTAGATAGACTGGCTTCAGGTGGTGAACTCATGGAAGTCATCGTAGGAGCTAAAAATACACTCAAACTACTGATTATATGTAGAGACATATCACAGCATGCCATTGATAACATCATACAGACAATTGCTCTCGAATATTCATGGACATATATGTTGAGGCCATGGAAGTCGAATTCGACAAATACTTAGAAAACACCATCATTGGAAATGCAATGACAACTGATTAGCATCTAAACCATTTTTTGTCCTCCTCCTCCACGCGGCACTCGCATCACACCTGGAGAGAGATTGTTGTTCATAACTTTTTCAAAGGGGTACCACATTTTGGAATGGGAACTACGAGGATTATTCTCCACCTTATATGGGGATTGTGTAGACTACATTTCCATAGGGCAAGCAAATCTACACCGACAAGCTATGTTTGTACAGGTAGTGTTGCAAAACATGGATATGATGTACATGGTGCTTGAAGTGAAACTAAGGTGAAGTTCATTATGAATGGCAAACATGTGTGGGTACGTAAATTCAACCCACGCCATAGGACACCTACAACATCCAACTACACAACATATGTGTGGTGCTCAGTGAGGGGACTTGAAAGGGAATTACTAGAGGATCTATGTTTTGCTCTTTGGAAAGAAAAATAGACCCCGTACTTGTTTGTTGAGTGATTGTTTTCCTTTGTTTTTTTTAATGTTTTCTTCCAGCTAACATTGAAATGTAATGTATCTTGCATTAGTGGCTTAATCTTTCTGACGTGAGCTTTTATCATATTGTTTCATTGTTAATTATGTGAGTTTCATAAATGTGTTTCATTTCCTTTTTTATGCTTCTTTTCATCCGATATATATACATTTTTTTCTTTTTGGTCAAAGTTTAATCCTATTGCTTGAAATAGATAGTATGGTTCTCTCAGTTCAACCCAGTATACAAAAATCTAAATCATTAAAGACACACGACCTATTGCGGCCAAATGCAAGCCCCCGTATAAACAACAATACATTGGTCCAATGTATTTGTTTTTTGGTCAAACTATTTTTTTGACGATGCAAATGTGGGAATGCACAATCCTGACTCATACACTATGTCTTTGGAGTGAGTTGTTTTCCTTTCTTTTTCCAAAATTGTGTGTGGTATTGAAAGATAAAAAAATCCTTTGAAGCCCAAACCATTAGAAACCTTACTTTTTTTTTGTCAATATGAATAACCTTACTTGTGGATGGCACCAATAACTAGTTGGGTCATATATCTTATTCACAACCTAAATAGGAAATAATAGAACATTACACAAAGAAAAGAAAGCTCAAATATTTAATGAAAAGTATGACACAACGTATTTCATAACACACATTCTATTTGTGTTTTTCTTTTTCCTTTTTTTAACCAAAAAAAGATTGTATTCATATTTGCGTTAGTCATTTATTTTATTTTATTTTTTGGTCGGATCCACTTGTTTTCATGAATGGGTTGCTCATGTTAATGGATCATGCCTTGATATTGTCTCGATAAAAAAGGCCTTCAAATATTGTCAATGATTAAGTAGGATTTCGTATCATACTTGTAGGCCCTGCTAGTTATAAGTTGAATCCCTTTCAACTTGCAAATTACACCTAAATAATTGATGGGTAAAAAGAAAGTTAGATACATATATATAACGTAATTTCATCACAAAATAAAGAAGAAATATAAAATCAGACGTACCCAAGCTAAATAAAATAAGTGATTGACTAATTTAGATTTGCTAGACACATTGACTAATTCAAAATATTAACAAATTTGGAAATCCAAAACAAATATGAATTAAAAAGTATGCATGAACATTAAGTCAAAAAAAAAAAAAAAAAGGAGAATAAACAATGATTTGTCAGCATGGCAATTTGAAATCAAAGATTAAGCCAAAAAGTAAAAAATAAAGGTCACTACAAAGCTAGTGAACGTCAAGTGGGCTTGTGCCTTCCTCTTCCATCAATATTGATGCTACTCCCACCACTGTCATGTACACTAAGCCCATAGGGCTGAACATCTGCTACACAAAATATTGCATGATCTAAGGACCATATAATTCATGAGCAAAAAATTACTCTTACTTAAATTCAGAACTTGGGATAACCTAAGGCATGTGAAAGTACATATGATGATATCCTTGAAAAGGGGGGATCCCGTGGCTTGGGAATAGCTGGATACATTGGATATGGTTGGAACACTAGCTTGATTAGTCATGTGCCAATAGCCTATTTGAGGTGTATTCCGAGGAGCAATTGGAATTGAATTCATTACTAGGTCCTTATCATCCACTAAACCTACTCTTAGACCAATCATTGTCATCTCCGCCTATTGAAAATGGCACAAGCAGTTTGAATTAATCTTTCAATGATACTACAAATTAAAACTCTAAACATATCATAGCTAATAATCAAGCCATACCAAAAAAAATGTTCCATTATAACACGTCTTAGCACACTTATGACCCTCTAAGCGCTTCACCCTTTCTCCATTATCATTTTATTTGTGAATCATTCTGAAGCAATGAGAATTATTGTACATGGCATAAACATATCAATTAATAGAAAGAGATGTCTCATGCTAATCAAATTGCACCTACAAACTGAGTTAATGAGTCTTGTGTAGAGCACACTCCTATTACTTTCTTTATGTTACGCACTTCACATTTCTTCTTTGCAACCTGCAATAAAAATAGCCAGGAGCAAAAATAGTATTTATTTGTTGTGCATAAAAGGAGAGGAAGCTAGAAAGAAATTACAAAGAGGATGATGACATGCTTTGTGGCTTTTAGCAACAAAGATTTGGACAAAAGCTTATTTGTTTTCAAACCAACTGTTGTAATAATTGACCATCTTATTCAAGCACTCAAATAGTTTTCATTAAACATTAAGAACCTTGGTTGTGTACAAAGCTCCATATTTAGGAGCATCCATGGAAATATGGTAAGTTTTTCTTTCATTCTTTGATCTTCAATTCTCTCAATTTATCTTTACTAGTTTGCCCTAATTTAATTATCTCTATTCTTAACTATATGTTCTTTCATTGCCTTCTAGAATCTATTTGTTTTAAAATTTTGATCATTTTTGCAATGCATGTTAATCCAAGTAATTATGATTTTATGATATAATAAAATGCCTAAGAATAGATCATACAATATCAACCATTACTTTCAATTTTTCTATAGCTTAAAATCTTTTGGTTGTCCAGTTAGAGTCAAATAATGAATAGGTTGTTCTCTTTGAAAATGTTAGTGTTCATTCCTCTTTTCCAGTACATATGTTACTCTGTCACTTGCTACTTTTTGTACCTTATCAACAAGATTTGACACATGTAAGTTACCACTACAAACAACATATGCATCCTCATGCATTGACCCCTTTGAATCCTTAAAAAAAAACTCACATTACTTAAAATGACATAAATAAGGGATGCAAATACATTGACTATTTTTAGTGTAGCATAGTCACACTACCTCCTTGTTGTATGCTTCACCAATAGAAGCATCCATAGCTTCATGAAAGTCCTTTGTAGATGGAAAACTTGGACATCTTTTCCAATAATGGCCCATCTTATGGCATCTTGAACAATGCCTTTTCCTTTTATGCAACCTTTTCTTTGATGGTGTGCCCTTTGTCTTCACCAACATAGGATCACCAACAACTTTCTTGTATGAACTTTTCCTCTTGCGCCATTAACTACCAAATTGTGCCATACTAATAAGCTTGTAAATATTATCCCTTATCTCAATAAAGAGGTCAACATCCTGTAATGCTAAGTGGCACAACCTATTGCAATCCGCTTCTAGTGAGTTGAAAAGAAGCTTTGCCATTTCGCCAGTGTCAATTCCTCGGCAGAACTGAGCAAAAAAAATCACTTTTGGCAGCCTTAGTCCACCTCTTGCAAATTAGACTGTTAGGGATTGACTCTATTTGCTCATTCTTCATTACACAAAATACATGCCTACAAGGAATTCTCCGTGACTCAAACATTCAATAGTCACACACAAATGCATTGTTAACTCCATCAAACACAACCTTTCACTCATTTCTTGGGCTACAATATGTATTCATCCTCAAAATCACATTATCACCATCTTTGGAACAATGGACAATATTTAGAGCACAAGCCTCTTCTACTTTACTTCCATAAATATCTCCCTAGTGTATGCTTTCACTGCATAAGCCTCAATTTTATGCAGAGTCATCAACATAGGTCCTCCGTCAAAAGTCTTGAAGTCTAATATAAGCTCATTATTCCTATACTCTTTTATTGCTAAGTCAAAGTTCTGCATGAATTCGATAAGGCTATTCTTCTTCTAAATATATGACTTGATTAGAGAATTTATACCTTTGCATTGGGATGTTGTTCTAATGTGGTCAAAAATTTCTCACACAAATTAGCATGCACCCACATTGTCTTCTTCTCGTATGTTTTTGCAAACCATTTGTTACTTGTCAATCCATGCTTCACAATTATTTTCTCCCATTGCTTTAATTTTTAAATTCATCAATGGTGTAATTGGAGTACACCACTCTCTTGAAGTCCTCCAAGAAAAAGGATTCTTTACATTCTAGAAGCATTCTTTTGCAAACGCCGTGCACACAATCTATGCATAGCATCTAAAAACATGCTTTATAGCCTCCCTCATTAAATCGTCTCCATCAATCACCACTGCCTTTGGTTGTTTATTGCCCATTGTTTCTAGAAAAGTCTCTAACAACCACTTATATGTTTCATTTTTTCCATTCATAACCTACGAACAATATCCCCACTCATTTTTTCCCATTCAATGATAGATGATATGATAAACAATTAGATCTTTGATCGAATATAATTGCACCACCATTATTTTATGTCTCTTACCACTTAACTGCTTGTGTCTAATAGTTCTTTTTGTCACTCTCACCTTCATTCCCCTTTGTTTTTATATCTTTATATCTTTTTCACTCTCAATAATATTCAGGAATAAGCATTATTTTTTTGACAAAGAATCCTTACCGAATACTAACTCTAATTGACTTGAGTTTATAAAATTGACAGTGATAACATCACTTTTAGCAACACATGCTCATTCCAACCAATGTGACTGTGATTTAAAAATTGTTGCTAGCTTAATCTCGGATTCATTTGACTTGTTCTAAGTTTTACACTTTTTTAATCTCATTTTTTAGCCTTTAATTACACTTTGATTGAGTTTTTGAATAATATTTTACTTTTGCTAAATATTGTACTTTATGCAAACATGAAAGATACTTAGCCCTAATGCATTGAAAATGAATAGCTACAAGCAAACAACATTACTAACCAAATGATGGCCTTATGCTTAATATTAGGAACTGACTTGAAAATGGCAAAATGGATACTGTGAATTGGATGTTGAACACTGCCAAGATTGACACCATATGATAGAATTCAAAGTTTTTCTTTACTTTTTTAGATTTTTTTTATTTTTTAAATAAATCCGTGAATACATGTGGAGATTCAAATCCACGCAATGAATAGGGAATGAGACCCATGATTGGGATGAGGACAAGGCCAAAGTTTTAAATGGGCATGGGGCAAGGTGTGCTTGGTTTTGAATGCCCATTGCCTTGAGTGAGACTCATTTCAAATATGCTCCTTTAGAATCTCACTTAGAGTGTACTTGGTTTAGGGATAAAAGTAAAGAGAAATTTTTTATAAATGAATTTTATATGTAAAATTGAGTTACAAGAAAGTAAACTTTTCACAAAATAAATTGATACATAAAATTTGTCATAGTTTTTTATTACAAGATTATGAGGCATTTTAATAAGTTTGGTTTATTCAAATTGCAGAATAATTTTTTGGTGAGACCAAATTTTATTATTACATGTTTAGAACAAATCCTTCAATGATTTTCTTTTTAAAGTGCAAAATTTTATGAATGAGCTCTATATATATTGTTCAATTGATTCATTTGTTATGGATTAAGACTCTTGATTTTAAATAGAAAACAGGGGAAAACTAGTTAATTATATATTTGTATTGTGCCAGTGCCAAAGATTAATTGATTTTGAAACTTTATCAGTGAAGCTGATCTGTAGTGCATATATTTGGAACCAACTGTGTAGGAGGTAGGTGCTTTTGCATGCTTAATTTGATGACAATTTTTGCACCACCTTGTTCAGTTGTTCTTTCAGTTTTTGCTAATTTGATGCTTTATTAATGTTGCTCGAGTGGATGAGTCATCTTAATGGGCCACTGTCTGTCTCTCCCCATTCTTAATTCGTTTGCATGTGAAGCTATACGTTGCTGGACCCCAGAAAGATCATCACACAGTAGGAAAAAATATTATCCGGGCATTGAACCCGACGTGAATCGAACACGCAACCTTCTGATCTGGAGTCAGACGCGCTACCATTGCGCCACGGATCCACCTATGTCAACTCAGGGATACAAATTTATTTATATAGATTTAGCCTTATATCTTCACGGATTTTTAGTTTGATAGCCAACCTCCTTGCCTATCTTTGATGCACTTTATATATCTAATAATTGCACAATACTCATATAAATTATAAAATGGTGCCCATTAAGTGACATCGCATATGTGTATATATATATATATATATATATATGTGTGTATGTGTGTGCGTGCTTGGTAGTGTGTTTCGGAAATCAAACGTCTGTTCACTGCCCCTTGTACGCAGCACTAGTATGTTTGGGTGGTTTTATATTGAAGTTGATTCAAGGGGTTTTCTACTTCAAACCCCAGTTAGACAGAAGCTTGGTATTGTCGCTTTTGCGTTCATAGTTTTCCATTGCGATGCAAAATGAATGTTAACTTTTATCCTTGTATATGTGACAATCATGGGTTGGGCAATAAGAGTAAATTACACTGATTTTCCTTAAAATTGGTGAAATTTAGATTCTTCCCTCTATTTATAAAATTTGCTCTAGAGCCCTAAATTTATAAAAACATTACGCTTCCATTGAGTTTGTAAAATTATTATCCTTCTCTCTCTATCGTATAATGAATAGTGCATCTAGAAGATTATGTCAATGGATAAATAGAGGAGAATCGAAATAAATTTCACCAAATCTTATGCGAATTTAGTGTAATTTACCATTTTATTTATATTATTATTGTAATGGATAACTATTATTGTGGCTCGTTAGTTATCCAATATCTTTTATATTTTTTGATAAATTAGTTATCAGATATCATTTAACAATTTTTATGCATTTATTTGAAAGAAAAATTATTTATAATTTAACAGCGAAAATAATTTTATTTATAATAACACTAATATAATTTTATTCGTAAGATTAATATTTTATTTGTAATATTTATATAATTTCTTAAAAAATATATGTAATTTTCTTTATAATTATATTAATATGGTTTATTAAAATATCTTTAAAATAAAAATGAAATAATAAAGAGATAATACTAAAAGCATAATATAAAACTCATGTCCTTTTGATAATTACACATTCAAAAGTGATTTTGGTTTGGATCATCCAAACAATATTCATTTTATCATAATCAATTTTGATATAAAAATATCCAAACATAAATCACATTGGCACCAAGTCACTTTTAATCAAAATCAATTTTAATAGAATCAAGTTGATTCAAACTATCCAGTTTACAAATGATAATCCAAACATACACATAAGTAGTATGAGTAAAATTAGCATATACATAAATATTGTATCAAACATATGAAACTATTGCCGAGGTACGTCCTCCAGCCAAAAGCTATCGTTAGAACCAATGTCAATAGAAGCAAATAACGCTACTTTAAAATATGAATTACATTTAATTTGTTAACAAGTTTATATAATTAATAATTAGGGTATATCACAAAGATTATTATTGAGGTTTACTCAAATGACACTCCACCACATTCTTATCAAAATTTGACACTTTGTTCCATTCTTTATCAAAAATAAAAAATTAAAAAAGAAAACAAATAAAGAACAAACTAATAAAGAAAATAAAAAATAGCAAGAGAATAAATTTCATAAATAACTTCAACTCGACATGTCTCTTAGATTAAATTAATTCTTAAAATTCAAATATTAAATTTCATATCCTCAAACTTATACCTAACTAAAAATAAAATTAAATTAGTTGAGTTGCAGCATAAGAATTATATATATGTGTGCCTTGTGATTGAAAAATAATGAGAAATGTAAGATACATTAGTCCATCTTTAATGTTTTTGAAGAATTTACAGGACAAATTGATTCTTAATTGTTTATAAAATCGCTCAAATTGGTCTATAATAAAAATATAAATAGCATAAATAAATTTATTAAAATACTAAAGAATAATTAATTTATCCTACGTTTTTTACTAAGGAAACACAAATGTAATTTTCTTTCTTGAAAAATCAATTTATCTATGCTATTTTTATCAAGGGTTAACTTTGTAGTTTACTCTTTTTTTTAATATATTTGCTCGTTCTTATGCACAACTCAAATAAATAAATAAATAAATTTTGTTTTAAGTTAGGTATAAATTTAAGGATATGAAATTTATGATTTGAATTTTAAGAATTAGTTTAATCTAAGAAAAATATCAAGTTAAAGTTACATTTATAAAATTTATTAATGTTACATTTGTAAAATTTATTCTCTTCCACTAGTTTTTATTTTTATTTTATTTATTTAGTCCTATTTGTTTTTTATTTTTAAAGAATGGGATGGAGTGTCAAAGGGTAGTCTTTGTTATCTACCCTAATAATTATATCATTCTCCCTTTTAGTAATAGGTTAATTATCATTCTTCTTTTTAGTACTAGGTTGAGTAAGGAAGACCTTGTTTTGGGTCGAATTCCTTAGTCATACTGTTTTTTGTTTGTCAGGTTGAGTCAGGTTGACATTTTCATTTGGGCGAATTGCTTAGTCATATGAGTTTTTTGTAATGTCAGACCTTACTGAGCTGCTGGTGCATGTGACATCATTCAACTCCTCAATCCCCCATATATATATATATATATATATATATATATATATATATATATATATATATATATATATATATATATATATATATATATATATATATATATATATATATATATATATATATTATGAATATACGTTGTATTTGAATCATTTAATCTATATGCGCTTCTTGTGGAAAACAAGAGGACTATGCAACTTAGACAGAGCATAGATTAATTGTGAATGAAATTATTACAAAACTTAATCAATTGCTGTTAAATTTAAATTAAATATTTCAATTACATAATTATTATTAATATGTATTGTTGAATTTAGCAATTTTATCAGTTTAAATGATTTTTTAAACATTGATAATAAAATAGAAATGACATAATTAAGTTGTTATCTATTAACATTTTTAATATTGAGATTCTTCAATTATAGAAATTAATATTTATTAGATAACATAATTTAAAATTAAAAATAAATATTATTTCTCTTTAATTTAATTAATAAAAATTCTATGAATCTGATGATTGTAAAAATAATGATTAATTTTGAAAGATATTTATTTTTATAAGAGGATGATGTCAAATTAAATTAATATATTTATCATATAAATTTACTTTGCATTTGAATTATATAATTATATAATATGTTTGTGCATTGGATTGGTAAACATACTAGTATGTATGTATAATATATATATATATTATATATATATATATATATATATTATATATATATTATATATATATGAATAACTTTTATATTAGAATAACTTTTTATAGATTTTATCAATCCAACTGTTGAATTGTAAATTTTTATTATATAGATCAAATAATGTATCAAATTTCATATAGATTCAAAACATTTTAATACTTCTTCATCCCTTTTTATTTGAATGAACATGGTTCTAAAAATAAATGTAAATCTTGAGTATTAGATAATATATCTATCAATATCTAATTTTTCTGAAATTTGATGTACTTGATCTATAGTTGGATTGATGGAATATGTTGTTAAGAAGAAGATATTCAATGGAGTAAGTGTGCAAGACTTACTCCTAAAGTAAACAGATCCTCACTTATATAAAAAAAATCAGATAATAATTGGCATATGTTCTAAATATTAATATTTACTTATATTTTTTAAAATATATTATCTATCAAAATAAAGTGGTATCATGAAATGTTAAATCATTTTGAAATTATATGAAATTTGATATAATTGATCTACTTGGTAAGAACTTTGAATTCAATGGCAATCAAATTTAAGTTCTATAAAAGTTTATTGAATGAAGTGTAGCATAACTTACTCTTGGAGTGAGTATATATATATATATATATATATATATATATATATATATATATATATATATATATATATATATATATATATATAATTCCATAGCAAAACCAAAAAATCAACCATTCATTATTAGGAAAAAATGTTATGTGATAGATTTCATGTGTGAATTTGCAAGGTTTTGGATTAGATGTTATATAGGTCCTCCTAAGATTGGGAAAGGATGGATGGATAAGGTGAGATGGTTGTGTGCCAATATTGTGTTTGAGAGTCTCACACATACTTGTATTGAAATTAAATGATAGGCTGAAAGCATATCATTGCGAATTCTTTACCGATTAAATTATTTGTTTTCCCTTTCTTATTGTTTCTATGAACTACATACACGTAAGCCAACCTTTGAACTTGTTTTATGTTTGGGTGCTTTCTCATATGAAGATTAAAAAAAATATATATATCTTCACCTACAGATATTAGGTGGTTCAAATAATTAGATGACATGTGTCTAATGTAAGTAACATGGAAGATTTTAAAATACTCCTCACAATTTAAGGATCACTCTTTCTCAACATCCTTCTCTTTTCACATTTTTTTTCACTGGATTTTTTTTTTTTTCCATCGTCTGAGAAAGCAATCAAAGCCACTAACCATTGCGGAGATTGCAATAGAGCACCTCCTTGGTTCATTTGATAGATCTCACCACAAATAACACCACCATTACCTCTATAGTTTTGCGATCTCTCACAAAATAAAGTTTTTTGTGATGGGTAAGGGGCAACACTCAAAGTGACTCAAAGTGCAAGGATAGGCTGTTGTTTCAAGTGGCGGATCAGCCCGCTGATGGCACGGAAGGTGAGGATTGGCAGTGGGGGCGTGTATTGGTTAGAGGTGGGATGAGGTGTCTTATGGTTCATAGCTTTGAGTGGATGAGTAGCAGCATAGGACCTGGTGAAGAATAGGCTCTGGCGATCGCTTAGGTAGATGGTGGTAGTTTGTGGCTGGGCATTAGGACGATGGAGAAGATTTAACAAAAAAGTTCAAAAAATATCTATTAGGGTTGTAAGGAGCAGTTGTCATAACCGAATTTAGGAATGTGACAACACGTGAGGAATTTCATCACGTAAGCCTTCTGGTAACATAACTCTCTAAATGCATATAGTTTATCATAATATAATACTTAAAATATGATTTTCTTTTAAATCAACAGTAATTTCTTTATTTAAAACATAATATTTAAATCCATAAACTTGAAGGTATTAATATTTAAGCTTTGAAATCATAAACCACTTCATCACGTAATATAAGTCTTAAATATGAAAATCTTCTTAATGCTTGAAAACTAAGTCAAAAATACATCTCTAGCTTATTACATAAATATTTAACCATAGTCCACATTTTAAATATGTACTTGAATTTTGAAAAAAATATTGGTAAATACATAAACTTTGAAAATAACTACAATATCTCAAAATATATGTGTGGCTCGAATCCCCCAAAACTATTAAAGCCCTCTAAAACTAACATAAACCTAAACTAAGCATTATAACAATGTAAAGCTCATCAAAGGATAGTTGCGGCTACTAGACCGATGACATAAAGATATCTGCACCTGCAATTATGAGAGCAAGGAAGAAGGGTGAGTTAACAGAACAATGAGTGGATCTCACCTATGACCCACATGGGACAACCAAAGAATATATACATCATGCAACATACATGCAACAAGCATAAATCATTTGACATATTTACATACATAGGTATATAGGAAAATATTTCATTCCATAAATTCATAAACACGCATTTCTAAACTCATAATCAAACATAAAATCATTTTAATGATGGTGGGGAGAGTAAGGAAACAATATTTGCTGAACATGATAAATACATATATAATAACAAAAGCTTAAAATCATAAACTGTAGGTGGTTGCCAGTCCTCGTGAACAAGCATAAATCATAATAGTCCTTGTAGACAAGCTGTGGGCACCTAACTAGGTCTCATTTTTTGTATATGTTGGGGGCGAAACTTCTCTAGAAAACAACTTAGTACTAAGGTTAACGATTTCTTCACAATCATTAACTAACTTCTTTTCCTTATCTGGCTAAACTAGTTCATCAAAAATCAAAACTGAAGGGTAGGTGGTCAGCTTTCACGAACAAGAGCCCCTAAATTCTAGTACTCTGAGAGTTCTGGATTCATATAACTCTAACAATATGACTTTAGCATAACTATGGTTGTGAAAATCATGCCTAAGGGACACTTACTTGTAGGCATTCCGATTCAAGCCCACAAAATATGTATCTGAATTGCTATGAATCATACTAAATTCCATACTTCTTTGTACCATAAGTAAGTTTAGTTCATATATTAAACTCATATTTTTCCATATACTTGAAATATCTAATATAATAGTTCAAAACACTGGGATTCATAATCGTAAAACTCTGAAATCATAATGACATATTTCTTCATAAAACTAAATTATACTTTATTCAACATAGCTTGACTTAATATTCCAATAAAACGATTTCTAAATTCCAAGTCTTAAACCATGGCAATAGTATAAATCTACAATACATATTTGAGAGCTTTCATAAACATCCTTGAATCATACATTTTTCTCAACGATCATTCCATGATCATATAAACATTTTCATAACATGTATCAGTGCAATTCACAGTCCTATGGTTTTTCTAAAATACACTTTCATGCCAAAATCAAAATCGTAAACCTTGCTAGCTTTGTCATCACTTGTAAATACATATCTATATCATATTTTCATCTCAAATCTTTATATTTGACAATTATCATGCAAGAAACATATTCATAATGATGAAACTAAGGCTATGAAATCAAACCCACTCACTGTTTGGGGTTGGGAGTATGTAAGCACCACCAACTTGATCTCGAAAGCTTGAAATGACACCAACAACTGCCATAGAGCAATAAAGACACATGAATACTCTCTATCAACTCTAGAATAACTCTAAACGAACTCTAACAATATTAGGGGAGCATTTCCACTTGACAACAATGGAGGATAACAATAATCCAAACCATAGAACATGAAAGAACAAGAAAGGAAGCATAAACTAGCATAGATCTCTTACCTTGAAGCTTTGAAGGAGAAGGATTTGAGTGGGATTGAATGGAAGAGAGTGGGAAGGGTTAGGAAGAAGAAGGGCTTCAAATTTGGGAGAAAAATCCGAGTTTGGGTATATAAAGGGGGTAATGGTTCACTTAAATGAAACCTTTCATTTTGCAGTTACGAGGTCAGGGCACTGCCATAGCGATCAAGGTGCCCAAAACACCCTTTGCATACAATAGCTGGAGTGGTCTTGGACCACTATAGTGGTTAGTAGGGTGCCCAAACCCTGTCAGCCCAACCTCATGACCACTATAGCAGTGACAGGACACCTATCACTACACTTTTTGGTCATACTTGCTTCTAAGGTCTTCCTGACAACACGGGTTGGTCTTGGGGACTCTAAGGTTGAACAAAACATGTCCGAGGACTCGTGTACCTAAGATATTATAGCAGCATAGTACTTAAATTAAGAAGAATATTTTAAAATCCTCCATGTTACTGACATTAGACATGTGTCATCCAGTCATTTGAAGCACCTCATATCTGGAGGTGAATATAATTTTTCTATCTTCATATAAGAAAGCACCTTATGTTTGCTGCCTTTTTGTAAACAAATGCATTTTGTCATATGAGGGTCCTTTTCAATGTGATTGACATGAGGGTCCTTTTTAACCTCCATTCACAAAGCTAAATGCCTCAAACAAAACAACAATATAATTATGATTATTTGATTTCAACCTTTGACTTGTAATTGATAATTTTTTGGTGCGTTTTATTGCGTTGCTTCCAATTTTCAAGGAATGATTCCCTAACAATGTAGAAGAATCAAGGAAGAACATGTAGGTTGTAGACTAGAGTGAGAAAGTTGAGATGACTCAATGAAAAGAAAACCTATAGAGGTGGGCCCTTAGGTAGTGAAAAGGTTGTTGGTCGATATACTTGCTTATAGGCATATGGGATTATCATGAGACGAGGTAAAACATAACACAGCCATTTTTTTAGTAAACCCCCAAGTTGATCCTTGACAATTTTAACATTGAATAAGTTAATCTCTACAATTGGAAAGTGTCAACTTGGTCTATAACAATACCAAAAGTTGACACTTAGTGGTCCTAAGATGGAGAATGTTAACAGTGTTAGTATGCTTAAGCAAAATGCCATCATTTGCTTCTTATTACAAAAAAAGAAAAGGAAAAATGCAAATTGTCAAGTACGGAGTCTCCACTTTCAAATACATGATCATCATCACCACCACCACCAAAAAACCTCCATAACCACATCATGAGTATCGCCAAAACCTTTCCTTGACCACCTCACCTACGTTCTCTTTCTAATCATCATCCTCCTTCTTCTCATTCTTCAAGTCAAGCACCTCCAATCCATTCTCCACAATACTAACACTTTTAAGCCCCTTATCAACAATATCACCAGGCAAAAGGAAGCCTCCACAACCACATCACCAAAATCACCATCCTTCACCGTCTCAATGACTTCCTCTTCTCATCGCCTTCTGGAACAAAATGATACCACCGCCGTCACGTTCCTTCCTTCACGCTCGTCATCCTCCTCACTACCACCACACCACCATCAAACAAATCAAACACAAGAGGGTGCTTGTTGGGCTTCACCTGGTAGGCTAAAGACTATGATGCCTTCTGGTGACGGTTTGAGGGTTAATGATGATGGGTTGCAGATTTTATTTTTATTATTATTTTCCATTTTTACTAATTTTGTGGTTTGCTGGATTAATATTCATAGGGATTGTGTAGTTGCAATTGTTTGTAATTTTGGGTTGAATGAGATGTGAAGTGTAGATGATGGTGGTTGTGTTACATGTTGTGATGAAGGTTAGTTGTATAGGGGTTGTTGAAGGAATAGTGCTAGCAGGATGGCTATTGTCTTTAGGCTCTGTGAGATTTTCCAAAGATGATTGTGATGGGTGGTTTAAGAGTGATAATAGTGAAGATGGTGATGAGGGGTTGCGACAAAGGTTATGGTGTAGTATAGGTTGAAGGTTAGTGGTGGTGGTGGTTAGGATGGAGAAGGTGATGAAAAGAGTTTTTTTTTTTTTTTGGTTACTAATGGATAAAACGACGTTTTTTTGCTTAAGCGTTACTAATATCGTTAACGTTTTTTGTTTAGGGAGCACTAAGTGTCTAACTTTTAACATTGTCATGGACTAAGTTTATACTTTCCTATTGTCAGGAATCAACTTGAAGGTTTACTCCATTTTTATTAGAGTTGCGATAAATTAAGAAAGGTGGGTATAAAATTATGGTTTAAAAATTGTTGATTAATTTAAAATTATGTTAATCAATGTTTCGTAGATATTTAAATAAAAAGCAGTTATTGTCTTTAATAAAATCACAAATCACAATATATATACATTCATGTGATGTAAAAATTATACATAAGGGATGATTTAGAGTGTCTTTTTTATTCTTGATTATAAGGTCAATAATAAATAAATAAATATATTTTGTTCAAGTCTTGAATTTTCATATCCTTTATACCATTGTAATTTTTATATTCATTTAGATTATGGACTCGTTTGGTTAAAATTTTCAAAGAAAAAGTATTATTTACTATGAAAAAAATATTTCTATAATTTGCTTACATAGTTGGTTATGCTTATCCGGAAAAGCTAGTAAAAAACAATAAGTTCTTATGCTTTGTTTTGGAATAATAAGCAAGTGAAAAATAATAAGCTCATAAAAGCAAAATCTATGTAAGAGTGTGAATGTTATTTCTTGATTTAGGGAATCATTTTAATTCCAAATATATCACCACAACTTTTATGATGAGACAAAAGATAATCATCCAATTTTTGAACGTAGAATTTACATATCTTCTTTAATTTGAATTTTTATTTTAGAACTATTGTAATTTAGTAATTTAATGGGGCTTCTCTAATACTCTTATAAAATTCAAAGGTATTAATACCTTGTAGTTATTTGTAGTTGAGATTGTGTCAGGCATCCCACTAATCTAATTTATTAAAATATAAAAAAACAAAGATTCATTCACAGCCATTCAAAATAAAAGGGTAACGTTATCCACATAATACCAAACTAAAAACTTATATATATATATATATATGTGTGTGTGTGTGTGTGTAAAATAATATCCCTTTCGTATTTATAACATAATAAATTCTTAGATCCATTCAGAGCAAGGCATAGTATTTATTGATATGAGCTTAGAAGGGTGAAATGGATATTTCATCACTAGATCTTATTATTAACGAATTTGCATTAAGGATGTATTCCAATCATGTTGGGCCAAATTTGATTTATTTAATTTATTAGTTTATGTCTTATTAAATGTTCTAATAAGACTTATTTTATATTTTAAATTTATTAAGTTCAATTGTTAGCGTAGCTACTTCGGCCTTTTCTAGTTCGTTTAAGAAATAAGGTGGACCTAATTAAGAGGTATAAATACCTCTAAAACTTGGCAGCTACTTTTTCATATTTGTTTTGAATAAAATTTCTCTTGGTTTCTTTTTAAGAAACTTTGTCCTGTGAATGAGATTGAGTCATTTTCTTTACTTGTTGCATCAAGAAGTTGAATAGGAGATTACAAGGTTGAGTAATTCTCTTATGATATTTTATTCATATTCAATCTCTTATCTCGATTATCTATGTTTCTAAGATTAAGCTTAGCTTTTTAGGAGTTTAGTAGGGAGGGTTTTGTCCTGTTGCTTATTCTATATCATTTGTGTGTCTGAGATTTTTGGATCTTTATATCCACAGGGTTCCTTCATCATTTGCTCTGTCATTCATCAATTGACATATCAACTATTACATTAAAAATGTAAAAAAAGTGGGAAATAACGATAACCCATATATAAAACTAATATGTCAATTAATTCATAGAACAGAGTAAATGTTATATCTTGCTTGTAGAGCACACACTTAAGAAATTTTCCTAAAACATATACCAAATAAATTGAGAAAACTTTTACTTTAATTTATTTTCAAATTTTTTTTACCAGCTCTTCATTTTCTTATACTTATTCTTTTGTTTTGACCAAAATAGCCCTTATTAATTAGTAGTTATATGTTAATTTTTTTCTTCAAATTAAAATATATGTGGCTTTTAATGATGCAAAATATTTATATCATTATTTATATATACATGTATCTAACTTAATTTTAAAATTTCACTATATTAAGCGAACAAGTAATTAATAGTAACAATAACTTGTAATAATTGTTTTTTTAACAAATAAAAATTATGTAATTTTTAAAAGCTGATTTCAAATTATTAATGTATATAAAAATAAAAATTTGTCTGTTAATTTTGTATATGAAGATGAATCACAGAATATGTATAACTATTAATAAAAAATAGTAAGAAAACAAAGTAATAGGCATGAAAGTATAAAAAATAAATGAAAAATTTGAAAATGGATTAAATTGTAATTTATCTTTATTTTATTAGGAATGAGATTGTATGTTTTGGAAGGAAGTGCAATAATATCATGATGGGCTTATGGATTAGTCGGAAGCATCGACCATGGCTATGACCTCTGCCCTGAGCACCCCACCTCTTCCCATAACCTCCGAATTAAGACCATGATTTCCACCTTGATTAGGATCGAATTTCCGTCCAATCCCTTAATCCCACCTTCAATCCTAGTCTCTCACTTAATGCCCTAACTATTTATACCTTTATAAGGAAGTAGAGTCAGACAAGTTGATTCTTGCCGAACACCAACCTACCTAAAATTGGAGTAATGAGTATCTCTATAGCATTTGATGAGCTAGAGGTATGTTCTAACCCTAGATTGAGACAATTTTTCCTCAACCTAAATCATTCTAGAAAATAATAAATAAATAAAACATTGGATGATATATGTTGGTTTTAATATGTGTTTTTAATATTGATATTCTTTAATATATAAATAAGTGGTATGTAAAACAATAAGCAACAAAGTCACTAGCTATGATTGGTTTAATGGTGATGAGTTTAAATAGTATGCATGAGATTCTATATTTAAATATTATTACAATCAATGTAATTTCAGAAGCACCAAAAATAATAAACAATACCAAAATAAAAAATATCATAATTACATTATTTATATTATAGTTATTTTGCTTTATGAAAAATGATTTCTTGTGTTAGTCATTTGTCAATTAATTACCTAAAATTGAGTATCATATAAGTAAAACATAAAATTTATGTTGACATTTTTTCTTATAATAAATTTGACCGAATGTAACATAAACTGAAGTCTTGTCAATCTGCATGAATATGAAATTCATAACAATGATACAAAAGGCATGAAAATTCAAGACTTGAATAAACTATATTTATTTACTGATTATTTACCTTATAATAAGATTAATTAAAATTCAAGAATAAAAAATACAAACTAACTGATCTAAATAATTTTTACATCACATAAATGTATATATTTTGTGATTTTATTTAAGACAATAACCGTTTCTTATTTAAATATCTACGAAACATTGTTTAATAGAAATTTTAATTAATTCATCAATTTTTTTATTAACTTAATGTATCAATTTTAAAACCATAATTCTATACCCACTTTTTTAATTTACCACAAGTCTAATCAAAATGGCTGTCTCATGCTTTGTCTCATCTAATGATAATCTCATATGGCAGTTAGCAAGTACATCCAGCCAACAACCTTTCCACTTCTTAGGGGCCTACCTCTAAAGGTTTTCTTTTCATACAGTCATCTCAGCTTTTCTCACTCTATCTACTAGTCTACATGTCCTTTCTTGATTTATCCACGTTGTTATGGAACCATTCCTTAAAAATTGCAAGTAGCACAGTAGAATGCATCTAATTTTTTTACTACTTTTGTTTTTTTTTTTTAACTTTATACATTTCTACCTTTGTGAGTATTATCATGAGCGTTCATAATATAGTCTTTAATTCATGATAACCTTGTACACATACCAATATATTTATTATTGATTTTTAAATATATGTGATTTAAAATTATATTTCAAATAATATATATTGGTGCTAATATATAGATATACTTTTTTTTATGAATAATAGATATATTATCATTACTCTATTATTATATCCTCCTTGCCCGGTCCCTCTCTCTGGCAAGATTCCATTTGGGTTGCGTTCCTCGTTTTATGTCTAGTTTGTTCCTTTGGGCTAGTAGGTCCTTTTCATTAACATTAAAAAAAGAAATGCATATATATATATATGAATTGCTCAGCATTAACTATAAACTAATTTACTATTTGTTTTGTGATAGTTGCACTCAACTTTCCCAATGAAGCAATTGGAGTTCGGTTACTAGAAGGTCTCAATAACACTCTTTCATAATTTTTGCTCAAGAGAGTGACTTGATTGGTTACCAATTCTTCCGTATTCATGCATTTGATTTTTGAATCAACTAGCACAGTTTTAGATGAGAAATTGTATTTAGTGGGAGAATGTTTTTGTACTTTTATTATATGAACCGTGTTAATGCATTAACTATATTGAAAAATAATTTACCTAAATTATGTAAATTTGTGATAGTTAGATTAAACACTCATACATCCATCCTCCCCAAAAGTTAATTGTGCAAATAGAATAACTTAAAGCATATAAAATTTAGGAAAAGATAAACAAATATAATATTTACAAATAAATAACAAAAATCAAATTCAAATATTTACAAATGGATAAAATAAAATAACAATAATTAGGGACAAAATTATGAAAATTTAAAGTTTGGCTCAATACCTCACACTCTCAGCCACGTAGTTTTTATAGAAAATGATTATGTGTAAATGGATTTTAATTATGAATGTAACTATTTGTTGATTGATTTTATTTTGAAAATGAATTTTTGATCAATTAAAAAGAAATTGAGAGTGACTTCTCTTACAATCCAATAACACATGAAGGAGACATCTATCTCTCAACCATGAATATTGATTGTTGCGGATAAAAATATTTTCATTCTTATTTATTCATTTATTATTATTATTATTTTTTACCTTTCTTTATTTTCCCTTTTTATATTTTTTGATGAAAACTTTCCAAGACATGCAAAATAAATTCAGATAGCCCAAAATTATTGAAAAAATGAAGAGATTTAACCCAAAAACCAAAGAAGGTCCATTGACCCCCAACCTAATGAAAATCCCTAACTCCAAATCTTATTCTAATGAGAATAGCAAATGCTATATGGTCCACGATGGGACGTCTTCAATGTTACCTGGGGTTCCAAGTACTAGTGGTTATTCAGAGATACTGAGCTTGCTCGACTGACTATGAGACGAGGTGGTATCAACGGAGCGCAACTGGGGAAACCTTTTATGACGTTTCCTGCCAAGCAATGTTGGTGCTCATTTTTTTTTGTATTATGTGTTTATTTGTGATGATTTAATTTGTTTTTTTTTTGGTTTGTGATGATGATGATGAATATGTTTCAAATTCATTGGTAATGGTGTTGTGAAAGGGATAATGCATAGAGGATATGGATTGAAGGTGGAGTAAGGATATGATGTACAAAAGGATGATGTATAGATCGTGAATGTGCAAAATGGAGAGGTCAAAATGGTTGTGGCCATGGTTTTTTTTTAATATTTATCCTCCACTTGTTGCGAGTCTAAGGAAATGGGGACACGACAAATAGTTTATCCTCCTTTCTCTTTTTTTTATGTTTTTTCTTAATTTATTTTTTGATTAACATGCAACAGAAAAGTTAAAAATAAATATCAAAAGGAAGATATTAAACCACAAACATGATATTTGATAAAGGATGATGAAGTTAAATTTAAATTATTGTTACTAATCAAATTGGTTACAAATGGCATCTCTCCTTTTATTTCTCCAAACGTTTGTCAAGAGGATGATTTGATTGGTTACCATTCGTACACCATTTGGTTCAAAAACCAAATAAGCACTGAATTAAGATATCTTGGAGTTAAGTAACAAAAATGTTTATCTACGTATAGGTATTTTATTAAATAACTTTATTATTATTAAATATGATAATAGTTGTCTCTTATTAACCTATCACATCTAATAATAAAAAAATAGGTATCTAATATCTATTTTAGATATTGAAATAACAATACTTGTTAAGAAATGACATATCCATAGGAAGATTCTTACAATACTTTTACCACCCATTAATTTAAAGGGATAGAGTAATATATATGCACAAAAGAACAATAATACATTCAGGGCAGATTAAAGAGTGGTTGAAGTGTAACAAAAAACAGAAAGAGTAGTTGAAGTTTTCCCCTGTGCAGAAAATAATGTCAAACTTTTTAATCACATATTGAATGATTTGCTTGTTTTTTCGTCGAGGAAGAGCACGTGTGTGTATGACAACGCAATATATATTTTTTTAACAAAGATATTAAGGCTAAAAAATTTTTTATAATAGGTACGGAAGGAATAGATAAGAGTTGAATTTGTAACCATTTACTTAAAGGTATAAAAGACAATCACAATAAATAGGTGTAGGATTAAGTGTGCATGACAACACAATATTGAAGGAGAAGAATTTTTATTTTTCATCAATTACCTTACGCATATTCAAAAAAATTTGGCCGTTACTTTAATGTATTGTTAGACTTTTGTTTGAATATTTTTTGACTCCATCTTGAATTGGTTTCGACATAAAGTAAGATTAAAGTTCATTCCTAAATGATGGAGTATATACGCTTTTATACTTTATCAAAAAAGAAAAACACTTTTATACATTTACATAATTTATTTTTGGTATGGTACATAACTAATTTACGCATGTTCAATTAAAATAATAATAGATCTAACTTAACGAAAATAAAAGGCGTTTTCAGGACTTATCATCCTGTGGCAAATCACCAGTTCAAGAAAAGCCATTTTGTCAGTTTTTGTGACTTGATTTCATTGACTGACTCGAGATTTGTCCTCACTATTTCACCGTTTCAATCCCTCGTCTTCTTTTGTTTCGTACTTCTTCCTTCCTTAAATGCCTCACGGCATCACACCTGATTGGTGCACTACAACCAAACCCAAGTATTTCACAAGTCTACGGGGCCAATCCTGACAATTCATCTGGGTTTGGTCCACCTAGACAATTTTATATCACATGACCCCACCAAACCCAATCTCCTTTTTATTTCAATTTTACCCAAAAAACAGAAATACCCATAATTTATAATTTCATATTTAAATTAACAAATTAATATCCTTAAAAATACTTTTTCGCATATCAAAGCCTTCACTCTTACGAAAACTTTCATACTGAAATCATCTAAAAAAAGCATTTAAATTTTTATATTAAAAAAAATTGACTAAGGGCAAAACTTATCCTAATTCAAGATCCACATGTCTTTAAATTTATCATACATTTACAGATCATCCATTAATAAAAAAATTCAAGAATTGAATATAATCATGACAATATATGAGTGGAAAGTTAATCAATTGAACTAACCCATATTGATGCTAAAAAGTATTTAATTATTATTACTAATTTCTTGGTTTTCTGCTAATTTAAATTTAGTTATTAAACAATTGATAAAAGGAAAACAATTCCTAGATAAAAAAAAAAGGTGGTATGATTTAATGATTATATAAAAAATAAATTTGTTAGAGAGTGAAAGAGAAATGAGTAATAATAACATTTACTCAGATTTATAATAAATCATACCGTAATAATATATTAATTATTTAAAATATAATTCAAAACTAAAAACATATAAATAATATAAAAGTAAGTATTAAAATTATTGCGTGCAGAATTCACCTTATACTTTACCAGATATTAACATTTTTCAAGAGCAAATGGGAGGCAAGAGAGGTCCAGCGTATCTGGAGCGTGGACTTTTTGCTGAAATTGAGAACTGAGATCCACGGAACGCAAAACCAAACCAACCAACCAACCCAAACACCACGCACACAAAAACTCAAAAACGCACCACCATCATCATTGTATCCCCCATACACACACACAAGAAAGGAAGAAAGAAAGGGTTGTAGACTTTCGAGTAATCAAGAGAAAAAAAGAAC
This sequence comes from Dalbergia oliveri, assembly GCA_030441495.1. Taxonomy (NCBI): domain Eukaryota; kingdom Viridiplantae; phylum Streptophyta; class Magnoliopsida; order Fabales; family Fabaceae; genus Dalbergia; species Dalbergia oliveri. Next base: position 32,884,542 of record JAMLFY010000002.1, on the reverse strand, counting down.
GAAGCCAGACACAGAAAGTTTCAACTCTTTCTTTCTTCAATAATAAGAAAAAAAAGACTGAATGGTTGGCGGTGCAAACGGAGAGCAACCACCCTCCGCGGGGGCGGCGGGGGACCCCCGCCACGCCCCACCATAACTCTGCCGCCGCGCGCTTCCTCGGACAACTTTTTCGGCGGCGGTGCACCCTTTGCCTTCAGCCCTGGTCCCATGACTCTGGTCTCAAGCTTCTTCGCCGCCGACAGCGACAACAACAACAACGACAGCAGCAGCGAGGACTGCAAGTCGTTCTCTCAGCTTCTGGCAGGCGCCATGGCTTCTCCGGTGCAGTCTCCGATGGCCATGCTCGGAGGGTTGTTCAGCCCTTCTGCCTTGCTCGATTCACCTGCACCCTTTTTTCATCTCCACAGGTTAAATATTTTATCTCTTGCTTCTTCTTTTTCTTTTTTCTTGCTTTTTGTTTCAACTTGTTCTTGGCTTCTCTATTTGTTGGCATTTACAATGAATAATCAGTCAATGACTTGTTTTGTTTGCTTGTTTGCTATGTTGTTGATACAGTTTCTCATCATCATTACTTGCTGCTATATTTGTTCAAACACATTAATGCTCAGTAGTTGAGTTAAAAAAGGAAAAAAAAGAAACTCAAGTTATATAGCGTGGGTTTGAATTGATTCCCTATATAATCAGTAGCTGAGGTGTGGAGGTTTAAATTAATGTGTGGAGTAGGTCTTAAATTTCATTCCTTCAGTTTGGATATAGGGCCATGGGGTTGTTCCTTTTAGGGGATCTTGATTATGGTGGAGATTACTGTAATAGGCAGAATTTCCTTGTATCTGCTACTAGACTGAATCTTCGTAGCACCCTTCCTCCCAGAAGCGGACCTGAATTACTTCCTTCTTAGGCTGAAACATTAATTAATTACTTGGTCTCACAAGATTTGTGTCCGGATACATTGAGTTTCTAATGTATCAAACTTTGTTAATTCCTTATAAGACAATTAAAAGTGGACGGAGCTGGTATTAGTAACTTTTGAATTGTGAGAGACATTGCTCTCGCAATCCTGGGGATGGAGCATTTAAGGTTTCCCCTACCCAACAAGTACGCTTCCAAAATTCAAACTTGTGTCCTCACCTTTACGAACCAAGCTGCTTACCACTTGTCCAGCAGCAGCAACTTGTTGTTGTTGGTATAGGGAGTGAATTTTAAGCTTGTATTTCTTTTCCCTGAATGGGGTCTACGTAGAATTTGTTAATTCTCTTAAGTAAGTAATAAATTATGCAGTGCTGGCAACACTTTCAGGAAGGTGCCGTATTATTGGTAGAGAACTAGAGATCATTACTAAGCTGGAACCTGCAGCACTTGTTGCTTCTTGTGCCAAACTAAAACAATTTCAAAATAAGTAGATGATACCTTTGCAATTTTTTGGGGGACACTGTTTATACATGTCAAATGCATTTGGGGACGGGACCCCTGCCTTCTTTCAACACATGTGGTCCACAAGTTTTGGATTTCTTTAACTTGTTATTTTTCCATTCTTCTTGCATAATGTCTCCCTGAACATCTTCAACTTTTATTACATATCTTTTTATTTCACAATTTGTGAACTATCAACTTTTATGTTAAAACCTGAGAGTTTCTTCAATACTCTGAACAATGAGTAGTATTACAAAGCAAAGTGATCAGTGTTTTTTTTTTTTCTTTTAGTAGAAGTTGACTCGTCTAAGGTGAGCCTTGGCCAATAGTAAGGTTCCTGCCTTATACCTAGAGGTCAGGTTCAAATCCTGGAAACATCCTTTCCGCAGTGAGGGTAAAGCTGTACATCTACCCTCTAGACCCACCAGATGGAAGTCTCGTAAACTGGGCTGCCTTTTTTGAAGCCAACTCTAATTGTTAATAGACTTTGAAAGGAAAGCACCCAACCTCAAGTGTCATTGTAGATTCTAAATAAAGAGACTTTGAGTTCATCTAGTATTGGCTTCTGGTAACTTGTTTTATGAAAATTCACTCGATATTGCAAGTGTTGTTTTAGCTTACTTCAGAGTTCTTTTGTTGAAGGTGTAATTTATTATGTTTGATTGAAAGACCCAATTATTGATCAGCAGATTCATTAAATTTAGGGTTGATAAGGATAGATTTGACGCACTTATTCTAGTGAAGTTGAGGATGAGTGAATAACAGATTATTAGAGGACAATTGTTGGGTCGTGCGATGTCAGCTATCTGCAAGATATGAAGTGATGTAGCAAAATCCAGCCCCTTTTTTGGTCATGAATGATAACATTGTTACCTTGAATTTAAAGTGATTTTCTTTTCATCTCCTGATAATCTGACTTGTGAGGCAATTAATGTAGGGGCAATTTGGTATGTCACACCAGCAGGCCCTAGCACAGGTCACAGCTCAGGCTGTGCAGCCCCACTCAAACGTGCAAAGCCAAGCCGAACATTCATCCTCTGTATCAGTAGTGCCTGCTACCTCGTTGAAACAAGCTCCTGCAGCTACTTCCAGTACCTCACATCAGCTGATGCTACCCTCAAAGCCGGACTTGGGGGCAGCAATGAGAGAACCCCTTGGTAATTCTCGCTCCGAGCAAAGATTGCAGTCTTCTTCAGTGAATGTTGATAAGCCTAATGACGATGGCTACAACTGGAGGAAGTATGGACAGAAGCAAGTGAAAGGTAGTGAGTTCCCTCGCAGTTATTATAAGTGCACACATCCAAAATGTCCTGTCAAGAAGAAGGTTGAGCGCTCTCTTGAAGGTCATGTAACTGCAATTATTTATAAAGGAGAGCACAATCATCAACGTCCTCATCCTGACAAGCTCACAAAAGACAACCCAATTGCAAATTCAAATATGCAAGGGAATCTTGATTCAACTAATCAATTTCAGAGCGGAAGTTTGTCTAAGATGGATTCAGAATTTAGTCAGGCAACAGCTGAACATGTGTCAGGAGCAAGTGACGGCGAGGAAGCCGGTGATCATGAAACTGAAGTAGAGGAGAAAGATGATAAGCCTGACGCCAAGAGGAGGTAGGAGTTTAGTTCATACAAATCTGTTCATGCTAGGATAGTTATTTGGCTTTATGTAATCTTAATAGTTCTACGATTCTGCAGAAATACGGAATACAGGCTCTCTGATCCAGCCTCTTCGCATAGGGCTGTCACAGAGTCTAGAATCATTGTGCAAACAACGAGTGAAGTAGATCTCTTAGATGATGGCTATAGATGGCGCAAATATGGGCAGAAAGTTGTCAAAGGCAACCCTTATCCAAGGTGATATTATATTTCCCCCACATTTACATTGCACCCATTGAACTATGGATGACGACTGAGAATGCCCATCACAACTTTCATAAACTTTGGTCCCCAAAAAATTGCTCAATTATTCATCATAACTCAGATTATGCTTCTGCTTTGAAGATATGCTCTACTGCAAAATGCACAGATTTGAGATCCATGTCTTTCTCTAGTATTTTGCCTCATCACTGTAGGCTTGTCCTGGAAAAGACAGTAACAAGGTTTTATCATATGTAGGAGCTATTACAAATGCACAACCCCAGGTTGCAATGTTCGGAAGCATGTTGAGAGGGCGTTAACGGATCCTAAAGCTGTCATAACAACATATGAAGGAAAACATAACCATGATGTGCCAGCAGCTAAGACTAACAGTCACACTCTTGCCAACAATAGTGCATCACAGCTGAAGTCCCAAAATGGCATACCTGAGAAGCATAGTTTTAGCAACAGAGGCGTCGAGGGAAATGTGCAGCAGCCTATAGCGCGTCTAAGGCTGAAAGAAGAGCAGATAACCTAGCCTCCCTAGTTTAAGGATGGAAGAACAGGTAGAGTCTGAAAAATTGCCCACAATTAGGAATCATGCATCATCACAACTCACAAGTTATCTTTACTTTGACAATTAATACATTCTTTTGAGTCTGAGGCCGAAGTTTTGACCAAGGCCCTGATTTGCATAGAGTAGAATAGGTTCAACATTCTCCTCTTCCTCCCCAACTGCATCCCCGTGAAAGACACGAAGAAGAAAGTTAAACTAAAAATGTTTGCGGGGTGGACAGCGGTTTTGGATGATGCCATACCAATTGTGACTTGCGTGTACATTAAAATTATACGAAAGTTATGTTGTTCAATATAGTTGTTGATCATTTCATTATGTGATTCCTTGCCTTTTGATATCGTGCTCAAAATGTGGGATCCTAACCAGCCCATAGTTTTTCACTTTTTCTGATGTTTGATTAAATTGCATTCATTTCTCTTGTTTAAAAACTCACTGTCCTTCCATTTTTTCTTTCATAGACAAACATTCCATGCTCAAAAGAAGACAGTGGCATGTAGCCCTTTATAGGTGAAAAATGACAACAAAGAAGTCAGTTTAATTTCTAATACGAGACACCATTCAATTATGATTTAGGCAAAACTAATATCGTATATGTTTTCATCTAACTATTTCGTCCAGTTTTAAAAAAAAAAATCATCATGCCAACGTATCCTTCAAAAGAAGAAAATCTAAAGCCTATATAGTTTTAGTTTTAGCTTTTCAGCTTTTTAATTTTTAAAATTTTATGAAGAAATACTGAAAATTGGAAATGAAAACTGAAAATTATAAATTATAATTTTTAAAATTTTTAATATTTCTTTTATAAAATCTAAAAAATTGAAAATTAAAAATAAAAATTGAAACTCAAACCAACCATCCATAGCTTTTTGGTTTGATTCATTTAAAGGTATGACTGTTCAAGCTGCAGCTAGGATCGTAAATTCTAAATAGTTCTTGCAGCAAAGGACCTTGTTGTATATCACACGTATGTAATTGAGATGAGTAGTTAGTTAGAATTAGTTGATTTGATTAGAAATCAATTGGTGGTTAAGTACACTCCTTGCTCTATGTAAGGGTGTATGTCACTTACCTTTTAAGTCTTTTTATCTCATTAGTAAAATATATATTTCATATTTCTTTCCATTTCTCTTAATTCTATTCTTATCTATCTTTCTTTGCCACCATAGAAAAAAATTCTTTTTTTTTCTTTTAATTTACTTATTCTTATCATCAAAACAAAATGTGAGCCAATATTGAAAAATATAACTATTTTTAAATTCAAAACATTAATTATTGTTGTCATGCAAAACAAATAGGATAAGAAAAATGATTTAATTTGTATATATTGTCAATGCAAAAAATTTTATTTAGATATTCAATCATATATTGTTACATTAACAAAATAGTTAGATTTAGTCACTTGCTATATTCAAAAGTCTTACAAATAAGAACATGTGATTTGATGAGTTTTACACTATTAATATATCAAAATTAAATTCTAAGAAAAACTCAAAAGATTTCCTACTTTTGCCATATGTTTTGGATGGAAAGGAAGTGAAAGGAATTTCTCATTTAAAGTAAATATTATTTTATTTGAGAATTTTTTAAATTGAAAAAAAAAGACATCTTCGTTTTAAATCAACGTTGTTCTTAATGTAACCTTCAAATAGTTCCTTATTTAATTTAATTTAACCAAACCAACGTTTTGTTTTCTGTCAGACCATACAACTGACTAGTATAATTATGGTTTTTTGGGGTCGCATTGACAAGTTCAATTTGCATCACAAAGTCTTGTAGTATTGGGCCCCATTTTTTCACTCTTTTTATTTCAAAAAGATTGTTCATATCCAATTTGCCCATGCGCTGCAAAACAGGATCAAGGCAGGACATCATGTCTGACCCAAAAGAAAGGCAAAATATCATGTGACATGTGACCAAAAATCGTCGGCTGGGTGAGTTGACAAAAAGAAAAGCAAATTCCTTTTTCTTTCAGTTTTTGAAATTACATAGGCTGCAGTGAAATTTAAACTTGGGATCCCATACATATGATTTAAACCCTGGGGTGTAAGTGGACCGGTCCAATCCAATTAACTTGATCAAACCGATCCAACCAAGGTGTTTGGTTCAGATCATTGGATCCGTTCGGATCAAACCCAATTAAACCGATGACTCATTAGTTCTGGTATTGAATTTCCAAAAATTAGAACCGATCCAATTGGATGACCCGATAGATTTTTTTTACACGCTGTTGGTCACTGCCTCACATTCCAGGAACGTCATTCATTCACTCATTCAAAGACTAGACTACCCCTAGACTAGTCCTGGGTCCTCACACCCCGCCAATTATCACCCTTCGACCTTGTCTCCTTTTTACAGTCACAAATATTATTTCAATATAAAAAATAGATATCTATGTAGGATTCTCATTTTATTATTATTGATTAATAATAAATTACATTCACTTATTTTGAGACTTATGGAAATATAATTTATATTTTTCTAGTTCCAACTTATACTTGCACTCTCTCGCCAAATTTAAATATTAATTATTTTTAATTAATAAAATTATAAAAATATCTTATTCACTCTGTTAAGTTTAAGGGTATTTTTATAATTTTATTAATTAGTTTAAAAGTATTTTTATAATTTTATTAATTAAAATAGTTAATATCACAAATATATTGTTTAATTTTATTAATTATTTTGTTAGTGAGGGGTGTGAATGTAATATAAATACTTAAATTTTAACTAGTAAAGGATGTGAATGTAAGTTGAATAACTAAAGGAATTGAGTCACATTTTCACAATCATTAAAAAGTAAGTGTGATTTATTATTAATCTAATGATCTCCATATTTTTATCAACTCATCACATTCTATAGTTAAAGCCCAATTATATATTTATTTTTTAATATTAAAATAATACTATTCTTTTATTGTACACCTTCTCTTTCTTTTGTACTGTCTCTCTATATTGTGTGCTTGTGATGTACGTGTTCGCCTTTATTTTCACTTTTTTTTTGGATAAAATAATGTCCTCTTAACATATTGGGATTTGAGAGGTTTTTAAATTTCTTGTAAGTCGGTGTCCACCTTCATCGTACTTTGCTAATTCGTTCTTTTACTCCTTTATTCTTTCTTACGTGGCTAGGGGTGTCGTGTAAACAATTGTTTAATACAGCTTTTTAGTTGTTGGATTGGATTTGTGTCTTGTGGACTTGTGGTTACTGACTATTAGTTAATCCATTTACTGGATTTGTTGATGTTAAGTGTGGACTATTATAATTTGGTTTTTGCATAATGGATATGTAATGTATAATGTATTATTATGTCATCTTTTTTTTTCTAATTGAGTTTTAAGGTGGTACAAATTTATTAGATAGTAATTTGTGGTTGTGATTCTTTTTCATTTTTTTCAGATTTTTTTTTAATTTAATGCATTATATGAATTTTCTACTAAAAATCTCAACTATACTCATGCACTTGAACCAGCCAAACCTAACTTGATTACTTTGTTTGGTTTGGGTCAAACCCTAAAAGAATGATGAACCCAACCAAATCAACCCAAACTCAAAATGTTTGGTTTGGATTTCGTTTTTTTCCAAACCTGAACCAAAGTAATCCATTACACCTCATCCTAAATCAATCCTAATAGCTTAAGAAAAACAAATTATGGCAAATAAAAAAAGAAAAACAAATATTTTATCACAATAAATTGAGTATACACAGTCCCAACAAATTTTAGCTACAACCATACGTACTAAAAGGATGGCAACACCCATACAACCTTAATACCAGATTAGGAATTAGAAACGAGACAATAAAAACAGAGAGTGTGGAAAGGCAAAGCAAAATTTCCTTCAAGTCTCAAATTAAAAAGAAAAAATTAAACATTAATTTGATTCAATTATTCAACAAACAATAAGTAGTGATTGTTCATAAATTCTTTGATATCTAGTGAACTGCGCAGTCAAGCTCCTCAAATTTTTAAATGAGCCAGTTTACTAGTTTTAATGGGCTATTTTGATTAGTGTAATGACCAACTTTTTTTTTTTTATTCTAAGGAGCTCCTAATAGAGCTAATGAGAAATAGGAAAAGGAATGTGCAAATGAGGATAGAATCCATGACCCAATATCAATAAACTCCTAATCACTTGAACCAAGAGTGGTGTCATGTGAGCTATGACTCATTGGCTTAAAGACCAAATTTAATCTAAGCGATAGTTAATCGTATTTATTACAACATTATTTATTTCTAGGTAATATTACAGTGGAATAATTCAAAATTCAAAGAAGAATAACCACAAGACTAAGGTGAGATGGTAAAAGCCTTCTCATTTCTTAACCAATGCATTGAAAGTTTGATAATCGCATTAGGAATAAAAAGTTTAAAATTAATGTCTACCTTCTTAAATGGGTAAAAATCTCAAGAGGATATGTGCGTGCGCGCGCACGTGCACGTGTGCGTGTATAGTTTTTAATAGGGGAGAACTATCATTTTTTCCCACGAATGGTTATATCACTTGCATGGTAACCATATATATTTATCTATGTTCTTCAAAGATTCATTTTGTTTAACAAATTCACCCAAACATCAAATGACCTTCATTTTTGTTAATATAAGTGATTATGTGTCACATTTTATACCAAGTTAGCACTAAAACCACCATTTCAGTTTCAAAGAATATTTGTTTCACAAAATAGCCCATTTTATGTCAAATTGGCATGGTAAAACTATCACTTTAACCCAAAAAGATAATATTTTTAACAAATAGTTCTCTGAAGAATCACTTTTGTTAATGCACATAGAGGCCAATTGACATTTAAATGAATTTGTCAAACGAATTAATATTTAGAGGGCGATAAATAAATATAAATTTTTTTTCAAGAATTATTTTATTAGAAATATGATTTTCAGGATTTAAATTTAGTCTAATCCGGTCTAATCCCGTCTTTTGTATACCCTAGTTGCTACCATGTTAAGGATGCATCCATCCATCATTATGAATCATTATTCGATGACCCTTACTTCGGCCAGTTCTCAAATGTTCAAACCGGGCCTCTTCTGCATTCCAACTCCAAATCATTTGTATCACTGTTGACTGTATCCCCGTGGATCCCTTCTCCCTAACGCCCAATCCGTTTTTAGAACTTTAAAGAGGGAAAACCATTGGAATCTCCTTTTATCTTTCACTTCCAACAAGTGTTGATAACAAGATGGTGACAAGCAAATTCTTTTTCTTTTGTTTCAGTCTAGCTCCTTGCCCCAATCAAGAAGCCAATTCTTTCGGCTTATTAAGGTTTTGGAGCTTCGTTGGCCTTTTTTGGGTTCAAAGTTCCCTTCTTGCTTTGCAAGGCTGGGTCCACCACACAGAATTATGTGAAGATCAAGGATCCAATACAAAATCATTAGAAACATTGTTATATACTGATATTTATCATACTATACTTGAAACCAAGGGTGCCAAACCACATGTGGCTAGCTAGATTTAAGTATTTTCGTTCAATTATTTTCTATTTGATTTGAATGATCAACTTGTATATTACTCTTTTTCTGTCATGAAAGTACATATTACTTCCATGTAGTTTCGCATGTGGTATTTTGTTTTTCTTTTTGGGCCTTGTTGTATTTTTCAAAAAATAATTTTATTTAAGTTTTTGTCGTATTATGATTCTGCCTAGGCCCGCCCAATACAGCAAAAGGGCCATCAAAGTCTCACACTTTGAGATGATCAGATCAGACGACCAATCTGACCAAAAAGTTAAAAGATCATTCGACCAACAAAGAAAAAGGATGATCAGATCAGTATATTTCCCACGTAGATTTCATTATATTTTAATAATATGACAGTGTCCAAATTTTTCATGGCAGTGTCCAAAGTGGTCTATCTAATATAATATCAAATGAGAGGATGAATTATTATGAAAATTAGATGAGTAAATATTGATCATATAATTTTATATAAATAGTTAAGATTAAAAGTTAATTAATGTTTGTATGCTCATTAGAAAAAATTACATAATTTTATATTTTAATCTTGATTATTTATATAAAATTCAACAAATAAGATTTTTCCCTCTTACTAACCCAATGAATCACCTGGCCTATATGAATTGCTCCCATTTAATATAATCTAATTTTGACGTGTTAACATGGTAAAAATATTTTACATTAGTTAAAATTTTTTATTTATATAACTTTTTAAGTATTTAATGTGAGAATCAATCATATTTATTTATATTTAATTACATGATTAAATGACATTATAGAAGTTTTCTACAAGTTTATGCCAAAATCAAATCCTATTTAATAATTGGTAATTCTAGTTTTTTTAGTTGAATTTAGAGTATCTACCAGGAAATCATGATTAATTTCCTCAAGATATAAAGTAAGAGACATAGGATTTTTGCCTACTCCCTTCTATTTAGAATATCTATCAACTTTTAAATTATTTTATATTTTAAAATATATATTCACTTTTAAATAAGATCATATTTAAATATAATACTTATTTATTTCTTTTTAATAATATCCTAAGTAATTTCACTCAATAATTAATAATTTTTCAAAAATATTTCATTTATTAGGATTATATTAATTTATTTATTATATTTTACTCTCTTAATATATTTATTATCTTTTTTTAATATTTATTTTAATCTGAGAAATATTTTGAAAGTGAAGAAGTAATTTATAAACTATAAAACCATCCTCTTTGACTCCCGGAACGGTGACGTTACCTCTGCTGGGGGTCGTGTCCAGTTGGCAACCTAGAGATAGTAGGTCACGGGCAAAAGCATCAACGAAGGGATAGGAATCAGTCACGGGTCAAATCACATTTTTGTTCTTTTACATTTGGAGTGGCATGAATTTTTTTTCTACAAAAAAAATAAAAAACAAACAACTCTATTATATTTGGACTTAATTTCAAAAATATTATTATTAATTTTATAAACAAAATTATAGTGAGAGGATGACGCTTTAATTTAAGATAAGAAAACTTCTAGACTCAACACAAGTACATAAGTGAAATTTACATTTAAGTCAGCTCACCACAAAAGAAAGAATGAAGATTTCGAATCTGCGATTTGTCAAATGAAAGAAGTTGTCTTGATCCATTTGATCAACTCTTTTGAAACCGATAACATTATTAGTTAGGATAAAATTCATCTATGTTTAAATAATAATTAATTTTCAAAAAATTGTTTTGATTTATTTCAACGTGTTGATTGTTTTGACAAAAAAAAATACATTATTCTTAAGTTTCACACTTACTAGCAAATAACAGAAAAATAAATAATATACTCAAATGTAATTTTTTTTTGGAAAAATATTGATGATTTATTTAACTTTAAAATAGATTTAAAAAATCACACTAATTTTTTAAATGTCTTTTAAATCGTTTATATATTAGCTGGCTTTATATATTGGCTCTAACTCAGCATGGAAAAATAACAGACAATGCACACTGAGTGAATCAATCATCCAAGATCCGTGCTCAATATGAATCTTGGAATTTTTTTTTTTTAACTTTTTGTCATAAAAAACATCATCCAAGATTCGTACAATTTTTTTTTAGGGTTATATATGATAAAAAAAATTTATCAAATATTACCCAGTCAATTTGTGCTTTGTTATCTAGGTATTTGTTTAAAATTTTTTTTTTTCAATGTTCTTTGTTTTAAGGGTAATATATCTATTAACATCTACTTTATAATTATTAAATGTGATGGATATTAAGGATAAATGAGATTATCATCACATTTAATAGTGGTAAAATAGATATCATTAAACATCTATTTTTTAGGTATTAATATAACATTTTTCTTGCTTTAATGCATGCACGAGCGCAATATTCCCTATAAATTTAATATTTAGAACAATACTATGCTAAATTCATATTACGCATATAATAATGATGAGGAATACAATACAAAAAGTACATACAAGCTTTCGAGGGTGATCGTTTTGTGATGGAACGGTTCTATTGTGTTTGGTGAATTGATTCGCAAAACCAACACTTGATGTGGGATGATAAGATACAGATCATCTCAAGAATGTAATTATGTAAAAGATAAATTAAAATTGATTGCACTTAGATAATCATAAAATAAAAAAATGGTGCTGCTTGGAATTCGAGACGGGACGAACTCCAAAGGGGATATTCCAAAAACGCATTTGTGCTCATTGCTGCAGGAGAGACTGGTACGAGTTTTTCCATAAACGACACAACATAACCAAACAAATTTAATGAACTCCATCTTCTAAGAAAAATTACCTATTTTCAAGCTGGTATTAATTAAAGAAAGGGGTTATGAAGTACACAAAGGTGCATCTCTACCCTGTGGTTCCCATCGAAATGACAAATGAACGCATCACGTAGCCGGATGCATGGGTACAAACATATACGCGAGCACACCATAGTTTTGACCAGTCAGTTGTGCTCCACGTCGGCCTTCATTGCACCTTCTGGCACCAAAACGACAAATGCGTTTCGACGCAGCGTAAGTATAAAAAAGCCACACACTGATCGGTTATAATTGTAATTTTATGTTGTGGTAAGTGTGCCGTACCGAATGCCAACAGCGTACCATGTGTGCCTTTCTCTCAGGTCGCTCTCTTACCTCTTTGCATTTTGTTATTTTTAAGTTCTAGTCACTATCATTCTTGGAAAATTAAAAGCAAATGTTGCATGAATCGATTTTTTTGTGCAGCTTATGTTTGAATTTTGTGTTTGATAAGAGATTTTCAATGCTAAAATTGTCTACGTGCATAATCACACTCTTTGGGCATAAACTAGTGGTCCGGGAATCACATAATTAATTTACCTTTAGATTGTTTTGGAATGAAATAAAAAAAATTATAGATGACTATTATGTGTAATTATGTGCAAAATTCATTTATAAAATTTTATCTCTCATTTTTATATCATACCAAACAAGCTTCAAATTTTTTTTATTGATAAAATATTACACCGAGTATTTTATAAGCAAGTTGAATGAATTTATCAGTGGCATTTTGCCATTTTCAGACCTTGGCTGCAAGGGAATATATATAGTGAAAAACCAATGTAAAGTGAGCTTATGAATAAATGGATTATAGGGAGGAAACTAGGGAGAAAGGGAGGTTGAAAGAAGAAGATAAACTACTAACAAAGGAAGCATAAGATAATTGTACGTTAGGTTGGGTGTAGGCGCTTGAACATGGTGGTGCTAAGCCATTAGACCTGATTTTCGCCCCCTACCAATAGCATCAACCACTCCACGCCTGATAACGATTCTTTTCGTTTTTATAATGAAATTGGATCCATAGTTATTAAACTTGGATCAATTAACGACTTGGTCATTGGATTGTTGGAAACCATCATATTAATGCAGCGGAATATTAAACAGTGCGTAATGAACAAAATTTTTTTGAGGTTGATATCACATTGTGTCATTTAGATAATATAAACCCTTAAAGTAAAAATGAATAAACAAGACATATATCTCTTGTAAAGTTCCATAGAGGGTAGTTGTTTTTTTTTTTCAAAGTTATGTTCTTTGTTGCTCTTGGGAATCTAGACTAGTATAGAGTATGTGGTGGAGTAGTTTTCACTAAATCTCTCTCTATATATATATATATATATATATATATATATATATATATATATGCGCTAATTAGTTTCTCCCTTTTTAAACCGTGAGTCATACTTCTCTCTTCAATATGTGTCAGATTCTTTTTTTAGGGTTGTAGATTTTTTTTATTATTTTGATATGTACAAATATTAGGATGACATTTATATCACATATCAATTCTCAATTGATTCCCAATCAAAAACTTATTTAAAATTTGAATTAATTTATTTTCAAATAATTTTATTTTAAATAGGTTTATGTAATTTTGGTGTTTACTAAAATAACATAATATCACATATAAGTCATCTGATGTCTTATATTAACCCAAAGTTAAAAAGACCAAAATGCCCCTGATGGGTTTTTAAAATATGGACTTTCCATATAAAACCTTTTTCCTTTTTGAGGATTTACTACCATATTAAATTTGACTTCAGGATGTGTTAACAACCCTACAATCCAATTACAAGTCCAATTCGGTAATTAATTTCTAATTAACCATATTAATTAGAATTAATTCGTTCTTGGCATATACATTTTCTATTGTGTGTGACTAATAGGTTCATCACTAATTGGTAATGAGATCACAAAATCAAATCTTTGATCTTATTGAAATTCATTTTGAACCTAAATTATAATTCCCAAAATACCCTTGGTTCTCATAAGTCATGGATAACACCTGACATAACATGCCATGACCACCAAAATAGTGACAAATGTATCAATTAGAATATTCTAGTAAACTAATAATCATATTTTCCATGCACTCAAATCCTTTCATTATAGGATCCCAATCTAGCCAGGGTCATGGATAATGTTAAACTCCATAGCTTAGATCATATGGATTTCTGAGTTTTCATTCATTGATCAATATGACATGAACTAGAAACTCTTTTCTATTTAAGTCAAAGTACCTTGGCCAAAGATAACATGATCAAGAACAACCCCTCATCCATGGAACCTATCCTCATTTACATGAGGTAATGAATCCCATATTGATTGATCACCTATCTCCATACATAACTAACTAAAGCCAAGGTTGCTTAATACTAATGCATGGACGAGTATACAGAATCACAAACTATAGCTACATATGTGCAAGATAACGTGTCATATCAGGTCTAAGGATTATATGCACTGATATGATCCATAATGTTTCATTGACATTAGTAAAATTACCATGTGATCTTTATCTATTTGTCACATTCAACCCACTTATCCTATAAGTGTCCATATTTTAACATCTAATGTTATATAGTATGAGACTCACTACTCCATCTTTATTGGTATCTCATACCAATCATGGAAACGGATAAAGGTGGGGATCTTTCTATAATAACGTCAATTAAAATTTCTACAATCGTGAACTATTTTAAAGATATTGTACTAGACTACATCATCACTCATATTCTCAACTCTTGAGAATAAAGTACCTAACAAGTATCTTACAACTTATTATAATAAATAAAAATTATGGACAAAAGAATAATAAACCGCCATTAATAGGAATTATTGATACATATATTTATTAGCTCTAGGGCATACAATTAATATGGATTACTGGTTCAACTGTGTGGTTATAGGTTGAATTTGATTTAATTAAATAAATATATTGAAATATAATGTAATTTAAATAGATATGCAGTCTATATTATTTTTGACAAAAATAACACAGGTTGCATAGATTGATGGTAGAGGAGCATGCATACATACTATGTGGACAAGGTTTGATTCCTTGTAATAGATTTTTTGAGGATTCAGAGAACTATTTTCTAAAGGGTCAAACTGGATTTAAGAAAACTTATGCTTTTATATGTAACTTTTTAAAAGAGTAAAAATCATTTTTTTTACATAAGTTTAATTGGATCTAGCTTGAGTCATCCCAAAACTTAGATAAATCCCAAGTAGGACTCATGAAGCAATTAGTTTCTTCTAACCATTACTATCCTACTTGTAGATACTTGCCCCTATCCAATTTGATTGGGCCAGGTTTTAAACCTGCCCTACAATAAAACAGTTTTAAGTGCGAGATGGGATAGTTTTAGATTTAGGAAAAGTTCACCCTGTGCCCCATATATATATCATAAATATAATTGTATATAAATATATCTTTGAAAAAAATAGCGGGTAGAATATGGATTTTAATTTTTAAATATCCACAAATAAGGTAAAGGCAGATTGAAACTAACTTAACAAAAATGTGAGCCATTAAACTAAAAACTGCCCCAACCCTCCCATTGCCGTCCTTATCCCATATTCCTATATGAGTTTCTTTCTCATATTTGGCTCCTACCACAATCTTTTCAGTGTTTTATCCTTGTTTAATTTTGAGTCAACATCTCATTTAATAAGTCTGAATATATTTATAATCACATAAACTATAAATGAATGTTTATAAAAAGAAAATTATAAATGAATTAAATAATTTAACAACACGGTATAACTCGTAATAATAATAATATGAATATTAAAACAGTATGTGGCACTCCTGGTATATGTGACTGTGATTTGGAAGGGGGAAAAAGTGCATGTCTACAGTATCATTATTTCATTATTGAATGATGAACGGGGGTTGGCTGGAAATTTCCCGCTGGATTTGATTAACTTTGCAATTGCAAATAGATAACGTATATTTGCAGCTAACAGAGTAATAATATCGGTAGATTAAAGATTAAAGATGAAAGAGAGAAGAGAAGAGGCTTATGAAACAAAACAAAGGTGGTTGTAGGCAATCACAAAAGCCGAAGCAAGCAAGCGTTCCGTTGCAGACCAGACAGTGGCCTATGACACATGATTTGCCACTGGAAAAAAGGTAACGCTAACTAGCCGTAGAACCAGGTAGCAGGTAGCAACAGAGAGAGAGAGAGAGAGAAGGGAAAACAAACACCAAAAAGTAAAAAGGTTGTGTCCTAATGTAATT
The DNA here is from genome assembly GCA_030441495.1 of Dalbergia oliveri. NCBI lineage: Eukaryota > Viridiplantae > Streptophyta > Magnoliopsida > Fabales > Fabaceae > Dalbergia > Dalbergia oliveri. Next base: position 32,868,182 of record JAMLFY010000002.1, on the reverse strand, counting down.
ATAGGCATGGAAAGAGAAGAGAAGAAAAAGAGAAAACCACCACACAGTTACAGATCTCTGACCAAACTAAACATGCTTCTTCTTTTCTTTCTTTTTTTTTTTTGCATCCAACAAACACAAACCCGCACCCCACAAATCATAATCAGGAAAAGGTCATTCCTTTACCTGTTCGGCTATTCCATAATCTGGGTTTGCTTTGTCATTAAGCACTGAACCAAAGACAAACAAAGCTCTCATTACTTCACATTTCATCATAACCCCCACCAACACCACCGCTAGTCTAATGCTATTCTCTCTGTTTTTGGTTCCATCATCCAACGTGTTGTCATTCCAAAGTTACCTTCTTTTTTGTTGGTCATGAAGTAAATCTGTGATTTTTCCATTCCTTCCCTTGAAATGAACAAAAAAAGGTGAATGAAATAAACAAAAAGTAACATTCCCCTATAGTTGTTTTTTTTTTTTTTTAATTAGAGTCCTCTTCTGCATTTGTGCTTTTTGTGCTGCTCCTTGGAAAAACGTTTGTTTTGCAACCTGTAAATATGAGGAAGCATGGATGGCAGCTACCTTACCATCCACTCCAGGTAGGTGTCAAGTTGATAGTCGTGGTTTTTTTTTTTTTTTTGGGGGGGGGTGGTTTATTTATTTGTAAAATCCTTGTGCTTGTGCAGGTGGTGGCTATTGCTGTGTTTTTATCTCTAGGATTTGCCTTCTATGTGTTCTTCGCTCCTTTTGTTGGAAAGAAGATGCATCAGTATATTGTTATGGGACTGTACACACCACTGGTAACCCAGTTTTTGATTGTTCTCTGCCTTTTTATGTTCTCAGTTTGAACTTTGAAGTTTTCTCAGTTGGTCATTAGAGGCAATGAGATCTGTCATTTTTTTTTTTTTGGGTTTTTTGAATTCCTGTATTTGATTTCTTATAGAGATATCTGATGTTCCTCTCATTATTTACCATTCTTTTTAGCTTGTTATAACCCCTTAAGTCTCTTTAGCCACCCAATTCTCTATTTCATACTTCTGTCCACACTTTTCTTCAACCGAAGAAGAGAAATATTGAAATTTCAATAGTTCTCTTTGCTTCCTATTTTAATTCTTTCCATCCAAACATATGGGGCAAATGATTAGCATCATCTAGCATACTATATTCTTGAGTAACTAAATTCAGGAGATATTTTGCCCTGGCTGATATGCACTTGTATGCTTCTTCTTTCAGTCAGCTCAGCTATTTGGGTTACCCCATCTATATTATTTGACTTTCCTAGGACTGATATTGTATTGCATCATTTGGTGTGGTTTTAAATGTGCTTGTAACAGAGTAATCCGGAAAGAAAGCCTTTGTTTTAGTAACTGCACCTTTTTTTTCACACAGCATGAAGGACATTAGCATGTTTTAGTGATATCTCATTTCTTGCCAGATTACTTGCGTCTTTGGACTCTACATTTGGTGTGCAGCAACAGATCCAGCAGATGCAGGGGTTTTTAAGTCCAAAAAATATCTCAAAATCCCAAACTGTAAAAAACATGGTGAACTAAAGGATTCTAAATTAGGTGGGGAATCCATTCATCAATACAAGATGCAAATGCTTCAACAGCTGGATCAAAGTCTGTGAATAAGGAGGCACTGGGAACAGAAGGAAATTTGAAAGATGGTTCTAACTCAATAGAAAAGAAGAGTGCGTCATCATGTTTCCCATCCTGTTTCCTCTGGGTTTGCTCTCCTTGTGCTTATAGCTGCAGCTGCTTTAGTTTGAGCAAGGAATCTTCTGAAAAGCAAACGAGTGAAGATGGCATGTTCTATTGCAGCTTGTGTGAAGTTGAGGTGCGTAGGAGCATTAGAATCATAATATGATATGTGGAGGGTAACGGATAACTTCACCTGAACATTATGCATGCAGAAGTCAGATACGCCATTTGTGCATTCTTTGATCTAATACTTCGTAGTATAATCTTTTTCTTTTACAAATTCAGGGTTACTCTGCAATGCTTAGATTAGATGACATAAAAAAATGTTCAAATCATTGAGGAATGATGTTGTAGGTATTCAAGTACAGCAAGCACTGTAGAGTTTGCGACAAGTGTGTAGATCACTTTGATCATCATTGCCGAGTATGATCATTTCTGGTTCCTGATTTCTTTCCTTATCATTTCATTTATGCTCTGAAGGACTGTTGCTTCCTGGGTTTTGCAGTGGCTTAATAATTGTATAGGTAGAAGGAACTATCGACAGTTTTTCACCCTTATGGTTGCTGCTATCCTCTTGGTAAGCAAGACCGTCACCTATGCCTTGCATATCATTCACATGGTCAAACCTACCATTGTCATTACACAAGCTCTGCAACTATGCTGGAAACATACAGAACTGTTCAAATATGATTCTGCTTCAGACCTCCAGCATCTAGAAATCCTATATCCCTGAAAATATTCTTTCCTTTCTACACTTCTCTTATCTCCCTACCATGTGTCAGACTTTTCCCTTTCCTCGTGTGATAGTTGAATCATCCTAAACCTGTCTCAATAATTCTTTCGAGCAACATTCTGTAACCTAAAGAGTGCCTGGAGTAAGCATTTGTATTTCCTAGTTATTTTCTTTGTAGATCAACTATTGACAGGTCTATACATGGTTTGTGCATCTTGGGCTTGAGATTGCAGCTTATTCTTCAATGGTTGACTGGGATACTTGTTCTTGTCTTCGGCTTTGTGGAGAGAAAGAGATTTTCTGCAGACATTGCCTCCAAGTTGGGAAGCAGTTTCTCCATTGTTCCCTTTGTTATTGTGGTGGTAAGCATTCTGCCTTTTCTCTTCTAATATGGTGTTCTTTTTTGTTCATCTAACTGGCTGAATATATATATGTTTTGTTCTTTTTGTATGGTGAAAATCGTTGAGGCTTTGTCCAACTACAGCTATTCCTTTTTTTGTTTTCAGTCTCTTTGCACCATTCTGGCCATGGTTGCTACCTTACCCGTTGCTCAGCTTTTCTTCTTTCACATCCTCCTCATTAAAAGGTAACTTGGCAGTTGGAGATATTCTGATGTTTGTGTACCCTTTTAGCCCAAAAAAGACATTAGAATGTGTTCATGCTGGCAAATTACAAGTTTGTCTCGTAGTTCTCATGTACCATTCATTGTTAGTGCTAAATATTATGGTTGTTGCTGAGTGACTCAGGGAATCAGCACATATGACTACATCATAGCTCTGAGGGAGCAGGAGCAGGAGCAGCAAGGAGTTGGAGGTCCGCAAAGTCCCCAAATGTCAACTGTTAGCTCACTTACTGGATTCAGCAGTGCAAGCTCCTTTACTACTTTCCAGCGTGGCTCATGGTGCACACCCCCACGAATGTTCCTTGAAGATCAGGTAATAAATTATCAATTCTGACTTGCTTTGTATATTAATGTGCTTTATTTCTCTATTTTACAGTGGGACGTTTTCTGCCTAGAATATTAATTTTCCAGCAAAACCACTGGTGCATTTGACTGGTTTTTCACATACTTCTTGTATAATTGCAATTTGAATGCACAGGATTATTGTTGAAGAATGTTGGTGCAAATGACAGAAAGATTACACTGACTAGCGATGATAAAGGGTTGAACTAAAAAGGTTAAAAAAGGAATACAGATCTAATTGAATTGTTTGTTATTAAGATTTGCTTGGAGGAATGCAAAGTTTCTCATATATATTCTTGAAAACATATCAGAATAGTAGTACGTACAACTACAAAAGTTTATCATAATTTTCTTGGGTGGTTTATGAAGTGTGCCTATCCTGCCTAAGGTAACTTTTTTGGTTTGGAAAGCCAAATTTATTGGCTAATAAGCTTTTATCTTTTGACATGCTGCCATTTAATTGAGCACTATTTTGGTTTGTCATGATTTACTTGTTCCTGCACTGATAGTAATGTCAACACTAAGCATATAAAGCCTAAGTGATTAGATCCCCACAGCCAAAAAGTGGCTTTTTCCAGTAGGGGAATGATTAATGAATATATAAAGTGAGCATGACCATGATCTTAATCGTCTTTGCTGTATCCTATTTCCTATGTTCTTTCTTTGGTTTGCTTTACATTGCGCCATTCTTTGGTTGTAGTTTGATGTGGTACCCCGAGAAACAGGTTCTGTAAGTTCACTTGGAAAGAAGACAGTGAGAGAAGAGCCATCTAAGAAAAGAACCCTGCGGCACCAGTCAAGATTAGCCCTTGGACATTGGCACGATTAAATGCAGAAGAGGTTTCCAAGGCCGCTGCAGAAGCAAGAAAAAGGTCCAAAATTCTGAAGCCTGTTGCCAGACACAATGATGCCTTCAGATTAGAACCGGAAAGCAGTTTTGGTAGCAGTGGCCGGCCAATGATCCCCAGGATTGATAACAACAAAAGGCGGGCTAGTAAGCCTGTTTACCTTCCTGCTGACTTACCTATGGAGTCCTGGACAAAAGTTTCTGCAAGTAATATTGATAAAGGCTTCACTGGAGTGTCTAGCTTAGTTCCTCTCCAAATTGAAGCACGCAGTGCATTTCAAACAAGTCAAGCAATGTCAAGCTCAGCTGGGATTGTTGCATCTTCTTCTGAAAGCAGTTTAGAGTCTCCTGATATTCAGCCTTTTGGGGTGTCTACTTCAAGAGCTGAAGCAGCTAGACAGCTTGCAGGTCCTTCAGCTGCTGGTGTTGCAACTCTGAATGGAATTCCATTGTCAGGGTCAACTAGTGATGGCTATGAAGCCTCTGGCGGGGAAGATAGTGACCCGATTTCTAGTAGGATTGTTCAGAGATCTGCAAATTGGACTAATCTTCTTTTCGGCGATGATCAGGATGAGAGAGCTTTTTGGCCTAAACCTTCATCCAGCCAGGTTTTTAATCGGAACTTGTGACCAAATCAGGGTGTTTATGAGACAACCCTGATTCTAACTATTTATGGGAATTGTTCATTCCTTGATTTGTGGGCTAAAGGGTACCTCAGCATCCCTTAGCTGTCAACTCATTGATGTTAAGATTATGCCTCTAAGCTTTGGAGGTATATTTGGACCCAATGTACAAAGTTTTAGGTTAGTAGTGACTGATGAGGTTGACCTAAAGCATTGTGGCTTCTGATCGCCGTTTTTCGTTGTTAAAATTTTGTCCAGGTGTTCCTCGTGGTTGACCCATGCAGAATGCCCTTTCAGTTACATTCTTGAGAGGTACAGGTGGCTGTATTAGAACCAAGTGTTCCAAAATCACTAATGGTGTTAGTATTGTTAAAAGACTTAGAGCTTCATCCCATCTTTTATTTCTCGCAAATTAGATAGCTCTTTAGTTCTCTTCTCTAGTATTGTTACCATTCAGTTGCATGCAGCAATGTAAGTTGAGTTTGCATTTGCTACGGAAAAGTCCTGTTATTTGGATTTTTGTGTAGAATATTGTATCAATTTCACTTCATTTACCATTGATGAGGTGTAGATTTTATTTAAGTAAAGTTCATACTCCATTCAATGATCAATTGGGTGAGTCAACATGATATTCCCTATATTATGAGACAAAAAATTTTTTTTCAACAACAAAGGCAACCGAAAGAACCTTATAAGGGCAATGTCCCAATGTCATTAACATTAATGCCTTCTTTCAGCATTGCAACCTAATTAAATTTCAGGAACTAATTAAAGCCACATACCACACTTCCCATCACTGATGTTTACACAAATCCTGTCACTGTGCAATAAAGGGACAGCCTTTCTGTTCTCGTAATCAGTCACGAATATGCGGTTTATAAGGCTCAAAGAATAATCATAAATTCATAATAAAGCTACATAATGAATGAATCACGCAATATACTCCATGCGGTTTATAATAACTATAAAAAATCAAGTAATACACGTCAAGGAAAACAAAAAATATCTTAGAAAACGTAGAAAATTATATGAATTGATAAAATTATTTTTGTCTAGTTGTTATTATTCATCTTGATAAATGTATTAAATATTTAACTAATTTATTTTTATTGAGAGTATAAATAAAAGAAAAATTAATACTACCTAAATGGGCAAATATTCTAAAACATTAAAAAATAAAAAATTGATAATTATTATGAAATGGAGAGAGTGGTATTCAAAAACAAAATGAGATGGTAGTTAAGTTAAACGGATGTTGAGATGCTGAAATATGTGTTTGGACCGGAGCTAAAGAGATACATAAAACCAACAGCAACGAGAAAGGAAAAAAATGTAGAAGGAATCATTCTTTTTTCTCGCTGTTCTTCAGTTCTATCCCTTCACAACCCTTTGCTTGTACTTTGGTTCAAATTGACAACACTTAGCTGAGCTTTCTTTTTTCTGTTTTTACTAAAACCCAATTTTTTGGTATGTTTGGTTAGTTTTCAGTTTTCAATTTTTATTTTTAATTTTTAGTTTTAGATTTTATGATGGAAATACTGAAAATTTGAAAACTATAAATTTAAATTTTCAGTTTTTAGTATTTCCTTCACAAAATCTTAAAAATTGAAAAACTAAAAATGAAAATTCAAACCAATCAGACTCTTAGTCTCTCAAATTTATAATGAAAGATAAATTAATTCCTCATATTTGGAAAGTTTTATTGTAGTTCTTATAGATTTCACAAAGGGACAAGTTAGTTCTTTCATCAAAATGGCATACAAGCCATTAACTGACATATCCACATATCTTGTTAATTTATTTATGTGTATAATTAATTTTCATCATAATTTTAACTTGATTCACTCCTCTCATGTATAGACCTTCCTCACTCCAAACCCACCGTCATCATCCCCGTGTCAACTTGTCCAGTAAATGAGAGGAGCAGCAATTACAAAAATTCTAGCCAAAGAAATTGACAGTGTAATGTATCACCTGCAGCACCTATCTTCACCTCGTAGTCTCCATAACAATATCAGCCATAACCTCCATTCATCTGCATAATTGCAATGGCTTCAACCACCTATATTCTGCCAGTTTGGATTCAACCTAATCCCATAATACAAATTCTTGCATTTCTCTTTGTATTCCTCCTCCTATTAACCACAAAAGGCACATCTTCCATAACCATTCCCAATCAAAATCCTACTCCCTTAATCTGTATGTAGTTCTCAACTTTTTTAGGCAAACACAAAATCAGAACTCAACCCGCAAAACAATAGCGTAAGGTGAAACTAAATGCACCAATGATCAAAGAAAATTAAAAACTGTAGCAGTATCCACAAGATTAAAACAAAACAGAAAGATTCTCTCCTTTAGCCTTTATACAACACATAGTAGATCACTTCATGAATTACCCAAAATCCTGGCAACATTGACAAGCCCTTTCTTTTTCACTTTACAATCCTATGTTCATACCATCATTTCAGAGTCGCTAGACTAATTGATTACAATTACACCTACCTTCTTTTTTGCACACTTAACTCTAATTCTGCATTCTTCCATAGCTCTTGATCTTACCACATTCATCATTCTGTGTTGAAGATGGAGTCTCATCAAGCTCGCCCTCTTCCCCTGCTTATCTTTCTTTTTCAATGATGCTGGGCTTTCGCCATTCTTCTTGCAAACTAAAACTTCCAGTTAGCACATTCCTCCCTGATCCATAGATGAAGAAGTTGTTGGGTTGGGCTCCCTTCCTATGTGAAGAAAGTCCAAACCAAGCTAGCTCACTTCTAATGAGAGAAGTCAGCTAGGGTAGAGTGAGAGAGCTCATTTTGAGTGAATCTTGCCACAAAGAGAGAGAGGAGAGAAAACAACCACCCGTTTTTCACCTTCCTTGTCCAAACAGCCACCGTAGATCAGAGTTTTCGAAGTCATCCACTGTTGGATTGGGCTGAAATTTAAGCAATAGATTCCTAACATGTGGTTCTTCATTTAAACGGTCAAGTCGTTGAGAAGAGGTTTGGAGTGTGAGATATTAAGCTCGCCAGAGGTTCTGTTTTGGTTTCGAAAATCAGTTTTCTAGTTTGAGCTATCACTAATAAATATTTTTCTAAAGTTGTTCACGTTGGATAAAGCTAAATGAAAGGTTCTTCTATCTAGCTTTTCATTCTAACGGTTGGATCATCGAGAACTCTGGAGTGCAAGATATTCAATTCGACAGAGGTTCAATTTTTGTTGGAGAATCACTTTCTTGGTTAAGCTTTACCGTAGATTAGTGTTTGTGAAGCCGTCCACCATTGGATCGGGCTGAAATTGGACAGTAGGTTCTGGACATTTGGTTCTTCATTTTGAACGGTTGGATCGTGGAAAGAGGTCTGTAGTGTCATATTGGTCTTGGAGGAAGCTTTGTTATTGGGGTAATTTTCACCTTCTTAGTTCTCAATTTCAAGTATTGGTGCTTAGTGATTATGATCACTGTTAGCAAAATTTGTACACATATTTGAGACTCTCTTGCACCTGTTTTGATCATAGTAGAGTCATTTCTTTGTTCTGGACGACCCGTGGCTTTTATCTCTCACATTGAGGAAATTTTTCACGTTAAAAATCTTGATGCATTGTTCCTATTATTGTTTTATTATTTGTGTTGATTGCCGATTATTTCCTGGTATAGTTGCTCCTCTTGTTCTTGCAAGTAGGGAATTGAGTGTTTATTTCCCAACATTTGGCATCAGAGCTCGTTCTTGGGCATTATTGATTGTAACTTGCTTGAATGATGGAGGCAAATACTAGTCGAATGGTGAGCTTGAATGGTACAAATTATCATATATGGAAAGGCAAGATGAAAGATTTGTTGTTTGTTAAAAATCTGCATATGCCTGTGTTTGCTACACAAAAACCAATTCAAAAGCTGAAGAAGAATGGGAATTTGAGCATCAACAAGTTTGTGGTTTTATTTGGCAATGGGTAGATGATAATGTTTATAATCACATTGCTAATGAGACTCATGCTAGAACTATGTGGGAAAGATTGAATCCTTGTATGCTTCCAAGTCTGGGAACAACAAGTTGTACTTGTTGAATATGTTGATGAATCTAAGATACAAGGAAAGGTCTTCTATATGATCACTTGAATGAGTTTCAAGGAGTTTTAGATCAATTGTAAGGCATGTGAATCAAGTTTGAAGATGAGGTTCAAGGACTTTGGTTATTAAATACTCTCCGGATTCTTGGGAGACATTTTGCATCTCTCTTACTAATTCTGCTCCTAATGGTGTGGTAACTATGCAATTTGTCAAAGGTGGTGTCTTGAATGAAGAAGTGAGAAGGAAGACTCAAGGTTCTTCATCTCACTCAGAGATGTTGGTGAAAGGAAATAGGGGGAGAGTTAGAACAAAGGCACAAAGGGTAGAGGTAAAGCGGAAGCAAGTCCAGATCAAGGTACAAAAATCTTGAATGTCATTACTCATAAAACAGGCACATCCAAAAGTATTGCTTTCTTTGGAAAAAGGAGAACAAAGGTAAGCAGGAGAAGAAAGAAAATAATAATGATCGTGTGTCTCCTGCTACATAGATGATCTTCTCATTGTAGGGTATGAGAATATGATTAATATAGTATCTGATGAGTCGACTGGGTAATTGAAGTGGCGCCTCAATACATGTCACGCCAAGGAAGGAGTTCTTCACATCTTACACTTCAGGTAACTATGGAGTGCTAAAGATGGGCAATGATGGCTTGGCTAAGGTGATTAGTATAGGTGATATTTGTTTAGAAACTAATGTTGGAATGAAGCCTGAAGGATGTTAAACATGCTCCAGATCTCGCTTGAATTTGGTTTCTGTTAGAAAGCTTGATGATGAAGGTTATGTTAGTACCTTTGGCAGTGGTCAATGGAAGCTTACTAAAGGCAACTTGGTAGTAGCTCGAGGAAAGAAGACTTCAAGTTTGTATGTGATGAAATCCACAATTTCAAAAGGCAGTGTGAATGCAATTGAAAGCAAAGAAGCTTCAGACTTATGGCATAGAAGGCTTGGTCATATCAGTGAAAAGTGACTAAATTGTTTGGCTAAAAAGGATGTACTTTCTGTTTGAAGAATGCAGAGTTGGAGAAATGTTCTCATTGCATGGCTGAAAGAGAGATTATCCTTCAAGAAGCATCCTCCTTCAAGGAAATCAGATTTCTTGGAGTTGGTGCACTCTGATGTTTGTGGTCCATTGAAGGAAAAGTCATTTGGCGGTGCTCTTTATGACATTCATTGATGACCACTCAAGGAAGCTTTGGGCTTATGCTTTGAAGATTAAAAACCAAGTCTTGGAGAAGTTCAAAGAATTCCAAGTTTTGGTTGGAGACAGGGTAAGAAGCTTAAATGCATCGTCCTGATAATGGTGGTGAATATTGTGGACCATTTGATGAGTATTGTAAATTGCAAGGCATTAGGCATGAAAAGACACCTCCTAAAACACCTCAGCTGAATGGTTTGGCGGAAAGGATGAATAAGACATTAATTGAAAGAGTTAGGTGTATGCTTCCTGAAGCAAAGCTACCTAAGTGTTTTTGGGGAGAAGCATTGCTCACAGTGGTGCATGTGATTAATCTGGTACTCCAATTACTTTGGATAGTAATGTTCCAGATAATGTGTGGTTTGGCAAGAATGTCTCTTATGATCACTTGAGAGTTTTAGGTGCAAAGCATTTGTTCATGTTCCAAAGGATGAGAGATCTAAGTTGGATGTGAAGATAAAGCAATGCATCTTTGTTGGGTATGGTCAGGATGAGCTTGGCTATAGGCTTTATGACCCAATTACTAAGAAGCTTGTGAGAAGCCGTGATGTGTGTTTGTAGAAGACCAAACCATTGAAGATATTGAGAAAGTGGAGAAGACTAAATCCAACATAGTAGTGACTTGATCGATGTAGATCCAATTCAACCACCACATGCACAAGAACTAGTAGAGAATCAAGCCCAGGATCATATGCAAGAAGATGACCATAGGGTTCCTGATGACCGCAGATGGGAGATCATTTAATGCTCCAACTGAGATGTTGTTGATAATCAACGTGCAATACCTACAGTAGGACTGTTGCACTGAGGAGGTCTACTAGAAAGGTACAACCTTCAACAAAGTATCCTTCTGATGAGTATGTGACCTTGACTAATGGGGAAAAACCTGAATGTTATGAGGAGGCTATGGATAGTGACCAGAAGCAAAAATGGGTTGTGCTATGCAAGATGAAATGCAGTCCTTGTATGATAATCAACGTTTGAGCTTGTCAAATTGCCTAACGCAAGAGAGCTTTGCAAAACAGGTGGATATATAGACTGAAACATGAAGGAAATTTCTCTTCCCAAGATATAAAGCTAGATTAGTGGTTAAAGGTTTAAAGGAAAGAGAGATTGATTACAACGAGATTTTCTTGGTTGTGAAGATGTCCTCTATCAGGATTTTAAGTTTGGCTGCGAGTCTTGATTTAGAGATAGAGTAGATGGATGTAAAAGCCTTCCTCCATGGTGATCTTGAGGAGGAAATCTACATGGAGCGCTTAAAGGTTTTAAGACAAAAGGGAAAGAAGATTATGTGTGCAAACTCAAGAAGAGCTTATATGGATTAAAGCAAGCTCCAAGGCAATGGTATAAGAAGTTTGAGTCTGTAATGGGAGAGCAAGGCTACAAGAAGACTACTTCAGATCATTGCATTTTTATTAAACGTTTGCTAATGATGATTTTATTATCCTTTTGTTATATGTTGATGACATGCTTATTATTGGTCAAAATGCTTCTAGAATTGATAGGTTGAAGAAGCAACTTGGGATGTCATTTGCAATGAAGGATCTCAACAAGCAAAGCATATTCTTGGTATAAGAATCATCCAAGATAGGAAGGAAAAGAAACTTTGGTTGTCACAAGAGAAATACATTGAAGCCATGCTGCAAAGGTTTCAAATGGAGAAAGCTAAGGCTATTAGCACTCCTCTTGATACACACTTCAAATTGAGTTGCAAGCAAAGTCCATCAAATGAAGAAGAGAAGAAAGACATGGAGATAGTTCCATATGCTTCAGCCGTGGGTAGTTTGATGTATGCTATGGTATGTACTAACAGACTTAGCTCATGCTGTTGGTAGTGTTAGCCGTTTCTTTCAAACCCAGGAGAGAGCATTGGAATGCATGAAGTGGATTATGAGATATCTCCGTTGTACTTCTAGCTTGAAGTTATGTTTTGGAAATGAGAAGCCTTTTCTAGTTGGCTACACTGACTTAATATGACAGGAGATGTTGACTCAGAAGGTCTACTTCAGGTTATTTGATTAAATTTGGAGGCGGAGTTGTAGCTTGGTAATCTAAGTTACAAAAGTGTGTTGCTTTATCCACTATAGAGGATGAGTTCATTGCCATTACCAAAGCATGCAAGGAGATGCTTTGGATGAAGAAGCTCTTGCAAGAACTTGGGTTTACTCAAGAGAGGTATGTGTTATTTTGTGATAGTCAAAGTGCTATACATCTTGGTAAAAACTCAACTTTTCATTCAAGATCCAAACATATTGATGTAAGGTATCATTGGATACGTGATGTTTTGAATGCTAAGTTGTTGGAACTTGAAAAGGTTCACACTGATGAGAATAGTTCAGATATGATGACAAAATCTTTGCCAAGATGGAAGTTTGAAGATTGTTGTTTGATCGTCATTTGGCGATTACCTCCACATAGTCGTGAGGGGAGATTTGTTGGGTTGACTCCTTCCTATGTGGAGAAGCCCAAAACCAAGCTAGCCCACTTATCTGAGAGGAGTCAGCTAGGGTAGAGTGAGAGCTCATTTTGAGTGAATCTTGCAGCCACAAAGAGAGAGAGAGAGAAAAACACAACCACCTTTTTCACCTTCCTTGTCCAACAGCCACTCTAGATTGGAGTTTTTGAAGTCATCCACCGTTAGATCGGTTGAAATTTAAGCAGTAGATTCCTAACAGGTGGTTCTTCATTTTGAACGGTCGGATCGTTGAGAAGAGGTCTGGAGTGTGAGATATTAAGCTCACAGAGGTTCTATTTTGGTTTCGAAGAATCAGTTTTCTAGTTTGAGCTATCACTCTAATAAAATTTCTGAAGTTGTTCACCATTGGATCGAGCTGAATACAGAAGGTTCTTGGTATCTAGCTCTTCATTCTGAACGGTTGGATCATTAGAAAAGCTCTGGAGTGCAAGATATTCAATTGACACAGAGGTTCAATTTTTGTTTGGAGAATCACTTTCTTGGTTCAAGCTGTCACCGTAGATCAGTGTTTGTGAAGTCGTCCACCGTTGGATCGGGCTGAAACTTGGACAATAGGTTCTAGACATCTGGTTCTTCATTTTGAACGGTTGGATCGTGGAGAAGAGGTCTGAAGTGTCTGATATTGGTCTTGGACAGAAGCTTTGTTATTGAGATAATTTTCACTTCTTAGTTCTCAGTTCAAGTATTGGTGCTTAATGATTATGATCACTGTTCAAAATTTGTACACATATTTGAGACTCTTTTGTACCTGTTTTGATCATAGTAGAGCCATTCTTTGGTCTGAATGACCCGTAGTTTTATCTCTTCATTAGAGAATTTTTTCATTAAAAATCTTGGTGTATTATTCCTATTATTGTTCTGTTTTATTGTTGTGTTAACTTGATTATTTGCTGGTATAGTTGCTCTCTTGTTCTTGCAAGGGAATTGAGTGTTTATTTCCCAACCGAAGTTCTGTCATCAAAACGAGAAATGTTCTTGGCCCAAGGCTCACTACGTTCCTTTGCTTCTTACTATTTCCGATCCTTTCCTTTTCCTCATTCTCATCCTCATCATCGTAAGAGGAAGAATCATCTTCACTGCTTGAGCTTCTCTTGCATCTGCTTGGAAATCTTCGTCACTGGACTCGTCATAATCAGTTGTCTCACTCGAAGTACTGGAATAAACTTCCAAACCACCCTCATCATCTTCGCTTCCTTCCTCAATTTCATTACCTTCAACAAAATCAATTCTTATAGGGTTGTCAGGTCCCCAACCACATTCACCATCGCCAAAGCTTTCAGCAGCTTTATCAGAGGAGACATAACTCCCTCTAACTTGTTCAACATCGGCAGCATCCTCACACTCGTCATTATCGTTATCATTATCATCATCACTGCCAACAATTTCAATCACCTCTCTAGGTGGAGGCACCACAAAGGATTCCCTTTCATCTATGGACTCTCCCAAACACACAACATCATCGTTCTCAGCTTCCCTTTTGCCCTTCAAACCACCACCACTACTGCTCCTCTTTGCCCCCTTGGACTTCGATGAAGATGATGATGATGATGATGATGATGATGATGATGATGATGATGAAGCAGAAGCAGTAGCTTCGGCACCCGAAACATGTTCCACCTTTTCAGCTTCACTCACCTTGTCTCCCAAGAACACCACATCAGGCTCGCCACGTACCTTTTCCCGCATTCTCCTACATCTCTTCTTCCCACCCATCTGTCCCTGGCTAGCTGGAATCACCACCGAAAAGAGGAGAATGTGGAGCAAGGGAATGTGAAGAGAGGGCCTGAAAACAGAACACAAGGAGTTACAATGTGACAAGGAAAGAGAAACAGAGGAAGGCGTGAGAATGTGGAGAAAAGAAACGGGAGAAAGAATGGAAAGGGTGGCAGAGAGGGTGCAGCTTCCTTCAGGCGCCAACGAGGAAAGCGAATCGACTTCTGACCACTCCAAATATGTGGGGTTAGAGTGAGTAACGTAGTAATCTGATCACTTTCCTATAGCTTTACATTTTGAAATATCTGTTTACTTTTAAACAAATTTACATTCCAATACATATTTGGGTGACGTTTGCCATACCCTCTCTATAAGTAGGATGAATACTAACTTGCCACGGTCTTTTGAGGAGATCCAAAATCATATTGATCAATTGTGTATTATTCCCTCTCAACATTTTGGCCCTGTTGACGACCTGTACCACTAGAGAGAAGTCATACTCCAGCAACACCCATCTGTAGCCTTGGTCCCACGCGATAGTTGTTCAGCGCGAAATGAGCTGCAGAAGCCAATCTTCTTGAAAGACGCAATACGGCGTATTTGTCATTTCAAAATAGGAATTATTGAATAATTTTTTGAAAAAATTATTATTACTTATGGAGCTTATATGCTCCAATTTATGTATAACTATCTTAAAGTTTTTTTATGCATTACTTGTCACTAGATCTTTGTTTTCTTTCCTTTTTCTTGTTATCAAGGGCTATTTTTTAAAAGGAGCATTCAATGTACCGATTTTCGTTGGCACGTGACATTTTTCTTTCAATAGTACTCCCAAATAATTTTATTTACTAATTATTAATTTTCTAAAATTATTTCATTTAATAAAAATATATTAATTCATTCATTATATTTTATCTAACTCCAATTATATTTATTATTTTTTAATATTTATACTTGTTGGAAAGTGATATATATATATATATATATATATATATAAAGGGAGGAGTACAAACAAGACATAGTTAACTAGAATCAGTTCAGTTCAAACAAAAAGAAATCTTGGAGTCCAAGGCTTTCTATAGGAACGAAACTAAAAGGATATCCTATGAAAAGATGAAAACCACCTTTTATATTGTTATTTAATATTTTTCTATATGGATATTGTTATTTAATCTAATTTTATATATAATGTATAATTTTTTTTACATTGTCATGTAATAAACCATCTCAATTGTATAGCTTTTCAACTGAGGGTGTGAAACTTAGCCATTTTTTACTAATGAATAATACATGGTTCAATGACAGTACAAAATTTTTTTATAATATCAATGCATAAAAAGTAAATATTTTTTTAATATAAAAAATTAATATATTCAATTACGAATGTCTAATACGAGAACATCCCAAATACGAGAGGGGACTTCATTGACCCAATCTTGGTCAAATCCATCCTTGGTATGGGCTATTTTCTCAGCAACCCACTTACACTCCCTTGGGACAAACTGGGCCTTGATAAAACTAAACTTAGCCGCAAGCTTGTCAGCTTCAGCTATTCGGCTAACACTAACCATGTGAGACAGTATAAGCCCACTTGTGTCAAAGCTTTCAATGAGACTTCCCCAAAACAAAAAAACGAAAAAGCTTTCAAAGACCTCCTTGGAGTCTCCTTCTAGAATGGCCGATTGTAACCCCAAGTGCCTCTGCGAGTTGAAGTCCTAGCAGAGCTCCCATGGCTTCTTCTCGAAACACCTCGACACATCTATCAATCCTCTTTGATCTTTCACTCACAAACGTTCCCATATATCACATCGAACCATATCAAAGCCATTCAATACTTAAAAGTCCAATTCTACACATCCAAAAAATGTATCCGAGCTTTTGACAATAATATGGGTGGGGATGAAGTGATACAATATGACTTTATTTATTTATCTATCAAAGTGTCAATATGACAAACAAACTCTTCACAAATTCTTTTGACTCGTCAGCATTTTCTATAATAAAATAGATAAATGGTAAATAAGCTAACAAACTAAAATAATCGGTATAAAGGCGTTTGATATGAAAGTAAAAACGGCGGAAAATTTCATGACCGAATTTGGTGAGTAAGTTCACACATTGAATTCACTAAAAAAAAATTCATCTCATTTTTATTTCCATAGCAAACACTTTAAGCATAGAATTTTCACCAAGTTTTCCACCATTTTTACTTTGTACCAAACACAAACCTTAAGGGATGTTTGTTTTGAATTTTAGAGGGAAAGGGAGGAGAGGAGGACTTGTAGTGTAAAATTATATTACAAGTTCTCTCTTTTCTTTCCCTCCAAATTCAAACTCACAAACATTCTCTAAGTAGTGAATTTTGTTTGATAGATGAGCTGATGATGATGATGTCCGAGGTTCAGCCATCCCTCTAACCATTCCTCCGTCTCTTACCCACCAACATATTATTTACTTTCTCAATCCAAACCAACCCTATCCCGTGCCGTCTTTCATTTCTTTGATCTGCTTTCACGAGTATATCACATGTTCACACGTACACAAAAGACACCAAAAGAAAAACAATAAAAAGGAAACTGAAATATATCTTCCCCGCCCTTTAGCTTGATTAAGTGATATCCTCAAGTATTTTCAGTAGCAATTGACACCAATACGAGAACTAGAGCTGAATATGGTCTAGTAAGAGGCACAATTCAGAGTTTCTAAAGCTTGTGCGTTGGTTACTTTTGGCATCCCTCAATTCCAATTAAAACAAACGAGAATCCAATACCAACTATGCCTGATTTTGTTACTGCTTACTAATAGGCGTGCAGCCCAGAGCCCCAGACTCCAGAGAGCATACACCAATTTTTCTAACCCAGCAATGCTGCGCTGCATAACCATTCATTCACTCCCGACAATTCAGCTTTCAAACTGTGGATCGATCTGCTAATTGACGGCCTTATGGTTTGAATTTTCAAATTTTCAGTTTTTGTGAAAATACTAGAAATTTTGAAATGCTATTTTAAAATTTTCAGTATTTTAACCACAATATGAGAACTGAAAACTAAAGTGAAACTGAAAATTGAAAGGCAAACGATAAAAAATTTCAGATTTAGATTTTCATTCAAGTTTTTAGGGTTTGTTTGGTTTAGTTTCAAATTTACAATTTCAATTTTTAGTTTTAGGGAGTCTTAAGTGGTCCATGATAAGTTTGGGATCATTTGATCTCTATACAACAGAGATGAAATTATAGTTATGAAATTCTTATCAGCCTAAATTATAATTTTAAAAAACCTTTAAAAGATAAATAAAAGGACTGGTCTGCCCTTAACTATTCACTCTATTTTTATCTCATGTCATTCCCTTCTCCCATTTCATCTTCTTCGATACTTTTCTTCAAATGTCTTGAATCTTCAAAGGCAAACAACGAGCTTTAAAACTGTAGAACCAAAGTGTTTGCTTGCTTAATAGAATCACTTCATTTCTTACTTTATACTCATCAAATTGTTGCTCTCAGGCTGTGTATGACAACCCGGATTAGTTTCTTGTATTTCATCATTTTCAAAAAAAAAAAAAAAAACCGATTAATAAACAAGCAAAAGCCTTCATTTCATAATCAATACCCATTCTTTTTGTCCATTAATTTATAAATCAAACACTAGAAAATTCAACCAAGCCAGTCAAACAAAGGAACATCACTGAAACAAAAAGAATACATTAGTCTTTCTTAATTCATCAGTTCCCAATACACAGAGTACTACCAATAAAAGTACTAAAAATGACCCAAGACAACAACAAAACCAAAATCAATTGATCCATTTCTCCACCAATGACCACGACAAAGTATGAGAACTCCATCTGGACAGCAGTGATAGCGCAAAGGTGGTAGAGTATGCGAGGCCGTCGACAAGGAAGCTTAAGCTAGCAGTCCTTCTATGCGTGGTATGTTGCTGCTGGGTGTGCTCTACACCGGTGTTGATAGCTTTGAGGAGCAGCGAGAGCTAGCAGAACATGTTAGTCTATTATTTTAGACGTTGGGTTTTGTTGTGATTGTGCTGTGCTAGTTTGGGAATTGGTCTCTTAGGGATTTGAAATGGGAAGAAGGGGATGTCATAAGATAAAAATAGAGTGAATAGTTAAGGGTAAATTAGTTCTTTTATTTCTTTTTTAAAATTATAGTTTAGTATTAAGATAATTTTGTAATTATATTTCACCCTCTATTGCCCATTATTTACTGGGACCATGTGGTCAGATAGACCACTAAACGTTTTAATTTTAGGATTTTGTGAAAAAATAAAAATGAAAATGAAACTGAAACTAAAATTTATAGTTTTCATAATCTTTAATATTTTCTTCATAAAATTCTAAAAATTAAAAAGAAAATAAAACTGAAAATTAAAATTTATAGTTTTCATAATCTTTAATATTTTCTTCATAAAATTCTAAAAATTAAAAATCAGAAAATGAAAACTAAAACTAAAAACTATTTCACGTTTTGAAATTTTACTTGTGAAAAAACAGAGCTAATCCAATCATTAACCCAAGCCAGACAGAGTCTAGATATAAATCCTAGCCTGCCTAACAACACAGTCAATCAATTTCAACCACATAAACGGGAAAACATTATATTGAAGGACACAAAATGAACCACAGCTACATCATTTAGCTTCATAAGATATTCTTGGCTTGGTATCCACAAGATTAACATTTGCTTCGTCTAATGTTCTTTCAATAATAAAGCTTTTATAAAGATCACATTCTATGCATTGCCTAGTCTAAAATTAACATATACCTTCCAACTCCATTGTATACCCAAACTACAGCAAACAAGCGACTAATAAAAAGTAAATAAAAAGCTAACTTTCCAACAGGACCGATCCCAATTCCCACATGATGATGATGATGATGATGATGTTGTTGTTATGTTACAAAAGCCCCTTCTTCTCACTAACGTTCGTTGGTTGCGAAACCGACGATCAAACATGAGGGACAACGGAAACGACATGAGGAACCTTACCGTCGTCGAAGGGCAAGCTCACATACTCCCTGGCGAACTCCTCGGCGATCTCGAGGGCGAGCTCGCCGTGGACGGCCTTGCAGTACATGTAGAGAACCGTGTTGGCGGCGGTGTTGTACAGCAGCAGAACCATGAGGGCGGTGGAAGTCAGCACGATCCGCGCCACCACAGCCCAGTCCCTCCACCATGCGCCGCCACCGCCATCTGAGCCAGTGACGAGGACGGAGCTGGACCAGAGGAGGAGGCCCTCGAGGAGGCCGAAGAGGAGGAGGAAGGAGGCGCCGAGGGCATCATGGACCTCAAGAGAGCGGCGCTGCGGCAGGGGGCGGAAGGCGTAGGAGGATTCAGCGACGGCGATGACGGAGGCGAGGGTCCATGAGATGCGGAGGTAGATGAGGAGGAGGAGGAGGAGGAAGAGGAGGAGGTAGTAGAGGGAGAGGGAGAGAGGGGTTTGGGGGAGATGAGGAAGAGGAGGAGGAAGGGGAGGGTTGGGAGGAGGAGGAGGAGGTGGGAGAGGAAGTGGGTGGAGAGGAGAGGGAGGAAGGTGGAGAGGATTGAGAGGAGGGCGGAGGGGAGCTGACCGGGCGGCCGAAGAAGCCGTGGAGGACGCTGTGTGTGATGGTGGAGATGGCGCAGAGGGAGGTCAGGAGGACGAAGAGGGAGAAGGCGAGGGGGAAGATGATGATGGTGATGCTGATGGGTTGCTGTTGCTGTTGGTGATGGGGAGGTGCTGTGCGGAGGAGGATGTGGATGTGGTTGGTGGAGGAGGGGAGGAGGAGGAGGGGAGAAGAGGCGGAAGAGGGTGGGGGAGACGATGAGGGAGAAGGAGAGAGGGAGGAGGAAGATGACGGAGAGGGCCAGGAAGTGGCGAGAGTGGGCGTTGATTATGCGCTTCGATTCACACAGCACCGTCCACAAGTTCAGGGCTGCCATGCCTCAATGGTTCCTCACAGATGAGACTGATTTCTGACTTGAGAGAGAGAGGTGCTGTGGTGGCGTGTCGATGGGAAAGGGATGCCCAAGTGTCTGTCCATCAGCTCCATCGGCATTTTACATTTATATATATATATATATATATATATATATATATATATATATATAACCGCTTTTCGATTTCCAGTCCTTTTCTTTCTTAATATTATCATGCCACCTCTCACCCTTTTTTTTTTTTCCTTCCTAATGAAAATGGATATATTTATTCATTCATTCCTTATGTTATTACAATTTTATTTAAGCAAAAAATTTCAGAATGAATTCTTCTACAAGACCCATGTAAATTACATAGGGTTTTGGAGAAGACTAGTGTTATTTTAATACTACCCTTAAAGATCTATGTAGTGTTATTATTTTACATGTTAAATAAAAAAATAGTATTATATTAACACTCAAGAATTTAGGATAGTTACTTTATTATTATTAGATTTGATGATGATTTTTATTTTGTAGATGTTAAAATAATATTTCTGTTTAGGAAATAAATATTTTCATGTCCACACTTCCTTTTTTTTTTTAGTGGATTAAATTTTTGTTTGACCGTGTAATTGAAGCTCCTTCTGGTTATCCATTTTTGCTAACTCATTATGATATATGAATTGATTACATCTTTCTTGCATTTTTTTTCTATATAGAAGTTTAGGAGAATGAAAGCACCCTATTTTAAGGCTAAAGTATTTTACGAGCTTTTGAGTTTCGAATAAGATAACAATTACTTATTTATAAATATTTTACCGGTACAAGATTACTAATAAAGAACATTAAACCAAAACTTTACAAGCGAAGTGTTCCAAACGTTGTAGCCTAAACCAACCTTATTATTTACTTGCGTTCAAGTTATTTTTAGTTATTTCTTATTTTTTATTTACTTCATTTGGGAATATTATGCATGAGTTTGAAGGAGAAGAAGACCCAACTCTCTTATGAATCAAGCATTGCCTTTTATGAAAAAATAAAATAAAATGAAATAAAAAGCTCAATTACGGCTATTCTTGTTCTCCCTCTACTTTTATGATTTGTTTGGATAAGTAGAGAATGAGAGGAGAAAAATAGAAAGAAAAATATATACTCTATCATATTGTTTGGTTGTATATAAAAATGAAAAGAAAGAAAACATAATTCTATGCAAATAACTTTTATGCTATTTATCTTTTATAAAGATGGAGAAAATACAAGGACATATATATATATATATATATATATATATATAAAAGACTAAAATCCCAACTTAATTTTTTAGATTTATAGTGAGGGATAAATTAGCTATCAAATTTATGAAAATTCATAATAATTTCTCAAATTTCAAAAATAGGGACAAGTTAATCCTTCTATAAAATTGTTATTTGAGTTGTGTCCGTTAAGTTACTTATGCACATTGTTAACTTGTTTATGTGTACAACTAATTTTCATGATAAGTAGTAACGTGTCTCACTTCACTAAATAAAGTTGTTTAGGCCTTTTTCTTCATCTTCTCTCAACATAACTCTTGCTTAAAAGAAAGATTTTAATTTTAAGTTGTCATTTATTCTATACAAAAGAAGAGTGGAAGGCAAGTTATGATCTACAATGAAAATTAAGAGTACACGTAAGCAAATTAATAAAACATGTGGACATTTCTATTAACAGTTTAGAATTAAACTTACGTAGAGACTAACTTGTCTATATTTATAAAATTTAGTGACTAGTATAAGATTTTTTAAATATGAGGAACTAATTTATTTTCTATTATAAATCTAAGTGATTGAATTAGAAATTTAGCCTACATATAAATTCATCAACTAATTGTTGGAGATTATATTCTCTCCTCAAAGCAAAAGAGAAAACTCTTATAGGAGCCTCACCCCCTTTTCATTTTCTTCACGACCGAACTGGGAACATGACCACGTGGGGAATACCATCTCCACGTAAGCCTCATGACCTCTAAGTTCTCTATATGCATATTTCATATTCAATCCATTTAATAAACATCATTTTCATTTCTAAGAAACCTTTGGATCTTTGAAAACATAATCATCATTAATAGCATATCATAATCATTTCTAACATAGTTCTCTAAATTAGAAAACAATCATTTCTCAAACTCTGAACATATCCTTGTGACTCAAAATATATGAGTCTCCATATACAAAGTATACATGAAAACTGAAATCATGTAATTACAAAATAATCATGATAAATCAATGTCAATCTATTTCTATGGTTGGACCCTGCGTCACATACACTGGAGCACTATATTTCTAAACAAAATACCAAAGATACTTCACTTCAAGTGAAGCTCGCCAACTGGAACTTTCTACTCCTGGGAATGAGGTAGATCAGAAGGACCCGTACAGCTAACGTATCTGTAATGGAAGAAGGGAGGGGTGAGTTTCATCTAAAACTTAATGAGTAGGCCCTCACCCATAACTCTCTCATGGGACAATCAAGAAACAAATAATCATATATAATCATCAAACTGTTAATACAATATCTCTGAAAATCATATTCATAGAAAACATCTCTAAATTCTTACTCTTTCGAGAAATCATTTTCTGACATATACATAACAGCTTTTAAATCAAATATTCTCTTAAAAGCATCAATATTCTCTTAAAAACATAAATAACAGTACTACTAGAGAAACAAATCTCTGGTTATGCACAATTCATGTGACATAACAATATCTCTGAACTCTGGGGCACCTAACTAAGTCCCATTTCTAATTCTCTGGCCCTGGGCGACTGGTATACCAAGGTTAACGGATTAACCGTTAACACACAGCCTTTTCTATAGCCACTGTCTAACTCAATCAGAAATCTAAATCTTTTCTCAAAGTCTTCTATCCTAGAGTTCACAAGCTCTAGTATATAAAATCAATAAATTCTGAAATTCATATAATCATTACAACATCTCTAATCATTTCTCTTAAAACTCTATTCTTGAAATCATAAAATCTCTAATATATATATAAAATTATTTAAACATGAAAACTCTTGAAACTCTGAAAGCTTTGGTCTCATATGACTGTAACAATCTGACTTTAGCATAACTATGACTATGAAATCATGCCCAAGGGATCACCTCTTCAGGCATTCAATTTCAAGCCCAGAGAATATGTATCTGGCAATTGTTATGAATCATATTGAATTCCATACTTCTGAGTATCATAGAACCTTAATTTCTAAAATCTCATTTCTCAAGCTAACATCTTTCATAATTTAATAACTTTAATATCATCATAATATTTCATAAATCTCTAAATATAATCATATTCATACTCTTGCTCTTTAATAAAAATTACTTTAACAGTAATGGTCCCATGAGTTTTCTAAAAAATATATAGGTTTCATGCTTTCATTTCTAATATTATATGGTCATGTCATAATTTACTGAAATTAACTCTAATGATCAACATAAAGATCATATCTGAACCCACTCACCATTTGAAGTCTGGAGTATGTGGGCCCCACCAACTGGAAAACTGGAATGACACCAATAACTGCCATATAGCAATTATAACTCTAGATTAAATTCTAATAATCTCTAGAGGGCTCTATCCTTATTCTAACAAAATTGGGGAGGACCCACTTGATAACAATGAAAGAAATGATCGGTCCAAATCCAAGATTATGAAGAAATAAAGACATAATCTAACAGCATATACTTACCTTGAAGCTTGGAAATGATGGATTTGAGAGAGAAGAAAATTGATGAAGAAGAAGAAGGGAACGCGTTCTGCGCGTTCTGGACCCCAAAACATTGCTTTTTATAAACTTTTACCGCCTGCGGTGAATGACCGCCTGCCGGTCCCTTGCGAGCGCCTGCGGTCCATGACCGTTGGGCGGTCTCAGGAGGTTCACTTATTTACATTTCTTAATTTTAAGTTAATCATTTATTTTACTTCCCATTAACTTTAAAACATAAATGTAAATAATGAAATACCCCCCATTTGGATTCAAATAAAATATCTAAAAAATTAAAATCCCAACAATTAGAATCCAAAATTTGGGTTTTAGTTCAAATCAGAATTTCGAGATTTTATAAACTTGTGGGCTAAAAACGAAACACTTAAAGGTTTGATAAAATTTATTAAAAATCACTCTTCAACTTATTTTCCCTCTAGGAACCATTACCGGACTTTTAATTCCAAGAATATGGTTCTATCATATAGCCCTCCAATGAGGTGTAGACCTCACTTAGCCAAATTAAGGACCTAAGTCCTGGAAACTTGAGGCTATATAAACCTAACTCTGTATATCTTGGATCACATTTCTTTCCTCACTGTTCTCATAATCCAAACAAGAGAAAATCTCATTTTCTCTCAATTTTCTTTCCTTTCTATTTTCATTGATTTAGATAAACGATAGTTTTTTTGTTTTTTTGAAAGCCAAAACCCCGTTGACCAACCATGAGCAATAAAATTCCCAAACATAAAACTCAACGTTCAATGCATTTTAATATGGGTTTGGATGTTCAAATGCCAAACCAAATACACCCTAAGCCTCTATAAAACCAAATACACTCTAAGCCTCTATAATATAGGCGTGACATTGATATCAAAGGTTCAATCTAGTGGCAAGTCACTCAAGTACAATAAGTTGTTGCCGAATTTAACCTATACAACTATACTTAACATATACTGTCACAAAAAAAAATACTTAATATGTACTATGTTTTCTATTAAGTTTTAGATTTACACTTTCATTTTTTTTCACAAAATACGAGAATGATACTAAAAGTTGATAATTTTGATATACTGTTAGGAAAAAAATTTATTATTTAATTCTATTTTTCTATATATTATTTTTAATTTAATTTTAATATACTATTGATATAAATCTTTTTACATAATAGTCATCAAATTGTATATTGTCATATAATTTAAAGTGTTTTGAATTCTAATAACTATTTTAATAGTTGTGTAAATGATAATATCTAATTAATTGATAATATAAAATATTTATATAAAAAATATTTTGAGAAAAATCTCTATAACTTTAAAGGTGAGTTTAGAAAGAGAATAAAATTATAAAATTTAATAGATTAGATTTATGAATTTTTTCTATTTTATTTGAATAAAAAATTATCAGAAAAAGGAAGAGAATAAAAATAAGATATAAAATCTCGTAGATTAGATTTATGAATTTTTTTCTCAATATATTTTGGTGGTGATTTTTTTCTTCATATAAAACTCACTGTAAGATAATAATAAGTACAAGAGTTAAATATTTTTATTGATACAACTCATTTGTTACACATAATTAAATAGTTGTCCGAAAATCATTTGCGTTAAAATGAAATTCTTTGGGGTGAATATGGGGTATACTAGAAGTGGCGACTAGTCCTTTCGAGATCTAGATATTAAAGAGTACAACTAACAATTAATTGTATTAGAACTCGTGGTTTTTAAAATAGTAGGGGTTGTTTGGTTGGTGTTTTTAAAAAGTTTTGAGTTTAAAAAATAAAAAATCAAAAGAAATTGATTGGTTGATTGTTTTGTAAAGTTTGATTTTAAAAACTAAAAAACAACATTTTCATTTTAAAAATTGAAACACAAAAATTTTTTTTAGATGTTTTCAAAAAGTTTTCTTGTTTTGTTCTTCATCCAACTCCTCCATCCCACCTCCTCCTAACTCCTCCATCCTTCTTCAAGCTCCCAGCATTGGCGAGTTCGTGACCGCGGCGCGAGCCCAGCGAGCCCCACACCCAACCTCGCGAGCCTTGACGACCAGAGAACGGGACCCAGTCGACGAGCCTCGCGACCCGCCCTGGCGAGCCCGCGACCAATGGAGGCGAGCCCCACGGTGGCGACCCGACCCGGCAACCTAGCTCAGCGACTGACCTCGCGAACCCCAGCAACCAAGAGAATGGGACCCTGCTCGCTGCGACCTAGCCCTCGCAACCAAGCCCGGTCTCCTCGCCAGATCTCCCTCTCTCGTTCTCTCTCGCTTCTCTTTTTCTCAGTGGCTCATTGTGTGTTGATCTTTGTTGATCATTGTTGTGTTGATCTTTGTAAATTGTCAAATAATTTTTTGTTTTATCCATTTTAAAAGTTATTTTTTTAAAAAAGCATCCAAACAAGTATTTTTGTTTTATTGTTTTTAAAAATTGAATTTAAAATTGTTTTGGAGAACAATTTTATAAAACAAAAAACACTTCCAAGGCCCATAATGTCACACAATTAGAATTTTGTACATAGTACATAGTGGTAGTTGGGGTTGTGGGTTTAGGTGTTAAAATTTGACAGTGCGTTTTTCAGTAGAGGTTCTGGTTATTTCCTAATTGGTTGACTAAACTAAAGTTAAATAAGTCTTATAGAAATATATATTTTTTATAATAGTTAGTGATACATTATAAGATTTTATAGTTTAAATTAATATATTTTATATAATTTTATGTTATTTTTATATTGATATAATTTGTTTTGAAATATATACGATAAAATATCATTTAAATTTTATTTTTTACTTGTAAAATTTCATAATTTTACTATGTATAATATTCTAATGCTCATATCTAGTTTGATGGTATGATTTAACTGGTTCCTAGTTATTATTGGTTCGTTAAGTTTTAAAAATTATCCAAATCTAAAATTTGGGTCAGATTTAGATTTCATCCAATTGAGCCTAACTCATACTATGTACACCCATCTTTTGTGACTCTGACACTACCTTCTTAAAAAAAATTAATGTCTAACATTTTCCTTTTAAAAATGGAATTCTAATTACAAATAACATTACCGGTAACTTTTCTGCACCATCGAATTCATTCAACTCAAGCTCTAAAATGTCAAAACAACATCGAAATCAAATTATTAATAAAATAGTAATAATTAAAAAAAAAAACCAAAGTAAAAGGCTATTATGTGTTTTTTAACCTGTTAATTAAGTTTGAGCTGTAGACAGCTCCAAATCCGAATCCTTTGCTTAGCTTCCGTCGCCACCAATCTATGTTACTGTGAAAAAAGGGACAGACAGAATTCGTTAATCACAGACAGATTCATTCACATCACACACGCCGGCATCTCTTCAAATCCCTTTCTTCTTCTTCTTCTTAATAACTTCATCTCTCTCTCTCATCTCACTCTTTGTTTCCGCCATGGAAGCACTCCAATGCCGCCCTCTCTTTCCAATAATTCACCGCGTCAATTTCCAATAATGCCCCCACCCATTTCCTGATTCACCCTTTCTGAGCTTAATCCACCTCTTTCAGATCCTGGGTTTCGCGCCCAAGTCCCTCTTGAATCTTGGATTCCAATTAAATAACCAAATTTTCGTTTTTTTCTTTTTATTTTTCTTTAATTTTTTTATGTAATTTTAGCCCTGAAAATGGAGATTTCGAGTGGAGGTTGTTCTCCTAGGAATAGGTGTGATCATTTGAGGAAAGAGGGATCTGAGGAAACAACCCTTTTGCAACAACAAGGTTTTGAGTTGGAGCAACAACTCTCTGATCGTGTTCATGGACATAACGGACATGTTAATCTCAATCACCACCAAGTCCAATCAATGAATGCATTGGACATCCTCAGAGAAACTGTGAGGATCCTAAGGTTCAATTCGTGGGGTTTCATGGCAATCACAGTCTTGCTGATTTGCCCCGTCTCTGCTGTGCTCCTGTCCAATGTTTTAGTTGATGAGTCCACTGTGAGGAGCCTCAGTGTTAGGCTCATGCTAGTTGCCAAGACCAGTGGCCTCCCTCTCAGGCCTTTGATCAAACAGTCTTGCCACCGTTTCGCGGAGATGGCGATTTCCTCGGCAATGGTGTTCCCCTTGTATGTCACATTGTTGTTGTTGTCAAAGGCTGCTGTGGTGTATTCTGTAGATTGTACTTATTCAAGGAAGAAGTTCGATGCTTCCAAGTTCTGTGTGATCATTGCCAAGTTTTGGAGGAAGATCCTTTCGACTTATATGTGGGCTTGTACAGTTATAGTTGGTTGCGTCACCATGTTTTGTGTGTTCCTTGTTGCATTCTGCAGTGCATTGTCTGTTCTTGGATTCTCTCCGGATGTTGTTGTGTTTGCTGCTGTGTTGGTGGGGCTGGTTTTCTCTGTTATCTTTGCCAATTGCATCATAATTTGTAACATTGCAATTGTGATATCTGTGTTAGAGGATGTTTCGGGGGCACAGGCAATGCTGAGGTCGAATTTGTTGATCAAGGGACAAACTCAGGTTGGTCTGCTGATATTCCTTGGATCAACAATAGGGATGGCTTTTGTGGAGGGGTTGTTTGAGCACAGAGTGAAGACGCTTAGCTATGGCGATGGATCTTCACGAGTGTGGGAAGGGCCACTCTTGGTGGTAATGTATTCGTTTGTGGTGCTTATAGATTCAATGATGAGTGCAGTTTTCTACTTCAGTTGTAGGTCTTGTAGCATGGAGACCTCAGATGGGGAAGGCAACTCAATTTTGGAAACTATGGCCATTTCTGCTGAAACAATGGGCATTCAATGACATTGCTGGCACGATCTTGATTATATTGATTGAATTAATAAGATGAAGAGGGAAGCTGCAAGAGATTGCTCCCAGCAAATTAAGTTGCCATTGAGGATCCTTGCAACAATACTTCTTCAGAACACTGAATATAAGAGGAGCTAATAGAGTGGATGACTGTGGATGGCTTTCAGCTTCTAGCTCATTTCAGAACACGGAAATTGCTTTAGTGATTTTACAAACACGGAGAAACTTAAAAGCAGCGTAATCAGTGTTTAGTTTTATGTAATGTCAATGAAAAAGCCAATACTCTTGTAGACAAATGGATGACATTATTTGAAACTGGCCACGAGATGCATTGTTCCCAGGTGATACACGGTTACTTCCAATCTTTTAGAAGCTTTTGTCTGAATACCATGTAGAGTAAAGGAAATTGTTTTGGTGAGTTGATCTTCAATTTCAAAATTAATGAACTACAATTAATTTATTTAGGCCAATACACTTATCACTAGGAGTCTTGGCCAACTTCTGTTACCTGCCTCTATTATTTCATATCTCCTGATGTTTAAAAGTTTGTGTTTTTGGTGCTAAAACGTTTAGGGGGGATTCATTCATTCCAAAGCTAGGGTATATGCAATCAGCTTCATTGGGGGCTTATAATCATATTTACAAATGGCATACTAAGAGGGAGTTCTTACAGAAGTTCTTTTCAAAGTTTGTTCTCTATCTCCAGTGGCCTAAATGGCTTCTGCAATTTTCAATATACGGTTGAGTTATATATTTAAGAATCTGTTTATCTGAATATGGTCAGTGCTCTCACCAAGTAGATTCTTAGGATGCATACTGAGCTCATTTGTCTTTAAAGATCTCTACATTTAAATTACTGTCAAACACCTTCTGATTTTGGCTTACTTGAATGATCTTTCTACATGTGGCTGTTCTTTCTATGTTCTGTATAGTTGAGTAATTGTTAAACTAGTCATTTTCTTTTCTGCCACATCTGACCCCCTACTCGAAGTATAGGTACTGTACTTATCCATTTGACAGCTATTCGTAATGTACTTACTGATCAATAATTTTGTATCTCTTTCCCCAGTGATTGTTTCTTTCTGTTTTATCATATCCTCACCTAGTTCCCCGGAATGTGAATCTCTTATTAACACTAAACTTTACAAATTTAGTAGAAAGAAACCCGTGATGTACGGTAATGGTATATAATTTAAAATAAAAATATTTGAATTTTTAGGATCATTAAGAAAAAGTAACAGGTTGGATAATAGAAATAGTAATTTAATATAAGTAACAGGTTGGATAATAGAAATAGTAATTAATATTAAATTTCAAATTATCTGTGAGTTTTCTAAATCTGTTTTCTTATTAACTTGGTATTCTCATTTCCTGCCTTTTCATTTTGATTAATTTAAGTGGAATGTTGGATCCGACTAGCTGCTTATAAGGAATTCCTGTTGGATGTTAATTTATAACATATTTATCATCTTTGGCACAAAAAAAAAAAAAAAGTAAAAGTTGTGTCAAGTGCTTAAGAAAGTTCTGTTGATGCTAAAACTTCTGATGTGTTTCGTGAGGGATCAGGACCATAAGCCTACGAGTTGCAGAACTGCTGAAGTTGACCAAATGACATGGGGAACCATGTTTGCTTCTTTCTATCCACCGTGACATGGAAGAGCCAGAAAGTTCTTGTGGCAATGTATGGAAGCACTTATAGCAGTCCAAGTACATACGAAGGCACGACACATGTATTTTTAAAATGTTATTTGTACTCATTTTTGGGTCACATTCTAGATTTACATGTAGAAAGAAAGACACAAAAGTGGTGAGTTAACTGCGCTTTTCTTTCAACACTCACCGGTCATCACTTTGTGTATTTCTCTCTTATGTGAGTTATGTGAGTTTAGGATGAGTCTATAAAATTAGTACAAGTAACACTATTCATTTTTAAGAAGCTCATCTCCTACTCAGCTGTGCACTTCTTTATTTGGTAATTGAACTTTTGACCAAGTCATGGAGTGTTAATAACACTTTTTGGGTGCTAAAATATGTTATATCATATGATTCACAGATAATACATATTTTTTGTTTACTTTTGATGAATCAAAATTGTTTAAAATGTACTCATGAACTGGAATAGCACCAGAAGCTCAATTAAGGCCCATGCGGGCTGCAGCACTGGTTTATCATGACCAAACATTTAGTCCTGAGGCTTTCAAGTCACGACAAGCTCATGAAGCTTGGTTTACTCGTGTAATTAATGGAAGGGTTAGGTAAGGTGCTTCAATGAATCAGATCTACATGCCGATATTCCAACACAATCCTATTAAACCCATATATCACACGTTCGCATTGAAAGAGTGAGTAATGTTTTCCTAGTTTAGAGGACTCGTACTTCGCCTGCCTTTACTTCAACAGGGGTCTGAAGAATTTGGAGCCACGATGAGCACAGCAGCTCCGGACATCCATCGCTATGCTGAGTAAAGATTTATTTTAGTCTTTGAAATTGTATGTACACTTTATTTTAGTCTATAAATTTAAGAAACTAATTATTCAATACTTAAAGTTGTAAAAAATGATTCAAGTTAGTTTCTAGAATAATGTTTAACAAGAACTAACTTTGACCAAACATTTATGGTGCATTTATGCAAGATAGATGAAATTCTCTCCTATTTGGCCTGCTAGTGAGATGAAAACCACTGATAATATAGCCAAACTTGCAGTAGCTTTATTGATAATGACAATGATTAATGAAATTAAAGAATATATGGGCTAAGATGAAATCCGCTATTACAAGGAATAATCTATGCTATTCAAAATTTATTTTCCGCCTTAGTAGAATGAAGAAGAGATCTCCAAAATCAACTGAAGAAATTATGACCCTGTTATTGCAACTGCAAGTCAAAACTCTCTTAACTTTTCCCCTCTTTTGTGGTATCGTTATTCAGGTCCAACTTGGAGCCTCAAACACTCAGCAACCCCAATGAAGGTGTAAAGACATGCCGAGAATTTACGTTCATACTTCATCCTGAGGGTTTCTCTAAGCAATTGTGAATCATCCACATCAAATTTCTCTTCCACCATTGGCCCCACCATTTCCTCAGCTATCTCAAAAGGAGAAGAGTAACTCAATGATCCTACAGTGTCCAAAAACTGGAAGTCAATGAACCCAACTTCACAGTTTTCAAACTCTCCTTTAGCGTTCACATTCTGATTGTTTCCATCATCAACATTGTCGGCACAATCACCCTCCAATCTTAAATTCTCTTTACAACCCACTTGGTCAAAATTTGCTTCATTAGTTCCACTGCTACTGCCACAAGTAGTAATTTTGGCAGCAGAACCATAACTAACACCATCACCATAACTTTCTGCAACATTAATCCCATTTCCCTCCATATCTAGAAAATTTTCTAGGTGGGGTTGTTCTATTTGTTGAAAAAAACATTGGGGTTCTGGTTCTGCTTTTGTTTGTTGCTCATAATGGTTACTAGGAAAAGGAGGAGGAGGAGTATTAGTAGTAACCATGCAAGAAGAGGCAATGTTTCTAGCTTTGAGCCTAAGAAGGAGGAGTTTGGCAATCTTTGGAGGAAGAGCAGGAGTAGAATGAGGATTTTGGCATGGAAAGAAATTTGTGCGCGTGTTAGCACCACGAAGCAAACGAGCTGCTTCATCATAGGCTCTAGCAGCCTCCTCAGCAGTGTCATAAGTGCCTAACCATAGCCTAATGTTCTGTATGGTGTCTTTGATCTCAGCCACCCATCTCCCTGAAGGCCTTTGGCGCACCCCAATGTAACGTTTCCTTGCTCTTCTTGCTACAAATAGAGCAGCTGCCACTGATGCTGCTTCTTCCCTTAACTGGTCCCATTCAGTTTTCCCTTCTTCACCTTCACCTTCACCTTCCCTTTCTTTTCTCTTGTTCACCATCTTCCCATTCAAGGGGTTTAGTTTTGATTTGTGGTACATATTAGCATAGGTGGGGTGAATGCACATTTATAGAATTGAGAGTAAATAAAAGCTATTCAGTTGAAAGTGAGATCTTTGGGGGCCTCTAATGCCTTGTAACTACTTTTGTTGCATTGTATGTCCCATACGGCTTTCTTTAAATATTTATTTTTTTCCTCCAATACTAGAACCGTACAGAACTTTCTCTTTCATGCTGGGGGAGATTTCAAGGTTTGTCCTTCACTATAAACGTATGCTTTGACTTGCACTTACTCGGTAACTATTGAAACTTACAGGCATGTAATCATTAAGTATAGCTTAAGGTTGTATACTAGAAATTTGGGATTATATATGAAGGTGAAATGAATATCGTAGCATGCAGTTATATGAAAATTTAGATATTTTATGTATGCATGCAGTTATACATAATGCAATTAAGAATGAAGTCTACTATTGCCTATCCACTAATTAGGCCTGTATGGGATTTACCTCCTAGAAAAAATGCCTGGATCAATTCAAGTGGTAGATTTTGCATTTAGAAACAAAAAGGGGGAAATTCTTTAATGGAAACCTCATGTTGTGTGGCCCTGGCCAAAAGAAAGTTTATCTGGTTTAGATGGAGGAAATAGCAGATGAGAAACAAAATATGAATATTGGATTTCAAAATTTGTCAGCACCTATAAATTTTCAAATATTCTTTCTCTCCTCTTGTAAGTTGTAATTGTCCTTCCTTCTATCCGAACAAACAATAGTAAATAAAACACACATTGGCGATAAAATGTGTTTATTATAATTTATCTCTAGTTCCTCCGCACTTTGGTACAAGCATATTCTATACTTGTCCACTATAAAACAGGTACCATGCAGTCATATTATTCTCTTATGTGCCGCTTAATGACTGGGGCCACTATTCTTTTGACTGATTCTTCAATAAAATTAAACTAGTTTCCGGTATACGAGAACCATTTGT
The DNA here is from genome assembly GCA_030441495.1 of Dalbergia oliveri. NCBI lineage: Eukaryota > Viridiplantae > Streptophyta > Magnoliopsida > Fabales > Fabaceae > Dalbergia > Dalbergia oliveri. Next base: position 32,834,555 of record JAMLFY010000002.1, on the reverse strand, counting down.
CAATTTCAAAAACCTAGTAGAAATCACCCCTAAAGGATATACCGTATCATTATGCTTGTATGATGTGATTCACTGAAGTCTGCTGGACAACACTATTCTGTAGTTTTATTATTTTGTGAGAACACTTTTTTAAATGTAATACATAACACTAATCGTTTCTTTTGAGCATTAGTTATGCAAATAACTGCATTCTTAATTTTGTTTTACCAATACATAACTGGCTATGGAGCTCACTTTATTGGCATAAATATGGCTGTTTGAGGTTTGGTTTGGTTTGATTTTGATGTAAAAACTAATCGATTCAAAAAATAAATTTTATTTTGATTTAATTTGGATCAGTTTAATTATATTTGAGGAACTGGACCAAATCAAACAAAGCTAATTTAAATTGGTTTACATTGATTTAGTTTTCAGTTTTTTCTAGAAGAATTATAAAATATAAAAAATAACTTTAAACAATATTAAATTAGAATAATCATTATTATAAAACTATATAATTATAAAATCTAAATTAATTTTTAAAAGTTATGCTAATGTGTAATATACTACTAACTAATAAGTTAAACAAATAATAAAAAATTTGAACAAAACTCGTGTGGAATTAAATTAAAAGAATTAATAAATAATTAAAAATTTAAACTATTGAGTTAAAATATTATACAAATATTTGGTTAATTTTGTATTAAAATATTATAGAGTATATTGACGTGTGTGTGTGTATATATATATATAATCAATAATTTGGTTGTTTTGTTTGTTTTTGGAAATAGAACAAAACTAACTGAACTATTGGTTTTCACGAAATAAGAACCAATTTAAATCAATTTATTTCAATTTTGATTGATTTTCAATTTGTTTGGACCGATTTTTAGTTTTAATTAGTTTGGATCATTTTGAAACCCTAAGATATGAAGATCGCAATGTTACATTTAGGTTAGTCACATGCAAAAGTTTCAAACAGAAATGTTCTTTATTTATTTATTTTTACAGGGCCATGAATTCATATATAGGTATTTATTTAGGGTTCGTGTGTGCTCAAAATCATTCCCTTGCAATTTTTGTGTTTAATTATGCATTTATATAATTGAATTTGAATGTAATTAATTTTGTTAGAACTGATTTGGTTAAAATTAATTTTGAAATTTAATAATTTAATTTGAGAAGTGATTTTGACAAAAAAAAAAATTAAGAGTATAAATCTAGAAACAACAATTTTTTACTTCTATCTGGAACTAGTTTTGAACCCATAAATATTTTAAGAAAATTGATCTATAAAAAACCCAAACACAATAAAAAAAAATACAAAATTAATTATGGTGTCCCAAAATCAATTCTAGAAACTCCGAATGAAAAACCAAACACACAATTATTAGTTATTGATAAGTAAGATTTTGATATATCAATTAATCCTCATATTTAGTATTTTGTGCCTCTTTTTTGATTAATATATCAATATTGGACATGTTTTTATAAGGTTGGGTTCTAATTGGACTTAGTTGTATTTTTCAGCATTATTGGGATTTTACATTATTTTACTATTTTGGACATATCTTGAGTCATAAACATCTAAAAATTACAAATTTCATATTGTAAGAAAGTTAAGAGGAATATTTACAACTTTAATGAAAAGGCAAAATGCTAACTCAAATGTCTAGTGAGTCAAATTAAGCCATGAATTTAGAAGAGAGTTGTTCCCACTAAAACCCAAATAGTGTGCACTAATTGAACCATAACTTCCTCACCGACATCCAAATGAGGCAAATAAAGTATCCATTTTATAGAAAATAAAAAGTTTTACAACTTTCATGAGGACATGAGAGTTAGGTCGAACGCATTAAGGCTCGAAATTAGCTTAGAAGTGTATAATTGCTGCTTTGGCTCCCAATTGGACACATCCCTTTTTTCAGTTTCGCTTTTTTTTTTATATGTTTTTGGGTCCCTTGGCCTATTTTGGCAAGTCTTATACCCAACATTAAATCTATTTATTCACATTTTAGCATTAGGTTTTTGAAAAAGCTTTTATTTTAGGATTTTTAGCCATTTTTTTTCTTTTCCTTAGTTCCTTTGTAGCTATGGAGGAGTAATTTTCTAACTAGCTCAAGGAGTCCTTGAAAGTGCTTGGTTGTAAGTATGAAACTCTATCCTTAATTGCAAATGTTGTTGTTGTGTTTTTTGATCTCTCTTCTCTATCCTAATTGTTGTTGATGTTAAATGGTATTGATACATTAATTTCAACTTAGTAAGGGATTGAAATGGTTGTTGCTCACAATTAAGTGATTAGTATTTGAAGCTAATATAAATTTATTGGAGATTGAGGTCTTAACTTGCCTAATCTATTTTATGTTATTTGAATGCTTAGAGGTTTCTAGGAGAATCAAAGGGGTTGTTCTGAGGTCTCCCAATTAATCATGATTAATTGCACATCAATTACATATTTTATGTTTGTTGATGATTTATGCCAGCATTTGATGAACTTCTTGGGTTATTGTTTTCATTAATTTGATTTTGTTCCAGTTTAATTATTTTTATTGTGATCAACAACAAACCCCCTTCTTTTTAATCAACTAACATTAGTGTCCACCTGAGAATGACTCGAGTTGCACTCTGCACTCTATACTACTATTTTTATGAACTTGGTTTTTATTTTTAATTGCTGAGCTTAACACTCATGCCAATTATCTAAATATGTTGTTACCTGAAAATTATATCCAGAGATAAGTCCTAAAGAAGTGAAAAGGCAGCCAATTATCTCTAATAATTCCCATTTTGGCGTTGTCCTTTGTTTGTTTAGCCTTTTAGATTAGTTGTTTAAGTCACAAGGAAGGATTAGGATATTATCCCTAACTTTACCAAGGCTATTGATACCTCTCTAAACTGTATGTTTGATAAGTGCATTATAATTAGCTTTAATTAATAACTAACTCTAATACCCACATTTGATCTGATAAACACATTCATATGCATTAACAAAGTGACATTAAAAAATGATATATGTATGCCCTTTTGAGAGCAATCCATGGTCCCATCATATACACTAGTGAGGAAAAAGACAGAAAATAGAAAAAATGAAAAACATTGGAAAAAGAAAAGAAAGAAAAAAGTTTCTCCTACACCCAAGGTCTATTATAGATGAGAGGGAAAACTTGTGTCTGGTTTCAAAAAAAAATTTTCACTTTTCACTTTTCATTTCCCATTTTTCTATTTCCTAGATTTTCAGTATTTCATTCATAAAATTTTGGAAATAGAAAAATTCAAAATGAAAACTGAAAACTATTTTATGAAACCTAATGCACAAGTTCCCTCTCATCTCATCTACAACAACCATTAGCCCTAGCACCACTCATCCACCATTGTTCTCATCTTTGCCATTGAAACATAGAAAACACTATAAGAAAAATCAATTTTGGCAATGGATGTTCATCTCCATAGCTAATATAGGTAATTAGCATTGGATTAGCAATGAAATGTCCCTAGCTAAACTTAGCAACGAGCTATCCCTTGCTATTCATCACAAAAGAGAATTTCGAACATTAAATTTTTGGCACTTGTTTTGTTTTCAATAACACTCTTCAAGTACCTTTTTGTGTTGAACCCTAACTACTTCAAAAGGCTTGACTCTAGATATTTCATTACTTTATCATTCTTCATTTTGTTGCTATTTCAATCTCTTCCTAATTCTCATTATCTAGAACGCGCCTGACGTGGTGAATTGTGCAATGCGGGAGACACGGTGAGTATGCAACACAATGGATGATGTGGTGATGCATTCTATATTTGTGACATGATGGACAAGACTTAGTGGTACCTTCTTGCCTAAATTGCAACTCTACAAGAATTTCCTAAGCCAAATAGCTTAACAAACACAAGTTGTATCATTAGCAAATTCAGGTTCTATAGTCAATAAAGTCCTGCTTCTTGGAAGAACATGAAATAGCTTTTGTGCCAAGCACAAAAACATAACCCAAAGTGCTCCCTTTTTCACCTTGATCTCCAACATAATCACTATCAATAAACCCAATTAGCTTTGACTTTTCATCACTTTTGTAGAGAAACCCAAAATCATTGGTTCCTTGCAAGTAACGAAGGATTCTCTTAGTAGCTAGTAGGTGCGATTTAGTTGCACTTTCCATATACTACTTATAAAACTCATTGCATACATAATTTTTGGACTTGTAGTAGTTAAATACATCAAATTACCTACAATTTGCTCGTAAGGTGTGTTTTCGACCTTCTTCCTTTCTTCATCTTTGATCAACTTCAAGTCAAACTCAATTGAAGTATTAAAAAGATGACAACTTTTCATCTTGAACCTATCCAAAATCCCATGCAAATACTTCTTTTGGGAACTTAATATTTGGGTGTAATTTTACTATTTTAACCCTTTAAGTTGCACATCCATCAAAACTATACCCACCAAATAAAAGGATAAAAATGGAAAATAAGATTTACATTTCTTTCCATTTTACTTATTTATACCATAAATAACTCCAACGGTGTGGCATACTCTCTTCCACTCCACTTTTCACTATTCTTATTCATTCCATTAATCACTATCCCCTTCTATCATCTATAAAACTCCCAAGCATAGCCTAACTCTCTACTATCTCATTATGTTATTCACACACCAAAGCCTTATGCTGCACAACACAACTCCATCTCTAGCTCCTAATTCTAGCCTATCCATCGTGATGTGCAATTACCCACTAGCTACCTTCACTTTAGTCACTACTCTATCTTTCATCCTCCTTCTCCATAGCTCTCTGTGTGTGTATGCAAGACTGCATTGTTTTCTCTTGTAAGCTGTAAGTGTGACACATTTCTCTCATAGGGTTGCTCCAAGCTTCTTGGTGTTGCAACGCTACAAGCTTCTCTCCATTGCGGTGTGGTCACAATGGCATCCTTAGCATTGGTCACAAAGGTGGATAAGCTTCTTTTCTTTAGGTCTTTGGTTTCTCCTTCCTTGTTTTTCAATATATCCCTTTCTATTCTTGCTCTTCCCTCTATTATCGAATCCTGATTTTATTGTTATTGTTAATGAGAAAAAGAAAACTTCTTTTAAAAAAAAATTCTAAAGCCCAAGCCTACAATTGAAGGTTGTATAAATATATGGATTTAACTTTAATACACTATTAGTTAAAAAAATTTACACAGTCATCTAATCATGCAATGTCACATCAACAAATATGTTTAACTTTCACCCATTGCTTGAAAAGTCATATAAAAGGTGAGATTTGATTGGATGACGTGTAAAAGAGGTTTATATTGTTAGTGCATCAAAATTAAACTCTAAATATATTTGGCAAAAATACTTTTGGTTAAAATGTAGAATTCCAAGGGATGACCATATCAAGAGGTTTTGGTCTTCTTCTCTCGTTCAAAATTTCACTTGTTACAAATTTTCCTGCAAAATATATTTGTGGTTTTCCCAATGCGTATTTCTTGTACTTTAATTTTAGAATTTGCGGTCTCTTTTTCTTGGGTTTTGGGTATTGATGATACACCTCAACTTCCGGTTAAAATTCAAAAACTTGAGTATTAGAAAATTTTCTCCATTTTCATATTGTCCTAAAGTTTATTCTTCAAGTGTTATTATACAAAACTAAAAACTGAACTAAACTGATTTGGTTAGTCTGCTTGCAAAAAACCAAATGGATGGTGATGTGTAGGAACTGATTGATTTGGTTTGATTGGGATTTTCACCCAAAATCAAACCAAATTGGACTGTGAACACCATTTTCTTTTTCAAAAAATCATATTTTTGATAAAATAGCCTATTTTATGACAAATTGGTATGGTAGAACCATAATTTTAATCCAAAAAATCATATCTTACTGAAATGGCCTTTGAACGAATCACATTTATTAACACAAAAAAGAGGCCAATTGACATTGAGATGAATTTGTCAATTAGATTTTTGGAATGTCACGAGCAAATATAGTTTCTTTCGAGACTATAACAATATGATTATTCTGGACTAAAGCGGGGGTTGTGTTTTGGTCAGAAGCATTTAAATTATTAGTGTCCTTTTTTGGTCTAAGACTATTAATATCTTATTATTTTAAGAATATAATACTTGTTGATTCATTGGGACAAAACCAACCCAGCCTAATGACTCAAAAACCCTAAGTTTGAGCTTCCTTCCCTCTTAAAGCATTAGCGGCCTCCTCATCCCTTACTTCCATTCTTTCAACCATTCTTCAACACACAATACTAATGGAACTCTTTTTATACACCACAACATAGCAACTCAATGGCCAATATAGAAAGAACGATGGGATGCAATGCAACGCTAGAGCTATGAAAGGCGTTGTTGCATTAAGACCAATAACAGTGAGGGTGGCTACCAATCTGGGGAAGCTCATTCCTCAGCAATAGGAAGAAGAATACGCGACTATGGCAGCAACTTTCACCATTTTTTCCTTTTCTTTCTTTTAACCATTCAGACAGTCAAATTGCCAGGTTCAAGCGGTTCACGGTTTTTGATTAGTTTTTAAACCAATGTCTTTTTGTCCATGATTGACGATGGATACTTTGGGAAACAAAAAAAGTTGAAAAACTAAACTCATAACTTAAATGGTAAAATAAATGTGATAAGCTATGCAAATCGTAATAAGAGGGATGGGCTAGTCCGTTTAGACTCGATGGTTGGTTTTAAATGGGCCAGGTAGTAATACTATGACCCATTTTGTTGGCCTATTATTTGACTCGTTGGTCTAAACTATTTTTTTTTTTTAATAGGTCTAAACTAGCTAAACTTACCTATTTGAAGTCAAAAAAGGAAAAATCACCTCGATTATTGCTTACCAAATTCATTGTAAAGTTAAATGATAGAATATATTTTAATAATTTTTACCATTAGAATTTTGAGTATAATTATGTAATTATACAATAATTACAAATTACTTTTAATTTTACATAAAGATATACATTATTTAATTTTAATTATAAATATATTATTTAATTATAGCATATAAGATATTTTTTTAAAATATAATGTCAAATATGTAAACTTTTTCTTTCTTTTTTTTTTGGTAAGGTCAAATGTGTAAACTTGAGCAAGCCCCAAGTCAAGTTTATGATTGAGTTCATGCTTACTTTGGCTATTGAAATTAGTGGTGGTAAAATGAGTTAGGTTCACTGGGTTGGTTCATTCAACCCATCTTTTTTGATAGGGCAAAGATAACTTTTTGAGTTTAATATTGATGCAACTACAATGTAAAAGAATTTTACATCATTAATCTCATCTCTTCTTTTGTGTGACTTTTTAAGTAGTGAGGGTTGAAAGTAATCATACTTAGTGACGCGTCATTATATGATTAGATGAATGTGTAAAACTTCTTTATATTGTTCCATTCCAATTAAATCCTAACTTCTTTTCCAGAGTGTTTGGAAACCTTTAATGAGATGGAATTGAATTGAATTTTTATGTTTGGAATGACTCAATAAATTAAAGAATTGAATTCAATTCCTTGATTGAAATGAGTTCAAAAATAAATTAATAATTAATTATTTTTACTATTTTATTTTCTTTCAAAACAAAATATTATATTCAAGTAAGGTTATTTTGATATTTTTATTTGTTGAAATTTAATTCTAATATCAAATAACATACATTTGAGTTCAATTTTAATTTTTTAATTTTATTGGATTTTAATTTTAATAGGAATTTAATTTCTTCATTTAAGTTATTTTTAAACATGAAATTCAATTCTTGGCGGTTGGATTGAATTCCAGCGGGTTTTCCAACTACTTATTAGGCCGACAAAAAAATTCAACCTGCCTGATTCGCGGGCTGAGGCGGATACTCAATCAATCTGCTATCGGCAACGCTCTCTCTCTCTCTCTCTCTCTCTCTCTCTCTCTGTTTCCGCGCACAGCGCCTCATCTTTTCTTCTCCTCGGCGGGCGGCGGCTCGCCGGCCGTCTCCGTCTCTCGTGGAGATGGGTTTCCTGCTGAAGTCTTCTTCAATGGGGAGGACTGCTCTCTTCGTTTAGTCTATCCAAGCTGTAGTGGTTTCAGGAAGGTTTTTTTTTTTTGTTTTTCCTGGCCAACTTCGATGCTTCTTGATCAGGTAATAATGGCCATGTTTGATTCTGGCTCTGGCTTTCCTTTGTTCTAAGACAGGATTTGATTCATAAATTGATTTCTTCACAGACACTCAGTGAGAAACGTCAGAGGACTAAACTGTGTTGTTGTAACGTTCATGCTGTATGTCTGGTTTGGATGCTGTGGCAATCCTTGTTCAGTTGATATGATTCTTTCCAGACTGTTATGCTATAGAGGATTGTCGATTTCTGTCAAATGATAAAATATATTCCTTTTTGGATTGCACTGTTTGTATATTTATGTGACTGTTTTTGAGCTCCCCTCTTTGCTTGAGTGGTTTTGAGCTTCTTTTTCTATCTAAAAAAAAATAAAGATGATATTTCTTGTTGATTTGGTTAATATTTTGTTAGTGTATGCAATGTATGATTTTTTTTTTCTTTTTTAGTTTGTATTGATAATATTTTGTTGGTTCTTAGTTTTAGATAAAAAAACGTTTGTTAGTTTTCTTTTTATTTTTTATGTGAATGAAAAATTGAAGGTGAAAAAAAAAAAGATGGCAGACCAAGCCGCCTACCCACCATAAAACGGGGTGGATTGGCATTCTCATCCCATATGTTAGTCATGTACATGTTAGTTATTGAAAACATAAATGATTCATATCAGTCTCCTAAATATGTTTTATAAAATCAAATTAGTCCCTAAAAGTAATAACTTTGATTCATAATAATCTAGTAATTTGTTAGGATTTATCCACAAGCGACTACCCTCATTCACAATTATAAAATTAGGGATTAATTAGTTAAATTTTAAACATCTGGGAGAAAAGTGAATCACATATACAATTACATGGATAAAATGAGCATTAATTCTTTACCGTTTGACTTACTTAAACATCATGAATGTACCTAAATTCATGAGTTTGATAACTTTGTATATGGGTTCTGTTTGTGCAAGTCTTCTAACCTCCCCATATTTATTTTTTTTAACCATTTTGTCCTTGTAATGTAATTTACCATTTCCTTCGCATTGTGTTTTACTTCCAGGTTTGGTAGGTTGGTTATCCTTGCATGATTTGTGGGCTTGCAATGTCACATGGTATGAAGGTCCTTTTTCTTGTGGCAATTTCTATCTTTGTGGCATACTGTGATGGTCTAACTTAACTGAACTGTCTACATGTAACCAGGGAACCTCGTTTTTGTTGGCATTGATGTTTTCTCATAGTATAGCAATTAATCATTAATGTGCTAAATGTTTTTTTTGGTTGTTCTTATGATCAGTGATTGAACGATATCAACACTGAAGAACATTGATCATAATTTCAGCACATCTGGCACCAACATTGCTAGCTGCATGAGTTGCCGTGGACAGGTTCTCCAAATGGCCGACACCTCCTCAAGCTCCTTGAAGCGTGCTCCAACATTCACTCCCTTGATGCAACCAAATGCCTCCATGCACTCTCTGTCACAATGGGTCCCATTCCAAACCAATCCATTTTCATCCACAACAACATCATGGCCCGGTACATATCACTTGGTGAGTTGCTTCATGCACGCAGATGTTTGACACATTACCTCAAAGAACGGTAGTATCTTACAACGTTCTGATAAGTGCTTATAGTCGACGTGGGGATGTGGGTGATGCTTGGAACTTGCTCTGTCACTTGAGGGGCTGTGGACTTGTTCCAACACAGTACACCTTGAGTGGGTTGTTGTGTTGTGAATCGTTGAATCTTTGTCAGGGTGTACAGTTGCAGGCTTTGAGCATCAAGAATGGACTCTTTCATGCTGATGCTTTTGTGGGTACTGCTTTGTTGGGCTTGTTTGGGAGGCATGGATGTTTTGATGAAGCTTTTTTGGCATTTGAAAATATGCCCCAGAAGAGCTTGGTGACATGGAATTCAATGCTGTCCTTGCTGGCGCATAATGGGTTTGTTGAAGGCTGTAGGATGGTGTTTCGCGATCTTATTAGGCTGGGGATTGCTTTGTCAGAAGGTTCCTTTGTAGCCATTTTGTCTGGAATTGTTGATCTTGAGCAGGATTTGGAATATGGTGAAATGATGCATGGTTTGATGATTAAATGTGGTTTTGATGGTGAAGTTACTGCAGTTAATTCTCTGATTAATGTGTATGTCAAATGCAAAGCCATGTTATCAGCACAAAGGTTGTTTGAGGAGGTTACCGTTGAAAATGTTGTGTCCTGGAATACGATCATTGGTGCATTGGCAAAAAGTGAAAGACCTCAAGTGGCATTGGAGATGTTTTTGAATATGCTTAGCAGGGGATTGATGCCTAGTCAGGCTACATTTGTAGCTGTTATTGACTCATGTGCTAGTTTCAAAAACTTAGTATGTGGAGAATCTCTTCATGCTAAGGTAATTAGGAGTGGGTTTGAATTAGATGTTGTTGTTGGTACTGCATTGGTGGACTTCTATACTAAATGTGATAACTTGATGTGCGCCCATAAATGTTTCAATCAGATAGAAGAGAAGAATGTTGTTTCTTGGAATGCTTTGATGTTGGGTTACTCAATCGAATGTGCTTCCATGCCAATACTATTATTACAACAAATGCTTCAGTTGGGGTATTTCCCTAATGAGTTCTCCTTTTCTGTTTCTCTTAAGTCATCATCAGTATCAAACCTGCTTCAGCTCCATGGTTTGGTCATAAGAATGGGATATGAGAATCATGAATATGTATTAAGCTCTCTTATTATGGCTTACACTAGAAATGGTCTCATAGATGAAGCACTTTCATTTGTAAAAGAGTTTACTAATCCACGTCCTGTGATCCCCTCTAACATCATTGCTGGCATCTATAACAGAACTTGTCAATACTATGAAACAATAAGGTTCCTTTCTTTGCTTGAAAATCCTGATGCTGTATCATGGAACATTGTCATTTCAGCATGTGCTCGGAGCAATAATTATAATGAGGTTTTTGAGATTTTCAAGCATATGCATTCTGCACGCATCCATACAGATAATTACACTTTTATGAGCGTATTAAGTGTGTGCACCAAATTGTGCCGTCTGGATTTGGGCAGCTCTCTTCATGGAGCTATTGTGAAGACTAATGTTGATAACTATGACACTTATTTGTGCAATGTACTGATTGACATGTATGGGAAGTGTGGAAGTGTTGACAGTTCAGTAAAGGTTTTTGAAGAAATGACATACAAGAATATTATTACATGGACAACTTTAATTACTGCCCTTGGGCTGAATGGTTATGCTCATGAGGCACTTAAGAGATTCCAAAACATGGAGTTGTTGGGGTTCAGACCAGATGCATTAGCTCTCAGAGCAGTGCTTTCTGCTTGTAGATATGGTGGATTAGTGAGTGAAGGGATGGAAATTTTCAGGCAAATGAGAACTATTTATGGGATTCAACCAGAACTTGATCATTACCACTGTATAGTAGACCTCCTGGCTAAGAATAGACAAATTAAGGAAGCTGAGAAAATCATTGCAAGCATGCCTTTTCCACCGAATGCCAATACATGGCGGACCTTCCTTGAAGGCTACAAGAGGCAAACAATTGCAAATTGACTTGTACATAAAAAACCAAATTATCTTTTGGAATAGTGTGGTTATCGAATTTCCTTCAACTCTGCACTCTAGCCTGAAGTGTGTGTGTGCCAGCTACATGACATGAAATATTTCCTGCTAGCTAATTGTTAACAAATAGATAAAGGATGATCCAAATGCAAGGTAGGGACCATGTTTAATGGAACAATTAAAAGTTTCTCGTGTTGTTTCTGTCCCTCATAGCTCGGTGAATCCCTCTCAATCAATCACTTTCCATGCATGGTGTGAAGCCAAGCGTAGGTCTTTGTCATCACAACTTTAAATTGTAGCTCATGATACCAAGATATTAGTATTGAGATCCTTAAGGCTCTGTTGCGAGATGAGTTTAGGAAGGGAAGGCATTGGGGGGTTAAATTGTGAGTTTTCTTGCTCAAGGAAGGAGGTGTTCAAGGGTATTTCAAAACCCTCCCAAATCCTCCATGCTCCCCCATTTTCACTTCCCCCTATTTGGGGATTTAGTAGGCTATAAACTGAAATTACTCTTTTACCTTTATTATTTTCTTTCAATTTCCAAAGTAACCAGATCAGTCAGGAGGATGAGAATCACTCTCATGTCTCTAGCCTCTTAAGTATGAACCCTCATCAATGAACCCCAATCCCAATCTTCTTCCAATGAATCTCATCAACAAAAATCATTGTTGGGTCCCTAATCCTAATCATCTTTCATTTGATTCCATCAACTCCATTGACTAGGATGAATCAATGAGGATGGATTCGGCGACGATATAACTCCATCGATCTCTTCAGCAATCTCAATTTCTTCCAATCTTGGTGCTCCCTCTCTTGTGGTCGTTGCAATCAGGTAATCCCTTTGCATTCTCTGATTCTCGTCCCTTCTGTCGCAATTGATTCTACTTCTCATCAAGTTTACTTCAAGCGCTACCTTTCCATCGTGTTTTCTTTTTATAATTTTGAAATTTTAATATGAACTTGCATTGTTATATACTCCAATGGAGATTTGATTTATGTTTTCTATTGAACCTTCTCTCTATTTTTTTTTTTACTGTATTCACCTGCTTTCAATTCTTTCTTTTTCACCTTTTTCAAATTGCATAATTGTATTGGTATTGAAGGCTTGTTTTGGTCCCAATCATTATTATTATTGCTGGATTTGGATTTACTGATATAATTTTTTTGAAATGCAGGTGGGAAGCTCATATACTAGAGCTCAAAGAAGAGGACCAGCGAACCCTAGTTCCTTGTTACTGGAAAGACGATCCAAGGGGTAACCATTTTCTGCCCAAAAGATTTTTTGTTTTGAAATAGTCCAATTCAGTTTGATGTAAATGGGTACTACGTTTATGTGTGTTGTTTTGTGAGTTAGTTGATCTCTGCAATTTTATTTTATTTTTTTGAGTTGTTAGCTTCACATTGTTAAATCTGCTATTTGAAATTGTTGAGAAAGATATGATAGTTAGCTTAGCTGGTTGGACTGAATCAACTTTTACTCTTATGACTTACTGTGATTGAGGCTTTTCTCTGTGCCTGAATTTATAAGAGAGAGTGAAGATTGAAGGTACAGTTAGATGGTTGATAAGTATTGGCCAGTAACTTTTATATGTATGTTTATATGCTGTGGAAGAGAAGAGCTAGTGAATGGTAGTTCTTTTGTTGAAGAGGGTAAGGAGTGAGGTGAATTTTTATGGTGATGATGGTGGTAGTTTGATGAGTGATGAAGTTAGTGAGCTATTGGAAGAGAGGCTTGAGGAGCTGGAAAGTAGAAGGGCTGCTAGGAGAGCAGAGAAGAAAGTGAAGTCTTTGAAGAAGCTGCTTGAATTGGCTGACGAATTGGAGAAGAAGCCGATTGATGGAAGGTTGTTTCCTTGTTCAGTCATGGTTTTTTAAGGTTACCTCAGGTTCAATGTTCAATGAATCATGGAAATTTACATCTTTGCCTGCAACGATATAATATGTTATGCAAAATGATCTGAATTGATTTAATATTATGTTATACTGCTATCTTTTAACTTCCCTGAAGTTCCATATTAGATTTTACATGAAAGCCGATTCTATCAGACTTTTTACTGAAATGTCAGAATTGCTTCACATGATGAATGAGAAAATCAATATAGCAACCTTTTCTGTTTAAGATTGAAAAATAAGATTCTAAACATATAAAAATAACATCATCTGAGACTTATTTGGTTTAAGTGATGTGATGTACAGTAGTGTTCTTTGTGGTTTTGCCTCTATGGTAACATGTTATTTTCTTCATGAACCTACTAGCCTATTGTATGTGGAGAGATTATACTAGCTGATTTCATTTTTCTTTTTTTAGTACCTAGGATAAACAAAATTTGAGTCTTCAATTCAGCATTGTGTTTTATAGTATTACTTGCTTGACTATTACCTTTATGTGTCTTATTTTTGGGCCAAAATTTTCTGCTTTGGTTCTTCTCTTTTGTTGCTTTTGAGAAAATATTTTGTTACATCCTTGCTTTTGTGAAAGTTGCTAACTATTTCTGTTCGGGAATCAATGTTAAGTTAATTGAAAAGATCGAAGGAAAAACGAATCTTGTCTTGATGCTTTCTCTGTAATGGTCATGCTCTCTATTCAGGGTTGGTCTGAAGGACCAGAACTGGGCCAAGGATTATGACTTTATTGACAATAATAAAGTCATCACATGACCAGTCCCATGAAATTTTCCATCAATTGTATATGCTTTCCTCCCAACAGGGGTGGAGCCAAGAATTTTGGAGAGAGTGCTGAATTAGTTAACATAAATAATATAAAATAATAAAATAAAATAAATTGCATGGATATAGAAATCATAAAATGAGCCACTGTATAGTTTTTTTAATCCCAATTGTTGATAAATTAGAGTTTATTTTATCATTCATCATCTTTTTCTCTTAACAAATGAGTCAATAGTTTTTTTCTTAGACATCTTATATGCTCAACCTAAAAAAAAAGTGTATCAATGTACCATTTAACAACAAAATAGAGTATTATAAACAATTAACTAGTAAGTAGCAATTTTACTAAGTGAATAAAAAATGTTATTAAGAAAAATCTTAAAATATATATTCTAGATAAATTTATATATTTCATATTTTCATCTCATATGCTACTACACCAAAAAATTATTATTATGTTATATATGCTATGTGTAGAGATGATTGATTTTTTTAAGTAAGCCATAATATAAAATATATATATAATTATATAATAAATGTATGAGTTTGGGGGGACCATGGCATCCCCTAGTTCCCCCTTCCCTCTACCTCTGCCCTCCAACTAATTTCAAATTGAAGATCTTCTCATCTTCCTAATGAAATAGGTTTGGCTGGTAAAATTGAATTAAAAGATAGTTTCCAACCTCATAAAACTGGTTACTTGACTGAAAAGTCTCTTTCTAAATTAGCCAAGTTGTCCATGTTTTTCTTCTTAATTTTCCCCGGAGTACCAGTCTCATGCCCCTCGAATTTCTAGAAGTATCAAATTCATTGACATTAGTACTTCTTTGGCATTTTGCATACATTGCATTTGGCCTCTTTACCCTCATTTATTTTATTTTACAACAATCATTGTTACCATTTGATGGAGAAGCACTCTTGAACTTGAGGTTTTTTGGTGGATATTAGCTTCTAAACTTAAAAGGATTCATAACAAAATCTTGTTAGCTTTTGATGTTTTACTTTATTGCTCTTGGCAGAACAACTGTTTAATATTGAATAAGGTTGTAAAATTGTAACAGGAAACTACATCTTTTACGCTGTAGGAATCAATATATGGTCACATTGATTATTTAAACAAATTGGGCTGGTTTAATTTAACTAAGATTTGTTTCTGTATCCCCTAGAAATGATTCAGTTCTGTCTTTATCTCCACATAATGGAATGTGAAAATTTGTGCATATGCATGTAACTTAGGAAAGTGTTTGTGGGAAGACGATATGTTCATACATCAAGATCCTAAAACAGAATTTTGTTTCTTTCTAAACATTTTTTTGACAGTTGACCTCTTGTATCATTTAACTTATATGCAACACCAGTTTAGGTAATCATAGACCTGTAGTATTACTCACTGAAAGATCCTTTGCTGATAATAATGTTCATTATGCAGTACTCAGAAGTTGGAATTGATTTTAATTTGTTTTGTTGCCACAGCAATTCTTTCATGTTGACCTGATCTAGGCTTTTGGTGTTGTGGTTCTTGGCTTCTGTATAAATTAGGTAGATCAGTTTGCTTGTCTGACCAAAGTCTATACATTGTCGATGTTTCATATATAACACTTCACGAGTACCCGAGTGTTGTACATCTTTATTGTGTACTGTGTAAGTTTGCAGTTTTACTTTGCTTGCAGCATATACCTATGTTATCATTGATATTGCATATGTAACACAAAGTTTCAAGCCTCTCCAAAAGTGCCAGTATCTCGCAGGATAAAGATGGCACTTCAAGATATTGTTGGAGCTTTTAGGGAGAGCATTGCTGCATACGAAATTGTTAAACAAAAGGCTCCAATATCTGAAACTGAAATTTGAAAGTTGCTCGAAGATTTGCAAATTGAGAATCAATTATTCAACCGTGTTTACTTTTAAGTTATTGGTTATCTCAAGAGCACTACATGAGTGATTGGTTCTTAGGACAAATGTAAGGAGCTGCTATTTAAGATTGTGTTTGGTCTTGCTGGTCCTTGATGTTGCTTTTAAATGGGTTCTAGTTGTTGGTGCTAACCCAATGATTTAGTATTTAGATTGATTTAGTATTGACAACATTGGACAATTTGAGTTTCAATTAATGAAAGTATTTTTTTCTCATGTCATAAAAAAATTGTCAAGTGTTGGACCAGTAGTATCTTTTATTTCTTTTCTTTTGCAAGTTGTCTGTAAATCCAATTGACAGTTACATTTTTTTTATCCTTTTTGTAAATTTTTCATAAATATAATTTTTTACATGTTAATAACATGCTTAAATATGTTGTTGATGCATGAAAAAATAAACAAGTTTTGGTTTTAGTTCCTGAGCTTAGTGAAAACTAGAGATAGATTATTGAAGTTTATGCAGTTTATGTGGTTATTATTAGGAATTTATAGAACTTAATTCTTTTCCAAAATTAAATTTTGCTAACAGATTAGGCAATCGGTTTAAGGTAACGAGAATATCTTGACCTTAATTGAGGTTGCGAATTAAATTTTGAGAGTCCTATCATTGGTTAGTTGGAGTAAAAAATTAATTAATATTCATAGTAGTTGTGTTAATAGATAGGTGGAATCAATTGCCCTAACGTTCATTCCATATTCTATTCTTATCACATTTCATTATTCAATTTATTTGGCTTCTAGTCCACCTTTATTCCTGATTTGAATTAAGAATTAGTAAAATTTGGTATACCTGAGTAATTTATTTGATTTGGCTATTTATTTTCTTTAATTCTTAATTAAAATCCATTAATTCAATTTTGTTCAAATAATTATTCCTTTAAACTTCCTAGTACTTTAGTCATCCTCATGGGAATGATATTTTACTCACTACTTTATTACATGTAAAATTTGGTATACTTGTCCAAGCCACATCACTTTTATGAGTTAGAATGTCTATCACAATTCTCTTTAGTGAGGAACTATCAACCCAATTGGTTATTTTCTAAATGTGGCCAATTTGAATTGTCACTTTCTTTTATCTAATGTTCGTTGACATCATCTTATTGAGTTTTACTAAATTATCCTTATTTTATTTGCTAGTTAATATTAATTATTTATCAATTATCATAATGATATCAAAAGCTTTTACTAATTTAATTTAAAAATAATTTATTTAATTAAAAATATTCAATATTAATCTAGACACTAAATATTACAAGCCTTTAATATTAACATCTTTAATATATTTGGTATATATAATACGAATATTATAAAGCATAAAGTAATCTTTTGTGTTTGTGCATAATCATATAGTAACCATGTATTTTGTGTATTATACTTCTGTACCTTTCTTTTTAAAAGGAAATGTGAGATTTTAATCATGTACGACCTAATACTATTAAATAAACATAATATACTAGCATTCGTGGTATTAATATCTTATAATTTTTATTATAAATTTTAATCTTTAATTTAAAGTTATATTTTAAATATTAAGGTAACGTAATAATATTAATCATATATTAAATCATTATGTTAAAATATCAACAATTATATTAATATTTCAAGCTGTATTGTCACAGTAATTATTATACAAAACACTATACTTAGAAAATAATGTGACTATTGACAGTAAATATTACTTAAAATTTGAATTTAGATACAAATTTTATTTTATTTAATTAATAATTTATTATGTTGATAAAAAATTTATTAAACATTTTCTCATTTTTAATGGTTTTTATAGAACATTGAAATAGAAAAGTATATGCTATATATTATGCTTGAAGAAAGTCACGTCAAGTGGAAGAATAAATTTTGATTTTTTTTCAAAAAAAAAGCCAAAGTAAAAGTAATTAAATATTAAAAAAATTATTTTAAAAGATTAAAAATATTGAGTTTTAATAAAATTAAAAGTATCAATAAATTATTGAAGTAATTATGGAAGAGTAGAAAAGAGTATTTTAGAAAAGTTAAATAAAAGATGAGTAGATGGGAGTGACAATAGATAATATTGAGTGGCAATACCCTCTTCCCCTCTTTAAGACACTGGGAAAGATTGTACAAATATTGCTAATCAAAGAGTTTGCTATTTGCACACAATGGCACGCCTTCTGTATTCCATTGTTCTATAAATAGGAATTTTGCATCATATACAGTAAACAGCCTATACACTGAACTTAAATGGTGGAATATTGTGCCTCAATATTGAACTCATGATAGAAGGGGATTAAGTAGACCATCAGTGTTTGACGAGTAATGAATTGGCAATGGCAGCAAAGCAGGGTCTTTATAAGCAATTACCAATTTGTCATAAAATTCAGCCATTGTGGTATCCTTTTGGTCTTCTCTGTCCTTCTTTATCAGACTCTGGAAACACGAATCACAAGTTAAGGTCAGCTTAGAGCTGAGGGATTGAATGCAACATGCAACAACTCTTCATATCCTTAAGAGATAACTATAGGCTATAGTCACTTGAAATCTATGTTGCACAGATACTTGTGCTAGTATTCAATACGGAAATATGTTATAAATTAAACTAAAAACATGTAAAATATAACTAAAAGTATACAGTATACGTACGTATTTGATACGGATATGTTAACTATGTTGAAGTATCTATGCATCATAGTATACTAACCTCTGCAGAGTATGCAACAAATATGGGCAAGAATCGCTTTCGGCAGTACTCATTGAAAAGAAGAGTGAGGACTGGTAGAGGAAGCATCCCGGTGGATGCTGGAGAAAGTTTTTTCAATGCAAAAATTCCCACTGCAATAATGTGCATGAGTACTAAAGAGAAAATCATTGTGTTGTGCACAATAGGCCAAAATTTCCCGGCTGTTTCATACTTTGGTTCATATACATTTATAAACTGCACAATACAAAGGCAAAGAGAGCATTAAGCCGAATCCTAGCCAATTTTTCCAGTCTCTTGCACATAAAGAAATACTGACCTGGTTTCTATAAATGATGTATGCAAGGCATAGATAGACCAAGAGGAATGGTAAAATTAGCGGAGCTAGGAAGAAATATGTAATCCCAAGAAGTCCAAAGAAAAGGACCCTTGGAATATCTCTGTGGTAAGGAAGAGACGGAACTTCAAATTCATCATCTGGACTTGAGAAGGGCCGTGTAATCAAGCTGCCAATGAGAGGAATTACCCGAAACAGTTCTGATGACACACTTGTCCATCCTGACGTGACAACATAAGTAATGAAAAATGATGCCTGCAGTAAAACAAAAATTGATTGCATTAAAAACATATAGCATTGTATAATTTTACATTTTAATTTAATATGCAACTTTTAGACATGAATATCATGTCATGCCTAAAATGATATGAATAGTACAAAAAGTAACCAGAATACTGTTGATATTATCCATTTGTAATATATAAGAACTGAAACTCAAGCTGCAATTGGCATGTCAGATGAGTATAATATTGCCACATTAGCTTATCATCGAGTCATTCTACCTTACACTATGGAGGAAGAATTTTCTTCCTCCTAAAGCAAAGGGTATAAGAGTCCAGAGAGTAAGGTCTTCAAGCTACAAGTGCTGACACATGATTATTTGGTTGTGGATCCCTAAATTCATGGAATGCAATCAGCATTAATTTAATTAGCACTGATTACATTCAATCAGCATCAATTTACAATAGATTGCCTTTGATTCAATCCTTTATTGTTATTTTGTATTTTCCCCTTTTATGCTCCATATTCATACTAAGCTAGCCTCTTCACAGAAGCTCGTACCTTTCAACATGAAAGACTGCTTTTCCCATTGTATAAATAACAAAAGAATTTTTCGTTGCTTCAGTATGGAAGATTCTATAAAACAAGTTATCAGAAGTGTGGTAGCCACTAGCAACTGAAGTAAAAGTTGAGGGAAGTAGCACGATTAGTGATGTTTATATTTCTCTACATGATGACCAAAACACCTTAGGATATATGCTGAATTGCTTTATGCAACACAAAACATGGTTTAGTTCCACTTGCACTGCTCAAGACAGAAGTTTCAGGGAAGTTTCCAAGGGGGAAAATTATTGTCTAACCTGTGCTGGAACTGCAACTGCCAGCCTCATAGAAATGCCCTTTAGATCAAGGATGACAGATAACTGATATAGAACAGACCCAGAAAATACAGTTGCAATGAAAACGTTCCATATTGTGAACCAGATTACTTTGTTAGATGCACTAATTTCTATATCACTATGTGAGATGTACCCTTGAATGGAAGAAAGGAACCCCATGATAGGAGGCACCACTTTTAGAGACAACTGAAGAATAAGGCTGGGAAGGTACCCCGTAATTATTTGAGTAACAAATTTTCTGCAAGCAAATTCATAGAAAGGTTCAGAAATTTTCTATTAACAAATTGAAATACAACTTAAATGCAAAGCTAGCACATCACCCTAATTCAGACATTGCATCAAAATTCAAGAAATGTGTAGTTAGGATGAATCTGACTAGAGAGGACAAATAGCAGATACAGATTATTTGACTTCACAGAAAAATGCCATGACTGGACTATCCTAGTAGCATGAAATTACAGCATTGAGGAAAGCTGGCCAAAAGCTTTCCAACAACTCTGATCGATATTCAATCAAATATCATCCTTTATCAATTGCCAAAACCAAAATTCAAGAGCACAACCAAAACGTACTGCAAATCATGGTTTGTCATAGACTCATAGGAGTTCCTAGGTGTAGGAAGCAATTTGAAAGCAATCTGAAATAATACTCCTAAGTATATCCATTTTAGCCTAGAAATGGTACCACAATTTGGACCACCTAGACATGCAAATCTACTTTATGCTTTAGATGCCAGTTACAGCTTCAAGGATTTATCCTTGCCCGAAGTAATGATATACACTGCTCCATCCGGTCTATAATATAAATCATTTAAGATTAGACACAGGAATTAAGGTGATGATTAGATTTCATTGATCTTTTAAAAGATAAAAGTAAAAGATGAAAATATTCTTTATCACTCATCATAAATTATCTCTCATTAAATAATAATACTCATATTCATTCATTTTCACTCATAAAAAATATAGCGGTAAAATGGACAGAAAGTAATTAATGCTTTATTGAAATATGAAAACGACTTATATTTTGGATTAGATAAAAAATTTATAAACAACTTATATTATGAATTGGAGGGAGTACATAATGAATAATGCAATACCGTCAAGGGCTCAAGGCAAGATAAAATCCATGATCAGCAACTTGTGGCCTAGTGAATGCTAGAAAGTGTATACTTAAGAGTTAATAGACAATCAACTACGTCTTTGGCCTATGTAACATTGAACCCTAAAACATTTTACTTTTGAGCAAAATGTCCTAGGATAATGGGACCATAAAACGAGAGAAGCATGGCAGAAAATTAGCATGAGAGAGAAGAGTTATGCATAAACAAATAAATAAATCAACAAACCAACTTTACTTACATGGTTAGAAGACTTGTCAAAAAGGGAAATAAAACTTCCAATTGATTTAGGTTGGTAAGGCCCTGTACGATTACCACTGGTATAAGGAACAATATTGTGAAAAGAGTACTCACAACCACAACCACCAATTTAGAAATCCATCTTCGCATGAATGATTCAGAAAAGAAAGGCCAGTAAACATCACGAGGTTCTGGAGCAGGCTCGGTAATCCACTGCGTGGGATTGACTGATTGCTGCATGTGGAAAGCAGTTGCAGCACCATAACGAGACCTGAAGAACACAAAGGCAGCTCGAGCCTCCTTGAACATTGAAAAAGAATGTGTATAGTTGGATACCATCAATACAATCAGCTATTGAAAATAGTTAACAAAAGACCGAAATACTTATAAATTTTGTATTCTTTTTGGAAACAAATCAGACAGATTACCACATACTTCTCCTGCCAGTGAAGTCTCTGCTTGCTGCAATCGTACATTGTGCTCAATTTCATCTAACTTCTTTCCATATTGATCTATAAGATCATCGTTTTGTCCAGAAAGTCTAAAATAACCACCATGCCTGTTCTTTTGCTGATTACGATGTGAACGTAATTGAGTAATCCTTTTATACAAATTCTTCGCTTCAATCTGTATTTAAGGGAAAGACAAGGAAGTGAATTGCATAGTTATTAAAAACAATATAAATACATGATATCAAAGTACTTAATTTGATCAGCAACATAGCCTCCATCTTTTAAGCACAATAGCAAAATAATGGGTTCCCAACACAGTTGTTAAAACCAATTAAGTGAATAGAATAACGAGATTACTTAAGGTTTTGGTCATCGCAACTGTCTCAGAGTTTTCCCTTTAGAAACAATAATTTCTCTTGGTACATCTCATTAATATTTTAGTCCAACTGCAAAAGTGAACCTCAATCACAATAGCATAATGCTTAAATATTAGAAGTGATTGAGAAGGACAAAAGAAAATGGGAAAATAGTAAAATCAGGTTTTTCATGCTTCAAAATCACTCCAGATGGAAAGCCAAAAGGCAGATTGTTTTACACACACTTCAGATCAATTATATCCTCAGTAGCCAGTATAAATATTGTACAGTCACAAGCACAACTGTTGAAGAGATAAAGATAAAAACACTTTGGTTGGATAGGAATGTAGGTAAATGAATTGGAGTCTCCTATAGGCGGTAAGCAGAGCTAATTAAACCCTGCAGCACAATGTAGCACAACTGCTACATATCTGCATTTTAACGGCCGAGCTAATATTACAACATTCCAACATTTACAAATTAAATCCATTGTGCTTGATGTTTATTCTTCAAAGTTCAAAAGAATCCACACTGTTCCAGGCAATTGAAAATTCAATGGTTGAAATGAAATGAAGATTCCTAGCATGTTATGTTATTCACTTAAAGCTGAAATTATCTGGAACAGTGCTAAAAGCATGAAAATTCTGCAGCCCTTAAGAAAGTGTAAACATAACGAAAAGAAATTAATGAACAAGAGAAGTAAAGTTCGACGGAGTGCTTACTAGGAGATTTCTGATTTTGTTTGTACGATGAATAACCACATGTGACAGATATGTAGAGGGGTAAAACTCTCTAAAGAAGCTCTCCACAGTGTCACTGATACTGCAACTTGAGGAAGTAGGAATACTGTGAACCAGTATGGTGAACTGATGCGGCTGAGGTTTGGATGAATGAAAATAAGAAAGTCTTTTCGAAGCTATGTACTTATATTCCTGAAGATTCAAACAATATTGAGTAACGAGTATGTAGTTCAGATGTTAAATAAAATGGAAAGCCCTTATAAAGCTCTTCAGAATTCAAACGTAAAATAATTAGTACAGAGTGCATGTGCTTACATGATGAAGTAGGAAGCATACGTATCCTGTGACAATATATACAGCAAAGAAATGGACCCACAACCTAATTTTTTTTGGTGAGAGAATCACAAAAGGTAAAATATCTCAGACTAAGCATAGTCGAATTAAAACTAAAATGATGAGTGATGAGGCAATAAGAAAGTATTCACCAGCTAGAGCCACTGTTTACATTTGATATGGTGAACACATCCAAGGAGTTATTGGCAAAGTCAACAACATCAAAATCTTGCAGCTGATTTCCCCAGCAGTTCACTGGAAGAAGCACAAGGGTCCCTATAATCCCAGCAAAAGCAAATATTTTCAAACTGCAAATTCAACAAAAAAAAAAAAAAAAAACAAACAAACTGCTTAATCAATTCATGAAAGCCATGGCACTAACCCTGCAATTCGTGAAAGAAGACAGATATACCTGAAGGTTATGATGCGCATAAACACAACACCATCTAACCCTGATAATGATAAGAGTTCATCTTCGGAGAGCCTCCAGGCTTTTGCAACCCAATCCGAGGAAGGAATTGGTCTCTGTAAATTGAAACGAGGTCTTCGCTTGGACGATGATCCTTCAGCAATTAGGCGCGGAATATAAACCTCATAATTGCTTGGTTGTTTCCTCAGTATAGTGTAACATGCGAAGAACAAGACACAGAGAGCAGTGTTTATCCCAACAGATGTCAGAAGGGCAGATACAATCATGTTTTCCAAGGGATCCCAGCATCCACTGAATTGTTATGACTTTGATTATGCGTATGTAGCGTTCCCTGAATTACAATAAGACCGGTAACATGAAGCGACCTTTACAGTTGGTGTTTTTATAAGGTTGATTGTTTTTATTATAGGATTTAATTCGTGTGCAAACAACCACTTTGAACAAGACAAATGATGTAAATATAATATTCTGTCTTGGATTTAAGTTCCAGAAATCAAGGGACGAGGAACTCCGTAACGAACGACGCTGATTCCAGCCGTGGCCTAGCACGCAACGCAAGTGTCACCCAAGGATTGGTTACCTTATAAACAATGCTTTTACTTAGCAGACACAGACTGGGACGGCGACGATGGTGGTCCCACTCCCATAAATTATATGATTTAGAGTGGGGTTATTTAAGGACTTGGATCAAGGAAACTATGGACGGTTAGCAAAGGCTAAAAGTGAGGAGTTAATCACTTAGGAATCCTTATTTTTGAATCAAAGATTCATTTTATGCCTGCATCATGTCATTTAAACACTTTAATAACTTCCTAATTTTAGAAAATTCAAATTCATTATTTATAGTTTGTTTGATTAATTTGAATTTGACTTTTCAAGATACTCATGTGGCTTCCTGAGTCATTTTTTATGATAGGAGAAAATTATATGCTTTGATTAAAATTGATTCTATCTTCTATTCAAACAAAGCCTTTCCATTGGAATACCCAACTTATTTTTTTTTTACTTAAAAAATATTACAATAAGATTTGAATGTAGAATTTTATATATTTAAAATTCTGACCATTAGATCAATTATAATGGCTTGGGATACCATTTTAGAACCATAAAATATTATGTGACAAATAGATTTTGTGGAGATAATTATCACATCTAATAATTTTAAAGTGATTTTTTTTCATTTAAATAACATTTTTGTTATAATTTATGACCAAAAAAATATTGTATAAACAAAATTTTAAGAATTCATTATTAGCCACATTCATAGAAAATGGATAAGGTTGACAGAGCAATTTTTAATGAACATGTTTACAAGTTCATTTGGATGTACTTCACAAAAAAGATCTTTTTTAATTAATTTTTTAATTAAGATTTTTTGAAAAAGTAACACTTGATTTATATTTAGATGTAATATCAATTTATGTTCATATGTAATAGTACAAGATCTTTATTTATTGTCAAACATATTTTTAATGTTATATAAAAAACACGCGCAATCGGACTTTAAATATTATGTGTTAAACTTATATTTTTTTAAAAAAAAAAAACTCCCTTTCATGACTTGTGATAATATGCCTTTTCACTTGGGAGATCACAGAGTGACGCCCCTCCTAACTGCAATGGAAGACACCTCGATGTGGGCCAAAAAAAACAACCTTCTCCCATGCCCTGCTACTGCTAACTCTTCTGAGGCACTTTCGAGTTTCAACTGATACTGCTCCTGTGCTCTCAGATATCCCAGTTGCATCTTTCGGCCTCAATGAAACAGTAACACCCTTAGCTTGCAAAAATGCTCCAAGTGATTGCATCCTTAAAACAAGGTGAGGTGAGTGTTCAACCCTCCATACTACTACTCATGCATGCCGTGTCCTTTTCCTCCTTTTCAACTCGGACTTGAATATTGGAACTTCTCAGCCAAAATTGAACAACGTGGATCAATTAAATTATAGCATAGAAAATCTCAAGAGTGCAGCGATTGTGACCTTATTATGTGGGAGGCCATTTGGACTAATTTGAAGGATAATTTGAGATGGATGTGATAGAAACCTGGCCCACCATATCCTTCAATGTAAGGTAGCAATTTAGCATAGGGTATACCCCTAGTAGAACAATCCTGCTGAAGTTCAAGCCATCCAAATATGAATAACAAAAAAACAAACAAACAAAAAATAAAACCCACCGAATCCCAGATATTTTTCCACCAGGATACAGATATTTTTCTTCATAGAATTAGGATTGAGACATTATGCAGAAGCTCTTTGGTAACCAGTCTCGGCTCTAGTAAGTGATTGAAGCTTGTAGAAACTCATCATAGCATGGATCATTCAGATCATCATCATCATGATTCAGACGAGTGGCAACAAATTGAACAACCACCAAAGCTTGGATCATGGGACATGGTAGTGGTCAACGAGAACTACCTTCAGGTTCACGTTGACCAATCTTCTTCCACTGAGGACCCTCCCACTCCCACCACCCATCAACATCATCATCACGAAGGCTCGTCAGAAACCGTTATTCCAAATCCTGCGACGATGGACCCCGAAGACGGAACTTCTTCCTCGCCGTCGGCGGAGGGCGAGGCAGACATGACGGCGGAGGCGCATCCGCCTCCGCCATCGGATCGGCGGGTGTGGGTGGCGAATGAAGGGAGGAAGCTGTTGAAGCTGCGGTTGGAGGCAGCGAGAAACGGCGTCGTTCGGGCGGCTTGCAAGGTTCGCGACTATGCAGTGTGTGCGTGGGCGTTTTGCTCAGTTACGTGCGTCGCCGGAGCTTCTGCTGCTGCGGCGGCGGTGCTGGTGGCGGTGGTTTGCGTGGGGATTCGGCGGCGGAGGAGGAGGGTTGGTTGTCGGCAGAGCGTGGACGTGGAGCATTTGATTTATCTTCTGAGGGAGAAAGATGAGGTGAGTGTAAACCAAACATTTTTACACGACAACTATTATTTTAACACTATTTTTTTTTTATCATTATTATAAATAATTTGTGGCTAATAATTAGAATTTACTTTTGATATATTATAACGAAATATTTGATTTGCACGATTTATAATTGTGTAAATTTTTTATATATATTATTAGTCTATATACATAAACTCCTTTCTATTTTGGGTCTCTAGGATGGACTCATCAGCATTGCCCTCACTTCTCTCAATGAAGCTTATCAGCCCTAAAACCATATTTCTTTATTTAATTTTTCTCCTTTAATTTGCTTATTACTCCTTAAAACGAAACGTTAATTGTTATAGTTACATTGAGTTATTCCATCTCAAGATCAAACTCACCTATTCAACTTCTCTTTTTTTACGCCTAAATAATTTTAATGGAGTTTACGGTGATGGTCATTACTATCAAAATTAGCCATTTGAAAAAAATTAAGTCTTCCTAAAGTTCACTACGTTTTATTAACTCCCATTATCCAACCCTATCATATAGCTATAGTCGATCCTCGCATTTAGCCTCCTTATTAACAGTAGTTTATGTTTGGATGTATTAACTTGAAAGTAATTTTAAATTATTATTATTTTTTTTTTTAGTGATTGCTATGATACAATTGAAGGTCAATGTATAGTTCATGCAATTAGTGAATAACATTCATTACAAAACTGACATGTGGATAGTGGATTCAATTAATCTTAAAATGAAAATATTAAATTACTAGTGTGCCCTCCTTTCTCTACTCACCCACCCCAACTAACACCTTCGTCATCCCTTGTGTCCTCTTTCTCACACGGATGGCGGTGGCCTTTGGAGAGAGAAATTTCACAAGGTGTCATCATGAATTCCATAATTTAAAAAACTGAGACTTAGCTGAAGACCGAAACAACATGGGATTTTATGTTTACAGCTTCAAAAAATATTTGGGCAAAATGCTACATGACAGAAGCTTTCACCCCAATCAAAAAGGGCTTGGAGGTTTCCAAACATTTAGCTCATCCTTCCCAATTTCATGTAAAAAAAATCTTTTTCTATTTTGAACCAAGAAAAAACAAAAACAAAACTAGATAGATGCCCATCATAAATTCCATAATCTCAATAACTGAGACTTAGCTAAAGAAGCAAGAAAAAAAGAGAAAAAATTTACCTAACCCATCACTTACAGTTCGAGATTCTAATACCAACTTAGGAAGTTCCTGAAGGAACCACCACCACCATTCCTCTTCCCATCAACGTGATTATTGCAGCATTCCCTCAACCTTGGTCCTTCAAAACCCCCCAATGCCCCCAAATCCACCCCCAATTTCTCCAATTAAGAGCTCCCAATCATCAAAATCTTCTTCATCAACCTCTTTGCCGCCGTCAGAGAGGGACGAGGGAAGGAGGAAGGATAGGTTGGTTTAGGGATGGCAATGGAAGTGCGGGGGACGTGGGGAGAAAATCACCACCATCCCCGATGAGGCATGGAGATGTGCGAAATTAAGGCTTAAAAACCTCAACCCAAAAATCTTCAATAAAAAGCCCAAATTTAAAAAAAAAACTAAAAATAGCTAATTTAACATTTCAACACCATAAATCTTAAAAACTTAGTCTTTACAACATTAAATTATCAACTTCAACTTACAAAATAAAAGCAAAACCACAAGTTCATGCCAACATAAACAATTCATCATGTCCAGAAAATATAATGTCCAACAAAACCGAGAAAATAATTGGGTATTTAACACCAATATTCTTTCAATAACCCAATATGTCAAAATTCTCTTCATTTGATTTATCAAGCAAGACAGAGTTTCAGAAGAACAATCCAGAAATTGGAAACACCACCTAATCAGTATAGTAAATAACATCATTCAGCATACACATTTTTAACTACAATTTCAAAGAACCTGTTGATTAGAATTTTCAAACAATTCAGATGAATAAAATACCAGATTCGTGTGGAAGGAAGATCCATCAATCTAGAATATTCTTTCGAACCATGATCATGAGTCACATATGCAAAAGGGCAAGAATTTGCTTAAGCTCAAGGTTAGTCATCGAACACATGCTTTCTCTTGGACTCCACCTGGTTTTCAAACTCTTCGGTGTGATTTCATTTCAAATTTATGGTGTGTGCTTGGTGAAAAACTTTCATTTAACACCCTCGGTATCTATTCTTTTCTTCTTCGGAGAAGCCCAAATAATGATTCATGGGTTTTGCTAAATGGATGCCTTTTTGTTGATGATCAATTTCACAATTTGTGTTAGTACATGAATCCAAAGAGATGAAAGAGCATGAAACAAATAATATAATACAGACTAAACTGTGTGCTTATGATAATATGGACAGAAAAATCAATGACCCCAAAAAGATCAAATATCAAAGAAATATGGACTATGTCTTTACCACATGATTCTTATCCAGGAGACTCAAAGACCCCAAAAATATGGACAGAGAAAGGTTGAAGAACAATACCGTCACGATAGGACTGTTTTGTCTTCGTTCACAAAGCTCGTGTGTGCGGAGCTTGTGAGAGGGCAAAGAGGGTGTGCACCGTCTTCGCCGTCCTTCGCGATTCGCAGCTCATGCGTGCTTCAGTGCTTCACGACCGTGAGCTCGTGAGAGCGCATGTGCGGTGATGTTCTTCTTGTGAGTGTGAGAGTTGAGACTCTGGGGGCACCGTGTGTGTGAGTGTGTAAGAGTGAAAAGGGATTGGAGAGGTAAAATTAGGGCTAGAGAGTAAGAAAGTTTAAAATCTTTTGAAAAAAAAATAATTAAAAAAGTGAAAGGATAATAAAAACATTAAAAATTAATAAAAATAAATTTTTTTTATTAAAATTACAAGATTACCCCTCAGGGGTAGGGGGAGTTTCAACCTTGTATCCGTTCCCCGAACGTCTAGAATTTGCCATCCTGAGGCTGGTTGGGAAGGAGGAAGGTAGGCGAATTGATAATTCAATATTTTCATTTTAGAGTAAAGACCTAATTGGTCCCGATAATTTGAGACCTAACAATTGTTGATTTATCATAATTGTTAAAATAGGATATTATAGGTCCTAACCAATAATCGGCACGTGTTAGAGTTCCTCAATCTTGTAGAGAGTTTGGTTATGTTGATAGGCATGTGACGATCATTCCTTCTCTTTAGCCAAGCTTCGTCTAGCTCTATTTCCTCAGACGAGCTCAAAACTTTTTATCTAAACAAGAAATAATGTCATATTTACAATTGCAATTTGGGTGTTTATTCTTTTCTCTTCATTTTAAGATCAATTAGACCCACTATCCACATGTCAATTTTTTAATGGATGTTATTGGCCAGATGCATGAACTCCATTGACCTGCAACTGTACCATAGCAATGACCCTTTTTATCATTAAAAATTTCAAAAAGTTATTGATCGCGATGTTGTTGGTTAGTTAGGCTTTACCCCATTGTTTATCAAATAATAATAATAATAATAATTCATTACACAGAAGCTTTGTTTATGTTTTTACGTGTGTTCATAAACATGTTATTTTTATAATTTATATAGACACTACAATCATTCACAAACTTTTTCAAGAATTAAAAAGAAAAATGATTCTTTTCTTTTCTTTTCTTTTCATGGGTATATCGTCAAATTTAGAGTGTTAAATCAAGGAAACAAAAATATTTTTTCTTGATATAATCTTAAGTTTGCTTTTCTCCTTTTTAGTAATTTAATTGTCATAGAAACCTTTTATATAACTGTAGCGGTTGTAGCTAGGAGTTGAAAGTCAGATAGTGGTAGATTTAATTAATAGTATGATCCGCTTTTATTTGCAAGATATTATGTATAATATGAATATCATCAATCTGAATAAATATTTGGTGCAGAAAATTAGCCAACTCATGCTTCATATTGCACAATTGAATGAAGTTTTGTCATCACGTCGCAAGGTTCCGGTGCTCCGAATCAACAGTAGCTGAATATATTGCAGAGCCAATCAGCTTGGTAAGAGCTTTGTAGTGTTGCTTCGAGTTTTTGACTATATACTATTAGCATGAAACTTGGCACCACATGTTGACATTGCATATTAAGAGAGAATCTTATTGTATAAATATATAATTGTATTATGTTCAGTAATTTGCTAATTTGATTGCAACTGTGGTGCAATAGAATGAATACTGGATTTCAAACAAATGTTCATTAGATCTTTGCTCCTATGATACTTCAAAGCTTCTTCTTTTTTTTTTTCTATCTTTTTTCATTCAAAATTTATGTCTACTCTCAACATGAATTTTCCCTACGAAAAATTCTTGTATAGATATATGTCTAATAATCTACTATTAGATACACTCATAAACAAGTTAAGGAGAGCCATAGATGAATGAACATATGTTAAATAAAGTTGATGGAGCCCACTTTTATTGTGAGTGTGCCTAAATGTCATGTGTTTTACTTGTGCTCATGCAAGAATCTCTCTTGGTATAATAGCCTTTAAAAGTGTTGTGTTTTACTTGTGCTCATCCCCCCACTGTAGAGTTAGTTTGGGGATGGAGAAGGGTACTATACTCTCACCCTCCTTGCTACTTTGAGGATATTTTAATAATTTAATGATGATATTGTGCTCTTTCTAAAAATGTTGATTTAAAATTTTAGAAATTGATGTCATAAATTATAATAATGTAATGCTAATTAATGTCTAAAACTTGCATGAACCTTATTTTATTATGTGTTTTCTTTATATAAACAAAATCTCAAAGTAACTAAACTGTATATAGAATTTTTTATTTTTAAATACTTATTTAGTCTCTCTAAATCCGGTATGAGAATGGAGATTTGTGGGGGTTGGGGTTAGGGATAGGGATGAAAAAAAAGGAAGAAAATTTGAAAGCTTGGAGCAAGAATAGAGTGCTCTTGCCCTGATTGATTATCATTTTACTCAATTGACGAAGGATTCTCAAACGACAAAGGATTTGAGAACCCTATTGATAAACATAAGCACATGATTTATTATTGATGTTTGGTTGATTTTTTTCCTATTGCCACAAGTTATGTTTTATGCATGTGTTGTCTCAATGTAGTGTAAATATCATCCAAAAACAATAAAAAATAAGTTGAAATTTCATTAATAATTTAGGAGAGAAAAACCCAAAACTCCCTTATGAGGCCATCAAAGCATCCATATTTATACTAATAGAGTTTGATTTTGACGTAATGTTAATGTAAAATACTTTTACATAATCATTCAATTAAAATATTTTGTTTGAATGACTTTTTAATTTGTGAGCGAGAGTCAACTATTATGACTAATATAATAATATATAATTAGACGATTGTATGAAAAAAAAATTTACACCATAGGTGCATTGACAAAATTAAATCATCTACTAATATGCATATGCCCCAAGGGGAAAAGATATTGTATGATGACTAGATCTTAATCTGTAAAAGAAAATCATCAATCACTATGATTGAACAAATAGCATGTATATTGTTGCTTAATGCTTATGTTTAAAATTCGGCTTTCCTTGATTATTTGGGTAGCATTTGGTAGGGAACAAGATAGAAATAAAGGATAATGAAAATAATAAAGATAGAGACATAAATAATAAATATGTATAAGGGTATTATTAAAAAAAATATTAATTTTTTATTCTTATATCCTATCTTTATTATTCTTATATTTTAGAAGTATAAAAATTTTATATTTTTTACTTTTCCTATTCTAAAAATAGAAAATTTTCCTATTTTTATCTCAATCATTAAATAAATTTATATTTTCTGTCTCTGTATTACTATAACGGACACAATAAACAAAAGCTACTTGAAGCCAAGTTCAAAATCCATCCATTTCTGTATTTAAAACCCATAAATGTGATAGCTGCTGCTCACCTACGAAAGAGCGCCACAGCTGTTGGAAGTTTCGAAAGGGGCAAATCCGCTATCATGTGCCAAGACTTCATTTGGGGTCAACCTTTTGAATTTTCTATGTCCATTCTTTATTTTGTGGACATTATTATGTAATGGTTTCCCATAAAACTTTATTGTATAGTTTATATAGATAGATTTGATGTTATCGTATAATGTCTTGTTAAAATGAAGTCAGATCTTATCCCTTATGTCATATATTTTTGTCAATTTTGGGGTAAGCTATTGGAAATGTTCTTATGGGAGTATAAATTTGTCATGTTATTTTTTACACACACTCATAAAATTATAATAAAGCTGATAAGACTCACAAATAAAAGAATATATCTTGTATAAAATTAATGTGATCTACTTTTATTATAAATGTTTGTAAAGATGATGTAATAAACTTGTGCTGTGTTCACACAAAAATGTCTCGAGCTATTGACTAAACCTTCTCAATTTAATTTTAATCAACTTGGTTTTAGCTAGTTTCTAAGTAATTATACAATGAACTTAATTATACAACTCATTTATATATAGAATTATAGTTATTTAATGTAATGTAAAAGTAATTTTTTTCAACTTTTACTCAAAATTATAATTTGATACTTAAACATTTACGTTTAAACGCAATAATATTTATGATCGAAGTTTAGACTTCATACACTTTTAAATTTATTATGCATTAATTATAATCCATACACGAATTCACAGTGAGAATGGTCAAACTCCCTTATTCGATTCGCGTTTGACAACTATGATACAAAAAAAAAAAAAATTGTTGCCACATTTTTTACTCCAGGCGAAAAATTTTTTCTCTAACCAATATATATATTTCTTTGACGTGAAAAAGAAGTAATTATCAGCTTTAATTGGGATTTTCTTTACACGGAGTTGGAAATTTTTTTAAACATATATAATTTTGTCATCTTTTATTTTAGATGAGTTAGTATATTTCAAATAAAATTAATAAAATCCAATTCAATAGTGAAAATATTAAGAAAAAAAAACCTACTTAATTGGTTGGAAAAGGTTCCCCATAATTTTTTTCTCAAAAAATATACATTATTTATACTTAATTTGCATAGATAATTATCTTGATGAATCCGACTAGAATGAAATTCACATTCAAGTATATTTTCAATTTGATCCCTAAGGATTTATAAAACTCGGTCAACTTAATTTCTAATAAATATATAAATAGGATAAATAAACTTATTAAAATATTAAAAGAATTTATTTGTACTATATATTTTTAACTGCAATGATCAACAATGATATTTCTTTTTCCGAGGACTAATTTATTTTGGTGGATGAAGAATTGGCAGGGTTAATATGTATATATATATATATATATATTCCTTAAAAATTCACTGCAAGTTGACCTTTTCAAGATACTGTTGTTTGAAGAGGAAAAAAAGTTGCACCATCTAGGATAAATCCATGAACATATATACCCCACATACGCGGAAAGAAATCAAAGAGAAGGACATGCTTGTTCGGAGTCAGTTTGTATGAAGTTTTAGTGGAGGCAAATCTTACAGCGTCAGAACACAAAGCTAAAACAGAATACAAAGCGTATATCCAATACCCGGGTCCCTTTCCATTTCCCTCTCCGATCTCCAACAACAATAATTCGATTCCACTTTCCACATTTTCAACCACCAAAAGGGGAAAAGAGAAAAAAAGAAAAAGAAGCAACCGACCAACCAACTGTACTCCGGATCCGACCACCATGAGCTCCGGCGGCGACTCTTCCGGCGGCGGCTCCAGCAACCCGGAGAAAGGCAAGCAGAAGGAGAAGGCTAGGGTGAGCCGCACCTCCTTGATACTGTGGCACGCACACCAAAACGACCCCGCTGCGGTGCGCAAGCTCCTCCAGGAGGATCCGTCGCTGGTGAAGGCCAGAGACTACGACAACCGCACCCCTCTCCACGTGGCATCCCTCCACGGCTGGCTCGACGTCGCCACCTGCCTCATCGACTTCGGCGCCGACGTCAACGCCCAAGATCGATGGAAAAACACCGTACGATGGAAAAAAAAAAGTTTCGTTCTTTAACCTAATTTTTGATTTTGTGTGATTTGTGAGATTTTGTGTGATTTGGTGAACAGCCTCTTGCTGATGCTGAAGGAGCTAACAAGACTTCTGTGATCGAGCTCTTGAAATCGCACGGAGGATTGTCTTATGTGAGTTCATCACTTGTATAATTGTATTCCGTTCTTATTTTTGTGCAGTGGTTAAAGGAACTCGAATGAATGAATGAATGGATGGATGGATGTGTGGTTTTTTTTTTTGGATGATGCAGGGACAAAGTGGAAGCCATTTTGAAGCGAGGCCAGTTCCGCCGCCGTTGCCTAACAAGTGTGATTGGGAGGTTGACCCTTCCGAGATCGACTTCTCTAATTCCACGCGTATTGGAAAGGTCCTTCACTTAACTTTTGAGCTTCTACGTTGTCTTCATGGTGCCATTGTTCAATTGTCTCAACCAATTGATTTCAAAACTTGCGCCTCTGTTTTCTTTTTTTTTTTTTGCCCATATGGTCGACTCTATTTTGTTCAAATTGAGTTGCGGTCTGCTTGTTTATTTTGTGAGATTAATTCTGTTGTAGTTCAGTGGCTAGAGTGAAGGTCGGGGAACATATGAACTTGCTTTAATTTCTGATTGTCTTTGTTCTCTTGGTATTTCGTTGTTGGTTGAGCAACTGATCGTCAAGGCAGTTGTTCATGTTAAGTATTGCTTATGACTGATTTAGGAAAAGTTAAAAAAATAAAAAAAATAACAAACAGATATGTTTTGGGGTTTTTGTATTTTGTATATGGGTTTTAGATAAGTTTTATACTGAAATATGAGATTATTGAAGAATTTACAGAAATATAGTGTTAATTACTGTCGAGTTGATTAATTAAACTTGACATTGAAATTTAAAATATTATTTTAATTAAAATTTAACTTTGTAAAATTTCTCAATCCCATATTTCAGTGAATTTTTTCCAAACATCACAGGTTGGTACACATGGGGTACAAATCCCATATGAAAAAAGACCCCTGTGTTTGTATGTTTTCACTAGCTCAATTTATCTTTTTGTATGCGTGTAGTGTTTCTTGATGCTACTTATCTTTATTTTTCACTATCTTAATGTTCTTTTATCTTTTTTAATTTCCTTTTATGCACATAGTGTTTCTTGCCATTACCTTTGTTTACATTGAGTTCCTTCATGTTTTTCCCCTCTTTGTATGTAATGCGAACATGTACTGTTTATTGCTGTGACTTTTGTGCTTTGCTTGGTAAGATGTATCATTTCACTTGTACTTTTGAAATTTGGTCTTATTGATAATGGATATTTCATGCAGGGATCTTTTGGTGAGATTCTAAAAGCCCTTTGGCGTGGGACACCGGTTGCTGTCAAACGCATTCTTCCATCTCTTTCAGATGATAGATTGGTGATGTGAGATTCTTTCTTAGCAGTTGTCTGTGATTTGGATGCAACTAGTTTCTGATTATTTGTGATGTGAATGTCTTGTGATGGCATATGGTTGATAAACCAGTTAAAACTAATGTCTAATGACTTGCTGGTACCTGTCCTCTGTCAAGTCTTTGCACGGGGCCAGGGCTATGGGGTAACATTTCAACAATAATTGAACTGTTTTTGCTGAATGTATTTTTTGTCAGGTTGAACTTACTTCCTCCATAGGGCCATGATTTATTCTAAACCCATTGGATATTTGGATTTGTAGTTATGTCTGTTTATAATGAATAATCAAAACTAAAGGAAGGGAAGGCTGGGGGAGGGAGACACACGTGCAAACTTGTGATTAAGCTGGTACTTTTGCAGCAACAAACCATATTTTCTCTCTGCCCCAGCTTTCTGCTATCTCATGTGTCGGTGACTTATTCTCCCTCTCTTGGTCTGTGTTGCTTTTTCATACAGTCAGGATTTCAGGCATGAGGTCAATTTGTTAGTGAAACTTCGACACCCCAATATAGTTCAATTTCTTGGAGCTGTTACTGACAGGAATCCCCTTATGCTAATTACTGAGTATCTAAGAGGGGTATGCGAGTAACTATAATACCTTCCAATTGTGCCCTTCACATCTAGTTTCTGGTCTATTACGTTAACTTATGCTTTAAGGTTGAAGTTCTGTGTCATTCATTTATAGGGCGATCTTCATCAGTACCTCAAAGACAAAGGTTCACTTAGTCCTTCAACAGCTATCAACTTTTCCATGGATATTGCCAGGTACGGTGTCTTGCCTTCCTTTTCCTTTTTATTTTTTGTAATTCTTATAAAAAGATATCAATTCACAAAAGATAAGTACATAAAAGGAGGGCAGGAAGTTATCTTTGAACAATTGAAAAAATCATAAAACAGGGAAACAAAATGAGAACTAGTTAGCTCAAAAGAGCTCTCCAATCTCTCTAAATCTGTTAAATATCACTCATCCCCCCTCCTGCCCTTGCCACCACAAAACCTCTGTTAGTTCGGTGAAATACTGTGACATTGTGCTCCAAGTCCAATGCTAGATGCTACAGCACCACAAGGAGAGCACTCTTCCAAGGCACCTTACTTTTTTCCCTTCTATTAATGCTGCTTAAATGGAGGGATTGGACATTTTCCAAGAGACTGGGTAAACTTACTTCTCAACCAATACCAAAAGTCCATTTCAAAAGTTAGCAATCAATCCCCATAAAAGTGGATATTGTCAAACCTAGCACTTATGCTGTTTACTGCTCTGTGCTGACTGCTATTGATGCACAGTCAGCTCTGTACCTTGATTTTTGACCATCAACTGAAACCTCCTCCTAAGGATTAAGATATGCTATGAAACAAACATTAAAATGCTGGTTTCCAATAGAGATTACATGGCTGTAATCCTGTTAATAAATATAGACCTTTTTTTTTTTTTTTTAAGTGATCAACATTTTTCACTAGACCCTACTGGGGGACCTAGGGAGGGGGAGCTGAAAGGTGGAGCGGAAGGTGCTGAAACCTCCCCTTGCAAGCAAATGTCCCAAGCAAGTGAACTTTGCTTTTTGTGTGAGTAGTATAGGGAGTGCTAACAACTAAGTGCAGAAATCTTTTTCACAAGCTGACTTAGAGTGATTGAATCTTTGCTGACTCCTTCGTAAGTCTGAGCAGATCTTTTAGGAAGATCCCCACTAAATATGGGCAGTTTATAACTACGCCAATTTCAGAGCAAAGCATCCTGTCTTTTATCAATGCTGAGATAATAGCGTTAGGAAATCTAGAAGCATTTGCAAACATTCAACTTCACTTAATCTAATCATTTTGCTAATCTATATTTTGTGAATATTGTTTGCAGAGGAATGGCCTATCTTCACAATGAACCAAATGTTGTAATTCATCGAGACCTAAAGCCAAGGTAAGTTGGTCATTTGCCTCCTATATATGGATATATTATCTTAATATGGATGTTGCCACAGACAGTATGGTCCCGTGATGTATTACTTTCAAAAAATTGAAGTTTGCTTTTTGCCTAGATTGATTAAATTTATGTCATCAAGAACATGCAGCTGGAATATATTTTCAAATTTTGAATTAGAATTTGAAGTCTTTGCATTAGAATTTGAATTTGATTTTTCAAAATTTCAGGAATGTTCTTTTAGTCAATACTAGTGCTGATCATTTAAAAGTTGGAGATTTTGGATTGAGTAAGATTATCAGGGTCCAAAGTTCTCATGATGTATACAAGATGACCGGTGAAACAGGGAGCTGTGAGTATTCTAAGAAGTTCTTGTAAATCAATAAGGGTCATCATATGCAAAACTTAATTTAATTTCCTTCTTTTTGGTGATAAATATAGACCGCTATATGGCCCCTGAAGTTTTCAAACATCGGAGATATGATAAGAAGGTGGATGTGTACTCCTTTGCAATGATTTTGTATGAGGTAATTCTGCTTACTTAAAAGTGTTTGGAAGAGGTTTATGGGGAGGGAGAGGGATGGCTATGGAGGGATGCCAAAACCCCTCGTGGCATCTACAACGGTGAATATTGTGACCCTCCAAATCGGGAAGTTTGAGAGTGACCTTGTTTGTGCCCTTCCCTTTCCTTCCTCAACTACCAAACACTAGAGTCTCCCACGATTCACTCTACTCCTCACCTTTCTTCTCTATTACATTAATGATCTTTCTCCTCCGCCCTCTACAAAACTCTCAAACATAGCCTAAGTATAGAAGTTTTATGTGATATAATTTGAAGGGAGTTTTAATTCATTATATCCTCATCTCCTCTAGATGCTTGAAGGTGAAGCCCCTTTTGCAAGTTATGAACCGTATGATGCAGCCAACGCGCAGCAGAAGGGCACAGACCTACTTTTCGGGTAAAGGGTTATACCCCTGAACTGCAGGAGTAAGTGACTTATGATATATTTCTTTCATACAATTTCCTAGCACTCTAATCATGAGAGTCAGTTCTTGACATGATATCAGACTCTCTTTGGCCAAGTGGCCTAGCATTTGTGTCCAAGTGGTCTAGCATTTGTGTTGTTACCCTTCTCTGAGTAGGTATATGCTAGAACTGTGACTGAGCACAGCCCTACATTTAATCATATCCTTGACATATTAAGTCTGGCATCCCATTTGTCCAGCTCCTGACTTAGGATTGATGCCATCTCTGCCTTGTTGCAAATTCATTTGGTTTGATTTTAGATTTTCAACTGCATACGTTCTATTATATGTTTAAATGCTGTGATATTAAGCCATATGATGTGCCATACTATGCTTACTATTGAATATTGCCCTGAAGTCACGACAGTTCTTTTGCTTTTACACTGAGCCGCCTTGTATTTTTATGGGCTGATTGTTTAAATCTCTGATAGTTGATTCATTTTGACAGATTTTAAGAAACCCACTGGGATGATTACTAATCATTATGAATATATTTAGTTGGGGAGTAAAAATAAGGGCAAAAATTTCATGGATAAATTCCATGTGTAAATTTACACAGGAAGTTCATCCATAAAATTTTTACCCTTTTATTACCCTCCAACCAAACATACCCAATGATATTAATATTACCCTCCTCCATCGTACATGCCGAACATGGAGAAACTTTATGCCTATTAATGCTACTTAGTACTTCCAATTTCAAATCCACAAGTGTGATTAGCATCGATGTGACTTAAACTCCTTTTTGTGACAATTTAATTAGAGGTTCTAGCCGTTTTAGTTAGCAAATATTTATTTTGTTGACATCAACTATTTAATAGAGCAGCTTTTGGCTTTTATTAATATAAGTAATCTTACGGACTCTGATTTTGCCTGTTCTTAGGTTAACGCAGCAGTGTTGGGCTCATGACATGAATCAAAGACCTTCCTTCATAGATATCCTTAAACGGCTTGAAAAGATCAAGGAAAATTTACCTTCAGATCATCACTGGCATTTGTTTGCTTCGTAAATGTCCAATAGCATTGATATGTCCACAAACTCAGATTGATATCTTTGCCATTACCATTCCAGATTTATGGATTTGTGGATTGGTAGAGCAGTTGGAAAACCTAGAAAGTCAATACTTGTTGTCGACTGTTTGGATTCTATTGAGCAGAACAGGCAATGTCGATTGTTTTTTCTCTGGTTTGTGTATGTTCCATTGCTTTTAATCTCATTGAAGCCCCCATTCAGCTCAGCGTATGCAAGTCGTTGCTTTGAGTGTAATACGTTGTAAGTGTACAAACTAATTGAGGAAATATTCCACATCATGCTATCAGCAGTTTGATGTTTCATCCTTCGTTTAAAACTTTAATAATAGTTTCCATTCTTGGATTATATTCTACCAATTCATGTGGTATAAGATGCTAGCGACATTGTTTGGGATTTGCTGGCCTTCTAGTTCTATTTTGAATTGTGTCTCTTAAACTGTGGACTGGGGACCATCAAGAGCGAGTAGTCCCAAGTCCCAGCCCCAGCCCCATTCTTCCATCCCCTGCTAATCTATGTTTGGATTGAACAAATTGATAAAATGTAATGGAATGGAATAACATAAGGTTCAGTGTTGGATATTCTTAAGGATTCAATTTTATGTATTGGAAATTGACAATGTAGAATAAGTTTATATTGATTGTCAATAAAATATTATAAAAG
The DNA here is from genome assembly GCA_030441495.1 of Dalbergia oliveri. Lineage (NCBI taxonomy): Eukaryota > Viridiplantae > Streptophyta > Magnoliopsida > Fabales > Fabaceae > Dalbergia > Dalbergia oliveri. The sequence continues at coordinate 32,793,675 of JAMLFY010000002.1, read as the reverse complement.
TGTTAAATTATGGTGAATAATTATTGATAATGATAATTATCTATCATGATTTTTTTCAAATTCTATGAGCTTATAGTGTAAAGTTGTTTTATGTTGTAAGTATATAAAAATAAAAATTAGTTTCTAACAATAGAATAGAATTAAATGGAGTTTGTTTTAATTAATACCCTTATTTTTTCCTTTGATTTGAGGGAAATATATAGAACATATAATTAAAAAATCTACCATTTCAATTCTTTTCATCCTATTTTCAAATAATACAAAGTAAATTTTTTTCCCATTCCATCCTTTAATATTTAAATAATGAAATTACATGTTTACTCACCATCTATCTCATTCCATTCACCATAAAATATCTAACATAGCAAGAACGAGAAAGGATATAGATGTCCCCTTCGTTGTGTGTTTTAATGTGGGTAGCGTGATTTATAAATACAAAACTTTATTATTTTTTCATTTATATTGAAAGGTTAGAGGTTTTTTTTATCATTTAATGGAAAGGAAAACACGGTACAATTTAATATGGCACGAGACTAGTGTTATCGATGTTAATAACCAACAAATTGATAGACAGGAACAGAGCGCTGTAGAGTAGGGCTTTCACGACGAGACAAGATCGTTTCAACCTTTTGCTTCTCATAATGGACCAACTTAGATTGCGAGATTTCCTTTTAGCTGAAAAAGGGGCAAATTATACTTGCTTTTCCATTTTCCTGATTCACCGGCTCCCTTTATTTATGAAATACGGAGGCCCTGAATTTATATTATTATATTAACCTCCCCTAAATTGGTAAAATAATTGTATTATTCTCTCTTTTATTGTACAATAAATTGTATATTCATAAAAGGTTAATGTGACATGAACAAATAAAGAGTAACGGAGTTTCACCAAACTAATTTGCCCAAAAAAAAGGAAAATCATAAAGATAAAATAAAATTCCAAATAATAAAATCTTCTTCCTCTTTCTCTTTTCTCTCTCTTTCTAAAGGCAGTGCAGTCCTTCTACCTGCTATTGCTTTTCTACTTAGCGCCTATCAAGGGATATGGAATTTGACTAAACAAAATTTTCCTGGCAAACTATTCACATTCCGACTAGACCTATGAATATAAATGTAGCTGAATCGCAATTGAAACAAATCACGATCATCTATAAGATGTTTTCCTAAATACTTGAAAGAAATACTTAGATTAAGGCACATCAATATTTTCTTAACTAAAGTGCCCGTGAATCTGTTATGCATTTATCAAAGGTAACGTTTCTGAGAGACTTTACAGAATAACATTATGAGTATCCTCTGGATAAATTAATGCCGGCATATGTTACAAGAGTACACAAGAAAATTGTAAAAAAGTTATCACAAAATTTTAGATGAGTTTCTTTTTCTCAAAGAAGGTCTTGAGGTGCCACAGTTGCAACCCTGCTACTGATAAGCAGACAAAGAGAGAAAGCAAACTCAACCAGAACATTCTGGTATTGGTTGTTCTGTTCAGCTCCTGCATTTCTTCTTCTCTGGAAAGAAAGAAAAAGCAAAAAAAAAAAAAAAAAGTAAGAACAATGCTTCTATAAAATATCTCCTATCAAAACGTAATGAATTGAAGAATTTTCAGGCAATTGTGCATGGTTACCTTTCCCGAAGATAGAACATTTCATCATGAATGGAAGTAACAGTTTCATACAACTTCTTTAGCTCTAGCTCCATTACCTGGTACATGTAAATGAAATCTGCATAAGAACTTTTCCATGTATCACAGATAAGTAAGAAAAGACTACAATCTTTGCAAACTAATGGAAAAACCAGAGAGTTATTGGTTAATTTGTGCCTCAGATGACAGATGGGTGGGATGGGGAGGGTTTGAGTGGGTCCAGATATACTCCAGTATAGGGCATAAATTTTATTGGTATCCATTGGATTACATTAAACTCCAGAGAAATTGTACAAGGGAGGAACAGGACATAAATATTTGGAGTTTAGCAATCAGTCAGGAAAGCCAATCATGTCTAGAGGAATTAAAGTCAATAAGAAAGAAAGCACTGCCACTTATCAATATCAAACAAGTGGAAACTGGAAAACAAACAAAAATTTACTAGGTAGAGGAAAAGGGAAAATGAGAAACAAGCTAATACAAGGACATTTACAAAGATGATTCGTGGTCATCATTGAATCAATATAGGTATTAGATATAAAACCATTAGTATGCCATAATCCAATAGCTTAAGCTTTTAGGAGAGATGGTTTCATGACATGGTACCAGAGCCTCTACAACCAAGTGGTTTAGAGTTTCATTCTTGTTGACCCCACTTTAAATAAAAATAATGAAATTTCAGCACAAGGTATGGTTGGCCTGTACATTGTCCACGCTTCAAGCCCAAAAAATATTCGCGTGAGGGGGCATATTAGATATAAAACCATTAATGCATCATAACCCAACAACTTAAGGTATTGAGAGACGGTTTCATGACAATAGGTATCATTCAGTCAGAAGTTGCCATGATTAGAAAATCCACAGTAAGGGTTGCAAATATTGACTCCAGTCCTAATACAGATATCTACCTGCCCGACCATTCAGGTTGAGCTTCAGCATGTAAATCTCATAATGCACATGTTCTCACATCAGTATACGCAACATAAGCTAGGGGATGGCTGAAAAAGGAGTGCAACCTTCCATTTCTTTGGCAGTTATTAGGAACACAATCGGGAGCACTAAATTAGAAGCAAAACTTGATATATCCAAACTACTTGAGCTATTTGTTCATTGAATTGAATTTTTTCCCTTGAGCATACATGCTAAAACCAAGCATACTCCCAACATAATGATCCATAAGACCATAAATAAAACAAGCACAGAGCAAGACAACCTAGCCTCAAATAATCTTGAGAGTCAAATCTTACATAATAATTCATAGATCACTCGAAATCAGCTCTCCTTAGGAATCATCAATGCAATACAAACTAAGTCAACTTTGTAAAACAAATTTCATTTTACAAAAGCAAACTAGATGGAACCTATCAGTGTAGGGGGCAGAAACATAATCCTACAAATCAAAGGCAGCAAGGAAACAACACTAAACTTAACACCAGATTCATTGTAGGACACATTTATATATCACAGAGAGGGTTAAGAGATGCATATTGCATAGTGACAGAGTAAGTGACTCACATCAACTTGGCCTTTCTTAGCAACATTTGACCAATCCTTGGCAGCTACACCGGTCTTCCAATCGAAATCAATTGTCATAGTAATCTGAGGGTTGTGATCTACAGACCAGAAACAAGTCATGTAGTCTCCAGCCTCAACCGCCACAAATGCAAACTGCCCCGACTGAACCCGATCCCCATAGTGATAGTTGTTCCCATAAGACGAAGTCACCTGAAAAAAACACACCACCCAAAAAAAAAAAAGCGATTACCCCAGCAACCAAAAACCACTGAACTCGATCCAAACCATAAGGATTCATTACTGGGCAAGAAAAAGTTTGGATTTTTTTTCAATTGGGAAATCAAAATATTACCCGAACGGTGACTCTGTGGGAATCGGGTAGAGGTTGGCCCTCGTTGGGGTTGACGACGGTGTACTTGCCCACTGTCATGGAATTGCTCTTGATGTCCTCGGAGATGCATTTGGTGTGACCCGATTGGAGCTCGAATCTGAGGGATTCGATTTCTTGAGAAGAAGAGTAACAGAAGGAGCAGGAAAGAGGGATGGAAGAGGGGTTTTGGGTTTAATCCAGGCATCACCATCGTCGTAGTGGATATTGAAAAGCGAAAAGATGATGAGGTTGTGAATAGTAGAAGATGAAGGTGGTGGAATGAATCAAAAAAGGTGCAGTTGGGAGAGTTGAGAATTAAAAATGGGACATTGAAGTCTGCAACCAAACAAGGACGAGGATGTCAAACTCTTGTTCTTACGTGGTACCCTTTCATTGGAAGATACACGTATCATTTTTTTTTCCTGTTATGCGATACAAGTATAATTTGGTAACATTTAAGTCTTTTTGCAATTTTTTTTAATTTAATTTTGTGCTCAACAAGCTAGGTTACAAAAAAGTTATTGATGATGAGTTACTTTGATTTCGCTAATTTTTTAAGCCAACTTTGTATTTTAATATTAAGAATTCAAATCTTACACGTGTTATCTTGAGAAGAATTTATTTAATCTTTTAGTTAAAGTTACGTGAAGTGAGATAAAAAAATACAAAGTAATTTATATCACATTTTTATTATATTATATACAATATTTGAAATATTTAATAATTATATTATATTAAATGGTTATGTAAAAAAATTTATATAATAAATATATCAAAATTTATTTTATTATTTAATCATGAATTATTGGTTAAACTAATAGGTGAGAAAATGGGAAAAATGACATAGTAGAATTCTAAATGTAAGATTGCTTAGAATTAGTGGCTGATTGAACGTGATGAATATCTTCTAACCAAACCAATATTCTACTACATGAATAGTAGATTTATTTTTGCTTTTATTTTTTTGGTAAAATTTCAAGGCCATAATTTGGACAAAAAGCCAATCCTGTTACTTTTACTAAAATCATGATTTTTATTTTCAAAGGAGAAATCAAATATGCTACAAGTTTTTTCACTGCTTGAATTTATTTTTTTATTTTATTTTTTTCATTGACAGAGTAAAATTTAAATTGATGGTCAATCATCTATTATCATATAGATATAAAGATGACAATATGAATCCATAAATGCAGATGAGATATCTACAGAAATATTTGGATATAAAGGTCCAAATGTGGGGATTTTCTCCCATAAATCTCTATGAGAGACTGAGATATGTGGGAATGAGAATGAAGATGAGGATGAAAAACTTTAGAGGTTTGGGACAAGGAGTGAGGGACTATTCCCTACCCCTTCCCTATCCCATTGTCATCCCTAGATAAATATGATAAGCTCTTATCATTACTTGAAATATTATTCAAATAGGAGAATTTAATTAGATAATTATATGAAACAAGTTTATACTCAAAATTAAATTTTATTATTTTCAGCGGAAAATAAAATGTTCTAGGTTTGGAGTACAAAATGAAAAGTGCAGTCCAAACCGTTAGATGGATAGTTTGCAGTCCAATCAAGGAATGTAGGGAGCACTAATTTTTTGGGTCAATAGGGAACACTTGTGTTTGGATCAATGGATAGTCCATGTATGAATGGGAAGGTCTATGAAGCCCAACAACCGTTAATCGGGAGGTGGACTTGCATAATGACCTGGCCTTTGATTTATGTAATTGGCCCTCGAATTTTATTAGATTTTAAAACTACCTTACATTTTTATGAAATATAGTTTTAGGCTTTAGCCACTTTAAAATTTTGTTTTAGGCTTTATGAATTGCATTTTTTACCCCAAAATTTTTTTCCATCTCCAAAATTTTATTTTGGTTGCGCTTTCGAACAAAAGACGATCACAACAATTAAGGTCTCATTTGATATATAGAATAATACCTAATTGTATTAATTAATAGTATAAAGTCAATTTTCATACCATGTTTGGTGCCACATATAATAATACAATATTATATGGTCAAATAATTTTATCCTATGACTATAAGATTAAGTTAGATCCAAATTAACCTAGGTTTCTCTTCTACTTCAACACCCACCCCTTATACATCGGTCATCGCTCCTCCCCCTTCTCACAGGTCCCCATCTCCCTCCAACCCCTCCCCCAACCAATTGAATCTGCCCTTTCGCTTGTTCATCACCAGTCATGTGGAGCACTTGAATATGATAAAAACTTATACAATAAATTTTTTGTCCTGTCCTGTTAGCTTTATATTATCATGTCTAATATTATCAGTTTTATCCTATACGATATATCAAAGTAGGGCCTAAATTCAATATGATGAAAACTTATACAATAAATTCTTTATATTATACGTCAAATTTTATACTTATATCTAATATTAAGGTCTTATTCTATACGATGCATAAAAATAAGGCCTAAATTCTCCAAGAATAGTACGGCAAGAAGGACTCACAATGATTTCAAAAATTGAAGGTACACATACTAGCTAGACCTAAGAATAAGTATTCACTATTGTAATAGCATATGGAAACATGCATTTACTTTTTCCTATGAAAAAGGAGGAAAAAAGTTCAAGGGATGAAAAATCACTTATTTTCAAATCGTGTCTTTTTTCTATTCCATCAATTATTTTTTGGTATATGAAACATGGACATTTAAAATTTTAAAATAATTATTAATTATTAAATATATATTACGGATCATTCATGTGATAAGAAGTGGTTGAAGGAACAAAGAAAATGAAATGATTTAGTACATATGACTCCAAGCCAGCATGTTCAGAATGTACAGGTAACTAAAAATGTGATTTCTCGGGGTCTCTCGTTACCTCATGCGATGCGATGGCTAAGAAGTTCTAGAAGGCAAAACTATGTCATTGTATATATGCATCCTGCATGCAATAATTAAACACGGTTATAGTTACTAACGATAAAATCAAACCCATAATTAATTTGCTTCTAGAATTCTAGTTCATAGAGGATTAATTTAAAGGTAAAATGTCCTTGTCCCAAAATTCCAAATCCTCCTAGTTCAATTGTCTTTTAATAATAGCGATAAATGAATAATAAATGCACGTGAGTAGTTTAAATAATGCTCTTTACATCATGACATCTTTGCACCAAACCTATACATTGCGTTGCATAACATCACTGCCTCACGCTGCTTGGGTTCTTTTTCTCCTCTCCACATTGTAAGAACGAAAAGGCAAACTTCTCGTGAAAGGGAAGCTATCATTTTTGTAATTTGGTAACATCTTCACCTTTTGATGTTGGAATGGAGTATGCACTCACAAAAGCTAGCTAGCTAGTTATCTTCTTCACCGCAACCATGTTATGAGAGTTAATGGTGCGTTTTTGTTCATTTTTTAGTTTTTAATTTTGAATTTTGAATTTTTTCATTTTCCTTCAAAATCTAAAAATTGAAAATTGGAAGTGAAAAACACCTAAATTTCTTTCATGAAGCTTTTTAAAAGCATATCTATGATATCAGGATTGCTTTTAGAATCTGCTTCTTCCTTCTTCTTTGTTGGTTATATGTTTTGTTCGAAGCTATGATTTTCGTTTTGCAATACAATATGCACACTTTAAAACCTAATAAAAAACAAACTCATTATCTCACACATACTCTCTCTCAAACATTTTTTATTTTAACTAAATATCCAAATTAATCCTTAAAAAATATATTGGAAAATAAGTTAGTCCTTCAATTTTGAAGATCTTAAATTGATCTCTTACATTTAAAAAAAAAGATAAATTGATCCCTTCATACACTATATGGAATTGTCAGATGATTGATTTATTCATTTTTTTAAATATGAGGGATTAATTTAAAATTTTTAAAATTTGAAAAAGTAGTTAGTCCCCAATGCATTTTTGAGAGACCAATTTAAGTATTCTATTTTTTTTTAATCCTCAGTAGAATCACTGTTATCCGGATTTTGTTATAAGAAATCCAACTAATCTCTCTGATCCAACTAAATTAAAGTCCTTGAAAGACGGGGTCATCTCAAAAAGTATTTTTTTTTAATTCCTAGAGCTCGAACTTGCAAGGCACTCTTGTGGTCAAAGCACCTATATATTATCATGATTAATCTCATATTGTCTATTATTTTTCATATTATTGGTATTTCGAATTGCATATCAGGCATCATTTACAGGATAGACATTGTTATGGACATGGAATATAACACGATTCAAAGAAATTGATTTATTATTCATAACATATGCGAACCTCGTCCTTCCCTTACTTTTGGTTCAATATAAAAATTTGTTTAAAAGTTTTAAACAAACTCGAAATTCGTACATTGTTTTATTAATTTTAAATGACATGAAATATATTTACACCTATATATTGTCAGTATAAAAAAACACATACAAAATTTAATTTGGCACGGAATCACAGACACGTTTTTAATACATGCATAAACACAAAACTAAAATAGTGCATTACTTTATACATGGGGCACTGCCGTCTGTTGGGCACCTTTGAGGAATTTGACAAATTAAGGATTAATAGGGATGAAATTGATACGCTCGTTGTGTTTTTTTCTTTTTTTTTTAATAAAAAAAGCGTCCCTGAAAGCTGAATCTAGAAGCTGCCTGTTATCCTTTGTGGCTTATGCTGATGGGGTACCTTTTTCTTTAGTAGGCTTGTCATAGTTATGGATATTGTAATTAAAATTTCAGACTGAGGAGGACGAAAGCAAGAAGACTTCTTGCTCATCGCCCCTGATTTACTGCAATAGTACCTATTTGTATCTGTGTTTTTTGGTAGATACGTATTTGTATCTTTGAATTGTGGATTGTGAGATTTATTATTTCAAAAGTTGTGCACAAACATGCATATGAAAACCCCTAAATTTATATATAGCTTAAGTAGTATGAATGCAAACAAAAATATTTTCTTTGATTAATATTTGTAGTTTAAATTATTGGTGTTAGAAAGCTACAATTGATTGGCATGAGTGTGGTTAATTTTTTTTCGTTTAATCAATCTTTTAAAGGTTGATTGCGATATTTGCAAAAAGGAAAAATAATACTCATCCCGCAGAATGTACCAAAATGAGACAGATTCATTCCTGTAGCTGTCTAATGGCATAAATGTCGTACCATTTTCATTACTTTGAATTCATCAAACTAATACGAATTATTTTGTGTAGTTCAAAATTATTTTTATTTCAACCAATTATGGTTAAAATAAAAAATTATATTGCACAATAGGACCTACGTAAAATTTATTACTTGAAAATATAAATTTCTCCCCAGCTGGGCCTAGCTAATCACAGCTTTCGATGATATATAAAAATGTACGAATCAAATTGTCATTCTTTCGATTGGCGAATCAAATTGTCATTCACAGCTTACTACGAAATAAAAATGTACAAATCAAATTGTGTGTCATTTATTGCTATGAATTTAAACTCTCTTTTTTATGCGAATAATTCTGTGTTGGGCCCAGTAATTACATAGATAATGAAATTAATGAACACAAGAGCTTGCATAGCATGCGAAGATGTTCGAAAGTTCAGACCCAAAAAAAAAAAAAAAGGAAGATGTTCGAAAGTAAGAACTTATCCAAGAAGATGTTTCCTATTTCTCTATCTCTTTGGTTTTTTGTTTTTTGGTGTACCCTATTTACCTTATTTAATTTCATTTTAATCCTTAATTTATATCTTTTGCGTATGGTTCTTCTTTTTTTTTTCTTATTTAAAGAAAGTGATGTAACTTTTTTTTGTTAACTTATTTATTAAAGTATAATTATATGTTTAAAAAGTTATTCTGACAACTTTGAAATTATGAAGGAAAAATCTCTTCACATAATTTTTTTGATATATTAAAATTTTAAAGAAAATAAAATTTAAACCTACAATTTCATATTAATTATTTAAGTTTTCATTATTAGTCTTATGTTTTACTCCTATCTATAATCTAAATTTAAAATAACGTTTTAAAAAAAGTTTAAACTCTTCCCTTCGTACTAACGACAAAATCACTACTTTAATTTTATATTTTGAATGAATTTGAGGGTAGAATGAAGTTTTCATTCCTAGTTAACCTTGGTCTCCCAACTGATCTAAATTCCACAGCTTTAAATTCATGCAAAGGTAGATCAAGGAGAGGAAGACAAAATTAACATTTTTCTTCTTTGCTTCTAGAAATATATATATACCATAATATCCATTGAAATTGTCGGGAAAAAATAAGAGAGAGCGAGAGAGAAAAAGAAAAAGAAAAAGACAAGAAGTATTTTCCCGGAAAAGTGAATCGAAGTGCATGAGTGTTCTGTGTTTGGTTGTTCAGATTTGATCCTTTCTCTTCACACCCCGCGTTGGATCTCTGTCCTTTCTGCCTCTTTCTATCTTCTTTCTCCGTAGCTCCTTTTTTCCCTGTTCGCTTTCTTTGTCTTTGATTCTGTGAATTGCTTCGAACTCACTTGAAGCAATTGGAGGCAGAAAGATCTGATTTTGAGCCACACCCATCATCGCCCACTTCAATTTCAATTCTGGGTCGATTTTGATTTCTCCAAAGGCGTTTCTTTTCTTGTCTGAGGTAACCATTCATGGGGTCACTCTTATGCAATGCACTGTGCTGCGAATAAGTTTTATTATTAATTTATTTATTTATTGTTTTGGGGTGTTTTGTTGATTTCGTTGTTGGGTTGGAAAGTGTGTGAAGGGTTGTGGTGATGAAGCAGCGGCAATGAGGTGTGTGGCAGAGAAATGGAGGTTAGATCCGTGGGTGGTGTTCAGGTGAGATGCGACAAGCTTCATGCTCCTGTGATTCCGAGGACACGTTTGCGGGTTTGGTTCATTCGAGTGTGTTCGAGCATTGTGCTGTGGACATGCCTGGTTCAGCTTGTGACAGTCACTGAACTGTGGCATTCCCATTTCATTACTGGGATTACCAGTCGAATATATCACACAACTCAACGCCCTCTCCTAATAGAAAATACACTTGTTCAAGCTCCTCCCACTTATTTTCCTCCAAGTTAGTACTTTATCTTTTTAAGTTTATACTTATTTTAAGTGCGGTCTATGCGGCCAAATTTTTTTGTTTACTTGAATTGTGGATGTGGGCCTAGAAAAGTGTGACTTTGGTCATGTAATGCAACCTTATACATAGTTTAACTGAGCAATGAAATCCATGTTAGTTGTTAATAGGATTATGTGGATGGATGTTTGGTTTTGCTGTGCCGTCTTGAACCTGCAACATGGCTTGGCGCATGATGACCAAACCATTATTGCTGCAGGAGGAGTGGCTATGTGAATGAATGCTAGTAGTATAAAACAATACTTATAAATAGATGGGTTTGGTAGATAGGATATTATTGGTAATTTATGCCTTTCTTCTTGCACATTTTGGTAAATATTGAAGCCTTATAACCTGAAACCTTGTAGGAAATTATACAAGTAATGGATTTCTAAGAGTGTCTTGCAATGGGGGCTTGAATCAAATGCGTGCAGCGGTTTGTATTTTATTCTTCCACTTCTTTGTTCCTATTCTATAATAATCTTAAATATTCATTTAGAAGATTTGGCATTTTAGATTTGTGACATGGTGACGGTTGCTGAACTTTTGAATCTCACATTGGTTGTTCCAGAGCTTGATAAGAAATCCTTTTGGGCTGACCCTAGGTATATTCTGTTTTAAAAAATTCTAAGTATTGTCTAATTTGACTGCCTTGACAATTGACATTTTAAAGTTTTGTAGTTTTCTTTTTGCAGTAATTTCGAGGACATTTTTGATGTGAGGCATTTCATTGATTCTCTAAGAGATGAAGTTCGAATAGTGAAAAGAGTGCCCAGAAAGTTTAGTACAAAAAATGGATACTCCACCCATGTGATGGCTCCTGTCAGCTGGTCCAATGAAAAATATTACTTGGGGCAGGTGTGCATATTCTGTTTGCTGTATTTAAGCTAAAACTATGCATTATATAATCAGGCTTTGTCGTATTTTACAATTTAAGGTTTAATACTATGATTGATTAATAATTCTTCACCTTTGTTGTTAGGACTGTATAGCTTCTTTAACGTTTCAGTCAAAGGGAAGGCCGCATTAATCTTGTGCTGAGTTTATTTTAAGGGGCTAGTATTATCTTCTTATCCATTATTATGAATATCTGTTCTGAACCAAACTTTTGCGATAATTGCTCGTTGTGTTGTAGAATTGTAGTTTGATTATTCTTGATATTTTTACTAGATGTTCCTAGACTAAAAGAATGTGAACAGTCCTTGATAAATTGGGAGTTCAGAAAAATGGCTCATATCTGGAGGGTGAATTCAGGATATGGTTAACTAAATATTTTCTTCCATTTGAGAACTTTTATTGTTATTATTATTATTATTATTTTTGGTTAAATTTCTTGTTCCTATCTGAATGTGATGAGTTTTTGCAGATTGCATATTATGTTATGAAATTCTTGACACTTCCCCGCCCGAAAAAAGAAAAGGTTCACTTAGTTCCTCATCCTCATCTAGGCTGGTGTTTTCAACTGGGAATCTCTAAAATTCTAGATGCATCATTGTTGTCCTTGAAAGAGGAAATGACATAAGGGGAAGAAAATACAGGATACAGAAGAAGGCAGATGTTTAAGTAGTAGGAAAGTGGAGTCTATTGGTTATTTTATCGTATTACAGTTTGAATGGAAGATTTTAGCTTATCAATTGAATTAAGGATAAGTTGTATGAAGTAAAGTGCATTCCTAAGATATGGATGCCTTGTAGTATCATGGCAAATAAAGTTAGCTGTGTTTGATGTACCAAAATCCAAAGTAGGTTCCAAAGTAGCATTTAGTAATCAAGTTGGTGGAAGTAAAAATTATAGGGGTTGTTTGGTTGCTCTTTTTAAAAACTGTTTTTGAGTTTTAAAAATAAAAACCCAGAAAAATTGTTTGGTTACCTGTTTTGTAAAACTTGTTTTTAAAAATCGAAAAACATCATTTGAGTTTTAAAAACCAAAACACAAAAACAGATTTAACCAGTTTTATGGTTTTAGAGATGTTAAAAACACGGTGGCAATTTTGTAATAATGATAAACTTGTGTTTTTGCCTCCCTTCGATACTTGTGAGGGGAGTGTCTAGATTGTTATCAATTTTTATCACCATTCAAATAACATCCCCCAAACTCCATCATCACATCCTCGAAGCCAAGCAGATCCGGGCCACCCAAGACGCCGCACCCACCCAACCTCCTCCGAACCAGCCCCAACCTCCTCCAATAGAAGCGCTGCCACCCAGCCCGCACCTGCGAGCCAGGCCCCACACGTGACCCCCAACCTCCTCCGCGAAGCGCCAAGACCCAGGCCCACGACCTCGCGAGCCACCCCCGCCCTCGCCACATGCCGCCTGAGATCCGCGACCCTTAACCACGGCCAGCCCACGACCCCGTGGCCACGCCCAAATCTGTGAACCTGAGCTCCTGACCCACCTCCAACCGCTTCTGAGACTAGAAGGCCAGACGCCCTTGCTCTAGACCCAGCCAGCAACCTGGAAGCTTCACTTCTTCTTCTTCGATCCTTGCTCTCTTCTTCTTCTTGTTTTTCTTTTGTTCTTGTTGATTTTCTTGATTATTATTTTGTTTATTGGGATATAATGTTTGGTTAGTATATAAGCTTGTTGTTCTTGTATCTGATTTGTTCCTTTTTCTTAATTGGGTTATAATGTATGATTCTTGGTATTGTATTTGTCTTCTAATGTTGTTCGCTAATCTAGAAAGATGCATCAGTTTGTGGTATTTTGCTTAGATCTGGATGATAATCCTTATTTTCCTTAGTGTACCTTATTTATATGGGTGTTCTTGGATTGTATGTTAGTATGCAATTTTGGATTTTGGTCACTGAATGTATAAATTGACAATGAAGAATATTTCATATGCTCTCAATCATTTAGAAAGGGTTTGTAAGAAAACCAATTGGAATGTATCAAATTATAATTTATACTATTTGAAATAGAATTACAAGAGGTTAATAGCATTTTTTTTGGTTCAATTGTATATATGTTCAGATTAATGTTGTGTCATAAAGGAATGTAAAACAATGGATTGGTTTTGAGTTTTGCTAGTTGTGAATTTGTGATGATTTTGAAGCTTATGAATGACAATGTAAATTATTGACGTTGAAGCTGGGAATGACAATGTAATTTATATGTGAATTCTATTAGAAATAACATAATAAGATTGATTAATGAAGTTGTAAGGGAAATGAAAAGACATCAACAAATTACAAATTAGATGCAGTTATAAGAAAATCATTCATAGCTTATAAATAGATTTATAAATGTAACTTAACACCAAGTTTTATTAAGATTATTTTTAAAATGGAAAGTTATATTAAGAATTTATTTATTAAGTATGTATAAAAATTTGTCATTTGTAGTTCAAATATTATCTCCAAAATATAATATTATGTTAAAAATTATCATTTATAGTAATGTAATTTGCCAAACAGTTTTTAGTTTTATTAGTTTTAAAAGTTGTTTTTTAAAAAAATTATCTAAACAGATTTTCTATTTTTTATCATTATAAAACTGTTTTTAAAGTTAAATTACCAAACAAGTTTTTCTATTTTTTTGTTTTTAAAAATTGAACTGAAACTTGTTTTATAAAACAGTTTTAAAAAATTTAAAAACAAAAACACTTCCAAACAACCCCATAGTTTTTCTTACATTGTTCTATCTCCTTATTTTCAAGAACATATCTTTGAGTTTGATTCAATGCTTTTGACTCCACACTGCAGATTCTGCCACTTTTTGGCAAGCATAAGGTGGTACACTTCAACAAAACAGATGCTCGCCTAACAAACAATGGTTTGCCACTCGATCTACAGAAACTTAGGTGTCGAGTTAATTTTCAGGCACTTAAATTCACTCCTGAAATTGAGAATTTGGGGCAAAAATTGATTCGGATACTTCTTGAGAAGGGAACTTTTGTGGCGTTGCATCTGAGATATGAGATGGACATGTTGGCTTTCTCAGGCTGTACTCATGGTTGCACTAGTGAAGAAGCTGAGGAGCTCAAGAGAATGAGGTCTTTTAATGTTTCATGTTTGGCTGTACATATATTTATAGCTAGTTTTTAACAGAGAATAGGTGCTTCATATCTCACAGTTACTGGGGAAGATAAGATCAAGATAATTTTTTGTTTAGCTAATGTACAATTAATTCAAAAGGGTCTTTTTTTGGGTAAATTCTAATTAGTTAATTAGTCCCCCAATTCAATCATGGATCCAAAATGATAAATATTTTATTTGGTTAGAGACTCCTAGGTGCTAGACACTTGTGCTGGTGGAGGCACTGTTTAGTTGGAGGAGAGCAGTGGATCTTCAGTTCTAGATTTTTATGTTTGATTCTGCATATTTTGATTTTTACACACTTAATACCTTGACTTAATAAAACATTAGAAACTTGCGATCAAGGTTATTTGTAATGAGCTGATAATTTGAGAAATGAGAGATACATCTGATACAAAATATTTTGCTTGTGTAATTAAGGTATGCATTCCCTTGGTGGAGAGAAAAGGAGATAGTGTCTGAAGAGAGGAGATCACAGGGTCTCTGCCCTTTAACACCAGAGGAAACAGCCTTAGTTCTGCAATCCTTAGGTTTTGATAGAGATACACAAATCTATATTGCAGCTGGTGAGATTTATGGTGGTGACCGTAGACTTGCACAACTCAGAGCTGCATTTCCACGAATTGTGAGTTCATCACCATTTATATCTTTTTCCTGCTTTTCTGTGTATATTTTGGATCTTCTATATTTTAAATATTTGATAAAATAAGGCTTAAATATATTTTTGATCCCTGAACAAGAAGCCAGTTTTGGTTTTAGTCTCTGAAAATATATTTTTTGCTTTTGGTCCAAACAATTCCAAAACTGTTTGGTTTTAGTCCCTACAAATAGTCTATCTCTGTTAAATCCTAAGCTGGCTAATGGAAAGTCACGTTATCCAATCTTGTATGATAGCTAGTAATTGTATGTGGCATATCATGATCCTACATGTCAAATCCTCACTCAATAATCCATTAAACCCAACCCATTAATCCATCTTACCAGATCTAATAGTTCATTTTGCAGTAGGGTTTTGATGCATATGATTATGACATGCCATATATGGCTAGTGGTTGCTGAAAGAGGATTCAATAATGTGATTTTCTCTTAGCCAACTCAGCATTTAACTGAGACAGAATAACAGCAAGGACTAAAACCAAATAGATTTGGAAATGTTTGGACCCAAATAATTAAAAAAAGAAGAAAAAAAACATTACAAGGACCAAATCCAGAATTTGTTTATTTTCTGGGGACCAAAAATATATTTAACTCAAAATAAAATGCCACTGCTTGCTGAACCATTCTGACTTTTGCTCTGGGATTCTGGTGGTTATGCAAAATTGTCAATTTACAGATTGTATCACTAATATTTATATGGTAGATTCAACAAAATACTTATAAAAGAAATTTCATGTTTCATGTTCTTTACATTTACAGTTTTCATTTTCCGCACTTGGGTTGAGAATTGTTGTAGCTCTCAAAATGGTGGACTTGAACAAAATTATGCATTTTCTTGACCTAACTATAATTTCTTTGGCTTATAAAATCCTTCTACTTTATTTTAGGTTAAAAAAGAAACAATGCTGGCCCATGATGAGTTGCAGCAGTTCCAGAATCATTCATCACAGATGGCAGCGTTGGATTTTATGGTTTCAGTAGCCAGTAACACATTTATTCCTACCTATGATGGGAACATGGCAAAGCTTGTGGAAGGCCATCGTAGGTATGTGTATGTACTCTTGCTAGTTGCAATTTGATTTAATATAGAAGGGCTAAAAGCACAGCCTTAATGAAAATCTACAGAAAATTTCTAATTAGTTCTCCTGCAGGTATTCTGGGTTTAAAAAATCCATCTTATTGGACCGGAAAAAGCTCGTAGAGTTGCTTGATATGCTTCAGAATGGAACCCTTCCACAGAATGAGTTTGCAGACGCAGTGCGACGGGTTCATGAAAACAGAATGGGGCAGCCGTTCCACCGCAGGGTTTCAGACAAGCCAAAGGAGGAGGATTACTTCTATGCCAACCCTCAAGAATGCCTCTGTGAGGGAACAAAGCGCGATGACTTGCTATGCTCTCTTAACTCCACTGAAGTGGGATGAATACACGCTGCCAGATGTAAAATTGCACTCTTTTGCCCTACATGATTTTGGAGAAGGAAGCTGAAAGTTGCACCTTAACATAAGTTGCTCAAGTGCTGTGTTAACGAATCCATATCACTGGCGTAAGGTCTTAGATTTAATTATGTACACATGATTTTGTAGGAAACTATGGAAACGAAAGTGCAAAAAAAGAAGGAAATATCAGCTTCTATTGAGGCGCAAATGCTGTATCTTCATTTTTGCCCTTCATTAATTTATTTTTATTTTTTATTTTTTCAACCTAAAGCATTTGTTCATTCTCGATACCATAACTGGTACATAAGTGTAATTCATGCATTACATTATCCTCTTTAGAAGCAGCATTCAAGTAATGGGTTGTAAAATGTAATAAACGATGCTAAGTCAAAAATTTGATTATGACCCTCTTTAAGCATTGATTGAGTGCATAGCATAGCATGGACTTTTCTTGAAAGATTCCATCTACAAAGTGTTCAATTTTCTTGACCTGCGGAAATGTAGAGGGTTGTGTCCTTAACGGGTGCTTCCTGCAAGATGATTACATGAACTTTTCAAGGTTCCCTAGGATGTCACCACTTTCTCCGCAGAGACCAAGGTCCTTGAGCCTCCTTTCTTGATAGTATTCTAACTGGTCCAATTCCAGTTCTTTCTCCTTGAAGATCTCATCAATTTGCTGCAGGACCCTCTTCTCCCTTCTCTTATTCCAACTGCCAATGCAAGCCTTGAATCTAGTTTTGTTTCCTTTAACTTCTTGTCCTGCCATTCACATGATTCAGTTCAGTAATTTACCAAACCTCATTGTGGTTATCGTCATGATGGACAACTATAATGTTCGTGTGCTTGTCTTACATAAATCAGTACAAAGGGGCATATACCTCTTCAATGGTTGTATGATAACCAGCAAGGGCAGATTTGCAGGCGTCTTGAACCACTCGGCATAGTAGCTCCTCATTGTCACGGCTCACAGGCAATTCAAGGTGACCCCAGATGGTGTTCCTGAATAGTGCTTCCAGTAGGAAAGCATCAGTGCCCCCCAGAGCTACTAGTCTCAGATATGGAAGCAATCCTGGTGGGAGGGGACGGTTGTAGAAGACGTCAAAGTATGCTGTCTCACCAAAACCATTGGTCTCAGCAATGTCTAGTTTGTCATCATAAAAGGGGTCTGACTCAGGTATTTCCAATGTCAAGGTATATGCATTACGATCTGCATTTGGTTCGATGAAACCGTAGTCCAGAGCCAACTCGGCATTGCTTTTCTTCAATCATATTGGATATATACCTGCATGGAAAAGTTTCTTCCATTGTTTATGTGTAACTTTTATGTTATCGACTGTCTGGTTTTCAATGTGATCATGAATGGAAAAGCATGAAATTGTCACCATAAAAGTGCTAAGTTTGTGCCTCTGAATACAATATGGGTTGTGAAGTTCTACAGCAACTTTCTAGCACTAATGCACTTAGTTCACGGTATGCTTAGTTTCCCTTTGGTACATCAGAGCTGGCTAGTTCATATGCAATAGAAACTTCTTAGATATAACAGTTTTATGTTCTTATTGGTGGAAACCCCTTGGATGGAGTTAAGATATTCATTATTCTGATAGGATGTTGTGTATAACTAGAACACAGGAAGAAACATGAGAGGAGGAAACAACACTTCACCTGGTCCCCAGCCTTAACAGAAAGGGGGCTCCTTAGGGAGAATAGGTAATCCCAAGAGAAAAGGCCTGCTGCTCCTTTAACTTCATAAGCATGATCTTCTGTGGTTACACTGGCACTGTGGTTTATCTGATCCAGAAATTGAATTTGGAAAACATCAAATTTTTCGGCGCTAGGGATTATTGTGACCGGATAAGACAAAAACAGCAGCATGACAATGTCTACTAAAGGAATACCACACACACTTTTATATGTTTATCTGTTAGGTATTGCAGTACCATAGTCAATGTTGCAGGATATGAAAAAAGAACGAGAAGGACGTTACCAAGTCTGCTAGTGGAATAACAACCAGATTTTCGTTGCGAAGGCGAGAAAATGCCCTTGATCTGAGAATACCGAATGCCCAGAAGAAGTCATCCAGTGTTATAGGAGAAGGGAATAGCTTCTCATTAGGGAGTATGATTTCTTCTTGCAGTCTCAGGAATTCATTCTGCACATATTCTTTCACACCCAATGTTGTGTTCAGAAGTTGAGTACCTACATATATCCTTTCAATCAGGCTGTGATGAAATGTTAAAAACATGGCAATTGTTAACTTTCACATGACCAAACTGAACATTTCCAAAAATTTTGTAGCTGACAAAATACATAATCACTTACTCCAAAGCACAATATTATACACACACGTATATAAATATAAGTATCACAGTTGAGACACTATGACACTAAAAAAGTTCTGCACTTGCATTAAAAAATAATGTGTTACCACATTATTTAATGAGCTTCATATTACCTCTAGTTAACTATTAAATGAAGTGTCAACACAAGATGACTAACCTTGAAGCTCTGAGAGCTCCTCCTCTGACCTGCACTGGAATAAGCAATTAACAACTCAATCAACCAATGTCCATAATATGAAATCCCAACTTCTCACCAAACTATATTTCATTAGAAAAAACCAAATGAAACCCACCAATATATAGTAGAATCAGTTTCCTTGGCAGAATGCTGAAGTAGTGCTTCCAAAGAGATTCCTCCCTTGACCTCTCCCTTATGAGAAACAATGCAACAGACAACCAAGGCTTCAGCCCACTACACACATTCCCAATCTCTGAAGCTGCCACTGCATCTGGGTTTATCCAAAGCCTCTTGGGAACCTGCAGAACAACCTCATTTCTGGAGATATCTTTGAGGGCAACTAGTCCAAGGCCTTCATGGACCACACCAGGCTTCACTGGGGTCTTTGCAGAGACAACACCTTCTTCTTGCATCCACTGCCAGAAGGTGTGAACCGCTGGGGCAGTGATATGTCAGTTTCCAAAGAAGCAAGGGACTTTGCAGAGATAGGCCTTTTGAGGTGAAGCAGTGACCCTTTGGATAACAAGGACAAGCCCCTGCTGTGAGAAGTGCTGCAAGGGGAGGGAAAAGCAGATGAACCTGAACACACAGAAAAGATAGTAGCCATGTTCTGGTTGGTTTCTGCCTGCGTTGTGTTGTGTTATGGCTGAAAAGGTAAGCCTTTGATCTTCTTGTTGGTTGTTGTTTGTTGTGGATAAGGCTCTTTCTTTTCTTACTGGTGCTTCACTGCTTCATGCCCACATTCACTTTCAATGTTAAAAGCAGTTTGTTATTCTTGCTGTTGTAATTATTATTATTATTATTTTGTGTTTTTAAAAAGGGATTTTTTTCAATAGAATAATATAAACATGATAATAAAATTGAAATTAAATTTAAGTCTGTTGCGAAATAAAAATTGGAGTTATCTATTTATATTACTAATAATTCAGACTTATTTCAAGGAAAGTTTTACCACATGTTGTTTCTAAAATAATTTAAGACCCATAATTTTCATAACTTTAGCAATTAATAATTTTTTAAAAAATCATAACCTTAATTATTATATATTATTAGAATATCATTGAAAATTATTAGTATTTAATAGTAGATTGCACCAATAATTAAAGAATGAATTTTCAAATATTTTACTTCAATTCAAATTTTAAATTCATATTTGTTTAATTTTATTATTATAATCAACTTACATGTGCTAAATTAGGATAATGATTTGATCTAATTTATATAAAAAATAATTTCTATATTTGTGATCAAATATTAACTTTTAATTTTAATTACATAAATATTTGACTATTTTAACGTGAGATATGATTGACATACTTGATAAATTATGATTGAAATATTTTAATCAATATATATTCATTTTCTCTCTCTTTTAAACTTCATACCCATGTCTTTCCATTCACTCTATTTGTCTATGTTTGTTTGTATTTTTTTTTTCAATTTTTATGCTCTCCTACTTTTACCTCTTCATTCTTCTTGCTCTTCTTCTTCCTTTCTTTTGTATTATTCTTCTGTCTATGTTCTTCTTTTACATTTATATATGTAGTGTATTTTTTTATTGCAATTATTTTAGTTCAATTTTAGTTTTTATTTAACAATTTTTTTAGGTGTAACTAAATGTTTTCACATCTACAAGTCTTTTTTAGTTTTTACTTTTGTCTTACTCACTGTGAGTGGTTGCTATTTTCAAATGCTTTGTCGAGCTATATATAGAGTTGTAAAATGACTGTAATCATTTTTTGAATAGTTGTGATTGTACTCAATGTTGATGAGTGAGCTTTTGTAAATAGGAGAATCTTCTCTATTTTTTTAACAAAAGAACATCATTTGACTAAGAGTATCCTCTAGAAGAAGGTGCCTTCATAGTACAAATATCATCATGATCTTTGGCTATGTTTACTGTGATCTCTTGCCATGTTTGCCATGTTTGTTTCTTCTGTCACCATGTTTTTGCTTCTCCATTTTTATAGCTTCTACCTCTTGCAATTCCTTTTTTCCATTGTGTATATATCATATAATTCATAATATTGCTTGATTTTGTTTCTTATGCTTCTTATTGGCAATTAAATGGATATTTTCATTGCTAATATGAAAATCTTTTTCCTTTTTAAACATTTTAACATTGATAATTTTGTACTTATTATTCTTATGTGTATAATTTTAACTTTTTAAAATAGGATTTCTATTACCATTCAAATTAAATACCACTACTATTAAATATATATTTATAATTATAAAAGTTGTTTTTGTGATGATACTTCATATTTGATTCTTATTATATATTTTGCATTTTATACAGTAGTGAATCAAATTAGTGTTAAAGAATATTTCTTAGAATTTTCATTTTTTAATATTTCGGCAACATTATTAATTATTTTTTATCTTGATTATGTCATGAATTGATAAATGAATCATTATAATTATATTTAAGTTTTGCATAATATTAGACTTATTTATTCATATTCATTTATACTATTACATATAGGAATAAAATGTTTTCCATGTAAAAATTAAAAAAGGAACAAATTGATAATGCTCTATAATATAATGGGAAAATGATTATATTATTAAAATTGAATAATACATATTTGCTTGAAAATTTGACTTAATTTAATTAAATACATTCTTACAATTTACGCAAACATATATTCTTCATTTTATTATGTTTTAATACATTTTACAATGTACTTGATAAAAAAATTAAATTATCCTAATAATTTTTACAAAATATAAGTGACATACAAAATTACAAATTAACAATAAATAAATTAAATAATAAACAACAAGTATTTTATAGAAATAAATTATACTTTTAATAAAATAAAATAATAAAAAATCTAATTGATTAATGCACAAATTTTGCAACTGATATTAATTGGTCTATCATTCTTATTTGATATTAATCATTTGATATTATCGTTAATTGCTATCAAATTAATTGGATATCAATTGTCATTTTATATCTCAAAAATTAAGTTTGTCATTATTATTGTATTGCAATCAGTTTTTTTATTTGAAATTTAATCTGATATTAGTTTAAAATTTTCCTAATTAATATCAATTAAGTAACATTTTTAAATCAATTTGATAATAACTTCGATTATGATACCATGCTAAAATCAATTTTTATATAAAAAATATATATCATGTTTAATACCACATTATATATATCCCAAATCAATTTAAATATATATGATATATATTATTTAATTTAGTTTGCTTAATTTTAGCAACAATTGCCGCTAATCTATAATACTGAATCTATACTGTTAATAATTTAGACCAATTTTAAGGAAAATTTTGTCATGTATCATTTATTGAGAAATTTATACCCACCATTTTCTTGAAAATTTTATTTAAATTAAAATTTTAAATTTTTATTTGCATTATAATTATTAGTTTCTTTTATTATACTTTCATATCTCTCTTTTGTTAACACATACTATACATTGAATATTATGCCAATTATCAGTTTCATAATTTTTAAACATTCAACAAATTACAAACCTTAAAATATTGCAATTGAAATTGTTTATAACTTACACTTGGCACAACATTGAAAGGTATTATAACATATAATATTATTAATAAAAATAAAAAATAAAAAATAAATGCATTCATATATTTGAAGAAAAAATGTAAGCTTTGCACAAATATACTTTTCAAAAATCACCATAAAAATAATAAATCAAACCAAAAATTTAATATTCATTCCTCAACTAAAATGTTGGAAAATATTGCTTCCTTTATTTTGCATAGTTAATTTTTTTCATGTATATTTTTTTTTTGCAAATCAATACATATTTTCTCTTAAACTATCTTTCTTAAGAAATTATATCAACAATCTATTTTTCAATTCTCCCTCTTTACCAAAAAATTTCTAACTTCAAATTAAGAGTTTTTGAAAGTGTGTGTGTGTGTGTGTATATGTATAACCACTTGTCTCACTACACCATATTTGATGTTTTGCAACTTAAACATTATATTCCAACTTATCAATTTCATAATTTTTCATATTATTTTTCTTTTGAAAAAAAGACTTCAATTTTTCAACATGAAAATATTTAAAAAATTATTTCCACAATTTACACTTCTTTGATAATAATAATACTAATTATTTATTAAATTTTTTAAAAATTAAATAATTACATTAATCTTTTTATTGAAAATAATTGTGTAATTGATGCACTACTCCAATAATTGAGATGACATAAATTAGGATTGTTTATAATTTTTCTGCTAATTATAACACATTAATTATAACATATGTTTTAAAATTGATATTTTAATTTACTAAAAGGACATACAAGGAAATGAGGTATAATCGAAATCATATAAATTAAATTTATTTATTAGTTTTTATTAATTAGAAAATATTTTTTATATTTTTATAAATTAAATATTTTAATTTACTAAAAAATATAAATGGTTAGGATTACAAAAAATCTACTGATTTTTAAGATCTATGGGGATTACTTGCAATGGGGGCATTATGAAATAAGATCCCCATCCCATGAAATCTAAATCCCTTATTTATATAAATGATTTAAGTATCCACTTATATATATATATATATATATATATATATATATATATATATATATATATATATATATATATATATATATATATATCTCAATAAAGCCTTAGCACACCTATATATCTTAATAAAACCTTAGCACACCTTTATTTTTTTAATTATCTTTATTGAATTTACATTATGTATTTTCTTTTTTATTTTGTATTATGCTATGTTAGTAGTATTTATTATTATGGACATTTATATTTCGAATTTCAAATTATTTTTAAATTTTTTTTGTTGTAATTTTTTAATAAACCCGTAAATGTCTATAGGATTCAAATCCCCACAATGAATGGGAAAGAGACAATGATAAGGATGAAAATGAGGATGACAGGCAAAATTCTAAATGGAGAATCTGGGATATGTGTCTTCTCATGGATATTTATTATTATCCCTGTAAATGACTAATGATATAGTAAAATTATTCAACTTATTCATTTTCATTATTCAACAATTTTAACTTTTGAAATGTATAAAATTTTCATTAAATAGGCTCTATATTGTTAGTTAAAAGTCATCTACCTAATTTTTTTCAACCTTATAAATATGATATTCAAAATAAGATATAAAATAGAATGACACATTTATATTTTGTTCATTTATTTAATTATTTAACTATTAACTTATTTCAAAATAAATTTATACCCTCAATTTTTTATAAGCTATATTTAAATAAATTATTATTTATTTTTAATAATAGTTAACAAACTTTTTTGGTTATCACTCGTGCATGGGTCAAATGACTAGTTATAAAATAAAATTTAGTGAGCATATATGGATCGTAAATTTATGGTTCTTAAATACAAAAATAGTTTAAATATATTTTTGGTGCTCGAAAAAATGAGTTAAATTTGGTTTTGATCCTAAAAAATAAATTTAGTTTTAGTCCAAATATTTTTAAAACAATTTGATTTTAATATATGTTGTTATTCTGTCTTTGTTAAATATTAAGCTAACTAATAAAATGTCACATCATTTAATCTCATATCATAGTCAATAATTTTATGTGCATATGATGGATCAAAATCCTACTATAAAACTGACTACTAGGGCATGTAAGATAAGATATTAGGTTGATGTAATGGGTTATTAGGTGAGAGTTTTAAAATAGAATTATAAAATTATAATATCTCATGTGGTATTATAGAATTATAATATCTCATGTAGTCAATTCAATATTTATCATAGATAAACTAATAACAAATGCTAAAACCAAAAAGTTTTAGATATTTTGATTGAAAATAAAAGAAATCAACTACTTAAATTATTATTTTTTTATATGTAAAATTTATTTATTTTTAAGAATAAAATTATATTTTAAACCTATAAAAATGCTTCTAGGATGCTGCCGCATTTTATATATTAAACAACTTGTTGTACTTAGTCTTGAATATACTCTTATGAAATGGAAGTGCTTGAAAATTCTGACAAGTATCACAAGAATTCAGATAATGCTTAAGGGGAGAGTTTGTTTTGGGGTAAATTTATTTATTCTAGGAATAGTTATTGAGAATAATGTGTTTCTATATGTTTGTTATAAGTTTTATAAAATTTTTCTTAGATATTAATTATTCTCTAAAAAAAATTTCTCATAATTTAGTGAGATCGCGTTCCCAAGTTGAAGGGTGGAAAAAAAATTCCCATGACTTGAAATCACAATTATTAAGCACAATTACTAAACTATCTCTCAATTATTTGACCTTTTCCCCAAATTTTTCATTTAGCCATGCTCTCTTTTTTTGGTGGTTTTACATCCCATTCACAAGGCTCTTAGACCCTTTAGAGCAACTCCACTCCCAGCTTCCATCAATTATGTGGTAGTTTCTTTTTTTATTTTTTATTTTTTTCACTCACCTGTACCTCTTTTTTGCCTTGTAAATTTTTTTGAAAAATTGCTGGATAGTGGAGTTGTGTGTTTGTTTTTTTTTTTACTTTTGTGGTAGAGTCTTGGTTGTACAACTTCAATCTTAGTTGCTCTGAATTTATATTTTTTTTTCTAAAATATATATTATAAAATAAATAAGTTTTAAATATACTTCCAGAAATCTCAACAAATAACCTGGGAAAGTTTAATTAATACTCAATAATTTTTTTTTTAAAGATATCTAGGAATAACATTATTAGGAATATCATCCTAAATGCAATTTTTGGGAACATAATTTCAAACTTTGAAACAAATGCCTTTTAATAGTATGAGACTAAAATGTAGTGTTTGAAATTATTAAAATTAGGAAATGATTTGAATTGATTTGATTTGTAATTAAATCTTATGTTTGGAATGATTATATAAAAAATGGAATTGAATTTATTTGGAAATTGATTCTTATTTTTAAAATACAATAGATTATGTTTAGAATAATTTAAAAAGAAAATGAATTGATTAGATTTGTCTTTTAATTTTAAAATCAATTCATTTCCATTAAAATCCGACAAAAATATTAAATAATTTCAAAATTAAAAGAATGGAATTCCATGAAAGTACAATTCAATTCATTTCTTAATTTTTTTCAATTCCAAACAAATGAATTGATCTACAAATCAAAATCATTTCCATTTCTGTGTCATTCCAAATACACTCACAACATGTCTGGTTTCCACAAATTTTCATGTTACGGTGGATAGAATTAGGTTGAGAAAAAATGAAACCGTTTGGTTTGGTGTTTTAGTTTTAAGAGAAGTGTTTCACTTTGAAAAAAAAAAAATGATTATAGTGAAAGCAAAAATTTTTAATTATTACTTTTCTATCTCAAATTAATTTTTTTAAACCTATCTTTCTAACATATTTTCTAAATATAAATCAATTCTTTTAAAATTATTTCTATCAAAAATCAAAATCAAACGAACCGTGAACCAATTGAATTCTCCTTCTACTAAAATTGAGTACAATTGTTTGTTACATACAACTCTTAAACACTGTAATCGTAACGAACAAGGGGCATGTGCGTGGGGCTTTCCCTGGCCCTTCCCCTAACTAGAAAAAGTAGTTAGTTCATAGCTGACCAAGAGAGCGCATCAATTGGTCAACTAATTAAGACAAGTAAGGTGGTTGTAGGTTTGTCATCGTGTCTGCCTGATATCCTGGGTTTGGCAACAGGCTATAAGTAATCTTGCCTGGCATATCGTAATTATATAAAACTAAATTTTAATGTAAAATGAGTTATTGGTTGGTTAATATAAGTTATTGGACCGGTCTAATGGATTATATTTGTTGAGATGGTGTGAGTTTTGATACATGAAATTATGTCATGTCATATAAGATTACAAGGAAATTACACCCACATCCTTTGCGTTTGCAATTACATATGTCATTTCTATCTATAAAATTATCATTACATGTCCTTGAGATTTGCTAAAATTTCGCCAGCCTCCTTTGCAATTACTAATTTGTTAATTAAAATGACAAAAAAAAAATGGCATGTATATGATTATTCATAACAACTTGTAATATTTTGAATATTCAGCATATAATTAAATTGACTAACTATTTGATGGGGTGTTTGTCAACAAACATAGAAATATTGACCATCAAACCTTTGCTTTTTATATCTGGATTTAGGGAGCAAAAAATTACTTCTTTTTGGGTTGTTCAAGGTAAAGAATTAGTGTCAAAGTGTGTGAATGAAATGTGAATAATGCGTAGTGGGATGACGATAGATAAATTGTGAAAATGCAAAAGAAATGTATAAGGGAGAATATTTGGATTGGTTAAATAAAGTAAAGTATAAACAATACAATAATAGTGAAACAAAAATTTATGCCTGAAAAAATGAAAAGAAAGAGGGATGAAAATAATTACTAAGAACTGAACACTGTCTCGTTATCAGGGTACTTGTAAGAGTGAGTGTGATTAAATATTCCAACACTTTACAGTTGTTCGGGACTAGTATTTATAAAATTCCTAGATCTCTAATTTGATGATAAGTGTCTTTGTTGCTTCTAAAGATGTCAAAGCTCAATCTCCAGCTTGTCCTCTTAACCCACCATTTTTGGCTGGTTGGGCTACAATTTAAAGCCCGCCAAAAAATTTAGTCCACCAGACTTGCCACACCTAATCCGGGTTTTGGCAGCTTCGGCCACTGGCCAATGTGCTTTCTTTTTCTTTGAAAAAGAATAGAATATTAGTGTTACTTTGAAACTAAGTATTAGTTTATTATTATTGAACACAGTATACTGGTATTGATTTCTGTGAGTTGTTGTTTTTATTGTTATAATTGTTCATGCTAGAATTTTTTTTACTATTATACTAGTGTTATTGTTAATTATTTTAAAATTTTATTTTAAAAAAATTCATTAATCCATTAAAATAAAGAATTTTATTTTTTTAAAATTTTTTTGGTGAGCTAACCGGCAACCCACCAACTCACCTAAAAGCTGGGCACTATCTGAGCCCATTTTATTATTTAGGCGGGCTTTTAGCAAGGGGCATCAAAGCAACCTAACCTGTTTTGACACCTCTAGTTGCTTCTTGGAATGGCTCACGTGTCTCAACAATTATTGACATCTTTCTGCCATGTATCTTTAATGGAGATGGTTACTAATCTGTCACGTTTATGTCATTCTTCTATGGCTTATGTCAATAAACACTAAGAGGCTAATAACCATTACAACCAACATCTTTTCCTATTGTTCACTTGAACGATCCTGATAAGGTCTTTAAAATTTTCAAAATCCTAAGTGAAGAACTCCAACTATGATGTGTTGAACTATAGCCTCATAACTTTGTCATTATTGGCTTGCACGTCCTTGAGAATCAAACTTTGCACATCTCGGCCCTTGTCTTCAAGAGATCAAACATCAATTCGACATTTTGACATTTAGTAAAATTTGATGTCAACACTAACATACCTTCTTTATCATATGGGAATAAAGCTTAACAGCTTATAATTATTATGTATGATAAAAATTGGGTATTTTAGTCAATTTATATGTCAAATATTGTTAAAATATTATAATTTTATCATTAATAATTATGTAATTTTCACATATTATCTTTTAAATCATTTAAATTAACAAATTACTATCTATAAGGGAGATTGATGTAGTTTTACTGAACTTTAGAACCTCAAATGATAATTTTACAAATAAAGAGGTGCCGAGTATAATTGCACCAAACTTTAGGGATATCAATTTACCCTAAGATTGTTGATTGTCATGTAAGATTGAATGGCGTCCTTTTCTAGTTTACTCAACATTTAATATGGTTAGACTGGTTATAAGTGGAAATAGGGAGGAGCTTTATTAGACCGGTTCTTGACCTCTGTCACGACCTAACCTAGACCATGACGGTGCATAGGGAACAACTTTATCAGCAAGTCTTAACACACACAATTCCTAGGAAAATGGAAGAGTTTCCTCTGTTTCTTGGACATTCTTCAAATAAAATTTCAACCTGCAATATCCCTAAAAAAAACCACAACACTTGGGCATCAAGCATTCCCAGAATGTACCCTTCTAGAATATAACAATATCTCAATATAAACCAACATGTATTAACCATAATCCAGTTTACTATTCAAACTCTATTAAACACAATACCACATATAGCTCAAGCATAAAATCAAATTAAGTTTATAAATCCTTTCTATACATAATCTATATAGTTAAATAATAAAATCTCAATCATAAGAATGCTTTCTTAAGAAGACTCGCCATATTAGCATCGATTAAGAGCTAAGTCGAAAAAACAAAACAGGTACAAGCACTTATATCTAGAAAAAAAGATGAAGGACTACAGAGTAAGTTTTGTAACTAAATAGAGATAGGATATCCATAGTTTATTAATTGCAAGTATAAAACAATATAAACATAATAATGTATATGTACTCATAAGAATATGGTTTTAATCATAACATGAGATTTCTTGAAAACATATCTTGTAATCACATAAAACAAATAGGGAGTTATCCAAAGGAATAATAACAAGTCCATACATGACCCAAGGTCATGTGTGGTTAGCACCACACCTGTTAACTATAGTTGGCCCATAGCCAAACACAAGTCCAACATGACAGAAGTCATATGCGGGTTAGCACATCACCTGCTGGGAGTTGGGCTATGGCCAAATACAAGTCCAACATAGCTCAGCTATGTGCGGTTAGCATCTCACTTGCTAATTGGAGTTCCATGGTGCACCAAGGCTAACGCCCTGCCATTAGTTAAGTTTCTACTTAGGTTCACTCCCAAAACATTTTCAATCACAAAATCCAATTTCAATCTTATAATTTCATAATTCCTATTTCAATATCATAGTTATAAACTTAACAGTTCTCATAAATACAATCATTTGTGTTTCCAACACGATTTTAATTCCTAATCGAAGGCCAAAATTAATTGTATGCAAAGTTTCATAATAAAACATAAGATAACCACGTAAATTCTAAATCTTCTTCAAATCAAGAAAGAATATGTTTCATCATTTCAAACTAAGAACTTTTTTCTTTTATTTTCTTCATTTATTTTGTTTTCCAAATCATAGTCCAACAATGACTACACAACTTGACATAATTCAAATACATATATAATATCTAATAACCAAACATAAGAACTTTGAAACCTTTACACCTCATTTCATAAACAATTTTCAATTCAAATTCATAATTTCCTAGCTAACTCCATGACTATTCATGAATAAAATCCACTAAGCAAATATAAACACTTTAATAGCATATTTATAATTAAAATTTACTATGCAAAAATTAAATTACAGATATACTATCTACTCATAAGAATGGTTCCCAAGGAATCGTAGAATACTCCTCAAGCTATTGAAAATCTCCAGTTGACATCCATTTGCTTTATAACTCTAGGAATAAGACAAATAAAATTTTAGAGAGCTAACAATACCATCGATTTGCATCAATTAGCTTCAATTGATAGAAAATCTCAAATCTAAAGAACTAGGGTTCCTAAACCCCCAATTCTACAATTGATAACTATAAGAACTCAAAATTCATAAATAAGTCAAGATTGATACTTACCCACTATTCTAGGAGGAAGATTAGGGGAAGGGAAAACCTAAGATCCACGGTTCCAATTCATTTATCTCTTATAGGGAGAACCTATGAACAGTTGAGCAAGGGAAGAGAGGAGATCGCGGTGGTTGAAGGAGGAAAAGGCTGCGCATCGACGATGGTAGCTTGGTGATGGCACAACGATGGGTGGCACGGCTTGTAGAGCCTTCACCCTAAACCCCCTTATCTTTCTTCGTCGTCATGCCTTTCTTTGAGGGCAGTGGGTGTCGCCGCCCATTGGGCCATTGTCACGGACCAGCCCATCACGTGCGTTGCCTGCTTCTGGACCTGAACAAGGGAGGGGGTCGAGAGGGAGTGCATAGGAGAAAGGAAGAAAAAAGTAAAAAAAAAAAGAATGGAAGAAGAGACCGTGGGGTGGGCCGTCCAGAGGGGATTTAAGTTTAAAGGGTGCACCCCTTATAGGTGCACCGATACTACCCATCTCTTTTTTTTGGGGTACTACAACCTCACCCTGAACAACGTGGCACTCAATTTCAATGTAATTGGTGTGCTTATGGAACATGGGCTTTGCTACAATGTGAAGAGTGGACTAATTGTCATAGAATATAGCAATAGACTTCTGAAACGGAATTGGAAATCAGGAAGTAGAAAGACAATCAGTGCTTCACAAGTAGCTTGAGCCAAGGATCTATATTCTCTTAGAGGATCAAGTCATTGTTATTTGCTTTTTGCTCTTCCATAACACCAATGAGTTACTAAGAAAAAAAGCAATAGCCTTAAATAGATCTCCTGGATTAGCACAAGAAGCCTAATCAGAATTAGCAAGTAGTGAGGGCACCAAATCAAAGAGAAGAAAAAGCTAGCAGGAGAAGCCTTTGAGATATCTGAGGATTCGAGTGGTAACTTAATGATAGAGTAATTGGACAGAAATACTGACTTAGCTTGCTAACAACAAAGATGATGTCAGGCCTTGTGTTTGCAGATAAAGGAGCCTTCCAATAAGTCTTCTATAGGAAGCAATGTCAGTGAGAGGTTCACCATAATTTTAAGACAAATTGAGGGTGTAATCAAAGGGTGTGGAGGCTGGTTTAGCAGCCAACATGCCATAATCTTAAAAAAGATGGAAGGTGTATTTTCTTTCATATAAAACAATTCCTTTCTTACTTTGAGCCACTTCCATGCCAAGAAAAACTTGAGGTCTCTAAGGTCTTTGATTTGAAATTTGTGATCAAGTTTGTTTTTTTTTTTGGGCATGGATTGGTGGCTACTCAAGAAATCTGGGTAGCCATTTTGTGCTACTAACAGAGCTACATGAGATTAAACAAGGTTTGTTGAAGGCTTTGACATGAGGGTATTGGGTTTGGTGTGAGTTAGACTCCTTACACGCACACGGTTACTCTTTCATCACTTTTGAGTCTTGGAACTTTCAGAGTTGTGTTACTTTGTTAACGAAGATCCATGCAATGTTGAAGTGGAATTGGCAGGTGAGAATTTCTCATGTGGGGAGAGAAGCCAACAGGTGTGGAGAAGCTATAGCTAGGATTGGGGCATTTGGGCAAAAGATGACCTGCGTTTAAGGCATTTGGGACATTCCTCCTGTGACAATGCTCTCTCTTTTGCATGATGACATGCAATGAATGACTAATTAGTAGGTTTAACTTTCTTGCTCTTTTTTGTCTTTTTTACTTCCATCATCAAAGAAAACTTATTCTTCTAGTAAAATCCAGTACAATTGTCTACGCATAATACAACTCTTAAACACGATAATCGCAACAAACATGGGACAAACTGGATGATCTAACTAGCTACAGGCTATGAAAGAGTTATACTATTTCAACCACCCAAAGTGAGGTGTCTATGGATACCCACTCAAATCCAACGGTGGAAACAAGAACTTCTTGCTTTAATTGGTGATGGGTTGGGTGGAGACATGGTGTGCAATGTGTTGGGTGTTAAAATAACATTTTTTGCTAAGGATGTAAGTAGACCAATCCAACTTGATCAACCTAATCAAATTGAACCGAATCAAGGTGTTTGGTTCAATTTGGTTTGGCTTATCAGGATTGACTCAAACTCATGTCTATTCAAGTCAAACCCGATTAAATGAAGGCCTATTAGTTCAAGTATCAGTTTCCCAAAAAACAAAATTGAACCAACCCAAAGACCTTATTGATTTTATTATATTATTATTATTTTTTATGCTACTTGCTAGGCCACTTTAAAATAGATAAAAGAAAAAGTTCAATTTCAAAAATTTCCTTCAAAAATTCCCCCTCAAGATTGAGACTCCTGGCACTCTTACTCTCACAAACATACATTAAACCCTAAGTCCACAGCCCTTCGGCCACCGTCGATGCCACTGTGCCAGGCCGATCTCCACCTTTCTTCTCCCACTCCTACATATTCTCTCTATCTCTCTGATCATTTCTCTAGAAGTCAAAAAACCTATCGTTACATTATGAAAGACCTCGCTACGACGCTCCTCTGCAACGAGATTCACTGAGGCAATGCCATTCTAGTCATGAGCTCCATTCCGGCAAGCTATTCAGTCATGATCTGTGTTTCTTGGCCCCAATCCCGACTCAACCCTAATCTACAATATTAACCTCGATATGCTACTCAGTCGCGATGCGTTTCTTAACCCCGATTTGTTTCAAGTGTGATTGTGGTATCTAAAGAATAGGAAACCATAGGTGAAGCATTGATGGAGGCTACGATGAAAGAATTTGGAGATAGGAATAGTTTATGTGACATGCCTATGTCATAATCTTGTGGGTGATATTGCTATGGGTTCATATTTGGGTTTGATATTAGGTGGGTTGTAGGCTCTTGGTTTGATTTTTGTATTTGGATTTTGTGCTCCCTCTATTTGAGGTTTGAGCTTCTTCAATTTTTTTTTAAAAGAAAGCTTAATGACATTTTCTTTGCTCATCAATGTTTTTCAAAATCTGTTTGACATTTTGCTTAAGTTTTTTCTTTGACATTTTCTTTGCTCCTCAAATGTGATTTTTGTGATTTTTTGTGGCATTTTTTAGATTTATCTTTATTGTTTTTGAATTATTTGCATTATATGATTTTCCTATTGAAAAATCTCAATTGGATATCCATCGACCAAATCGAGCCAAACTTGATTGTTTGTTTTAAAGTTAAGACGGAAATGTGGAGAACCTAAACTAAACTAACTTGAACCCAAACACTACCAAAAACTCAAGGGATACCGACAAAATTTACCGACAGTCACAAATCCGTCGGTAAAAACTAACAAAAATTTTGACGGATTGGCACGTCTTTGGAAATAATTGTTGTTGTTGCACTCAACCATCGGTAATACTGTTAGTAAATGCTGGCACCAACTCGCGCCTAATGGCGCGCATATTATTCAACGGCATATCGATGGGTTTTACCAAGGGTATTTAATCCTGTTTATAAATTATTTTAGCAAGTATTATTGACGGTTTTACTAACATGTGTTATTTCTATTAGTATTACTCAGGTTTACGACGGGTATTTTTTAGTTTTTGATTAATATATAACCGATGGGTGTTCCGATAGGTATTTAATAAAAATTTAAATTATTTTTGTTAAATTGTATCGATTGTGTTACGAAGGTATTTATTTCATAGATTATTTTTATTAAATATTACCGATTGGTGTACTGATGGGTATTTGAAATTACAGGAGTTGCCGCGCGACCTTTGGTATTTCGGTATGTCTTTTGATAAACCTATCGGTAATTACTGGCACATGAAACACATTCTTTCATTAAACACATACCTGGTATACCAATCAATATATTTCTAACATTGAGCCTCCTTCTTCCTTTGTCAACCTCTCTCTCTCTTAGGATTATGTAAATTGTATGTAATTATTAAAATGTTTTCACTCTATCTATTCTGTTGTTGATCTTTATAATAATATCTATAATTATTGTATTGACTGAAATATTTAACGATGGAAGCTCCTAATTTAAGGGGAGATGTTGTCGATACTTTATTAAATTTTTTTGTAGGAATAATAGATTAAATAAAAGTAACTATATTTGAAAAAACTTAAAAGCTAGTTAAATGTGTTTAAAAATAATAATTTAAATAAAACTTACAGATCAATTGATTATGTTTTAAAAACTAAGTAAAATAAATATCTAATGATGGGAGCTCCTAATTTAAGTGGAGATGCTATCAAAATTTTGTTAACCTTTTTTTAGGAGTAATAGATTAAATAAAAGTAACTATATTAAAAAAACTTAAAATCCAAGTGAATTGCTTAAAAATAATAATTTAAATAAAACTTAAAGATCAATTGAATGTGTTTTAAAGATCAATTAAAAGAAATATCTAACAATGAAAACTTTTAATTTAAGGGGATATGCTGTAAAAAAATTTTCAAAATATTTGTTTAGAGATCAAGATTAAAAGTAGTTATACTTAAAATTTAAATAGCAATTGAATTTGTATTTTAAAGTGATAACTTTCAATCTTTACAAAATTATAAGGCCTAGGGTTAATCACAAGCGCAATATTACTTTCAAATTGATTATAGATGTATGATAGATTGTATCCTAAGAGAGATTAAACGGGAATTTTATAGTGGTGTTGAATAATTTATGAGTGTGACATGTAAAACACAATAGTTCATTAATGAAGCAAAAGTTAGGTGTCCATGTAATAGGTGCAAATGTAAGAAGTATTTGGATGATGATACCATAAGGGTTTATTTGTACAAGGGGGATTCATGCCTGACTATTGGGTTTGGATCGAGTATGGGGTGGTAGTTAATGCATGGAATCAAGTAGGTATGTTTCAAACTGAAAGTAGTTCTGGTGGAATTCATATAACTCAGCATGATATGGGTAATGTGTTATGGGAGTATAACCTAGCTAGGCATCATGAGATGGTGTTTGATGCCTTGGTCTTGAATTTATTCATTCAGCCTTCAGTTGAGGAGCCCAACCAAGATGCAGCTTGATTTTATAGTCTCTTAGACTGCCAATCAACCTTTGTAGGAGGATTGTGTGCACTCTAAATTGTCATTAGCAGTTCGAATGTTGAGCATTAAGTCCAAAGGGAATCAAAGCCAAAGTTCTTTTGATTAGTGGACTGAACTAATTAGTGAGCTAAGTCAAACCCGATGCAATTCCAAAAGATTTTTAACAAGCTAAAAAATTAGTTTCTAAACTTGGATTGAAGGAAATAATTGATTGCTGCTTGAATGGTTGCATGCTTTATTATAAAGATGATATTTCATTGACTAAGTGTAAATTTTGTCAAGAGCCTAGGTTTAAATCCAAGAGACAAAGTGGGAGGTATAAGGATATTCCTCAAAAAGAATGCACTATCTGCCCTTAATCCCTAGACTCACAAAACTCTATGCGTCAATGAGCTTGGCTTCTCATATGAGGTGGCATAGTGAAAATCAGAGGATGACGTGTGATGCATCAATCACAGTGAAGCATGGAAAAAGTTCGATAAAAAATTTTGATTTTTCTTTTGACCCACAAAATGTTAGATTGGGACTCTATTCAGATGGATTTACTTAGAATAACCAATTTAGTAAACCCTATTCCTGTTGACCCATAGTTGTTACGCCCTATAATCTCCCTCCTGACATGTGTGAAAGATCCTTACCTATTCTTAACATGTATAATCCCTGGCCTTGATAATCCAAAAGCTAAGATTGATGTGTATCTTCAATCCTTAATTGATTAATTGAATGAGCTTGGTGTCAGGTGTTCTTACCTACGACATTTCAACTAAGCAGAACTTCATGATAAGCTCATTAATGTGGATCATCAATGATTTTTCAGCTTATGGAATGCTGTCTAGATGGATGACCCAAGGCAAATTAGGATGCCCGATTTGCATGGACGATACTAAAGCATTCACCTTGAAATATGGAGGAAAGAACTCTTGGTTTGATTGTCATAGAAGGTTCTTATATTTTGATCATCAATATAAGCGAAGTAGATACGGCTTTAAAAGAAATTGTGTTGAATATGATGAGCTTCCAGTTAGACTAAGTGGCCACAAAATTTGGGATCGAGTTAAGGATATCCTAAAAATAATGGAAATCAGAAAGGTAGTGTTGCAGCCAGGCTATGGGGTTTATCATAATTGGACTAAACAAAGTATTTTCTGGAATTACCATATTGGAAGGGTAATATGGTATGTCATTGTTTAGATGTCATGCATATTGAGAAAAACGTGTTTGACAATATTATGAATACTGTATTGGATGTAGATCGAATCAAAGACAATGACAAGGCAAGACATGATTTGGTTGAGTATTGCACGGCCTGATTTGTATTTACAAGAACTGAGAGATGGTCGTTTCTATAAACTAAAGGCCAAATATGCCCTGAGTTCCAATTAGCAACAAGCTACTTGTCAGTGGCTTAAGGAGTTAAGAATGCCTGGTGGTTTTGATTCTAACTTAAGTAGGGGCATCAATGTTGCACAGGGTAAGCTTGTTGGCATGAAAAGCCACGATTGTGACGTGTTCATGTGTGTTTGCTTCCAATTGCATTCAGAGAGCTACCTGATGTTGAAAGCCTCTAATCGAGCTGAGTTAGTATTTCAGGGATTTATGCTCTTCTACTCTTTGGTGTGATGATCTGTTTGTCATGGAAAAAAAATATTCCCAAAATTCTCTCAAATTAGAGAATTTTTTCTCTGGGTTCTTTGACTTAATGGAACACTTGCCTATACATTTGGCATATGAGGCACGAGTGTGTGGACCAGTTCAATATAGATGGATGTATCCATTTGAAATGGAAATAGGAGGATTTAAAAGAACCGTGAAGAATAGGTCTCAAGTGGAAGGATTAATATGCTAAGCTTATCTAGCGAAAGAGACTTCAAATTTTTGCTCATTTTACTTTCAATCACATGTTCAATTTAGGAGAACTCGGGTTGGTCGTAACGACGATGAGAGGAGTGTTCTATTCCACCTACTTTGTCTATATTCAATCAACCTGGTCGAGTTACTGGAAAGAGCGTGCCTTAATAGTTGACTTCCAAGATAAATTCTGCACACTTACATATTTTTATAAATTGTGATGAGGTGCAACCATTCAATAGTAAGTCAATAATCATTTTTTTTTTGGTAAGTGAAAGTGTGATGTTATGCATCTTTAAAATAACTTAAAATATATTTTCAACAACAAATGCTTTGAGCAACTACAGTCAAGATTCTCTTCAACAATTTTCGGATTGGTTTAGATTACATGTAAGTCCGCTTGTTTAAGATTATATAACCCAAAATATTCTTATCTGTTAATTTTGTTTGATACAAGCAAGTTTGACATTTCAAACTTTATGTACGTAGTTTCATAACAAAAATAATAGTGTAACATGTCCCTATTTGTTTAATTTAGCTTGGGGCCCAAAAAATAAAGTTGTAAGTTGACCCATGTACTATATTAATGAGTACAAGTTTCACACAGTTGATTAGGGTAAAAGGAAAAAAAACTGACAATAATGGTGTTTGTGTTAAAGGGATATCCTGGGGATGAATGTGATTGGTATGATATCGTTAAAGAAATCCTTGAGTTTAAGTGTGTGGGTGAGCTCACAAATAAATGTGTCCTATTCAAATGTGAATGGTACTAATGGACACGACAACACAACAATTACAAAATCATTGAAATCAATCACACCAGAAGATATAGAAGTTATGATCCATTTATTATAGCCCAAAATGCCAGACAAGTATATTATATGCCTTATCCTGGGAAAAGTAGGTCACGGTGAAGGGTTGTGAACAAGATAAAACCAAGAGGTAGGATTGAAACAGGAAGATACTATTGAATATGCTTATCAAGTGGATGATCCACTTCCTTCAAGGACAATACTCGATGCAACAATCCTGAAAACCATCTTTCGTTGACTATTGGGGAAGTTGACATAATTGAATGCACAAGTAACCACCCAATCAGAAATCACGAAGATGAAATAAGTGATAGTAGTGCTGATAATTCACCCAGTGATCAACAACGAGTGATGATAAAAACAATTCTGCACTTTCAGATTAACTAAGGTGTTCAATATTATATGCAATATTATTATGAAATTATTTGAAATTTCCTTATTTAATTAATGTTTTATTGTGGATTTTTTTAATTGTTTCAGGATGCCTGGTAGAAGCAAAGGCTGATCGAAAGGTTGGTTTACCCACCACCACCTCAGCCACCCCCTTCCGCCACCTCCACCTTAGTCCCTACCATCAGCACCCAAACTTCAGGATTATGCCCACTCCTGGGTATGGCGGGTCCCCACCTCCCCGTATTCACACTCACAGTCCACTTGTATTAGTACCCCTCCCCTAGCCCTACCACTTCCCTGACTCCAAGCCCTTGTCTATTCAGACTCCTTTTCCTCGAGGGTCAGGGCACGAGACACTAATGGGAGGCCTCTCAGCCTAGATAGCAAGCTACTTGGGCTTGATGGTAGACCGCTTCAGGTTAGGCCGAACAATAAAGACAGGTAAGTTGAAACGTGTTTTTATTACATTTTAATTTTACATTGCTTATGATATTTGAGTAATTTTGATTGTTTTTTGATATATTTCATTTATGTAATAGGTTTCATCCATTTACCTGCAACATAGGATCACGGAGATTATACAGAGTCGGTATAACCATCTAGCCCACATGGATTGACATCCCTCCTGATGTCAAGGAGTCGTGGTGGAAGGAGTGGAAGGTAATTCTATAATTGCTTTGCTTTTGTTAAAATATATGTTTATATTATTTAATTATATACTTATACACAATCATTTATGTGCTGAATTTGTATATGCAAAAAACATTCTATATTCAGCTTCAGCATGAGCCCGTCATGAAGAGGGTTTGGAAGATTAGGTCCTTCAAGCGAATGTGGGATATGTTTCATGATGTCCGTAGAGACACATGAACAGCTCGTGGCTGAATGATGCCACCTTGGCAGCTGCGGCGCACTGGGCCAAGGACCCAACCTTCAAGGATATGTCGGTAAGGGAAAGACAAATGGAGCCTCACAGAAGACGAGTTACACGGGTGGGTCGAGCACCCAGGAGGGACACGTAAGCGTTTGATAATTCTTTAACCTTTCTACATTTTATAATAACATTTACTATATTTGAATTGTGGCAAATACTATTTTTTATGCTTTTATTATGCTTATTTATGTAGGCGAGGAGTTGAGTCGCCTTCCACAGGGCGAGCTATTTCTAGAGACTTACACCCGAAATGGTGAGCAAATGGCAGCTGAGAGGTCTGGGTAGACCCTCACTCCAAAGTAACCTATGTAAGTTTAAATTTAGACATATCTTTACTTAATTTTTATTATTATTTTCATTTATGTCATAATTATTACTTATAACGTGTTTTATCTTTTTTTCCTTTATAGCGTGAGTTTACAGACCTCTAGAGGCCAGACCAGGACCAACCCCCAAAGGGCAGGCTCTAATGCGACATTCCTCCTGCTCCAAATGAGGAGGATGTCTGGGCCTAAATGGTTGGCTACCCTTACAAGGGTTGTATATATGGAATGGGGTACTACCCTGAGAGTATATCCCTATCCTCCGCCACTAGGTCAGCTCATGATGCCTGAGGAAGTGTCTATGCCCTCAACCAGGAGCTGGAGGCCCAGTTGGTGAGCAAGGGCAAGGCAGCAGCTCCTGAGGGCTAAGACCAGGAGGAAGGTATGAGCAGGAGAGAGAGAGCTAGAGAGCTTAAGCTCTCATTGGTGTAGAGTAAGCAAAAAACAAAGAAAGAGAAGGCTCAGTTTCGAAAGATACAACGGAAGATTAGTGCAGATGTGATGACTTTATTCTAGGACATGCAGGCTTCGGATCCTTGCTCCAACAAGAGCCCCCAGATCCCATTCCCCCATATCTCGCTCCTTCCATCTCTAAGGGCCACTCATAGTCGATGGGTGGATGACGACGATAGACTATATCGACAATGGCCAATGATGTCGCACCCAAGTTCAGCTAGTTTTTATCTAGCTTCTTTTTTCCATTCTGGATTTTTTTACATTTATTATAATTTGTATATATTTTATTGTCATAATTGCCTATTTTATTTAATCAATTTAATTTATTCGTTTTATTATTTTCTCATTTAATATCAATTTAATTGATAATTACGTAATTATATAAATAAAAAAATAATAAATTACGAATCACTTCATAATTAAAGAGGGTAAAAAAAAAAAAACATTACCGATGAGTAAAACAAATACGAAATATTTTTAAAATCAATTGTTTTCTATAAATCAATATATTGTTGGTAAATCCATTGGTAATATACTAAGGAAATTATTTTATTTTTTAAATAAACCTTGGTATAAATATGATTCTGACCCATGGTGACGACTTTTATATAATTGTACCAACTGCTAATATTTTATTACCATTGATACATGCGTCGAAAATAACCAACAAGTTTATTTGTCCTGTCGTAATATCAATCACCTGAAATCGATACCTACATATCCGTTGACAAACCCGTAATATAAATCTAACCCGTCGAAATACCCGTCGATAAACGTTTGAGCTTTTTTGTAGTGAAAATGATTGGTTAAGATTCATTTTCCTCATAAATCCAGATCAAATCAGCCCAAATAAACCCCTATTTTTCACTATGAAAATGCTTTGTCATTCTAGCCTTTTGTCTTTTGTGTGCATCGACAAAAACTCAAAACACATACAATTTAGCATTGTTTTTTCATGCTTGATCAAGTAACCCTTATCAAAACAAGGCCTAAATAAATACGTTCTATTTATGCATTTGCATTTTCACCAAATTAGTCTAAATAAAGTCAAGCTTCGTCAAGTCTACTTAACTGATCAAAGATGATCAAGATTTCTTTGTCTCGCGCACAATTAAGAAAATGTTAGAAACGTTAGAAAAAGAAAGTGATGTGATCATTTCCACAAAAGTGGTAGACTTCGGAGTATTGTCGAATATTTCTGCAAAGACAGTTATTTCTAAGTCGCGAAGCAGATATGAGCTGATATCAGGAATGAAGGACAAGTGGACAAGCAGGGAAATACAAAAACATCCTCAGTCTCTGCCGGACAAAATTATTGGAAGTTCTTTGTTTCCTTAGCTTTTCCATGCAATAAAAAATGGACAAGTGGAGAGGGCATTACACATCCATGCATGAACCTCTCATACTTTATTAAACAGAACAAGCCAACACCAAATTGGCCATGGCAACGTATACGACAACCCTCACTGTTAGCCTTCTAGGTCACCCTCCTTAACTTGACATTTGACAAGTCAATGCGGCCAATTTTCTAATCTGTTGTAACTATGTGACTCTCGTGCTTCTACGTATACGGTGTGCGGCAAAGTTTTTCATCATGTGCCCCCTTTTTCCATGAGATTGGTCCCAAACAAGCACGCCCAAAAAGCATCGGACAAGGGAAAGATAACGTCGTCGACGTGTCCAATCCTTTGCCTACCATATATCTACGTTAAAGTTTAGTTTGGACACCTTAGAATCATGATTTGAAGAATGTATAATTCGAGGTTTAATATATTTTAACATATTTAATAGGATTAAATGTATTTTATTTCTTGAATTTTAAGTTATATTCAATTTATACTCTAATTTTTTAAAATATACATTATGATATTTTAAACTTTTTAACTATGAAAATTCCCCTACTTTTCAAATAGTATAAAACTTTAAGTCATAATAAGATGTTGACATACAATTAAAAAATTAGAGAGTTAATTACATGGTATTCACAAATAATGTGTTAATTGCAAAATTAAAAATATTAGGAGGGTTAAATGCATATAAATCTTACTTTCATTAGTTGAAATTATCCTGAAGAATGTTTGCAAGTTTAAAAGTTTTAGATGTCGATGCACGTTAAAAGCTATGTAAATTGCAATAATTTAAAATCAAGGGGCAAAATGCATTTATCCCTGTTTAATAAAATCATGCTAAATTAAATTTTACCTGATTTTTAGTCTTAAATTAAGAACATAAAAAAATATTCATTACACAAATTCATAAATTACAAATTATAAAAAGCACATGTTTGGTTGAAATTTCTCTTACTGCAAGTTTTCACCTAAATTTGACTCTGGGAACAGAATCTGAAAAAATTATTCTTTCTCTGTCAAACATGTGTTTGACCTCTCACCAACCATCAAGCAAACAGGGTCAAAACCAAAGGCACCATTAGTCTTTGAACTTTCAACTTAGAATAACAAAGGGTCCTTAAAAAGAGTCTTCGCTCCCACTTGTCCTAACTAACGCTTGACTGACTATTCTTGAAGCCATTAAATATTCATGAAACAGCAAGCATCCCTTGGCAAGCTGCTTCATTAAATTGAGGAACCTTTTTCAGCTACCCGTTGTTTTCCTGTTTAATTTCCTTACCTTGGTTTATGCTGGATCCAACCACAAAGGACCATAAGCACTTATATCAAGGCCATATACCTGTTCCATAGAATCATCAAATAGTTTCTATACAGCCTTACCTTTTGGTGCATGCAAAATACGAAAAAATGAAGTTTGGCAAAGAATATAGATCACAAATGGTGCCAGAATGGGAAGAAGCATACATGGATTACAATTCCCTAAAGACCCTTTTGAAAGACATCCTACTCTTCAGGCACAAGCGCAACAAGCCACCAGCCACCCCTGGAGGAGGCCTCAAGAGAAAGCTATCACTATACAGAGCCTTCAGTGGCCTCACACAGAGACAGTACCATCATCTCAGTCCTTCCCCACAGGACATTGAGAGCCAACCCATCATGGTGAACACAGTGCACCGTGGTGGCTCTGAGAGATACGAAACCACGTTTTTAATGACTGAGGAAGAAGGTGGTGAGTACGAGTTGGTGTATTTCAAGAGGCTTGATGATGAGTTCAACAAGGTGGACAAGTTCTATAAGTCAAAGGTGGAGGAGGTGATGAAGGAGGCAGCAATGCTGAACAAGCAAATGGATGCTTTCATAGCTTTCAGGATAAGAGTTGAGAACCCAACTGGGTCGTTTCATAGATCTGTGGAGATGGCTCGTCTTGCTTCGGATGTTGCTGCTTCAACTGCAGCATTGTCAGCTTCTACACCCAGACGAGCCAAATTGAACAGTATTTTTTTCATCTTTATCTTGATTACCTCAACTTGCAATGCAGCACTAATTGCTTCGATTTAGTGATTTCTATGGCCAACAAATGCATTGGTTTTGCAAACAGAACTTTGTTCTCAGAGATAAATTAAAGCCATCAAAGAATCTATCCCTTGACAATATACTTCTTTTACACTTCATGCTTTTTAACTTTTGGATAGGCCTTTTATCACTTAAATCTTACCTAATAAATGCTCTTAATTCAGTCGAAACTTTAACTATTTATCTTTAGTTGTACAGCGTTGCTCTTGAAATTTTGATCATTATTATAACTTAATGTAGTTGATTCTCTTAAGTTTGTCAAAACATTCTACTGTTGTATTGAGTACAAGAAAAGTTTACGAGTTGACCTGCCTTCTGCTTCATAATCAGGGAGGGTTTCCATGATCATGGAAGAGATCGAAGAAGACAGCACTCATCATGGCGAACCAGTTGATTCTGATAATGATAATAAAGATAATTCTGATGATGAAAAGGATGAGGAGAAACAAACTGTGAAACAGCAACAAGTCAACCCACAGAAGCCAAGGAATGTCATTAGGACTAGACCAGCTCCTTTGGAAGTGCTTAATCGAGTGCAATTGAACAACACTTTGAAACTCCACGTTCAACTATTAGAGGCCTTCTCAAACACCCTGAGGACACAGAACTAAGTTTCAACAGGAAAAATTTGAAGAAAGTGGAGGAGCAACTTCAACGGACATTCATTGAATTCCACCGCAAGCTTCGGCTTCTCAAAAGCTATTGGTAAACACGTATACTATGTGTGCTAGCTAGTGTATTCAATTGTTTCATGTTTCTCCTAATTGAACAAGTATCTAATCATTTCCATGTGAGAGACAGCTTTCTAAATACGTTGGCATTTTCAAAGATAATGAAGAAATATGATAAGGTGGAAAAATCAAGTACCATTACCCTGCTCTACTTTTTCTTCAAGCTTTGAGCATGCAATCTTTTTTTGCTATCTAATCATCACAATAACTTCATCATGCAGATCACATCAAGAAGTGCAGCTAAAGCTTACATGAAAATGGTAGATAACTCCAACCTTGGAGGCTCTGATGAGGTGAGAATGC
Organism: Dalbergia oliveri; assembly: GCA_030441495.1. NCBI lineage: Eukaryota > Viridiplantae > Streptophyta > Magnoliopsida > Fabales > Fabaceae > Dalbergia > Dalbergia oliveri. Next base: position 32,748,684 of record JAMLFY010000002.1, on the reverse strand, counting down.
TACAAGGAAGACAGAAGATTGAAATTCATTATCGATAATACTCGTCATTCATCAACAAAAATAGCTCATTAAACTTCTTTTGAATTTCTCCTCAAATGTTTTTGGTTACAACTTATTAGTCACTTTCCCTGGCTTAGGTGGCAAAGCTTATGGATAGGGTTGAAAAAACATTCATTAAGCACTTTGCCAACTCAAATCGCGGTAAAGCCATGAGTATCCTTAGACCAAAAGCACAGAGAGAAAAACATAGAATTACATTTTCCATGGGTAAGCACCAAGATATTTATGTATAATACAAACTATACAGTCTCTTGCAGTTCAAAGGAAGGGACAAACTTTTTGTTCTTGCTTCTTTCAACTAAGCACTATCGATGAATTCTCAGGGTTCTTAACAGGATGTACAGCATCTCTAATTGTGGCCCTTGTTTTAATCTGCCGTGCCCGTAACATCTTGGGACATAAAGGAAGTACCAAGTACATGGAGACCTTGTTTCCTCTCAACAGGTAAACATTTGTTCTAAAAGTTAAATCCAAACCTTATCAGCCAATCCCAGTCAACCGGAATTCATGCAAAAATTAAATGATCTGTTTTTTGTACTGAACACTTATGCCTCCAACAATTAACACCTGCTCCTCTGATAGTGATGATATATGCACAGGGAAAACGGCAGAACCGTAACTGAATTTACCATGCTAAACTTTCTGTTTTTTTGCAGTTTGTTTGGATTTGTAGTTCTACACATGATAATGTATGCTGCTGATTTATACTTCTGGAAGAGATACAGAGTGAATTACTCTTTCATATTTGGTTTTAAGCAAGGTACTGAGTTGAGCTACAATCGAGTCCTTCTCCTTAGCTTTGGCCTTGCAGTAATGGCGCTACTCGGTGTGCTTGCAAACCTAGACATGCAGATAGATCCAGAGACAAAAGATTACAAAGCACTCTCTGAACTTGTTCCATTGGTCTTGCTTCTTGTAAGGCAATTATAGTTGAAAGATTGCCTTTGAATTTTATTTCGAAAACTACACGATGAATCAATTCTCTGTTGCACTGCAGAGTGTGGTTGCTATTTTGGTGTGCCCGTTAAACATCATCTATCGCTCCAGCCGGGTTTTCCTCCTCACATGCCTCTTTCACTGCTTATGTGCTCCTCTTTACAAGGTGAAGAAAATTCTTGCAAACACAAGGTCTTTGCATTTCCGAGATTTTTACCAAGCAGTCGTGATATTTTTCTTTTCATGTACGTCAGGTCACACTCCCAGATTTTTTTTGGCAGATCAATTTACTAGCCAGGTTCGTGACAAAAGGAAGAAAGGACCATACCATTCTCTTACCCTTTCCTGTTTCATTCCTTCGATGCTCTTTTCCCAACTAAAAGTACAAAACATTCTAATCAATCCTTGTGTGTACTACTGTGCTCTCAGGTGCAAGCCTTGAGAAGTTTTGAGTTCTACATTTGCTACTACGGTTGGGGAGATTTCAAACAAAGAGAAAACACCTGCAGCTCCAGCCCCGTATTCAGAACTTTTTCATTCATCATTGCTGCTATGCCATACTGGTCTCGCTTCCTTCAGGTAACAAAATTTGCTCCAATCTTCTCAACATTCAGAACCCTGCATAGAATAGAAAAGTGAGCAAGTATAATGCTGTGTAAATATGTGGATTTCTGCTGCGCACATAACATTTCTCTTGAATGAATTTTCTTGAATATCTTGGCAGTGTCTTAGGCGCCTGTTTGAAGAGAAAGATCCAATGCAAGGATATAACGGGCTGAAATATTTCATCACAATTGTAGCTGTTTGCCTAAGAACAGCCTATAATCTAAACAATGGAATAGGGTGGGAAGTGCTGACCTGGGTTTTCTCAATATCTGCAGCAGCTGTTTCTACATACTGGGACCTTGTAATAGATTGGGGCCTTTTACAAAGGGATTCCAAGAATCCCTGGCTGAGAGACAAACTCCTAATCCCTCACAAAAGTGTATATTTTGTAGCCATGGTAAGGGGAAAAATGTAGTGTGAAATTTCAAAGATTTTACAATATTATTATTATCATTTTGTTTGTTTCTCTAAGTTATATTTTGGATAACTGCTGACAAATTCAGGTCCTCAATGTCTTGCTGAGATTTGCTTGGATGCAGACAGTATTGAAACTCAATGTTACATTCATGCATAAACAAGCCATGATTAGCGTTGTCGCAAGTCTAGAGATCATTCGTCGTGGTATATGGAACTTCTTCAGGTAAGCAAAAGATTAATCAAGATTTGAATAGAATGCGATTGCTGTGACTCCCAAGAACATAATTTTAAAACTTTGAGCGTAGTCATTTTCGTCCACGTTATGCATCATTCAGAGAAACCTCGTTTCCAAGAATCGTTTGGTTTATATTTAACTGCAACACTTCCAATTTTCAGACTGGAGAATGAGCATTTGAACAATGTTGGCAAGTACCGCGCATTCAAGACAGTGCCACTACCCTTCAATTACGATGAGGATTCAGATAAAGACGAGTGACTTGGGGTTTAAGTTTAAGCCACAATAGCTAGAACACAAATGTTCTTTTTGTTTTTTTGTGTGTGTGTGTGGTCGTGTGTGCATTTTTTAATACATAAAAAAAAAAACACAAAAATCTTTTGTTCCTTCATTCCTTCGTGCTCCATATGCTAAGATTGAGAGTAAATTATTTCGTCCGGCAAAAGAAAGTGTGCATTACTTCGGTGGCTAAAAGAATGCTAATGGTATGTTTGATTAGGGTATAAAAATGGAAGTAAATTTTCATGAATATGATAAATTTTTCATGAATAAGATTTATGTATAATTTTATATATAAAACTTATCCATAAAAATTTATCCTTTATTTTTACCCCTAACCAAACATACCTCATAGTGAGTGGCGTAGGTAATTGAGGAGTTGATCCTATAAGGACATGGATTCAACTTCAGATTATTGTGAGACGTTCATTTGTGAATAATCATATAAGAACCCTTCAAGTCCTTGAAAAGTCCAGAGATTGTATGAAATCTCTATTGATGGATGATCATATAAAAGTCTCTGTAAGTACTCAAAGAGCTTAGGAGCAGTGCCCGACCATGGTGGGATGGCCAGCATCACCTAAACTTTTAACCACAATAAAAAAACAATAAAATGTTGAACACAGAATGTTTCAACTAAGTATCATGTATAGTAATACATTGTTATTTAAGTGAATGTCTAAGTTAGTCATGATATTGTATGTGAATCATTTTGATCCCTAACATTTAGAAATTACTCCCCATTCCAATTTGATGGTCGTTTTAGAAAATTCATCTTATTCCATATTGACTGACGTTCTAGCATTCCAATCCCAAGACAATTTTTTATTCCAGTTTTGCCCATATTTCTCTACTCTCTTTCACTCATTAATACTACCTCTTTGAGTAACCAATCATGCGCTACCTCAGTTCCTCTTTCTACATTACGATACAAGCCCCACTTTCCCGATCCAAGAGAAATAGTGGTGACGTGAGGCGAGTGATTAATTGTAGAGTAAATATTGTTAGTGGAAACGTAAATTAAAGGGTCATATAGCCATTTAGACTTGGTTTTAGAAAAAATCTATATCAATTAATTGCTTTATTAATCCTTGAACCGTTACCTTAAATGACCATGAAATTGGAATGGAGGCACTGATTTTTTAGTTTTTGAAGTTATGCGAGTCATGCCGTTACATTTTTACTGATGTGTCACACTAATTGATATGTCAATAATAGACTAATATTCTACTTAACTTTTACCAATTAATCAGCATGTAGATAAGGTATAATTGAAAACTCTAATATGAATTTTATATATAAGAAATAATATTAATTTATTTGGCATATACTAACAAATGGAACTCCAAACCTATTACTCAATCATATCACTTTTGAGACTAAGTAAAATATCAATATAATCATCTGCACGTTACTTAACATGCCAAATTAACAAAAACGTGAAGGCAATGTAATAAAAATGGAGCCAGGGACCAAAGTGATACACTGGTGCTATGACTTACAGCTGAATGCCACCAAGCATTGAAGAGAAACAGCAGGGTGACAATGTGTCACTACGGAAACAAATCCATGTTTTTAAATATTCAAGCTTCAACTATTATTTCATACACTTCTAACAATGTCTGTACTCAGTACCTCAAACGTCAGATATTCCTAGGGTGTCAAGAGGTTTTACAATAAAAGAAGCCTAAGCATCACAAAGAGATACATATAAAGACAAAAACTCAATACAAATCCATTATTCAAATATTAAAGCTTCAAGCTTAATAATTCATCCACTTCTAAAACCGCCAGTTCCTCAATTAGATATTTATCCTAGAAATGTCGCAAAATTATATTAATGACTAATGTCAGTACATTCACAGATTTTACAGATCATAAGCCTGACAAGTCTTGGGCATGGATATTAACTTAATCAAAGCCATCTTATCTCAAATGGAAATGTAAGTCATACTGAGACAGAGTGAAAGAGCAAACGAGGAAAAGTAAATGGATGCTTGAACTTGCAGAATCTGTATAAAACAGCTGCTGAATTCCTATCCAATCAAGATTCAGGAAGTCAAGCAATTATGCATTTCTTATTCACTACTAACTGAAGCACCTAAATTCTGCAAATCCCCATCGTAATTTATAACAGGCATCAAGCAGTAAATCCACTCCTCCACACGCATTGAGAAACATAATATTTGCTACCCTAGAGCGCATCAAACTTAATAGCTATAGATTCACAAACTCCTTTATGAGTTGCTTGCATTCGGGTATAAGGAATGAATAAAAGGAGCCCCTGATATTCAGGCTATTATCTAGGTAGCGGAATTAAACTACTTCCTATCAATTGAAACCTCTACCAACAGTAATTTCCTTGTTTCTTGTCACCAAAAGAACAATCAAAATACAGTTACCATAGAATTACTAATTAGAAAGTCAGTCAGCATAATGGTAAAATACATCCAAGATAATTAAGACCAGGATGAAAACAATCAAAATATAGGCAAACACATAGATAATCGAAATTCCATATGGTCATACGCCTGAATTCAAATGTACTAACCAGAGTCAGAGGAGGATCCATATCTTCACTTTCCTTTTTCCTTATTAGAATTCCTCACAATAAACTGCCACATACATGATGAGGCACCATTCTTGAGCAACATAGAGCATGAATCATCAACTAGACAAAGGTCCCCTTTTGGATAAATAGCTATGTTTTCTATTACAGCTTGCTCAATAAGCTCATCACAACATTACTTCAAATTAAACCCAAAAACAAAGAGCAAAATCAAATTGTTGAACAGAGATAGATCACCTATCATAAATATGTTAGTCCAAGTAAGAACATATTCATAGTAATTCCAATTATTGTGACAAAAAAAAATGCCTCTTTCTCTCTCGTCAGTCATAATCTCCAATTTTAATCTCCAATAGCCTCTAAGCTGCAATCAATTCTTTTTCTCACACTACAATACACGCAAAAATAATTGCGACAAAAAAATCTCTCGATTCTCGAGATCTCATTTTTAACTAGAATCAGAAGAAACCCTATCTTCTTCCTTGTTCCCCTCGGCATTACCCGGCTCCGATTGCGCCTCTTTCTCTCTCTCTTTCTCTTTCTCCAGTTCTTCAATTGCTTGCTGTTCTGCCGCCCTCTCGGCGCGGAGGATGGGCTCGTAGTAATCGGAATGGGCCTCCATGCACTGCTTCAGCGCCGCCGTGACCTGAACGCACTTCTCAACGATATCCTCCTTCGTCTTCTCCGCTTCCTCAACGCACTTCTCCCACTCGATGAACGCGTCCCTGCAACCACCACCTTTCATGAACAAGCAGAACCCGCACTCACCCTCCTCCTCTTCCTCTTCCTTTTCCTTCTGATCTTGATCTGCCTTTGCTGCTGCTTCGGGAGGCTCCGAACCTGGCTGATCCGCAGGCAGAGCCTCTGGTTTGGCGTCGGGTTGCTCCGTTGGGGTTTGGTTTGGGGCCGCGTCGGACATCTTGGTTCGGGCGGAGATTGGTGGCGGCTTCAAAAGGTACGGTGGCGGCTGCGTCGCAAGGGTCACTTGGAGACGCAGAATATATGCTGCTTAAAACCTTCTAAAACCCTTGGCATGCGGATCATTCTTCTTTTTAGCATATATATATATATATATGGAAACTTGCTCCTAAAGAAATGGAGGTCTTTTTTCAATATGACATTTAAAGGATATTTATTATCCAGTTATATTATTTACTTACCATATTAATTTATATTCATTCACCATTGAATAAATATAGATATAATTTGAATGAAAGATAGTGTTTAATATATTATAAGTATAAATAATATTTTTCTTGATTAAGCATTGAGGAAAGAAAAGATACATGATGCATTTAGGGAGAGTCTGCCTATGAGGGATTGAGGAATAAAAAATGGGATTTTAAATGGAGTTGGCAATGCCTTCACCATTTATTTTTAATATTTAATTTTAACACAATTCCATTGTAAATTGTGTTGTGTTACAGTAATTTTTTTTTAGATTTCGATGTATTTTTTTCACAACTTTTTTTCTTTCTTTTTAACACAAGTGGGGTGACTCATTTGTTGGCCATTAACTACTCAGGCTCAGGCTCGACCACCACCACCACTACTTCAGCTTCGACCGCATTCATTGTCATCCTCACTTGCAATGAGAAGGTCAAATATTAAGTATTAGGAAGAAATAAAATTTTAAAAGTACAAATTAAAAAATAAATATGAAAAGAAAAAATAAAAAACACCCATTGTTCCCTAAATATAATTTCAAGTCAAATTATAAACAAACATAAATAAATACATAAATTAAAAAAGCTGAAAACTTAGAAAAAAAGGAAACACTACATAGAATTCATTTTGTCCAAATATTGTTCACTACATAGAATTCATTTATCCAAATTCTATGTAATGAACATGTCACTTGAAAAGGGTTGTTGTTGCGGTTGTTGTAGGAGAGTGGGTGGTTGGTGGTGGGGATGGGAAGTGGTGGCGAAGGGGGGAAAGAGGAGGGAGACTGTGAGGATTGTAGTGTGTAGATGTTTAGCTACAGGTTTATTTTTATTTAACCACATTTATAAAATGTGGTTAATTGAAATTTGCCACACTATTTTCGTTTAACCACATTTACAAAATGTGGTTAAGTGCAATTTTTTTTTCATCTGAATTTGGACTGTCCGAATTAGTGCTTGCTACATGCCTTTGCACGGTCCAAGTTTGTGAGTGTTGTGTTTGGCCACACTTTTATTTGCGTTTAACCACATTTATGAAATGTGGTTAAAAACAACTGTAAAAACTACATTGACTCTCAACTGTAGGGAGTGGGCACCATAAAAAATTACATAAAAATTACAAAAATGAAACCGACACCGGCGCATTAAGAAAAATCTAAAATAAATAATAATATAATATTTTCGGGGTTTTTGAATTGCCGTAGGTGAATATGGTAAATAAAAAAATTAAAAAAAGAATTTTAGTAACAATGAATTTGTCATAGGCATATTTTTTATTAAAAAAATATTTTAGAATTCAACAAAGGCATTTTAAATATTAAATAATATTTCATAATCTGTATAAACTCTTTAGTCCAATCATACCATGCCAATCTCATTTCTAGTGTTAGTGTGTAGAGATGGTACAAGAGAATGAGAGGTTGATGTTAGATTCTTCAAAAGAAAAAAAAAGTGTGTAAAAAAGTAGTGCTTACAAAAAGTGAGAATGAATAACACAGGAAATATAATAATTTAATTTGATAGTGAAGTTATTACAAATACTAATGAGGAAGTCACATTTATATATGAGAGACCATTAACCTTTTTTATTTCCTATAGTTTGTTATATGCGAACTAGAGAATGGATTATGTCATTTATATAGCAATATTCCAAAGACAATGGTGGCAATGAATATAGGTATCCTATCTTGATATTTTTTGTAGTTTTAGACGATACTAAGCAATTACAATACAAGACAATGACATTCAATAAATATTTAGGATATATCAGGAATATTAACCAGACATTCCTACTATTGAGTTATATGTTGATTTTGAAGTTGTTGCTCAGAACTTAGAGTATGAGTCAAGCACATTTGTAGACGAAGACACATAATTGGAAGCAATAGATGAAGAGGATGATGGGGATGACTATGGAAGTGGTGATGAATATATTGATAATGATACCAATATGATAGCATATCAAACATAGTAGTGGGCAACATCAAATAAGAAGTCATCTTTCAAGTGTGCTTTAGTTTTGGAAGCTATGCAAATATTAGAGTTTCTACAATATGCAAACATGGATATGTAGCCGTAATTCTAAAATTTTAACATGTTTTTATATTTTGGATTTCATTAGGATTTAATTATTTTAGTTGATTTAATTAATTTCTTTGATTTTTTTTAATTGTAGTGATTAAATGCACAGTTTTATTTGATTTAATATTTTTGAAGTTGATTATTTAGTTGATTATTTCTAGTTGAGTATTTAATTTATCTGATTTAGTTTTTTTTTAATAGTGGTGACTAAAAGCACAATTTTATTTGATTTAATATTTTTTTGTTGATTATTAAGTTAATTATTTTTAGTTGATTTATTTAATTTCTTTGACGTAGTTATTTTTTTAGTTGTGGTGATTAAATGCATAGTTTGATTTGATTTAATCTTTTTGAAGTTGATGATTTAGTTGATTTTTTAATATCTTTAATTTAGTTATTTTTTTAGTGGTAGTGATTAAAAGCACAATTTTATTTGATTTAATATTTTTTTAGTTGATTATTTTTAATTGATTTTTTAGTTGATTATTTTAGTTGATTTATTTAATTTCTTTGATTTAGTTATTTTTTTAATTGTGGTGATTAAAAGCATAATTTTTTATTTAATATTTTTTTAGTTGATTATTGAGTTTATTATTTTTAGCTGATTAATTTAGTTGATTAAAAGCACAATTTTATGTAATTTTAGTTTATTATTTTGTTGGTTTAATAATTTAGTTGATTATTTTATTAAAAGCATTCAAATTTGTATTCATTTTTACCAATTTATGTGTAATACCCTAGATTTTCAAAAAAATAAATAAAAGGTCAGAAAATTTTTTTCCAACCAGAATACGTCACCTTATCCGTTTGGATTTAATTTCGCTAAGCTTGGACCTACACGTCCTTGGAGGGCTATATTAGAGTCATTTCCACCAAAAGTCCCGTAATTATTCCCTAGAGAAAAATGAGTTGAAGAGAGATTTTTAACGAATTTACGAAACCGCAAGTACTTCATTTTTAGCTTGCAAATTTACAAAATCGTAGGATTTTTCCGATTTGAACTAAACCCAAAAATGAGATTTTGATTGGTTAGGATTTTGATCTTTCTAATATTTTATTTGAATCCAAAAGGGGGTATTCTCTATTTACATTTATGTTTTAAAGTTAATCATTTGTTTTTTTTTTCCATTAACTTAAAATTAAGAAATGTAAATAAGTGAGTGGTGGAATAGTACAGTCAAATACATACAGCATTGGAGCATCTAAGCTTCTGGAGACCGTCCAGGCGGTTAACAGAGAGTGAATTCGATGTTTGGAGATTCTGGAGACCCCCGGCCTTAACAGAGAGTAAGTCCTTGCGTTAAGGCGGCAGGGACCGTGCGGTCATAGGACCCGGGCGGTAACAGCAAACATAAACACCATTTGGGGTTGAGATTATTCCAGACAACTCTAACCCCTCCAGGAGAGAAGCGAATGTTCTCCTCCCACTCCATTTCTTCATCATTTTCACTCATAAAACTCCATTTTCTTCCTACTCTTTCAAGTTTAACTTAGAATCTTCAATCCTCCAAGCTTAAAGGTATGTTATTTTGCTAGTTCTGCTTCATTTTCTTCAAGTTCTCTTGGGTTATGAGTGGTTCCCATGCTTCTCAAGGGAGAAGCTTTCCACCTTGCTAGAAAGGGGTTCCTATAGTTTTAGAGGTTAATCTTGAGTTCTGCGCTTCCATGACAGATAGAGGTATCATTTTCACTTCCCAGGAGATCTGTTAGGGTGGTTTCTACCTTTTTTACCCCTCCAGGTGAGTGGGTTCACATCTGTAGCCTCTATATTGTTCATTATACTTATTTTCATGAAAACTATGACTTAATGTCTGATTTAGAGAATTACTGTTCAAAGATTTGAGATTACTGGGTTATGTGTTTTGAATTGCCATTTATAGCATGAAATGTAGTTTTAGACAAAACTCATGGGACCGTACTTGTTACAATGGTTTTATATAGAATTGATGATGTATGATTCTATTAGAGCCTGTTATGGATGTTTTACTGGATTTGGAACTGATTTAATGTTTATGCTATGATTTTATACCCAGATACGAGGTTTAGAGAAAAGGACTGAGATTATGGTTTAGACTCTATGATTTCAAAATATAATATTGAGTTTTGCTAGCTTATGGTTAGAACTATGTTTAACAAGTTAATAGTTTGATTTAAAGAGTTTTGATGATTGAATGATGTTTTGATAATCAATAAAAGAGTTTTAGAGTATGAGTTTCCACGATATTTAGAACATTGACCCTACATACTCTGGAAGTTTGGAATCCCAATGTCCACAAAGGGTGATTCCTTGGACATGGTTCCACAACCACAGTTATGCTAAGGTCAGATTGTTAGAATCGAATGGACTCAAAGTTTTAATATAACAAGTGTATTGTTAATAAGTAATGATATAGAGATTTTAGACATAAAAGGATTTTAGAGCACAAATCTTTTGATGACTCAGACCTGGCGGATACATATTCTGTGGACTTGAAATATTCGAGTATGGTTTCATAGTCCCAGTTATGCTAAGGTAAACTGTTAGAGTTATAGAGATTCAAGCTCTAGAGAATAAAATGGTTTTAAGAAGTTTCAGATTAATTTCAGGAGCTGCAGAGAAACAGCTTGTGTTAACGGAGGAATCCGTTAATCTTGGTACCAAGTATGCTGGGCCAGACATTCAGGGAAGGGACCTAGTAGGGTACCCATTATTGTCACATTGGGGACGGCGATACGTAACGCCAGATGTGACCCGAGATTTAAGAGAATTCTTGACACACTGGGACAATACGACGCCCAGATGTGTCCAGAAACTTCTGTTTCTCTAAGAGCTATGTTATTATGAGTTTAATTTATACCAGGTATGAAAGTTAGTTAATGAAATGACTTTTGAATTAATAAAGTAGTCATTAGAAAGTATGGAAGAGTTTATGATTTTAGGCTTATATGATTGTAGACAAGAAAATGAATTAAAGGAATAGCTTTTATTGATTTCATGAAAGGATGGTTTGAAAATATATTTGTAGTTGCATAAGATTTATAAGTGCTTTTAATATTGTTATGATTTGTTTTATTTATTGCTCTTGGATGTCCCATGAAGGGATTCAGGTGAGGACTTACTTATTTTTTGGATATCAAAACTCACCCCTCTCATTTCTCTTATTTTTACATAGAACCATGATTGCAAATTCTATTCAACCATGGCAAAGTGTCAGATGGTATGCTTCACCTGGTTAGGCATATATTCCAAGTTGTTTAGAGTGCTCCAGGATATGGCAATGCAGGATCCTTGACGTACATGATTTAGTTTTATATATGTTGTGTTAAATTGTATTATAAGATTTTGTTACTTATAGAGATTTGTATATAAATTTAGAACTTTGAAAATAGGATATGAGACGACATTTGGAAAATGATGACTATATGTCTTAAGGACAGATGATTTATGTAGAAAAGATTTTATAACTTAACCAGTTTTAAGTATTATCATATAGAGGAATCCAGGTCATGAGGCTTACGTAGGAACCGGATTTCTCACGTGCTCACGTGCCCAGGTTGGGTCGTGACATTATGTTGGTGTTTTGTAGGTGATTTCGTTGTGAATGGTAAACCGTTTATTGGGAAGATATTCAACAATAGGGAGGCAACTATAGAAGCAATTAAGGTGTACAACATACTTAGAGGAGTGGATTATAAAGTGTTGGAGTTAGAATCGAAGACATTTTATTGTAAATGCACACAATATGATAAAGGTGGCGGATGGCTTGTTAAGGCCAGTTTAAGGAAGAATAAGGGTTTTGGGAAATCAAAAAATACAATTGGCGACACACTTGCAGGAAGGCAAGGATTTTGCAGGACCACTTGAAGTTGGATTCTAACACCATTGCACAATTTATAGAGCTCATGGTATAGTTTGACCCATCTTTCAAAGTTAAAACTATGATTGCAGAGGTTTCTCTTGGTATGGATACATAACAACCGATTGAAGAGCATGGGCGGCAAAGCAAAAGGCAATCAAAAACTTTTTGGTAATTGGGAATGCTTGTATGAAGAGTTATTGCATTTGTGTGGAGCCATGTGTGATGTTATTCCAGGTTCAGCGGTTCAATTCGATGTTGTAGAGGCATATCATGGTGATGATCTTGTGCTGAATTGTTGACTTTCACCAGGTGTTTTGGAGTTTTGGCCTCTGGATTAGGGCATTTAGACATTGCAAGCCACTAATCCAAATAAATGGGATACATTTGTATGGGAAATACAAATGGACTTTAATGATTATAGTTGCACAAAATGGTAATACGAACATTTTTCCAATTGGTTTTGCTATTGTGGAGGGAGACCCCAAATATGGAGTTTTCCTAGACCATCTCCATAGATATGTAGTAACCCGAGACGAGATTGGTGTTATTTTTTATCGCCATGAGTCAATTAAAGCAACAATAGCCCAGAGTAATGGTTAGTGGAACCTCCAAAGCATTTCATAAGTATTGCATTAGGCACATCACTACTACTTTCTTGAGGAGATTCAAGGCACCCCACTTGCACAAAATTGTCATGAGCATAGGTAATTTACACTTTACTTGTACTTATGTTTGTCAATTTCTTTGCTTGTGAATGTGATTTTTAGAGAATAATATTTCAAAAATATTGTCCTCTACAAGGTATTCAAGGATTGAGTATGAATTCAATAATCACTATGAGCGGATGCACAAACGTGGCTCGTCATACATATATTAGCTTGACAAAATTCCATGGGCAAAGTGGGTACAATCATTTGATGGTGGTTATCGATGGGGGCACCTGACCACAAACCTTGTGGAGTGTATGAATCTTACATTAAAGAAGCTTGCAATCTTCTAATCACGGCATTGATAAGAGTAATGTATTTCTGGTTGATTGAGCTGTTGCTAAGAAAAGTGAGGAGACATGGACGGAAATGCAGGTCATGAATTTTAGAAGCTGTCACAACACAACTGCAAAAAATAGAGCTAGCAACTAGAAACATGATAATATGACCAACTTTAATTGGCAAAATGAGTCTTTCCATGTTAAAGAACTAATTAGTAGAGAAGAATGCATGGTTGATTTGAAGCACATATATTGTGATTGTGGCAATTTTCAGATTGATCGAATTTCTTATCGTCATGTGATTTCCTCTTGTGCTAGTAGGAACTTTGAAAGGCGAGGGTATGTCGATGATGTTTACAGAATAGCCAAGGTTTGCAAGGTGTACAAGAGACAGTTTGGGGTCATGAGTTACCAAAGTATATTGCCTTAATATAAAGGTCTAGTGATTTGTCCTTACCCCACTTCAAAGCGCAAAGAGAAGGGGCGCCATAAGAGCACTTGTTTCCTTAATGAGATTGATATGTGTGATATGCGGGACCTTGACATTATGGTCTTCGAGGTGAAGATTACAGTTCGTGGTTGCTGTCCACACACTCCTAGCCCAAGTTCATAATGATGTCATTTATCGTATTTCATGGAGGCTATTGTGTCATTTTATTCTATTACATGGATGTTATTGTGTCATTTATATGTGTGTCATGAAGGCTATAGTATCATTTTATTGTATTTCATGGAGGTTATTGTTGTCAGATTTTTTAATTTAAAATATATATTTCAAAAGGTTTATTTATTTATTTAATTAATAATTGTTCAATTATTATTTCGTTTTTTAATCAATATAGGGAGGATTAATTGTTTCAAACAAAAGATTACAATCTTTCTTAAAAGTGAATCTTATAACATTAATGTTATATTATTATTGATTGAATATAATGATTTGTTTCCCAAAGTTACATGATGTGTATATAGTAATACTAACTATTGATTGATAGCCAATTAATTGTAATCGGTCATTGTTTTTTATTCTTTCTTTAGTTTCTTTTTAAATCATTCATTTGACTAGATGGATCTGGATTGAGGTCAAGGTTGACATGTATAGATGATTGACCGCAAAATGGGTGAAATCGAAGTTTTCTCCAATGGCCAATTGTGGCCCACCAAAGATGAAGTGAATAGACATTCTCCCACTTACGAGAACCCACTAGACCTTGTAGGGCCACTAATTGTGGCCCAAAACACTAATGGAATGTCATAGTGGATCTTGCATCTATGCAGCCCTGTTGTATCTACGAACCCTAGGGAAATTGGCTATGAGGAAATTGTAATGTGTTTACATCCCAATAGAAAATGTTATTGTGTTGCTAAAACAAAGGTCGCTGTTGGCCATGAGGAACTTTTGTTTGGAAGGGGTGATTCATCTTCTCTTTGGGGGTACTTGACCTTAGTCATAGGCGAGTGGATGATCCGCTTCTTATGGGACAATTGTATAGCTCGAGTATGAGATAAATACTGAGACTCATACAAATAGGAAAGTTGATAATAAAAGGTTGGAGCTCCAGATAATACATGATCTACACATTGGTACCATATTGTCACCCATTGTTGATGTCGTCTTTCCCAATTGGTGGGTGGTACTCCCCTTAAGTCTCCATTATGGTATCCTTGTAGATTAGTTTGGTCAAGAGCAACTTCTTAGTTCAACCAAATTGTCGCATAACTAGATCGGTTAGGTGCAACCTGTCACCTCAAAATATAAAAGTGAAGTAACAGTTAGAACAATTGCTGCTTGACTCAAACATCATATGGAATAAGAGTATTAATCATAGGTCTAGATACGGTTGCCATATAAACTCATTAACAAAAATACATCAAATATGCAAATAGTGAGTTATGGTAACCACAAAAAAAAAAAAAATATACAATATTTCAAATGTTTACTTGATATTCAAAATTATCTATCAGCAACCTTATAGTGTGATAGTTCTTTAAATTAATGTCACATTGGTAATGTGATCGCTTCCATCTATGAGACATTATCTTAATTAGATATTAATTATTATTTTAACAACAACAATATAAAAATTCAAGTAAAAAGTTGTTACCTCCAGTTAAGGGGAAAACAAATGGCGAGGACGGTATGGGAGCCAAGAAAAGCATCCGCTACAAGGCCCATACTTGTAGTATAACAATGCACCCATTGATTTCTCTAGTTTTAATGCGAGTAGCATGACACAACCCCGAAAAAGTAAAGAAAAGTATGTTGAGCCCCAACTATATGATCCAGCTTGCTCCAAATCTTCGAGCAATTGCAACCACTTTATGTGCACTTTAGCAATGCTCTTGTTAGGCAGAATACATTGGCCCAACAAGGCCAATATGAAACCACAGACATCTGTTGTATTGTTAAATTTGAATTGGCTTCTAGGTTTCCAATACATTATTCAACCAAATTAAATTTATTGTTCTTCCGCTAAAATCCAATGGTTCAAGATGAACACTCAGGAGATATTTGCACAAATCAGGAGTGCTCCATAGTTGGTAACAATAGATCCAATGACAAGCCAACTATTTATCGAGAGCCCTAACTGAATACTAACATCTTCTAGAGTGACGATGTACTCCCCGCATGGAAAGTGGAAAGTATGAGTCTCGGGCCTCCACCTTTTAATAATGCTGAGATTATCTTCTAATTTCCTGCAATGTCCTCGATTCCCACAAAGCGGAGTAGATCAGCATGCTATACATAGCCTTGATTGTATCACATTTTTCATTAAATGCAATTTCAAATGCCAAGATCCCATACTTCTTGCTATCTATTAAATTAAAAATTTAATCAATCAACTCTAAATAAATGAATTTCACAAAAATTTAAATTAATATATCCTCTAACAAAATACATAAACTTAGACAAAATTACATTGATATATCCACTAACAAAATATATTTAACTAATTCAATTTTACAAAAAAAAAATAGATATATTAAAATACAACAAATTTAGCACTATTTTTTGCTTTAATTTAAAATCACACAAACTTACTAAATTGTTACGTTTCAACTAAACATATCGGAAGTATATACAATAAAAATTTCAATAAAAATTTGAAAACACATTACGTTTTGGTCTAGAATTTCAACAATAATGTGACCTCTTGGATCCATTATATTATCAACTTTCACCATTTTTTCTTAATCAAATATCTCTCAATCTTTTTTTTTTTTAACAATCCCTCCCTATTTTTTCCTCACTTCTCCTCTTTATGTATCGTTACCGCATCCTCTTACTCCTTTTATAGTAGCTCCTCCTCCTCAACTCCCCCTCAATAATATTCTCTATTATTTTCCCATTGTCTCTCTTGAATCACTTCAGTCTACCTCCTGAATCCATTCAAGCATTTGTTCAGATCCATGCAGGTGAATAGAAAAGAGTCTGTGAGTGTGCCTTGGTAAAGAGCAAGTCTTCCATAGCTCCTTCTTCTCCCTCCCACATCAGCTCTCTCTCGCATCTCGTCGATGCAAGCATCCGCCGAGCAGTGTCCGCCATAGGCGGATAATGGAAGTCAGCAGCGTCAGAGATTCGGCCAGAAGGATTCTCGGGCTGAATCCGCCACAAGCGAATCCAAGGTGGCAGAGATTCCTGACAGCAGCGACGCGACGACACGACAGGGATTCCTGATGTTCATTTGTCTTCTTCTTGTTAAAGTGAATCTACCATAGGCAGAATAAATAAAAAATCATATTTAAAAAAAATCACCTCATAATCATATATCCAAGTATATCATTAACCTAAATTATTTTTCCAAGAAAGGGTTTACGACTTTTTTTTAATGAGAAATAAGTGTTTTTTCAGAATTCTTTGATTAATGAGAGAAGGGGTGTTCCCACAAGTGGACTTTTTTCCCTGGCGTGGTTTTGGCTTGGATTAATTAAAAGGACGGCATGGAAAAAATAGTTGCAAAATGCCTTCTTTTTATTTTGAATAAATTAGAATTTGATGTTGTGAGATGAATTTGAAAATAATTATTCCTTATATTGGACCATACGGGAACCATTTTTGTTTCCTTCAAATTTCTTGTATTATGTGCAAAGAAAAAATATTGGGGCAAGTTTATGGAAAAAATTTTGGATGGGTACAAATTTATCACCTCATTTTTTTTATTGAGTGCAGTGTTGTTCACCTTGCTTGGAAACTCACTACAAAAAGAAATAGACATAGCAAAATCTTTTTTCTCTTTCTAGAATATGTATATTTTAAAGTGGAGAGAGTTATAAAGTGGGGGATTATTCATTATCGATGAGTCGTATTCAATAATTCAAGGATTACTTTTTATTTTCTCAATTTATAATTTTTTCACATCAGAGGATCCTAACAAAATATATATAAGTAATGGTGAGGATGTTCACAATTGGCCAACCTTAATCTAGTCTCGAAACTTATTAGGACATGATATGGTCTTAAAATTTGATTTAATGCACTTTTGAGACGGGTTAAAGCCATGTTTGGATTAACCTACAGGCTAAAAGTCAAATAAGCATTATGAAGATATATTTTTTTATAATAATTAGCGATAAATTACAAGATTTTACAATTTAATTAATATATTTATATAATTTGATGTTATTTTTATATTAATATGGTTTGTTTTAAAATATATATGATAAATACCTCTTAAATTTTATTTTTTACTTGTAAGATTTCATAACTTTTATATATATATAGTGTTTAAATCCTTATGTTTTGTTTAAAGATCGGGTTAGCCCAGATTTAACCTATTACTAATTGAGTCATTATTGAATTGAATTTGAGTTTTAAAAATTGACACAATTTAAAAATTGGACCGGATTCAATTTTGATGCAAGCTGACCAACCCGTCCATAAACACCCCTAAGGTAGCATTTAATAGAGGGACAGAGATAGAAATACGGGAACAATAGAGACAATAGAGGTAAAGATATAAATAATAAATATATATTGGATATTATTGAAAAAATAAAATATTAAATTTTTATCTTCATATTCTCTCCACTTTTTAGATATACAAAAATTTTATATTTTTCTATTTAGAGATAAAAAATTATTATATCTCCTATTTTTATTTTTATCACTAAATAAATTTATGTCTAATGGAACTAGACTTTCAATATGGGAGACAGAGAAGTCAATAGCTACTCTCATGAATATTCTAGAAGCCGCCGTTGGTCGGTTGTGGGCTTGCGGTCTTCGCAAACATACAAATAATAATAATAATAATAAAATAAAAGAAGAAGAATTGAAAGAAGGTTCCTCTTTCATCACGCTAATGTTTTTTTTTTTTTTGATTAATTCATCACGCTAATGTTGAATTGTAAGTAATATGCAATTCAACAAAGAAAATGTTTGTGAGGTAGAATAGTGGAAGGAAAAAAAAAAGGATAAATCTTTCATCTGGTCTAAATTAATGAGCACTATGTATCTACCTATTTATCTATCTATCTACCTGTTCTAAATAAAAGTTTTGATCTTTTTTAATCGTGAAAAGTATAGATAGTGTGAATTCAAGTTCTATGTAATTTTTTTTTATCGTGCTCTTCTCATTCTTTTAAAGAGTTTATGGTTTTTCTTTTGCAGAATTTTTTTTAATTTGAGTCAGCTTGAATAGTTGTTTTGATTTTCATTTTACATAGTAATAATATAGTTGATTAGTATTTACAGTCTCATTAATATCTTTGTATCCTACAATGATAAAGTCCTTTTTCTAGCAATCTCATCTTTTCTCTAATCCATTGAATTTTTTTATCTGTTTACACTTATATTTACTTTTCAATCATATTTCACTTTCATTTACCTTTTGATTATCATTATATATGAATAATTATTGTATTTTTTTGTCTTAGTGATTTCAAATATCATTCTTATATTGACAATATGACATCTGCGCAAAGACTTAATCATTGTTGTGTTTTTGTTTTCATTCATACTTTGATTAGTTTTTTTTATTTGTTTTGCCTTTTTCATGTTCTGCTAAAATTTATATATCAATTTTAGCAAAATATAAAATAAAATACATTTTCTAAGCAATAATAATAAATCAAATAATGAACAACAAATATTTCATAGTTGAAAATATATCATACTTCTAATCCAATATTGTCACTAGTTATATCAATTTATTATTATTATTATTATTATTATTAATTTATTTATATCAATTCTTTGATATTATCTTTAATTGATATTAATTTAATCTAATATCAATTCTAATTTTATACTCAAAAGATTTAATATGATGTTATTCTTATTTTATAATGATTTTTTTGTTTGAAATTTAACCTACTATCATTTCAATAGTTTTCTGTTTAAAATCAAATAAGTAATAGTTTTAAATAAATTTAATATTAATATTAATTTAATTATTTTATTGATTACATTATTTTAAATTATTAATATCAGTTTTTTAAAATTAGTCATTTAAAAAGAATTAAGATGATCATATTTAAATTATGGCATTGAGTTTTTAATAAAAAAGGATTTTTTTTTAAAATTTAATAATGATTGCTAATTGATTCTAATGTAAAATAAATTTAATATTTAAATTGATTTTATTTTATTATATATTACCAATTTCCTATCTTTTATTCTATATTGAAAATTTAATTCGTACACATGTCAGTCATACTTGACGGCTTTCAATGTGAACTCCTTTTTCAACAATTACAAATGGTAAGTGGCAATGAGGCAAAATATTTTTCATCATAAACACAAACATCAATCCATTCTTTTGTATACAAGTCATATATATTATTTATAATAATAAATACAAAAATTATAATAATAATCTTAGCAAATGAAATGAAATATCTATACAATTTCTCTAATTTCATTATTTCTTAGTAAAAAAATACAAAGGCAGTTCCATTGTATTCAAATCATACATGTTCTTATTTAATATTGATTTCTAATATTATTCCTGATTATTATTAATTTAATTTAAAATCAATTTTAATTTTATATTGTGAAGTTAAAAATTTAATTAGATGTACTTAATAATTGATATTACTCTTAATTGATATCAAGCTAATTTGTTGCAGTACTAAAGCTAATTGATTCTAATGTGATAATAATTCAAAATTTTAATTAAAAACAAAACAAAAAAGAGAATATTAAACCCTGCGATTATGCTAGTATTAAAAAAAAGAAAATAAAAATAATTTATAATCAACGACATTGTTCATGTAAAATTCTACATGAACAATTTTTTTAATTAAAAAATTGTTTTCATTTAAATTTATGATTAATCTAACACCATTAGCTAATTCATTTAGAAACTACTTAGGCAGCATTAATTTAGAATTAGCAAAATCACAGAATAAAATGAAAGACAAGATCTGATTTTCCTTTTGCGTTAAAAAATATTGGAGTAAAAAAAGAGTAAAACCACCACAGCAAGGATTTACAATAAATAGAAAATCCGTGGATCTGAACCAAACGAAAATGCAATTATGAGCAGGCAGCAGCAGAAGATCCATATGGCATAAGCCAACTCTCGTTGATGTGATCCATAATTACCCCCACAAATCACAATCATTTCAATTATTGTACCACAGGAATTCTTTTTTCCTCTTTCTTTATGGTATTTGGAATTGGAATGAAACAATTAGATAAAATTAAATTCAATTATATCAATAATTGAATTTAACTTTATTACTACTTGAATTTTGAGGTTTGTAATAAATCAATTAATCACGTAATTAAATTTAATTACATTGTTTGGAATCTCTATGAAAATAAATTAAATTCTTTATTTTGATAATTTTCTCCTTTATTAATAAGGATTTTGGATAGTTATGCCTACAACCTACTAGTTACAGTTGTCTTCTACACTTTGAGTGGGTGATTCATATTCAACTCTAGGTCTCATCTCCTCCCTCCCTATTCCTCTAAGAAGAATTTATAGTTTTAATGCATTTGTTAAAAAAATAAGAGATTTTGGAGAGAATAAAAAATGAAATAGATAGGATAAGAGTATTTTATGTATGAATAATGATATATCCTCTTATAAATTCTCAAATATCAACTTGTAGTCCCAAATCCTATAGCAAATCAGAATGGTTGGTTAGGGTGTGATTCATTTTGAGTTATTTTAAGAGAATATTTTTGTAACAATGGTTGCACATTTCCATTTTGTACTTTCTATGGGGGCCGATTTTGCTTTATTTGCAGGATTTCACTATTGGGTGGGTAAAATCTTTGGTAGGCAATCTTGTCCGAAAGAATCACAAAGTCTCATAACCCGTGTAAGCGTGTGAGTCATAGACTTTGTACGCCTTCGCTCGTCACCTCACAGAATTAAATTCTCATTGAGATTAGTCCATACGATTATTTATAATTTTTGAATTAGGGAATTGGAAAAAAAAACAAAAACAAAAACAAAACCGTTTCCAAACATTATGTTGGCAACTGTTGATGGGTACAATCAATCAAATAAAGAGTTTAAAATCCAAAAGTTGGACCAAGTCACCAACCATCTCGCACGTTGTGGTGGAGTTTTGCTTTACACTACAAACTGGTTTGGTTCGAAGAAACAGAACAGAACAGAAGCGAAGCTTCTTCCCTTGCCCCAGCATTCAACAATACATCCTTTTAGTCCACACTCTCTCTCTCTCTCTCTCTCACCGAAAAGTTTGAGACATGAGAATCTGAACGCCAACAACTTACACTCCCAACCTCAAAGGCCATGTTTGGTAATCGCAGACCCTTGCAACAATCTCGATTATTAGCCGCCACAAAACCTGGCTTCAGTATTACAATGAAGGCATTCACCAAAACCCTGGCTCTTTGCTTCATAGCCCTTCCACTCCTCCTGGCACTCAGGCTAGCTATCCCTTACCCGTCCTCCGATCCAAACGCGGGTTTCGCCCACGCAAGAATTCTGGACACAGTATCTAAGAACGTCACCTCAGTGGCTGCTCGTGGTATACCATAATGTTTTTTTGTTTTTTGTTTTTTTTCGTTTTTGTTATCTGTTTGGTGGCTGAGAAATGTACTTTGTTTCATGTAACACTAAAGGTGTATTTGGTTTCCGAAAATAATCTTCAATTTTTATTTCATGTTTTCAGGTAATGTCCTGATTTTCAGGATTTTGCATTTCATTATTCCTTTTACAAAAGCTTCAAAACGGGAGACAAAACAAAACAAGAATAATGAAACCTTTTTTATAAAACCAAACACACAATGAAGTTTGGTGTTTAGTGTTGTTTTTGTTTTCCATCTTGGAAAAAGTATATCTTCATTGATAATGTCTTCTCAAACCAAGGTGGATAGAATTTCTTTCTCAATGCTGCTCATTGGGTTTGTTCTATTGGCTTAACTGTGATCAAATCAGTGGTGGGACTTGGTAGTTTAATGCAAGTCGTTGGTATTTCAAGACGTTGGAATCAGTGTCATCATTGCTGTTGTGATTTTCATAGTTGATTTTCTTATTGTCAATGGCGCAAATTCATTCCAGCTGTACCTGCGACTTTTGGAGATCCCTACAGGGGAAATTACAACTGGGATTTGATTATAAGGAATTAAAAGTAATACTTATTATTTATACTGATTGTTATAAAATAAAATATTAAATGTTCATTTTTAAATTACTAAATTTTTGCAGCCTTCATTTAATAAATTTATTGTTTACTTTTTAATAACTTTTATTATTTAATAATAATAACTTTCCTCCTGCTTATTTATGTTGTGTGGATCTCGGGAGTTGGAAATGACAACGATTTGGTTTTATAATTTAAAATATCCAAATGCTCTTAGGAGAGCAAATAAAGTGACATTTAAAATTATTGTCTAGCTGCTTCTGTTCCTAGATGTGTAGTTGAT
Organism: Dalbergia oliveri; assembly: GCA_030441495.1. Lineage (NCBI taxonomy): Eukaryota > Viridiplantae > Streptophyta > Magnoliopsida > Fabales > Fabaceae > Dalbergia > Dalbergia oliveri. The sequence goes on along the minus strand of JAMLFY010000002.1, from coordinate 32,725,657 downwards.
CTGCATTTCATTACTTTACTGCTGCTGTTCCTATTATTGCACCACTTTAACTTCTGCGCTAAACTATCTTTTCAGTTTTTTGAGCAATGAATTTGGAAAGCTATATCGTAACCTTGGGTTAGTTTTAAATCTGTTTAATTGTAGTCTGTTGTTGATTTGTTTTCTTATACACAATATAGGTTCAGAAAATGGTCACTTTCAGTGGTCTAATATGTCAAAAGACAAACTGCTTGGTGGGCTTCTTGCTCCTGGATTTGATGAGGACTCTTGTTTGAGCAGGTATCAGTCCAGTTTATACCGAAAAACTTCACCCTATAAATCTTCTTCTTATCTCCTCTCCAAGCTTAGAAGTTATGAAGAACTCCACAAACGATGTGGACCCCACACTGAATCCTATAACAGGACTTTGAAACAACTTCAATCTGGGCAAACCATCAGTTCTACAGAGCCAGAATGCAAGTATGTTGTATGGATATCTTTCAGTGGCTTGGGGAACAAGATACTAACTATAGCATCAGCATTTCTGTATGCTATCCTCACCAACAGAGTCCTGCTTGTTGACCCAGGAAAGGACTTGCCTGATCTTTTCTGTGAGCCATTTCCAGAGAAGTCATGGTTACTGCCCACCGACTTTCCCCTTAAGAGCAAATTTGATATGTATGAGCAACAGTCTCCTGATTCTTATGGAAACATGCTCAGGAACAACATCTTAAAGACCTTGGCTGAGTCTTTTCCCTCATTTTTATACTTGCATCTGGTTCATGATTATGGAGATCATGATAAGCTTTTCTTCTGTGATCAAGACCAAGCGTTTTTAAGTAATGTTCCCTGGTTAATTATGAAAACTGATAACTACTTTGTTCCATCACTTTTCTTGATCCCTTCTTTTGAGCAAGAACTAAGCAGGTTGTTCCCCAACAAATCAACTGTTTTCCACCATCTTGGCCGGTATCTCTTTCACCCCTCAAACCATGTGTGGGGCCTCATCACAAGGTATTATCAGGCTTACTTAGCAAAGGCAGATGAGAGAATTGGTATACAAATTCGAGTATTTGAGACTGGAACTGGTCCATTTCAGCATGTGATGGATCAAATTCTGGCATGTAGTTTGAGGCAAGAGGTGCTGCCTGAAGTTGATAAGCAAGGAGCTGTTGGCCCTCCATCAGGAAAATCAAAATCAAAAGCTGTTTTGATGACATCCTTGAATTTTGGGTACTTTGAGAATTTGAGAACTATGTACTGGGAGCACCCAACTGTGAATGGAGATGTGATTGGGGTTTACCAGCCAAGCCATGAAGAGTTTCAGCAGACAGAGAAGCAATTACACAACAGGAAGGCATGGGCAGAAATGTACCTCCTCAGTCTCACTGATGTGTTGGTCACTAGTGCCTGGTCAACATTTGGCTATGTGGCACAAGGTCTTGGAGGTTTGAAGCCATGGATTCTTTACAAGCCTGAGAATCGTACAGCACCAGATCCACCTTGTCGTCGAGTCATGTCAATGGAGCCATGTTTCCATGCTCCCCCATTTTATGATTGCAAGGCGAAGACTGGAATTGATACGGGTAAACTTGTACCTCATGTGCAGCATTGTGAAGATATGAGCTGGGGTCTTAAGCTTGTTGATAGTCATGATGATTTGTAGGTTCCTCTATATACTGATTAGTTCCCTCCTCAATTTTGGAGTACAATACATGTTGATAGAAGTTAGTTTGCCACTGATATCTATTGCCAAAATAAACAAGTCTCTCTATCTATAAGAAAAATAGTAGCTTGGTTTCATCAAACGAAATCTAGTGGCACAATTCTACATGTCATTCTTTACGTTTATATGCACATGATTGAGATGTAAAACTAAACTGATAACTGCAATTCTCCAAAGGAAAGTCAAAATTGTTGAAATTATTTTCCTCTGATATCTACTATATATGATTTGTTTAGAGAAAATCATAATACATTATCATAAAATATTGAAAGATTGTACTTGACCTATAACGACAAGATCATATCTTTGAAGAAGTAAAGATTGTATACACTAGTTTCACCTAGTTCGTCTATCCTCATTATTTATTGTTTTATCTTCCATTATATGCCAAGAAGAAAAACTTCACTACTAAAGTTCTTCAGCTTAGCGTAGTGCCAGCAGTGAGAGTGCCAATGTTTAAGTCATCACAAACACACTACAAGAGTCATTGTTGGGAAAATGAAGGCCTAGGTTCTTCTGGGGCTACTTTTTCCTCGGAGAAAAGAGAAGGGTTGAAGAACTGATGTTGAAAGGCAAATGAAAAAGGCTAAGTATTCACGAGTTCGTTTGATAAGTGTCTTTGACAAACCATGCATTTGACTTTCATATGTAACCAAAGTTCAGAACTGAATAAGACGTTACCCAAAAAGAACTAACTGATTGAGATAACATCGTGCATCACCATTAATTCAGCATTCCACATTGCTCACTGAACCAGCACAAGAGCTGCTCATTCTACACACTGCAGACATGGATGCAGCATCATCATTGGCATTGATGAAAGCCTGCAATACCCTTTCAGTTTCCATTTTCCAACCAAATCAAAGGGTGAACCTAATTCAGTTTCTAAATGCCAAAAGGCTTCGGCATTAGGTGCAAGTGAAGCACTCCCAATTCCTCCTTCTTCTTCTTACACACGGTCATCTTTGGCCTTTGATTTAGCTCGGTCCTTCAACTTCTTGGCACAGTGTAAAAATTGGATAACTAGGGGTTAAGAGGTTCCACAGTGATAAAGAAGAGAGATGGTTTATGACTTTATGTGGTATCATGGAAGGTCCAATGCGAACCCTTGTTCTAACTTGATTGGTCTAGCAACTTCAAGCAATAGGGTTCATTGGGAGAAGGGGAGCTGCCAGGATAAGTTCAGGTGTGGAGTCTGTGATGACGAACTATGCTAGGGATTGGTGGGAATTTGATACAAGGGGCATTAGGCCTTCTGAGGTGGTGATGGTGTTTAGTTCATGGGTTAGAGCTACTAGTCCTGGTAGGGTTTAGGGTTTAGGATTCATGGGTTTAGGGATTAGGGTTTAGGTTTTATTACCTGGCTACATATCGAGAAGGTTGAGTTTTCTGATGATTCTCTAGAATTCATTTGGAAAATCCATGCCTGTGTTTCAATGATGATGGTGTAAACTATGTGAGTTGTCCTAGTGTGAAACTTTTCAAGTCCTTACCTCGTTTGGCTATTAGTCAAGATGGGAGGCATTGGGCTAGAATTGAAGGAGAACATCACAATGGAGCATTGTTTGATGTTGGGTTGAGAAGTGGGATTCCTTGCTCATTTCCTGCACAAGTTGTTTTCCATGGCAATGGTGAACTTGTGAAAAGTAAAACTAATTGAAGAGAAGAGACTGAACTCATCATGTGATATCATTGCACTGTATTGAGAATATGAAGATCTGAATCCTGAGAAATATAGAGACGTGTCCTTATATACATGAGGAGAGTGAAAAGATGACACAACCAATTTCCTAACCAACCACTAACAGGCTCTAACAAACTAACCACCCTCTATCCTTGAGTCCAAAACGGCTAACGGGTAACACTCCCCCCCCCCATGGCGCAAGCAGGGTTGTGAAGTCGATCAAACCTAGTTTGTTATGGATGAAGAAGAATGGACCTAGAGCTAAGGGCTTGGTTAAGATATCTACAAGTTGTTTAGTGCTGGATATAGGAAAAAGAATGGCCCCATATTGAATTTATCTCTAACGACATGGCAATCAATCTCGATATGTTTCGTCTGTTCATGGAAGACGGGGTTAGCTGCTATATGAAATGCAAACTGATTGTCTATCACAACCCAATTTGGGAACATGACTGACACGTGAGGAATCTCATTTGCACGTAAACCTTAGAATTGCTAAGTCATACTATATGCTTAATTTACACATAAAACCATTTTTCTTATATTTAAATTCATCTATAAATATAAATTAACTTGTCCTTTCAAGTCAAGATAAACATAAACAAATCATTTCACAACCCTAGTTTGGATCTATGATTGTAATACAAAATATATCGAATTGCTTGGTACAAAACACCACGAAAGCTATATACTTTAAAATACATAATGAATCATGGTAAATAAAATGCAAAAAAGTACATCTGTATGGTTTGTGACTCTGCCCATTGTTATTGGAGCACTCTATAGCAAAAAACAAAATACTTTATGGCAACATGAAACTCACCAAGCTGAATAAACTAATGTTACTAGGGAGGAAGAGGCTAAGAAGAACCTACAAAATTGCTGTATTTGTAAGGGAAAAAGGCGAAGGGTAAATTTCATCTAAAACTAAGAGTAGATCTCACTCGTAACCCCACATGGGACAACAAAGATATATGTAATCATAATAATCGATGTAACAGCTCCAAAACCATTTTTATATTTACATACATATTAACTCAAAATCAATAATCTTTGTAAATCATAAATAATAGTACTCTAATAGAGAAATAGGAATCTCTAGTTATGCATAACATCTATGGCATAACAATATGAATCTTTGGATTTACTTTAAACTCATGGGTACCTCATAAGGTCCAATTTGGACACCTAATTAGGTTCCATCTTACTCTAGGCAAGATTGTCCTCTAAAGAAAAAATTTGTACCAAGATTAACTATCTCTCACAAGCCATTGACCCACTGTTTGTTTCTTTATAACTACCGTCTAGTCTTAAAATCATGAAAAACTAATTATTTTCTCTAAACCTTATAACTAGGCTTTAACTTTGAGTTTTGTAAGAAACATTTCATAAATATACTATAGTCTTGAAATCGTTTAAATACTCAAGTCATCTTTAGATATTCATATTCACAATCAAGCTACTCATAAAATCATTTTAGCAACAAAATGGTCCCATAGTTTTCTTAATACAAATATTTCATACTCACTTGAAACCATAATTTCATAAACCTAACAAAATCATGAATAGTCTATAATCATTTTGAAATAAACTCTAAAACCATGCATTTAAGCCATAGAGCTAGGAAAATATTTATAATAACCAAACTAAAAGTGTCACTCACCTAGAGGGAGAAATAAATGGCACCAACATCTACTATAACAATCATAAAACTCAAGATTAATCTATGAAATTTTCTACACAACTCTAAACCAACTTTAACAATATTGGGAGAGTATCCAAACTTAACAACAATGAGAAAACAACAATACCCATAACATAGAGGAAGAAGAAAAGGTAGGAATATAACATAAACCATAAACAAATCCTTAACTTAGAGCTTAGAGGAGGTAAGATTGAGTGTGGTTGAGAGTGGGAGGTAGAAGAAGGGTTAAGAACTTAGGGATTTCTGAAATACGGGTGTTTCATGAGTTAAGGGATTTATAGGGTTAGGGATCATTAAATGAAACTATGTTATTTTGGTCCTGTTTGGTGTCGAGGCATACTGCTAGAGCGATCATAGCGTGTATAGCGTTGAAGATTTCAAAACACTCGTTCTTGGCAACACATGATCGCAAAAATTATCAAAAAGGCTAGACTCAAACGTGCAACCATCTGGAAAGGTAAGCATTGCACCACCACTAAGCCAATTTTCTTTTTGTTATATATTACACGATTAATTATATATAAGTATATCTAGCTGTGTTAATTTTTTTATATATTGATAAAAAATTCCATTGATGACTTAAACCAAGGACATGCATACTAACATATGTTGGATGAGCAAAGCTACCACTAGGCCATGTGCCTGGTTGTTTATTAATGTATCATCAAATATATAAATTACATGTAAATTGCATTAAATTATAATTTTGTATATTTATTTAATTAAATCTGGTTCAACCGATTAAACAGTGGCCTATTGGCAGTGACGGATTCAGAAAATTTAGCCACTAGGGGCAAAGATAATAAATGAAGATTATAACAGGAAGTTTCAAATTTCAAATTTCATTGATTAACACATCAAAAAATTATAATAATCCAAAATGATAAAGATCAATTTACAATTGTCCCCTTCTCATTTTCATATTTTGAAAATGTTGAATGATATTTTCATTATCAATATCATCTAGTGTCTCCCTTTCTATATATGTTACCAAACAATCATTCAATCATTCATCTCCCGTATGATTAGAAGCCGATTCTTTATGATATTCATGGAGAAAAATTCTTTCAACTGATGTGGTTGCTCAGGCAATACCAAAGTTAACTTTAGAAGTAGAAACACCAATGGATAAATGATGTGTTTTCTAGTTGCAACCAATTTTTGAGAAAGACCACTAATCCCATTTACATTTGAAAATTGATTATTAGAATGCACATCCAATATAAAATTCTCAAGTTGACTATCAAGTGCCAAAAGTTGAGTTGAAGAGAAATCAAAAGGATAAAATTGAGCTAAGTGGATCAACTTCTCCTTATCAAATGCAGAAAATGAATCTCTTGGATTTAAACAAGCCACACAAAGAAGTAGCTTAGTATTCACCTCTAAAAGCTCCTGAAGTTGTTTATCAATCACTTGATAGAATAATTCAACTTGAAAATGGTGCAAATTTGAAATCTTTTGAACTTTGCGCCTTGATCTTCCTTGTGTCACAAATATATCATCCATGTTTGGAATCAGAATATTGTGCCTATCAAAGAAGAATGAAACTTTATTGAGCAAAGGATGCCAACCATCATCTCTTATACTTTGCAATCGTTGCTTGGACACTTTAACCAATGCCATAGCATTTACAATGTCTTGGTCACTTCTTTGAAGTGCTTGAGACAGCTCATTAGTGACTCCCAATATATTTTTCATCAAGTGCAAGTTGAAAATAAATTCAAAAGATTGAATGGGATTCAATAAATAACATGCTTTGCCTCTTTGTTCTGAATTATTTCCATCTTCCTCAACAAATTCAAGAACATTAACAACCGAAGAAAACATAGAAATCAAGCTAAGTAGTGTACCATAATGTGAGCCACATCTAGCATCTCCTGGCCTTTTTATTGTTGTTTCTAGATTTAAACCGCGTCCATTAGAAATCTCTCCACTTTGTAATGCCTCAATTGTCCTAAGCATTTGACTTCCACGCAGCATATCTCTATGTTTACAAGAAACTCCAACAACATTGCACAAATTGGTAAGCAAATTAAAAACCAAAGCAATTTCAACTTGTTTTTTTGCAATTGCCACAAGTGATACGTGAAGTTGATGAGCAAAGCAATGAACATAGAAAGCACAAGCATTTTCTTTCAAGATCAAGCTTTTCAAGCCATTGAATTCTCCTTGCATATTACTAGCTCCATCATAGCCTTGTCCACGTATTCTTGCTAAGCTTAAATTTTATGTTGTCAATAATGATTCCAAAGCTAATTTTAGTGACAAAGCACTTGTATTAGAAATATGAACAAGGCTAAGAAAGCGCTCTATAACATATCCTTTCCTATTCCATACCGTAAGCAACAGACATTTGCTCCTTAATAGAAATGTCTCAAGCTTCATCAACCAAAATAGCAAATATTTCATCTCCAAGATCATCAATAATAGCTTTAATAGTTTCACCTGAAGCAGCTCTTACAATATCTTTTTGAATTGTAGGTGCTACTAGTTTAAGGTTCCCATGAGCTTTCTTTAAAACAATGTCAATCTCATCATTATTTTGTGCAAGAAACTTCACAAGCTCCAAAAAATTCCCTTGATTATTTGAATCCTCTGATTCATCATTACCACGAAAAGCTAATTCTTACTACAATAGAAATCTAATGCAATCAATTGTTGTCATCAAGTGAATTCAATAATTTCTTTTAACTTGCTCAAATTACTTTTGAATAGCAACTTCAATATGTTGTTTTTGCTTCATGAGTGCTTCACATTTTCTCCAAGCTTGATTATGAGAACTATAATGATTTCCAACATGAGTTTGTAATCTTTCCTTCTTTTCCAATTTGAAAAACCCTCCATTATAAAGGCATCCCTACCTTCCCTTCGGGTTTTATAAGATAACAACAAAGACAAAAAAACAACATCTTTTGATATGCTATACTCCAGCCAATTACTAAAGTCATCAAACCATTTAGGATTAAATCTACGAAGAGAAGACCCATAATTGGTTCTCGAAAAATCATGGTCTCTTGGTTGACAAGGACCTTTTTGCAAATATGCCTACCTAATTTCATCTCTGTCATTTGGATGATAACTTAAAATATTATGACGTTGCCCAGGATCTATGGGAAGGCTTTCCACATTGAATTCTAAAAACCTCTTTTTACTAGAAGAAGCCAATTTGGTGGTTTGAGACTCTAATGGTACTTTTCTTTTGAGGAATTTGTTCATTGCTAAAAACATCAAAATTTATGAATTTAAATTAGTAATTGGTTGTATTATTAAATTAATAACACAATACACATTAACATTACAAGTGGAAATACAAAAAAAAAAGTAAACGACCAGTTTCAAACAAAAAATAACTACACATTACACTTTTTTTAAAAATAAAACACAAAGCCTAATGGCTAATGCAGCAATGCTCAACAAACAATAGTAGATAAGCACAAAGTTATGCCCACACACACACACACACACACACAAAGAAGAAAAGGACAAAAAAAACTAGTCAAAACAATTAAAAAGAAGAAAATATAGAAGTCTTGTTCATATACCTCAACGGATCCACAAGGCCACAATACTTGTCTGTTGTGGATGTTAATGGCGTGGCATGTTGTTGAAGGGGCCAACTCTCAAATGCTGAAGGAGAATGTGTAAAAAGGGACAAAGGGTAAAGGAATAGTGAAATATGGATTAAAGTTGGAGTAGGGACGTGGGGTGCAAAGAGATACATTGAAAAGGGAAAAAGAAAAGGTAAAGGTATAGAGAGTCTAAGTGGGTCCAGATCCGTGGGTAGGATTTGAAAATTTGGTTGTTGAATAAATTAATAGTAATAGAACATTAGAACATGATATTTTAAGGAAAGTGAGTTAATTTCTTTTAAATAATTTTTATTTTATGTGGGCTCAAATTTAATAAAATATTTATGTAGAGTTGAACTTAATAAAATAATTTTTATCTTAGCATGGGGTCAAACTTAATCATATATGGGGGAAAATACATATTTATTGGTATTCTCTAAAAAACATTTAAAATTTGACTGGGGCCATATGCCCCCATTGTGCACAACATAAATACATCCTTGCTCATTGGTTGAACAGTGACCCAGTAACCCATGTCTTGACGAGTCGATTCAGGACGGTTATGAAAACTATGGCTATAGTGGTCCCAGCCAACCCAAAAATGGTGCTCTAGCACCTAGCACGCTATAGCGGTCTCAGGACTGTCATAGTAGTTTCAAAAACACTAACTTTGTATTTGAATGACTTTCATGCATCTGAGGCTTTCCAACATGAGTGGGTCCAGGGACCCTAAGGCCCGATTAGACTTGTCTAGGGACACATGAACCTAAGGTATTACATTGTTGCAGTATGTGGCATAGGGTTGATTAACTGGAAGCTAAAAATCTTGCAAGAGGAATGTGAGCCATTGAGCTTCACAGGTGGCTTGAGCAAGAGAACGATATTCAGCTTCAACCGATGATCTAGCCATGGTCTGATGTTTCTTACTTTTCCATGATACAATAGCACTCCCCAAGAAGAAGCAATAACCACTGATTGATCGGCAAGTGTCAGCATAGGTGCCCCAATTAGAGTTAGCAAAACCTTTAAGAACAAGGTTAGATGTATTTGGAAAGAATAAACCAGTGGATGGGGAGCCTTTGAGATACCTCACAACTTGAAGTGTTGCTTGATAATGAACGGCTAAAGGCGAATCTAAAAATTGGCTTAAATGACCAACTGAATATGAGATGTCAAGCCTAGTGTGAATAAGGTAGAGAAGCCTTCCAATTAATCTTCTATATGAGAAAATATCAAAGTAAGGAGGATTTGTGCCCTTGGACAGTTTTATAGTGTAGTCCATGGGTGTGGAACAAGGCTTGGCAGCAAGCATGCCATTGTCTTGGAGTAAATCAAGGTAGTATTTCCTTTGATAAAGTGATATTCCCTTCTTACTTCGAGCCACTTCCATTCCTAGGAAGAATTGATTTTAAACTTCTCATCAAGCAAGGCATTTCCTGCTAATCCGAAGTCATCCACATAGACAAAGCTGAGGATGTATTACCATTCATTTGATGTGGAGAAAAGGCACTTTGCTATTGGGCTAGCTAGGTCAGGGGATGGAATTAGGTGGATGAACTTAAGGAAAACAATGGGAAGAGGGAAAGTTCGCTTTTTTTCTTTTTTTTTTTTGAGTTTGAAGTAACCAAAATGTTATTTGAACACCCAAAAAATGGGTGTTAATTGGATATCCACTTTATTATCATTGAATATGATAAAATGAATGTCGCAATGGACACTCACTTTTGGATGTTCAAACAACAGCTCCTGTTTGGAGTAATGAATACATGTGTTACCAAGAACTTTAAAGATGGAAACTATGTGATAGCATATGAAGGTGTTGAGGCTGATGGGAAGAGGAGAATTTGTATGGCTGTTTTGATAGGCAGAGAAGTGGGTAAGGCTTCAAGATGAGGCTGTTCCAAAGCCATCTGACATAGGTTGCTGGGATGATAAGGGCATTGGATCACCATGTCTTGTTCAAATGGATGCAAAAATAAATGAGTGGAGATTGTATACTTGTATTAGAGTTGTAGGAGTGGAGGAAGAGGAGGAATAGGAATGGTTTGAAGTGAAGGACATTAGAAGCTTTGGGATATGGAAGATTTTCATGCATGATATGAGATATAGTTCATTGTCATGTTCTCTTAATTATGTAAATTTTTAGAACAAGGCCTGAATTGCATTCTTAAATTTTTCTATGAATTGGTTTTTTTTTTTGAGTTTTGGATTATGGAGGCTATTATGGTATTGAAATAAATTAGTCAGTGACCTTTTTTTTTTAATCTTTGTTCTAAGAGTAATTAATTGTCTCTTATTAACTTTTAATGAAATAGATTTATTGCAGAATTTTGCTTTTTAAGAGATATTACAAAATGTGTTGTCATTTGTACTATCCAATTCTAAATATTACAAAATCTAGTACTAGATTGAAAGTTCATTTTTTGTTTTTTTTGGATTGAAAGTTCATATTATGTGCATATTTAATTGAAGCATATTTTCAAAACTTACTTATAATATGCAGATAAGAAATATAATATGCTTTTCGAGTAATAAAAGTATCAGTATTCGATCACAAACATTATGGTAAGGTTATACCAAAAATAAAATAAAATAAAATTATGGTAGTAGAGGAGTATATTCTCTTTTTTAGTCGTGGAAGTACATTCCCTAAGTACTTTTTATGGTTTTATTTTTTGGTCAAACGAGCTAATTCATGGGGTTATTTATTTATTTGTTATGGTTTGAACTCATGGGTTTATTTTTCTTTTTGTGTTTGAGAATTCATGCGTTTATTGAATCCTCTTTATTTTTTGGTTTGCTGAATCAGGTTGATTCCCAAGTGATGAAACAGAACATCTTATTGAGCTTATATATTGGATTCACTTCATAAACAACTTACTTTTTTAAGTTTTTGGGGTCGAAGAACTACCTTCCTGCTGGCCATTGAAAGACAATAGGTCTATAGAGTGCATACACCATGAAAGAAACGAGTCCCTGACTAGAAACCAAAAAAAAAAAGAATGAAACGAGTCTCTTATCCGTTAAACCACCTTCCCAAAACCCCCACCCCGCAACACAACACACACACACACACATACACACACAAACCAAAATAATAACAATAATAGTCTCCTCTACCAAAATAATAATAGTAATAATAATAAAGTTTTTGTTTTGGCACCTGGGAGTACTAGTCCCTTTAAAATTAACGGTTGTGAGTTGATAGATTTCAAAAAATTTGAGTTAGTGGGACACACAGCTTATCCACAAATAACTAAGCGATACTTGTACCCTTAAATTTTATAGGAGTCCTGGAGAAACCCCTAATAATAATAGTCTCTTCCACATTCAACCTTTGGGGGCATGTGATTCACGGAATGTTTGAACATTCTCAGGAATACAAGGCTAGGAATGAAAGATTACAATGTTTAGTTCACGGATAAGAAAAATATTCTCAGGAAGTTTTATTCCGGAATGACATTAACCGCATTCTTATTCCCCCTCCACTATGAGAATGTTAGATTCCCATGGGAAGGGAATGTGTCTAACAACTTAAAAAGAGAAATTTATCCTTACTAATCCAACCTAACTCCAAGATTTACCACCTTTTTCCATCATTCATCTATTCCCAAACCTAGCATAGCATCATCTTCCCCTAATTCTTTCCTCTAATAGTGCAAGTCTTCTACCACCACTCACCCAAACTTTCTCCTCCATTCACTAACAACCCCAGGACCGTCGTCTCGTGAAGTCATCTAGGAGCTCTAGCATTGGCAAAGTGCACTGTCGTCCTCCACCACCACCACTCGCCAAAATGCCCTTTGTGCGAACCACGCTAGCAACCGGCAGTCATCATCAAGCCATAGCGTGTATATCCACCCTCGCCTTTGTATACCTACAAGGGCAACAACAGCAGGCAAAGCCGTGATGCAACAAATTCTGAACTTCAAAGATCCATCAAACTCATGATTTTATTTTATATTTTTTAATTTTCTCAAATTTGCTATGTTTGTTTCCTAATGAATATTTTTCTTTTTTATATGATGATTGTTGTTGATTTCAAATTTCAGAGTGTATGCTAAACACTTATTGCAAGTGGAGTGCATTCAAGTTTTGATTTTTGGGAGTACAATGTTATGAAATTTATTGGAGATTGGCCCTAGTAGATTCGAAGTGTTATTCCAGGTAATGAAGATCAAATCAGATTACAATATGCTGCTTGGAAAACCATGGATTAACAATGTTAGATGTTCCCTCAACCTTGCATCAAAAGGTTAAATACATAGAGAATGGCTCGATCGTTACAATCCATGGAGAAAAAGATATCATAGTATCTAAACCAGTTACATTGCTATATGTTGAGAATGTGGAACTAGTAGAGAGTAGTTTATGGCATAACCTGGAGGTAGTAAGGCTGAAATAGGAACAAAATAAGCCCCAATGCAAAATCAGGTGGTGGCTCATATCATAGCTAAGAGTGGATGCCTACAAGGCAGAGGATTGGGACTACAGTTGTAAGGTATCATGACACCAATACCAGTCACCAAGAAGCCTAATCGATATGGTTTGGGATATAATGCACTATTGGAAAAGGAGATGAGGGGCATGACTCTTGAGGGAGGAGCAAATGGAGAAAATGAAGCAGATTCCTCACCTAAAGGAAACATTTCCGGGCCAACTGAAGTGATCCTAGCTGAGGAAGTTCACTCCCCTTGTTGTTGTACCACTATCAATATGGTGAATGTTGATGAATCCAAAGAAAACAACCCTCATGTTGCCAACAATAATAAATGAGATGAACTGGAAGATTGAACCAATTATTGATGTTGTTACTTCAAAGTAATTATTTGGGTTGTATTGATAAATATTTTTTATGCTTCTGTTTATGCTACTCAAAGATATCATCTAAATGCACTTGCATGATTATTCAATAATCTTTCTTTATCTTCCATTTTCCTCGTTTCTCTCTTTAATTTTTCTTTCTTCTTTCTTTTATTTACCATTCTCATCTCGTTAATTTATGTCTTCCATATTATTTTCATTTTTTCACTTTTTATTTTGGCATTCCAACTCATCCTAATTGCTTTCCAGGAATTTAAATACTATAGAAATTTTGTCACATGAAAGGGACTTTGGAGACTTATCAATTGATTCTCTTGGGCACTTGATTGTGATAGCCATGAATCTTGATGAGGATGAGGAAATTGTTGGGCACTTTTCAGACCTACTAGAGCATCCAGAAAAGGAGTTTGACTTAGACAATGAGGTGATCGAGTTGGTTAACATGGGCATTGAAGAAGAGAAGAAGGAGTGAAAATAGTGGAAAACCCAGAATGCTAAAAAATGATTGCATTGTTCAAAGAATACATGGATGTTTTTGCATGGTCTTACGTGATATGCTAGGGTTGGATCTGAAATAGCTTCACATAAGATCCCTTTATATGTGGGAATTGAGCCAAAAAAAAAAGTTGAGAGGATGCGGCCTGAAATGTCATTAAAAATAAAGAAGGAGGTGTGCAAACAGCTAAGGCTGGATTTTTGGAGGTATCAAGACACACTGACTGGGTGGCTAACATTGTGCCAGTGCCTAAGAAGGATGGAAAAGTGAGAATGTGTGTGGACTATCGGGATTTAAACAAAGCTAGCCCAAAGGATGATTTTCCTCTCCCTACATTGATGTCCTTGTTGATAATCCTGCAAAAAACCATCGATTTTCATTTATGGATGGATACTCGGGTACAACCAAATTCTCATGGATGTTAATGACAAAGGAAAAACTACTTTCATAACTCCGTGGGGAACATTTTGCTATATGGTCATGCCATTCGGATTGAAAAATGTCGGGGCTACATACCGCGTGCTATGGTTGCATTATTCCATGATTTGATGCACAAGGAGATTGAAGTGTATGTAGATGACATGGTTGCTAAGTCCAAAGAGGGAGAAAGTCATGTGGAGGTCCTGAAAGTTGTTTGAAAGACTCAGAAAATATAAGTTGCGGCTGAATCGAATAAATGCATCTTTGGAGCTTCTACGGGGAAATTACTTGGATTCATTGTTAGCAGAGAAGGAATAAAGGTAGACCCAGATAAGGTGAAAGTGATACAAGATATGCCTCTCCCAACTGAACGGGAGGTTAGAAGTTTCTGGGGAGGCTCAATTACATTGCTCGATTCATTGCCAATTTGACTAGTACTTGTGAGCCTATATTCAAGTTGCTCCAAAACATCAACCCGGAGAATGGAATGAGGAATGCCAAGAAGCCTTTGCTAAAATAAAGGCTTATTTAATGAAACCTCAGTTTGACCCCACCTACACGGGCCGTCCTTTAATATTGTACCTCAAGGTGTTACCCACATCAATGGGGGCAATGTTAGGACGTATGACGAGTCTGGAAAGAAAGGCAGGCAATTTATTATCTGAGCAAGAAGTTAATGACTGCAAATCTCGCTACCTGGCAATGGAAAAGACCTATTGTGCATTGGCATGGACTTCCAAAAGGCTAAGGCAGTACATGTTATACTATACCACTTGGTTGATCTCTCGAATGGATCCGTTAAAGTACATATTTGATAGTCCTCATGTGTCGTTGAGAATGTCAAAGTGGCAAGTGATATTGTCAGAATTTGACATCAAGTATGTGACCCAAAAGTCTCTCAAGGGAGGTGCAATCACTGATCATCTAGCTGAAAACCCGCTTGAAAGTGAGGCTAACCACCTGAATTATGTGATGATGAAGTGCTGTCATGGAGAAAGAAGAGATGGAAGAGGAGAATGTATGGAAAATGTACTTTGATGGAAGCCTAACATGAATGGATGTGGAATAGGAGCTATGGTGATGCCACCTCCTGGTAAGCAATACCCAGTCTCTATCAAATTGGATTTTGAATGTACCAACAACATTGCAGAGTATGAGGCGTGTGCAAATGGTTTGCAAGTTGCAATTGACTTGGGAATCAAAGAATTAAAAGTCTTTGGAGACTCTGCACTTATAATTTATCAAGTTAATGGACAATGGCAAACAAAGGATCAAAAATTGGTACCTTACAGAAATACTTGTATCGACTAATTGAGCGATTTGATGATGTGTCATTCTCTCATTTAACTCGAGACAAGAACCAATTTGCGGATGCTTTGGCAACTTTGGCTGTAATGACCAAATTGGAAGTCCATGCTAATGTCCAACCTATCCATGTGGAGGTGCAAAGCGAAACATATTGTGGCAATGTGGAGATTGAACTAGACGGTCAACCCTGGTATCATAACATCAAGCAGTATATTCAAAAAGGGGAATACCCAGCTGGTGCAAATGAGGTAAGTAAAAGACGATTCGTCGACTAGCTATGAGCTTTTTCTTGAATGGTGAAGTCCTTTACAAGAGAAATCATGATGGTACTCTCCTAAGATGTGTAGATGCTCATGAAGCTAGTATAATCATGACGAAATCCATGGGATATGTGGAACCCATGCTAATGGGCACATGATGGCGCAAAATCCTAAGGAGTGGTTATTATTGGTCTACCATGGAAAATGACTATATCAACTATGTTCGGAAGTGCCACAAATGCCAAATATATGCAGATCGAGTTAATGTTCCTCCATTTCCACTGCATAGCATGGTATCTCCCTGGCCTTTCTCGATGTGGAGCATGGATGTTATTGGCCCAATTAATCCTAAGGCATCCAATGGTCATCGTTTCATCTTGGTAGCGATAGACTATTTCACTAAATGGGTGGAAGCCACTTCATATGCCAATATCACACAGAAGGTGTTTTTAGATTCATCAAAAGAGACGTTATTTGTAGATATGGGATTCCAGAAATAATTATCACAGACAATGCTCCTAATCTCAATGGTGCCGAGGTTCAGAAGTTCTTTGAGACTTTCAAAATCAAGCATCACAACTCAGCTCCTTATAGGCCTCAAATGAATGGTGCGGTGGAAGCCAAATAAGAATATCAAGAAAATTGTTGCCAAAATGGTGGTGAATTACAGATTGGCATGAAATGCTGCCATATGCTTTGCACGCTTATCGTACCAACATACGATCAAGCACAGGAACAACTCCTTTCTCATTGGTATATGGAATGGAAGCTGTATCCCCTATTGAAGTTGAAATCCCATCATTAAGGGTTTTGATGGAGGCTAAGTTAGAAGAATCTGAGTGGGTGAAAGCTCGTTATGAACAATTGAATATGATAGAAGAGAAAAGACTGGCAACCATTTGTCATAGCTAGTTGTATCAAAGTAGAATGGCTAAGGCTTTCAACAAGAAAGTCCACCCAGGGATTTGTATCCAGGAGATTTGGTTTTGAAGAAAATTCTCCCTAATCAAGAGGACACAGAGGAAAATGGGCTCCAAGTTATGAAGGTCCTTACATTGTCAAACAAGCATTTTCGGAGGGGCATTGATTTTGCAAAATATGGATGGACAAGAACTACCTAGACAACATATGCAAGTCAAAAAGTTTTATGCTTGAAAAGATGCTGAAAGCTCATTGGGTCAAACTTGAAGGAACGCCTAAATGAAAGCTAGGATGAGAAATAAATAAAAATAATAAAAAGCTCGTTAGGTCAAAAACTCGAAAGAGTGGCCTAAGCAAAATTTAGGGTAAAAAAAAGAAAAAAGAAAAAGCCCGTTAGGACAAAAACCCAAAAGGGCGGCCTAGGCAAAAGTTAGAGCAAAATAACGTGCATCATCTCAAACAATTTACACTTGGGCAACTTTCGTGTTGAATGTGTCTTGTGAGCCAAGCATACCAAGATTGAAACTGGGGCAATTTTTGGAGATCAAGAGAAGGGAAGATTGAAGGCAAAGAAACGATAGAGTGGCTATGGCATCCAATTTACTATAAGAAATCAATTGAATAAGCCACTAAAGACCAAACTGGGGCAAATTTTTTATATTGTTTGAAATCCTATCTTTTACTTTGCTTTGTTTACTTCTTCCAACAATTTGTGATATTGTTGTCCAATACACCAAGTAAAAATGCTCATTCAGTTAATCTTTCTATTTCCCCTTTGCATGCATGTTCATTTATGATGTCTTGAGTAAGTATAAATTTAAGTTTAAGCTACCACGACCTAATAGTTCTTGCAGCAATGCATTAATGACTAGCATCACACAAAGGGAATCCAGAAGCTTCAATTAAGCTTGCAGAAAAGCAATCATCATCCTAAAAGGGAAAAGGAGATAAGAGAGAATGGGAAGAGGTGAGCAAAATTATAGAAGAAAAGAAGAAGTTTCATTTGTGCAGAAGGTCCAACACAGCTACTACGAGTTTGATCGGTTGAAGTTTTCCTCGAGGTTTGCTTGACTATGGTGAGATTCCTTTCACAAGAATGTTTTTTGAAAAGAAAAGAAATAAAGTAAAACCATATTGCAAGGCAGTGTCAATGACAAACTTGAAAGAGGTTTATGTGGTAAAATCCTCTATGAAGAAGCTTATGGTTCAAATGTTTTTCGATGTTAAAATGATTCTTTTGTGACATATTCATCTCTTTCTTTTGATTTTCAAATCAATTAGGTCCTTGGCCTATTTTTCTTTTATCCATTTCATCCTGTCATGATCTTGGATTCATTCACATATAGTACATATACATCTTTGGCATTTCCACAATAGCTTGATGTTTTTTATTTACTTTTATTTTTGAAAAAAAAATTGAATTTTACATTTCCATGATTGTCATTGCTTTTACATTTCTTGTCAACCTAATTGCCATTTACCTTTCATTGGCCTAGATTGTCAATTTTCTTTTCCAAAAAAACAAAAAGTCACTGTACAAAATTGTTCTCCTTGTAAGGCATTTAAATTTATTGTCAACCCGTGATGGCTTTTACATTTCTTGTCGGCCTCAAATTGCCAATTTGCTTTGCAAAAACAAAAAAATAAAAACCAAAATAAAAATAAAAAATAAAAAAATTGTGCAAATTGTTGTTCTCCTTTTAGCATTTACATTTCTTATCGGTCTCAGATTACCACCATTTACTTTTCCTGACCTTAGATTGCCATATTTCTTTCTATTCGACCTTAGATTGCCATTTAATTTCCTGCCCCCTGGCTTTTAATTTCTGCGCATGAACCAATATCCAATTGCAAGGCTTTTCATTTCCTGTCACTTGTGGACCCGTATCCAGTTGGTCGCAAGGTTTTTCATTTCCTGTTGCTTGTAACAGTATCCAGGGTCAAGTTCTTTAATTTCCTGCTTGCTAACCGTATCCATTGGTCGCAGTCTTTTAATTTTCTGAGCCCTGGCTTTTAATTTCCTGTCTGCTTGTTACCAGTATCCAGTTGGTCACAAGTCTTTTAATTTAGCCCTTGGCTTTTAATTTCCTGCGCCTGTGAACCTATCCAGTTGGTCATAAAGTTTTTCATTTCCTATTGCTTGTGGACCCGTATCCAGTTGGTCAAGTCTTTATTCCTGCCACTTGTGTACCCATATCCAGTTGGTCGCAAGGTTTTTCATTTCATGTTGCATGTTGACCCATATCCAGTTGGTCGTAAGTCTTTAATTTCCTGTTGCTTCCTAACCGTATCCAGTTGGTCGCAAGTCTTTTAATTTCCTATCACTTGTTGACCCGTATCCAGTTGGTCGCAAGGCTTTTAATTTCCTGTTGCTTGCCCCGCATCCAGTTGTTCGCAAAGCTTTTCATTTCCTGTTACTTGTTGACTCGTATCCAGTTGGTCGCAGAGTTTCAATTTATCATCATTTGTTGACCCATATCTAGTTGGTCGCAAGATCTTTTGATTTAGTCAGCCCCTCGGCTTGTAAATCCTCTACTGATAGCTCTCGTCTACTATCAAATAGTCTAAGCCCCCTTATTTGTAGTATAAGGTAACTTAGGTCATTCTTCCTTAGGACACATAGGTTATGTTATCAAACTGAAATTACTAAATAACAACAAAGGGGGGAATTTGTGATTTCCAGAATGCAAAAGTTATAGTAAATGACAGAAACAAAATAAGATGTAATTGATCAAAGAATCAATCCCAACATCACAATCATTGGCAGAATTCATCACAGTTCAAAAGAGTTATCATATGGATGCTACTCTGTCAATCCAAATCAACTATATAATCACATAGTTTTCACTCAACAATCCTTAAATCACTATCGCAATCCAAATGAATGTCGAATTACTTGCAATCAGATTAAACCAATAACCAATCAGTTATTTAGCCTTACTTTGATTTCAATAATGAATTCATTCTATGTCTAATCAGATATAATTCAAACATAATCGTGTTCAATTACTGAATCCATAATCAAAACTAAAGTTTAGAACAGAAAAGCATGCATACAAAGATGAGATTTATACAACAGGAACTTGAATTCAAACCAATTATCTATGATGTCAAGGATTGAAAAGAGTTTAGTCTTTCATGGACATCTCCATTGAAAGCTTTTATATGAACATCTTAGATACAAAAGATACAAAAGAAAAATAAGAAGACAAGTAGAGAGAGATGAGAGATTCTGATGTGTGTTCTTTGAATGAACAACTTAGGCTTAAATAGAAAATGAAAAGATAAGATAAAGCTTGAAAAATCTGAAAAGAAGGATTTCCCTCCAATCAAAAGTGTCCCCTCGGATTACATTTATCCAGATGTTATCTATCAAAATAATTCCAGATTTCCGAAATCTGATCTAGATAAAATAATCCTCTCTGGATAAGCTTTCCATAGACATATTATATGACTCATTTGGACCAGAAATGAGTGAGATATGCCCAATTATGTGAGAAAAGGTCTTGGACCCGCGTCAGCACGAGCTCTGCAACTTTGCAGCCCAATTAGGCCATGAATCGAGCCGAATTTGATGAAGCTTGTGAAACCAAAAATTGTAGATCTCGGTCTTAGCTTTCAGAAGACACCAAAATCACCCAAATCTGATATTTATAGAGCCCAAAATGATCTGTACAAGATGGAAAGGTCATAGTAAGTGTAAAATCCGAAATTAACCAAGTTTTGACAATTAAATCCAATGAAGCCCAATTATGAAAAACTCAATTAAATCATCAAAATTAAACACATGTAGAAACCAATTAGGCGAAATATGCAACCATAATAGATGCCTTAAAATTTCTCTATCATTAACCCCTTCGGTTTTTGAATTTCTGTAAATTTCATTTGTTTTGACATTTCTTGCCATTTGTAAATTTGTGCCAAATTAATTAGTTTATCTTCTTTGCATGATTCATGCATAGGTGATTTTTAAATTGTATAGTTTACATGTGATTTTCTTGTATATACTTTTTCAAAATTAGAATTCAATCTTTCTTGTATTTGCATTTTATGCATTGTCGAACAAAATCAATGTTCATGTCTTTACTTATTCGTCACAAAGACAATATGTAAGACTTTGGCTTTTCATATTCTCTTATAAGAAATAAGTAAAGAGGGAACACAGATTTTATCCACCCAAAAATAAAAAAATTTCCAGCCTATTTTATTATATAAAAAAGTCCTAAGCCCATTTCTTTTTTATTTTTTATTATTGTTTGATTGTTATTGTACAAAAAGAACAAGCTCATTGTTGTTGGAAAAAAATAGAGGAAGCCCATCTCATTATTTTTTTTAGTTGTAAAAAATAAAAGAAAAAAAGGATTAAGCCGTTTTTATTTTTTTTTTTTTTTGTTTTATTTCAGTTTGAGTTTTTTTAAAAAATAAAAATAAAAAAGGTTGCTTTTTTTTGTTGTTTTTCTACACCGTTCCCACTTTTGTCTTCTTTGAAAAATTGATGAAAAATGAGGCACACTTGTCATAGAATGCATGTCTATGAAAAAAAAAAACGGGAGCAGGAATTGAGATCATGGAAGAGTCAAATACTGCACAAGTCATTAAAGAGACAAAGAGGAAGCATGCGTGATTGATAAAGCAATTAAGTCATATCCCATGAAATGAGCATAAATTGGAAAAGAGCTCAATAGATCACAGACATTTCTAACCAAATTGGCAAAATGATCGATTTACAGCTGTATAAATGGGATCAATAATTTACACGCAGAGGAGGAGGATTCTTTATAAAAAAAAATACTTCCAATAGACAACAGAAAAAGAGAACATTCAGGGGCTAATTTCGACAAGGCATACAAGGAAGATACGAGAAATTAGCAACAAATATAGGCAACAGGTCAAGCAAATTCATTGGCAACAAGCGGAAAAAGGTAAACAGAAGGAGTGGTATCATCATTATCATCTAAAAATAAAAAAATGGGCGAAAGGGAGGAGGCTGCGCGGTTCTCCCCACCACCGCAGCCTCACATCATCATCATCCTTACAAGCTCATTCTCTTCCTCATCATCATCATACACCCTTCGCCATGCACTACCACTGTAAACTATCACTAAACCCAACCATTACCTTCATCCTCTAAATCTCAAATCTACCATCGAGAACCATCACTTTCACCATTGACAATTGCGAGCTCTCCCACTGCGGGTTTCACCGTTCCGCGCTCCCCACTTGCAGGTCGGCATGAAACCTGCCTGCTCCATCCCTGTTCGCTCCTGCCATGAAAGCCAACGCTCTCCGACGCTCCACCAGCCGCATCCTCCTCAGCGGATCCGATCTCACCACCGCATCCGATCTGTTTCCTTCCTCGCAAGCGAGCTAACACCGGGCCATGAAAGCCACCAGTCTAACCCGATCCGCTGCCTTCATTTCCCTTCGGTTCTTCCCAGCGCCCGATAGCTCAGTCGCATCACCACGCACCTCGTGCGAAGCTCCACGGTCTTCTTCCTGCGCGCGGCCTCAACTGGTGTTTCTCCTTGGCCGCGTGTCTGATCTCTCTCCCTCTCTCTAGATTCTCTCACGCTCTCTTCTTGATCTCTCTTCTAATCTTTCTCTCCTCCTGTATGTAAGATAGTGTGGGTGAGAATGCAGACCTTTTTTTTTAGTGTTTTAGTGTGAAGGGGAAGGTTAGTGTGTGAGAGTTTGGGTTTGTGTTTGTGTGTGAGTTCAGTACATAGTATTAGGATAAGTGAAAATTAAATTAGTTAAGTTGAAAATAAATAAGTAGTTTTAAGATTTATTTTAATTTAAGTTAGTGTCATTCTATTTGGTAGAATTAATTTTCGAATTATTTCTTTAGGTTTAAGTTCATTTGTTTGATTTAGTGTTTGTTTAATTTTTGACTTTAGACCTTTGGTTTTAGAATTGGTTTAGTTTTAGCTTAAAATAAAAAAAGAGTTATTTCATTTTCGTGCATAAAATAAATACTTGAGTGTTTGTTTTATTAAAGAATTTTATTTAGTTCCTTAATTTTTTTTTTATAGATAAATAGAATTAATTGAGCAGGACGGCTTATTAATTCTCATTTCAGAATATTTAGCGAAGTTTGATATTCTAAAATTCATTTTCAAAATTAAAATTAATCAAAAAACATAAATATTTTCTAAAAAACTACGTGACTTTGAGTTCCCTATTGCATCAAGGGATACGTAAGGCGATTCAATCCTGTCAAGTCAAAAATTAAATTTTCATAATTTTTGTTTTATTTGTAAATAATTTTTTTTTAATTTCATGAGACTTTTTATTTAATTTTTTTTATTTAGGGAATTTTGGATAAAAAAATGTTAATTTAGCCGACGGCTTGTTAACTTAATATTGTGGACATTTGAATTGTGACAACTTAATGATCCGAAAATTTTCCTGAAAATTTATTTATTTTCTTTCCTTTTTGTAAAAAATATCAAAAATAAGTTTTTTAGTTATTTGTAAATATTTTATGGTTTATAAGAGATCTTTTTATTTCCATGTATTCAACTTGTCATATTATTTCAAATAAAGATGTTAATTTAGCCGTAAAGCTTGTTAACTCGGTATTTTGGATATTGTGAAGGTTTGATGTTCCAAAATTTCTTTTTTAAGAAAGATTTTTTTAATTTTCTTGTAAATAAAATAAATATTTTGAAGGTTATTAATAATTTGCACAAATCAATAGGTCCTGTCTAAGGACGGGTGTAGGGGTGCGTAGGATTCAATCCCTACCCTTCTCTATGCATAACCGACTCCAAAACTGAAATCTGGTTACAAAGACCTTTTCTTTAAAAATAAATGGTTTTTCCATGTTTTCCATTTTGAATAAAATTGGTGGCGACTCCAATTTCCAACATTAATTTTTATTTTTCGCCTTCGCGATTTGCGACAAAATTAAAGAGATTTTTTTACAAATAATTCTTGAGAAGAAATATGTGGCTCTTTGAATATAACTTTCAGATTGTCTACAAATTTACAATTTACGTGGATATAAAATTTTCTTAATATTGGGATTATGAAGTGTTATATGTATTAAATGATGTTTAATTATGAGTTCAATGTGACTAAAAATTACTTTTTAGTTTAAATTGTTAGGGGTATTTTTGAAAAAGAACACAACATTCCTAGGAATATTCGTGTCAACCAAACACATGAATAGTTCATTCCTGGGCATAATATGTAAGATTCCTGGGAATTTATCTTACAAATTAAATGTGAGAATAGTCCATTTTTGGGAAAGTTATTCCTAAAAATAGTATTCTTGGAACACACGCCCTTTCTGTGTAGGTATAAACACTACAAGGGTTACATACGATAATAAATGCATCTGTTTATTGTTTTTCCTTAAATTTGTATATCTTTCTTAAATCAGTTTCTTAAAATAAAATAAAAAATAACAAATGGTTCACTTTCTATTTTTTAAGCATGTTAGAGAAACTTACTCTATTTCTACTTTCTATGTGTAAATAATTGTTGAAAGGTTCATTATTGAAACACATCAAATATATAGTTGGTTTACAATGTTAAAAATTTCATACTAATAAATTGTCAATATTAGTAAATATTTCAATTAATATAAATTGTTAGAGTATGTTTGGTTTAACTACGGAGGTGATGTGGTAATGGTCCTCTCATTTCTTAATCAAGTGTCAATGATTCAATTATTGCCTTTGGAATTAATGGAGCAGTTTTAAAACCTTTGGCCAGTGTATATCCTCTTAAATGAGTTTATAGCATGTGAAGAGATTAGTCACTATATCCGGTAGTGGATATCCTAGGAAATCAAAGAAAAAAAGTATGTTTGGTTGGGAGATAAAAATGAAAAGAACTTTTCATGGATCAATTTTATATGTAAATTTATATTCGAGCTCATCCACAAAAATTTTCACCCTAAATATATTGAGAGTTGTGAGGCCTAGAAGCTGATTGCTTAGATGTTTTAAGGACGAAAGCGCAATCTTAGGCCCAAATCACATAATTAGATGTTTTGGGCCTATTTTGTGCAATTCAAACTTAATCAAACCCTAAAACAAGAGAACAATATAACACCTTACTAATCAAAAAAGGGATCTTAATTTTGACGGTATTAGGTCATCTTGACTAATAGAGCTTTGCTAGCATTTGGTGGCTAGATCAAAAGAAAAAAGCCTATGCTCATCAATTTATCTATCTTTCATCTTTTTTTTCTTGATTCATGTTTATAATGCTCCTTCTATTCTTGTTAGTGGATATTGCAAGCATGTTTAGTGGCTGAATTCCTTTGTATGTTAGGGTGATGATGTAACCAATGTTAGAACGATGAGTTTTTATGTTTTCTTCAATCTAGTGATTGTTTCTTGTTTTCAATTGAGTCTCTATATTTTTAATAGTTTATGACTTGATGACCCATAAATTGATATCGTGAGTTGTATAAGCAATTGGAAAATTGGTAGATTTAGCTTAGACCTAAAGATAGAGCTTATAATTCTTAATTGTTTAAGAATAGAGGTTAACAATTAATGAAATTAATATGTCATAGAACATAAAAACCTTTAACTCTAAAGTTAAGGGATAAATTGAATTTTAAAGATTAGGGAGGATTAGTATGCCAAAAAATTGGGTATTATTAGGAAATCTCTCAAAAATTGAATTGATTGAATTTCATTAGATTGAGTATTCAATATTTATATCAACAACTAGGTGAAGTCAAAATCCTAGCACTTCTCTCTCTTGACTCTTTGAGTCAAAGTCTTTTCATATTTCCTTGTTAGTTAGTTAATTTGAATTTTATTTTATTTGCTTTTGAATGTAAAGTTGAATTTGCGTTTTTAAATTTGGCTCCTAAATAACGGAACTCAATCACGTCTATTCCTGTGGGAATGCTGGTATATTTACCATTGCCCTTGTCTCATCACATAGAAACCCCAAATTGAAAATAAGTACATATTTTTGAGAACCTAATTTATGTTGTACTTTATTTCTTACCTATTAATTCTTTAATGTTCGAACTGAACAATGCATAAAGTAATAGTGTAATATGTATCTAGATAATTCCAAATTTTCAATTTGGCAACCAGCAGATATTGCTAGGAACATGGTTTGGGAGAAATTCTTGTATACCCTTAAAGCATACAAGAATATAAGTTAAATATATTTTATTCCCTCAAATTTTAGATCATGTGTAGTTTACATATTGATTTTTTTAAAATATGTATTACGACATCTGAAGTTATCAAACAGTGCAAAACACGCCTTTTGTTAAAATAAGTCCACATGCACTATAAAAAGAATCGACAGACCACGTGTTGAGTTGAATAAAATAGAAATTTCAGGAGGTTAGGTGCATAAATAGAAACAGTGTAGATTGTATACAATAAATGATAAAAATTGATATCAACTTAATAAAATGGATATTTTCCAGTTTAGTAACTTTAGGGTGTCGCAATGCGTGTTTAAAAAATTATGGTGTAAATTGCATATGACATAAAGTTCAAAAGTTAAAATGCATTTAACCCTTTAATATATGATTGTGCGAGAAACACTTGGGTACTCTAAAGGCAAGAAAATGTATTTATTCTATTCTATTTAATAAATAATATATTATTTTTGTGGGTCATTGTTATCTCTCATTTTCCCTACATATTTAATAATATAACTGATATGACATCTATAATACTAATATTTCAGACTTCTATGAGGAAAAATTTTTCAAGTGTCACATTGAAAATGATTTAGGGCCCACGTTTTAAGAAGTTAATCATTAATTATTTTTTAAAAAAATAAAAACTGCAATTATGACAAATTATTAGAATATCATTGACAATTATCAGTATTTAATAGCAGGATTACACTATAAAAATTAAATATATTTAAAACAAAACTTATCAACATTTAATTAAATATATAATACAATATTCAACACTCCTTTGAGTTTTTTAGATGTAGCTTCAGAGTAATTTGAAGTCCACAAATATCATAACTTTAATGATTAATATTTTTAAAAAATATTATAATCATAATTATGATATATCATTAGTTATTATCGTTAATTTATACAATTTCAATATTCATAATAATAATTACATATTAATTTATATAGTTTATTATAATGAATGTACTAATGTATCCTTATATATTAATTAATATAGCATACTAATATTAAATGGAATGTTTTGAAAATGTGAAATTAATTAGGAGTAGTATTCGAAGAAAAAATTAATGTTTTATTGAAATATGAAGTTGTCTGAAAGTAGCAGATATTCTAAAAGGAAATGAGTATTATGCATATTTATGTTTCGAATATCAAAATACTTTTCAATTCTTTTGGAATTATTTTAATAAATCCATAAATATCCCATATGGATTCAAATCCTTGTGAGAAATAGGGAATAAGGATCCATGACAGGGGTGGGAGGCGAATAAGGGACAAAATTCTAAATGGGAGGTGTAGGAGGCATATCTCTCTCTATGAATACCCATTGTCATACATATTAATAGTATATGATATTATAAATATATCCACTTATTTTATTTCATTATTGATTAATTTCAACTATTGAAACATGCAAAAATTTTATAAAATAGATTTTTTATTATTAGCTAAAGGTCATCTATTAATATTTTGTCAACCTTATAAACATTATATTCAAAATAAAATATAAAATAGAATAATTTATCTACAATCTACAATCTATATATCTATATTCTATAATAATACTAATATTCAAACTCCTATGAGGGAAAATTTTTTAGGTTCGCAATGAGAATGATTTAGGGCCAACATTTTTTAAGAAGTTAATAATTTTTTTTTGAAAAAATAAAAACTGCAACTTATTCAACACTCCTTTGGGTTTTCTAGGTGTAGCTTCTAGAATAATTTAGAGCCCACAAATTTCA
Source organism: Dalbergia oliveri (assembly GCA_030441495.1). Taxonomy (NCBI): domain Eukaryota; kingdom Viridiplantae; phylum Streptophyta; class Magnoliopsida; order Fabales; family Fabaceae; genus Dalbergia; species Dalbergia oliveri. Next base: position 32,697,875 of record JAMLFY010000002.1, on the reverse strand, counting down.
TAACTTTAATAATTAATATTTTTTAAAAAAATCATAATCATATTTATTATATATCATTAGTTTACTATCGTTAATTTATATAATTTCAATATTCATAATAATCATTTTTAATATCTGGGCAATTTATGCTAGAATCTATATAACGAAAAATATTGTACATTATTTTGATAACTTCATATATTGGAGTTATTTAAAATAATTAGTGATAAATAAAATAAATAAATAATCAAAAGTAATTTTAAATTATATTGTTTATTTTTTAAAATATAAATGTTTGAAAAAAGTTTAAATCAGATAAGTTATGTTGCTTTACTTATATACTCCTAATTATCAATTAATTAATTAATATATAATATTGATTAATTATTGTATAATATTTGAACCTATTGATAAAATGATAACACATACACACACACACACACACATATATATATATGGTAATATGATTCATTATATTTAATCAATATATTTGTTAATTTATAGTATTTGTTATAAATTATAAATTCAACCTTGATATACTAAAATGAGGCAAGTGACTCATTGTATAATAAAAGTATTAACTACAATTATTTGTCACTTATAATTTTTTTACTATCTTATTTGCTTTTTTCATTTTAGATTTTTTTAAATTTTAGCCTTTTTTAGTACTATATTTATGGTCTCATGGTTACTTATCACTTTTACATAATGACATTTATAAAAATACAAAAGAAATTTAAAAATATTTATAAAGATAAAAACTAAATTTCTTAATATTCATAAAAGTCAAATATATATTTTAATATATTTATATAAGGCCTAAATTCAAAATGACAGAGACCAACAGTTTATGAAATTATAATTTCCTTATTTAATATAAAATTGAGCCTTATTTATCAAGCTAACATGATTTTATGTTTTTTTCAAATTATGCTTAAAAAAATGATAAATTCATGTGCTAAGGTTATTGAAAACTATTATTTTTTCATTTTGGAAGCTTAATATATCAATAGAATTTATTAAAAATTTCTCATACATTTCCTAAACAATAGATTTATTGAAAGTATAAAGGAAATTGTTGAGTTAGCACTTGAAAATTAGTTAAGGAAACTCTTTATTATATTTTTAGTAACAAACACAATGAGCATGCCACAATTTGTGTAAAAGTATGTTTGGGAACTTTAAAAAGATGAAATCTTATATGAGGAGAAGTATATTAAGGAAATAATGTAGGTTTTAAATTGTAATTTAAATTTTTTTTATCAATGATTTTAATATTACATTTCCAAATTTTAAAGATAAATATTGCATTTTTTAGAATAAGTTGAGAGTTTCATACTATCATAAAAAAACTTTTGTTTTTTATATATCTTTTTATCCCAAGTTCATAGCTAAAGAATTTATCTTTAATTGAAATTGAAAAGTTATTTAATTCAAATGGAAGATCTTTGAAAGAGTTTAAGTCCATGTCATACCCAAATGATTCTTCACTCAATTAATTTCAAAGTTATCTCTTAGTTGAAGAGTTAGAATATGACAGAAAGCAATTGTCTATTGATTTTATAGAGTACTTTATCTTTAATGAATGAAATTCAGAGGATAATTTATGATAATATAAAGGACTCAATAACCATTGGGAAATGAGGTTTTTTTATTTTGTATATGGTTATGAAGGAACTTGAAAAATATATATTTGGAGAATATTTACTAAAATGATATAGAAGGAAATGAGGTGTAATTGAAATCATATAAATTAAATTTATTCATTATTTTTTATTAATTAGAAAGTATATTTTTATGTTTTTATAAATTAAATTTTTAATTTACTAAAAATATGTAAATGGCTGGGATGATTAAAAAAATAGTCGAAGCGGGTACCCACAAAGATTACTTGAAAAAAAGGATGAGAATGGTAACATATTTAGTCTTCATGAGGACGGGGCGAAGTCACTTTGTTAAACGGATAGGGACAATAAATAAGGTCTCTGCCTTATGGAGATCCTGGCAATTCCCCATTTATATAAATTATATATATATATATATATATATATATATATATATAGAAAATTTTAGCACACATTTATTTTTTTAATTATCTTTATTGAATTTACATTATGTATGTATTTTCATTTTTAATTTGGATTATATTGCATCAGTAGTATTTGTTACTCTCTTCCTTTCAAAATATCTGTTAATTTTGGATAAACACAGATATTAAGAAAGATAATAAATTACATTGGTAATTGAGTAAAATATAGTAAATGTTCTAATATGTCCCTAAATATTAATTACTATACCACACTAATATTAAATGGAATGTTTTGAAAGCGTAAAATTAATTACGGGTAGTATTCAAAGAAAAAAATTAATGCTTCATTGAAATGCGAAATTAATAGATATTTTAAAATATGAAGTTGTTTGAAAGTGAACAGATATTGAAAAAGAATGAGTATTATGCATATTTATGTATCGAATATCAAAATAATTTTTAATTTTTTTTGGAACTATTTTAATAAATCCGCAAATCCTGTGTACATATTCAAATTCTCATGAGAAATAGGGAATAAGGACCCATGATGAGAATGAGGATAGGAACAGGGGATAAAATTTAAAATGAGGACAGGGTGTGGGAGACATATCCCTCTCTTATATATATTAATTGTCATCCATATTAATGGTATATGATATTGTAAATATATTCACTTATTTTATTTTATTATTCATCAATTTCAACTAACGAAACGTGCAAAATTCTCATAAAATAAGTTTTTTATTATTAGTTAAATTTTATCTATCGAGATTTTCTTAACCTTATAAACATGATATTCAAAATAAGATATAAAACAAAATGACTCATTTCAGGTCCATACTCATTTATATTTTATTTATTTATTTAATTATTTAACTGTTCACTTATTTTCAAAATAAGTTTATATACTTAATTTTCTGTAAGATGTATTTAAATGAAATATTATTTATTTTCAACAATGGACAATAAATAATTTTTCATTATATCATACATCGGATCAGCAACTAGTTTATTAAATAGAAGAAAGCAAATATATTCTCTTACTCTATAAACATCTAGGAAGTATCTAAGAATTTCTCTAATCATGCATACTCTTAGCGCAAATATTAAATACAATTTTTCTTATCGAAATCAGTATATCCACAACTAATAGTAGTGACTAATCCTCTCATTGAAGCTCTCTCAAAGAGACAACAGCTCAAAATGCGCTCCATTTTCATGAGTGGGGATTGAACGCCCAATCACATGGTTAAAAGATAAGATGAGTTGTCACTACACCACACTTCATGATTCAAGTATTAAATACACTATGAAATACACTGTATCAACATGTAAAATTTCTCCATGGTTTCGGAGTGTACGGGCCGGGGGTCAACATTAAGTCATGCCCTTAAAATGTGAAATAATGATATGGAAATAATAAAATTACATAGTAAATATATATTACATATTTTATTACTATTAAATGTGATGAGTGAATAGTATAAATGGAAATCACATATCATATTTAATAATAATAAAATATATAATATGTATTTATTATGTAATTTTATGATATATCAAACATTATTCTAAAATGTGTGGTTGTAACTGTCTCGTCCATGTCCATGTACTAAGGAAGTAGATGATTGCTACGTGAACTGATCATATCTTTAATGGAAGTCCTTCATTGAACAACGTCCGTGCAGGTATACCATAAAAGTCACCAACATATGTCACTAAATGATTCTACCAAACTCCATAATTTTCAAAATAGCTAGCTAGTTTTTTACTTTTTTCCGGGACCACAGCTTTCTACCTACGGCTAGAGAAACCAACATATAGACTGGCATGAATTAATCAACGGCAATAATTTATTGGTACTTTTACATTAATTTTGCCATAAATAAATTGACAGGTGTATCTATCTGAGCTTGTTGAATTCGGATTCTTCATTTCTCTCCCAAAAGAACAATTAATGAATAAAATTTTGATTAATTGACATTTCCAAGCAAATGATTGAATCCAAATCCTATTTATCATGCCAATGCAAGGAGAGTTACACTATCACATAGTTGTTTAGACAAGAATCACTGTTTACATCGGAACTTGCAGCCCCCAAAAAAATTAGTTAATAAATAGACTAATTAAGTTTAAATGTTTTATTTTATATAACCAAATATTAAATTTGTTAACTCTAAACACTGATATATTTTATAAGGATGCTTACAAATTTTTTGACATTGACATATCTATGTTTGGGAATGCAACTTTTTTTCAATAAAAGTCATGTCAAAATAATTTTATATGTTTGAGCAAAAGGTTTGAATGGTTAATAACCAAAAAAATAATAATCTAATTTCAAGTATAAAATTCAAATATAAGTAGAAGAGTATGTTTAAAGCTTTTAATAATAGGAACAAAATTAGAGAAAATTTATTTATTTTTTGTTTTCCATTCAGAGTATCATCATTGATAGCAGTGACTAATTTCTTCAAAGGCAGGAGCTCACCTAAGGGGTTAAACCTTTGAATGCGAAATATTTTCCATACACACTATCAGGAATCGAACTCCAAACTAGATGTTTAAGGACTTTAGTTAGTTACCAACTTTACTAAGTTGAGAAAATTATATTTTACCCCGTAAAATATAAGTCATGTGCACTTTATACCATAAATTTAAAAAATGTGCACGCAATACAACCTTGAACTTTTTTCAATTTGTAGATTGACCTTTTCGTGAAAGTTTTCCATAAAAAATATCACACATTTGAAACAATTTTGAGGTATCAAGCTACACATTTAGGAAATTTTAGGGAGTCACAATTTGCATATGTTTCGAAGTTTAGGAGAGTATTGTTTACTTGCTTTGACTAAAATACAAATTTGTAAAAGTTCAAGTGGTTAATTTGTACAATTTTAAAATTTAGGATTTAAAGTACAAATAACTTATAATTCAAAAAGTAAAGTGCATTTTTTCCAAAAATTATTTTAGAATTGTAATATATTTGTCAAAATAACTACAAGTATCAAATATTATAAAATATATAAAATTATTCCTTATGTTTTTAAAACAATTTATTATACAAAAATAATTCTTTTATACTATCAAAACAAACACACTACTTAAAAATTATTTTTAGTTAATTCCTTCAAACATAAAATTGATTTTCAAATAATCAATTATATATATACTAAAATAATTTAATCTCGCATCTAATCCAAATACATATTAGCATTGTTGTGTTAGTTATTTGCTTTATATATATAATATAAAATTAACTTTAATTTAATTATCATCATTTAATTTATCTTATAAGCAATTTGGTCGCCCCAAAATTTTTCTTCAAATTCCACCACTGATAGATTAATTCTCATTATATATATAGTTCCCTGAGAAATCAACACCTTATTTTCATTTATGACTAGGTCCTATATAGCCAGTAGCAATTGCTAGGAAATCACTTGTTCTCGAATGATATTTTGTTCTTTCTCTCATCAGTGATTTCTTACCATCACTTGGAAGATAACTAATATATGTTTAGTAACTATTCTAAATTTTCAAGTTTAATTTCTTCAAATGCATATCTTCGACATAGCAATTGACTATTGATGAGTACGTAACACATAGAATATGATTTTAAGCCCACGTTATTCCTATCGAATAGCATCACGTGTTGCTAGCTTGCTTAGTCCTACCTTTGAATTTAGAGAAGGAGAAATACTTATAGTTTTATGCTATTTAATTAGAACATGACTTGTGCATCATTGACCAAGTTAAGTATGGCATTCCAGTAATGCTTATTCTCTTCTTCGAGGCTGACATCACACATGCTGATTCCGTCCCCGTTGATGATTGCCAAGCTGTCGTTGGATTCATAAGCCATTGCATCATTGCAGAGTCCTTCTTCAGGGACAACTTCGCTTGTAGTGGTCAGTGGTGGGGCATCAACAGTGTCGTATGCTCCTCCCCCACCAGCACAAGATCTAAATGCTTCCACTGCCACCATGATGTCATCATCTCGCAATTTATGACTCTCCACTCCCCTCTCAATGTTCTCATCACCATGTCCTTCTGGGTTCTGCTTGGTCAAGTAACCCCACGATGACGACTCGCTCCCACTATTGCTGCTACCTCCTTTCATCATGGTTGTGCCACTAACGTTATTGGTGAGAGGAGGAGTAATAAATAGATTTTCGTTGACAACTCCGACGGTGGTGGTGGTGGTGGTGGTGGATACCATAGGGAGCATAATGTTGCTTCCTGGGAAGCACAATGTTGAAGTTGGAGACTCTAGGAGGCTGTCATCGGTGGAGAGCATCATGGCATACATGCTATGCATCTTGTTGTTGTTGTCTTTTGTTGTTGTTGGTAGCGATTGTGGCTTCGATGACCATGAGTTTTGCCATGCCTTGAGCACGTCAAGGCAAGGTGGAAACGATGGTTGTTGAGCTGTGATCTTGTTGAGGACAAGTCGTGCTGGTGGCGGCTGTTGTGTGGGTTGGTGGCTCTGGACTTGCAGCTTGGACTCTCTGACCAGCCTTGCTTCTGCTTCGAGGCGAGCACTCTCCCACTGAGCCATGTGGCTGAGGTTGGCTGCGTCCTTGGAGTGGGAGGAGGAGTCCGCGGAGGAGCCACCAAGGGCATCGGTTTTTGGCCTGTGGGTTGTGGGGTCTATCCCCATTCTGGCTAGCCTTTTCTTTAGGTGTGTGTTCCAGTAGTTCTTGATCTCATTGTCCGTTCTCTTTGGAAGTTGGGCTGCTATGGCTGACCATCTGTGATCAAAATATATTCAAACCATGCACTGGTTATAACTAGAAAAAGAGATATGCTACACATTTACATATATTTCATGTAATATGTCTTTGTCTATATATGTTTTATAAATGTCATTTTTTTGCATTGCATTAATTATTTTCTTTTAATTACAATCGTTAATTATACAAGATTACACAAAGATACCGTACTATGTGGATATGGACGAAAAATACCCTTAATAACCATATATAGCCAAAAGTAAGCATACTGATAGTGTTCTACTTGCTAGGCAACTTTCCTGTCTAGCTAGGCCATGTAATCATATACACAGTTAAATATGCATCAAGGGTCCTTTAATTTGTTATTTTTGCTATACATGGTCACAGTGGGGGACTCAATATTATTGCAGTGTTTTCTACTTCCTACTAAACAAAATTTCTACTGTTGTGGGGGATCATCACCTGTTTCCAAGAAGGGCATGAAGTTGAATGATGGTTTGCTCTTCCTGCAAGCTGAACTTTCCTCTTTTTATATCAGGTCGGAGGTAGTTAGTCCACCTCAGTCTGCAGCTCTTCCCACACCTTTGAAGCCCTGGTTTACAAAATCGATCGAAAGAATTATTCCTAATTGTTCAAAAACACACCACATATATATCTTAAAAGAAATAGAAATCTTGCATTTATGTTAATGTTATGTTATGTGTGTATGAGGAGACCTTGATGAACCAACTAATTAGTAGTTGAATACACACTAAGTCTTTGTGCAATCGATTACCAGCTTTGGCAGGCAATGCACGCCAGCTTCCATGGCCATGTTGTTCAATGTAAGCCACAAGCTTTTGGTCTTCCTCAGGAGTCCATGGCCCTTTCTTCAACCCCACCTTCTCACAGCATGGTGACCTACCCATTTTCCACCCAATGGAAACGTTGAAGCTAAGGCAGCGTTCTAGGGTCTGCACCAAATACAAGACTAAGGGAAAAAAAAAAAGAGAACAAACTAATTGCAGGTTCAAGTTTGGAGGAGGCATAGGAGATCGAGGTGTATATATAGAGAGGGATAAAACTATAGAGTACTGTCCTGTTTCTTGTATCAAAAATGCTATTTAAACATCTAAAAAGTGAATATTTAGATATCTATTTAATAATCATTAAATATGATGGTAAATCCTACATACTCCATTCATCACATCACATTCAATAATTATTAAATGGGTCTCAATAGATACTTAATTTTTAGGTGTTGAAATAGCAACACTCCCCTTGTACAGAGGCATTTGTAAACTGCAAATTCCATACTACTGTACAAGCAAGTTATACTGATGTCGTACATGTACATTTGTGAGAATGGGGTGTCTGTATCTTAAATTTTCACTGTATAGGTTTGGCAATTTTCACTGGCGGGGTTAAATGCATATTGCATTCATAACGAACAGCAACGCCATATATATGCCTGGCTAGAAAATCCAAATCGTATAGGTGGCAACAGTGAAAACCTTTCCTAAATCCCGGTACGATTCATCTGTATGAATAAATCCTTATACCTGTTCTTTTTAACGTGAGTAAACTTCTAAAGCATGTTGGAATTTAAAATTTACTAAAAAAGAAACTATTCAAACATGTACTATAAAATTACTTATTAATAGATTTTCTTAACAATCAACCTAATTTTTCAAATTTCAAAATTGATCTATATAAAGTCAAGTTTTAAATATTTGTTACAATAAAATCACATTTTTGATAGATAATACCTATTTGATCATTAAAATAGTGTTTGATAATTATAAAAAATCACATATGTAGATCGAAAGAATGAGATTGAATTTTAAATACTTTTTTTAGATGAATTATTTTTATTGTTATATTCTAGTGTTATTAACATATTTAATATTTCTATATAATGTCTTTATTATATGGCCATTCTATAAATTAAAATTAAAATTTATTTAATTTTATATATTTCTACTTATTATCCCGTGCATTGCAGATACAATACTAGTATATATATATGTGTGTGTGTGTGTGTGTGTGTGTGTGGCTATAATAAAAATCTTTCCTAAAGCTCGATATAATTCATCTATATGAATAAATCCTTATACTTATTTTTAAAGGCTTTTTCACCCTAATAAAATAAAATAATTAATTAATTACACAAATGCTAGATGTGATATTTAATTATAGGAATACGATCGTTGTATATATAGGGAAAATTGCTGTAGTTACAACGATTTCAAGTTCATATGCCTATATATACGAAATCGATGGAAGTGGTGGGCCACATGAGCATCACTTTCAAAACTTCCTTTTTTCACTCACTAGAGAGTCTTAAAGTGTTGGTGATTAGTTGAGATGGCAAGAAAGAATCTTTACCAACTTGATGACCTAACTCACATTGCAAAAAAGCTAGAAGAAAAAGTAATTTTGTTTCTTATATATAATAATTTTTTAAAATTTAATTGTTTTTAAATTTAATTTATTTATATTTACTTGTAGTGCAATTAGGGTTTAGAATTTGGTTAATGTTTGCAATTAGGTAGTAATTATAGTAGTAGGACTTTGAGTTTGGTTAGGATTTGTAATTAAGTAGTAATAATTATAGTAGCAATTTAAGATTAATAGGGTTTGTAATTAATCAGGTAATAATTGTATATAAAAGATTAAGATTAAAAGCTTAATTAGTATATAGGCATGAATAATTAATTAATCGAATTAGATTTATGGATAAATATTATTTATGTATATTAGTCAATGGTATTATATTCTTTATTAATTATTAAAGTTGTTGATTTAATATTACATTACCTTAATAACAATTATTTAGCGTGATATCTAAGTATTTTATTCTTTTACAAATTAATACAACCTAATTGAGTGTTAAAGCCTAGGCGTGCTTGGCCTGTCACCCCCACACCCCTGCATGTAGCCTATTTGGAGGCAGTTGGGTTTATAGTGCCCTGTATCGCCCTTGTTGAGAGATAGGGCCTAGAGTCGTATACCTTCCTAGAGAGTGCATCATCACCCTCGAGGACGTGACATTTCGTCTAGGGCTTCGAGTGGATGGGTTAATAGCGCTTAGGTGAGTGAGGACTCATCTCAGGAGAGATATATGGGCTTTATGTGAAGAGCTTCAGACTGGAAACCAGGAACCCACCAGTTCCGTTCAATTTGCTACTTGGATTTGTTCTTCATTTGACTTGGTCAAACCCGTTAGAACTAGCCAAGTTTGGTTGTGAATCGAATCGAACTTGGAACATGCAGGAAGGAAGTTGACTCCACTACCACCAAGCCACATGTGTTCTTATTATAATTTGTGTAAATAATAACACATATTATATACTTATTTGAATTATTTTGTATTTTAATATATTTATTTAATTAAATCCAGTTTAATCGGTTGAACAGTTGACTACTGGTTGAAATAGTAACACAATGACTTAGTGCCTTGAGAGTTAATCACCAATCCAAGTTTAATAACTATGGTTCTATGGTGAACCTATCATGGTTTGAGAGTGCATTTCGAGGGATTATGATTAGTCGCATCAGTTAAACTTAGTTATGCAACAGGAGACTCGGGCTTACATAATCCAGTTGATTGGTCGATTTCTAATAACCAACAAATCTAGCTCCCTAGTTCACATAAAATGTGGTTGTAACACTTGCGAGATTTTCACTCCTGTAGGACTTTTAGCTAGGGCTCTGCAATGTTGATGATCTTGTACCGCCACTTGTGTTGAGCGACCTATCATAAGGTGAAGGAACTTGGAGGTTGTGCCAGTTACTATTGTTGTGGGCCTGGATCTTGACACTCCAACGAGTTGGATATTATAAGGTCAGATAGCCTCTAGCTAGTAGGTAATCTACTATGTTATATCTTTATTTTCATGTTACATTCATCCTTTCACATAATATCTAAGATATGAGTTACTATGTGTTCACGTGGGTGGGATTGCCAAAAAGAGGATAGATCCAGATAGGCCTCAATTCCTGCATATGAGGTCACTCATTGATGCAATCCCTATTAATGGGGTACTTTTTATAAAAGAAATTATAAAATTGGGTAGTGTCTAGGTTTAAGTGCAGAGTTTGGTAGTATATTTGTTTTAAATTATTGCAGTTTGCATGGACTCTGTACATAGACCAGGTGTTACTATTATTTCTCCTCCGTGGGTGATGGTTGAGGCCCCATCTAGGCATGTGCCACTGCATTGATATGCTTCGAGATTATGGAGTGGCATCAAGTGGATCACGTCATCCTCTAGTCAGGGGACGATAGCATATTCCATAAGAACCAGTCAACATTGATAGGCTCTATACCACATACGGGCGTGGTCTGGACAGTGGTGGCCTACACTATATGTGGAGTACCATTGGCATTAGGAGGAGCGACTAGCATACATAGTTCATTTTTAGTAGTCACATGACCTTCGTCCCTTCGCTGCTTATTGTGATTAATATTGCAGCATTACCATGAGGTTTTTTTTTCTATTCCATGGATTTTGTAGGACCCCTATGTTGCCACCATACCCGATGATGTACCAGCAGATGGACCACCTGTTCCACCTTTGTCACAGCAGAAGGAGCACCAAATAGACACCATCAATAGCGATGTGAAGGTGTTTGGGACTCATGCCAGTCAGTGCATGCGATGTGGTAGTCTAGTGGCCAAAAAGGATGGTGCTAACTATGGGGATCGCGATGAGCCTAGTGTTCATTTCTAGATTGTGCTAGGTACTCAGTTGGGTTGGATCTAGTTCATTCCGAGTAGAGGTAGCAGTCAGTTTGAGGTTGGATCTAGTTCTCAATTCCATTCTGAGCTTGGATATGAGCTGGAGTATTGTGAGAGCCTTAACACCTCCATGCTTATTGATCAAGTGATGGTCATCATTAACGACCTTCTGCATCCCAGCTAATTTAGTCATTGTTTAGTGAGTTTGGGTCGCTTGACCCTCATCAACCCGACCCTTTTGCTCATAGTTGTGGACCTATGCAGTCATTTGGCATTATAGGCAATACTCTAGCATCATCTTTGGCACAGCCCCACACTTACCAACAGCAGCCGAGCAAGGAGTAACCAAGCATTAAGGATCAGAGGTACAGGTTTAGCATTAGCAGCAGAGTGAGGCCTGTGAGCCCTACCCTTGCCACTGCCATACTAGTAGACATTTACCTTTTGTTAGACCTCACAAATGAAGGGATAGTTATGTATTTATTGTTATTTGTGTTCCTGAGTTATGTATTTATGTACTTCTTTACTTGTGGACTTGTGATATTATGTACTTATGGACTTACGTTTCATTGTTATGGATTTATGCTTTTGGCAATACTACAAAATAATATGTATAAAACGTTAATAATTAAACATAATACATAATTAATGGATAATTAAAAATAATGTAAAGATATAGTAGATGGTTAAACATAATATAGAAATATAGAACTAATTAGTTGGTTCCTCTTGAGGATGAAGCATGCAATGATATATAGACATGTGTGTAACCCTGCTTCCTACACATCCCACATCACTTTCTAGGACCCATCTCAACTTCATCCATTTCATTTCAAATCCTTGTCCAACTGGATACCCCAGCATATCCTCTAAGAGCTGGATTTGGCCATACCTTAAACCTCTAGTACTCAAGCCAGCCTTGTTTGTGTACAAGGACTGGGAACTCTAATTTGTACACATTAAAGATAGACTACATACTATAAACCTCATATGTAAATGAGCCCAATTCAATGTGAACACATCAACAACATGCGAATACATGATGCCATGGGTAATGTAATGCTTGAAAATATCCACAGTCACAAGTGTGCTTAAATCAACCCTGTAACTTTGCCGACTCCTAGTTCTCTATCCCTAGTTCTTGTAAACCATGAATGACGTATCTCCTCGATCCATTGGTACAACATGCATGCTACCTACACCCTCACTATTGATATCAATGGCTTGCTTCAAAGCTTGTGACCATCTTTCTCTAGTGGCAAGTTGGGCCCAGGCCATCCTCAACTTTTTCACAAACAACTCAGCAAGATGAAAATAGATGGACCTCACTATTGCTGGAATAGGAAGATTTTGAGTGCCCTCCATGACAACATTGATGCATTTCGACAAATTTGTGGTCGTATGGCCATATTAACGACCTCATTACCATGTTGTGTCCATTTTTCAAGAGGAATTTGCTCAGCCTATTCAACCATGAGCCATGATTGGATTCTCAATTATCAATTGCTTAATGTAGTATAGATAATCGCTTTGGGTCTTCACATATGTCGCATTGATGACAAGAGACTTTTGCATCTTTGCTATAGAATCGAAGTGCAAAGTTTGAGGCAATGTGGCAAATATAGAATGTGTGATGTGCTGTTGGAAGGTGCCAACCACTACCTTCTTTTAGCTCCAGAATCCTTGAAAAAGCTATCATAGCTTAAGTTTTGAATGATAACAAAGTAAATTTTGTTAAAATATTTTGCAGAAAGAACTATTGAGTTGCTTGAGTTTCTTTAGTGTTTGACAAGAATTTTCTCATATACAAGTAATTTATTTCTTGATATACCTTTTGGCATCATCATGACTTAACGTGATAAAAATCTCATTTAAAGAGATTTAAGTACTTAGGAATATGAAAAATAGCTCAGAAAGTGAATTCCAGTATGTAAGAAACTTAAGAAAACAATCTACAGCATTAGAAAGTGAAACTGGGACTTCAAAATCAAGTGCATCTTCATCAGATTCGTCCACGCTCATTATTTAAGAAGATCAACACTCTATGAAGATCATCTTCCACCCTAAAAAGAAGTTTAGCATAAGTATAAAGAGCTTAGAAAGCATAGAAGCGCATAAAAAACTAAAGCATACATCAGAAACTATCCTGGGTCACCAAAATTGAAAGGAAATTTGAATTTAGATGAAGTCAAAACCTCATAAAGATATGATTGCGACGTATCAACTTTATACTTGAATGTTCACTATCCCCAATGAAGTATTCACAAGAGAAGTTCAGAAACCACGCTCTGTTTGAAGAATTAGTTTCTGAGGTATTTTTCAGCAACAAAGGACAATGGCTTTCTGCACTACAATAATTGTCACTGACATAGCTAAGCTCACATGCCTAGAAGAATAAATCCTAAGACAGACAAAGATTGATCATTACGTGTCAAGAGAAGAAGAGGTCAAGAGGCTCCTATTCAAAATTCAAGTATAAAGGCACAACACTTTCAAGCTAGAAGGAACTTTTACATGTAAGACTTTCAAGCATTTTTCATACTTTCTAAGGTTCTGTTCTAAATAATTTTCAGTTTCTCATAAGGAAAATATTCTTTTGTAATAATTAACTAGCATTCTTCTTTAGAAGATTAGAAAGAAGTCTATCAAGTAATTTTCTTACACATTTCTTTATCTTAGGAAACTTAAGTGTATTCTTGGACTGAAAATTACCAAACTCATATCTCTTGTATCTTGATCCTGTGTGATCAGTGTGAGATTAGCTTGGAATGATTAAGATCAAAACTACTTGTGAGTAAGGGTTGATTGTATAAACCTTCCTGGGAATAGCTTGAGAAGGCTAGTAAAAAGGCAATGTGATTTCTCTTGAAAGATAAAGTAGTTTAGTTAAACACTCAAAAATTGTTGGTTGAAGAGGGTGTAGGGAAAGCTTGCCCAACCAGGTATAAACTTATCTGTGTGATTACTTGTAAGAATTTTGTACTCAAAATGATGTGGTTAATTGTTAACTCTTAATTGAATAATTGGATTCTACTTTCAATTTCAATCAACAATTATTATGATTTTTGTAAGAAATTTATCAATATTTTTTCTAGCCCATAGCTTAGCATTCCTCTATCTAAGGTGTAGTTTGATAATACTCTTCTAAGGATGCTTCTACTTATGAAAAGCATAAGTTAAGCTTTTTTGTTTAGTAAACAAAAAAGTGGATGTACTTGTGCTTTTAGCTTTTAAAAATCAGTGGTGCTTTCAAGACTTGATTTGATACTTTTGAGAGCTATTGAGCTTTTTCTACTATCAAAAAGTTATTATAAAATGTCATAATAGTATTGGTTGGTAAAATAATATAAAAGTTTCCTCAATGGTCTCATCTTTTCTTAATTGACTATTTATTAAGAGTTGTGTTACTTATATTTATTGTTTGTGGGACACCATATTGACTCATACCCCATCTACCATTAGATGAGATATGAGTCCCATTTAAGGGTTCACATATCATTTAATAGTACATGAGGTATGAGTTAATATGATATCCCATAAATAATAAGTACAAATACCATTTTTCATTCATTAACACATCTAAAAAGACTATTCATTAGATAAGTGTCCACATGACAATCCAAGTACGTACCATAATTGTTGAACTAAATTCTTGCTGGTAGCAAGAGATAGGATTCCAACTTCATGAATTAAATATCGTATATCCAAATTTACATCCAAAATTTCTTCTTCAAATTTATAGCAGTAGATCTTAAGATTAATGCAATAAATTCAATGCTGCATGCCCGAAGGCTCGTGCAATTAATTATGTTTCTAATTAACACTGTAGGTTAGCTATTTCCTTACAGTTTTCCTTTAATTTCTTTAAATTTTAAATTTAATTTTTATAGATTGATAGTATAAAATAATTTTATATTGTCAATTAATAAATTTTTACCAAAGTAATAAATCATAAAAAATAATTGTCAATGTCATAAGTATCCACCATGATTTAACTATTTTACATTATCAATATATAAAAAATAAACTCTTGCATTTTAAACTATATATTTCTTAAAAAAAATTCAGTTTTATTTTTTTATTTTTATAATTTTATGAAGAAAATAAAAAAAAAACTGAAAATAAAATTAAAAACTATTTTATTAAATTAAATGTGCCCTAAACCTTCTGTTTTTTGCTTTCACAAATTCTTCTGTAATAGCTAACATTATTATGTAGTCTTCGAGCCTAAAATAGTATTGTTTCATATCAGGGTAAAAAAATGCTAGCAGCATCCGGTTTTCAATTTGTTTTTCCTTTTAATACATACAATATGCGTCACAAGTATATTTTAACATTAGTGTAATTTCTTTTATAGAAAATCTGTGTAAATAATAAATATATACACATTTGTTATGGGTGGAAAAAAATATCTTCAACCGGCCGTTGAAGAGATAGCAGTACTAGCTATGATATTGGATCAACACAAGTACTTTCTGGGCAAATAATGTTCACACTGAGAAGAAAGTTAAAGTTAATAAATACATAAATTTATATCGACTTAAAGACATGCTGACAACTCGCCTAAAAGAATTCATTTTGTGTAAGTGCTGTGGGTCCTGAGGTTTTTTTTTTTTCTTTCTAAGTTTAAAAGTATAAAACGTGCGATAAATATATTTTTTATCCATAAGGCAACACTTTTAGACCGAAAAAACAATAGTTTTTAGACATTAAAGATAAAAGAGTTTAAAAAAGTATTGCCTCATGTATAAAAAGTAATACTTTTCATATTTGAGACAAAATTTCTTGTAGTGTGCATCTAAGTCTTTCAATTTTTTTGTTTTTATATATAAAAATTTTAAAGGTCTTCCTTTTCCTTATAATTAAATATCATCACTTAATAGTCAAAGTAACAAAGTCGAACAAAAACATAATACTAAAAAAATGAGGGATAACTAAAAGATTTTTTTTTTTATGGACTAAAATCAAAACGACATATAATCATAAGGGTTCGATTTTTAGCGACGTATATGGAGAGGTCTCGTAACAAAAGTAAAATACATGTATGTTAGCTCTGTCTTGAGATTAGTCACTGTATATATATATCCTAGGTTCAACTAAAAAAAAAACAGACAAGTTTAAGTAGGTCCTATATATTAGAAACATAAAAAAAATATCTTTTTAATGCAAAGTTTCTGATTTTAATTCCTTAACTAATGCACTATGGATACTCTCATATTTTTTTCAAGAAAAATAATTTTTTTTTAGTTTTCTATGCATTGAATGTACAGGAAAAATAAAAACGTACTACTTCTATTTCATTAATCAGCGCCCTTAGCAATTTTTTTATGGACTACTGTAGGTGCTGTGGTTTAATATGGACGACGAATACAATTACATGATATAAATAGTACATCTTCGCTGCCAACTTGGATTCTGACAATTATTCGGCATATATTGGGGCTCAACTAGTCTCTTCCGTTAGATCAATTATTTGTATCAAAATTAAATCCCATATGTATATACACATGCACTGACATGGAATTTGGCATACATACATTTTCAATAACTTTACATAAGATTATAGTTTGTTATTGTTAGTGCAAGTGTTAAATTATAACGACGCATGGTGTTGATTATTCTTGTCAATTTTTTCTAAAAAAATCTAATACCTATAAGAATATAATCAAATAGTTTTTAATCATATATATATATATATATATATATATATGGATGTATATTAAATGTGTACTTTTTATGATTATATAAAATGTGTACTAAATGGCTTCAACTTATTGTAAGATTTTATGGACATTATCTGACTATAAGATTTTTCATCTAATGGTAGTTTTTTCCCCCTCTTTTAACTATAGGATAAGCCAGCTGTATTGTTAATTAAGATGCAATTTGTTGAAAGACAACTGTCACAACGTCCTTGGAGGGGCCATGACGAGAAAAAGATTTTAAATTTTTAATGGTTTTCAATGAAGTCGCCACCAATTTTTATTTATGGTAAAAATTAGAAAACCCTTTTTAATTTGAAGACTATCTTTTAAGATAAAATGAGTTCGAGAGTCTGATTATGATTAGGGAAAGGTAGAAACTTAATTCCACTACCCTTAATACATCCGTCCTATGACTTACCTAAAGTTTATTGTGCAAATTAAACAATGACTTTAACAATTTTATTTTCCCCTAAAAAAATGAATCAAAGCTCAAAATATTTATAAAATTTAATAAAAATATTTACAAAAAAAAAGAGAAAATAAATGTAAGAAAATTTAATTTTGGCTTGGCAAAAAATATCTACTCCTATGTATCCTCTGTGCAATGAGGAACTCAAAGTTACGTAGTTCTTCTAAAAAATAATTGTGTTGAGTAATTTTAATTATGAAAAGGATACACTCAAATAAAATGGAAAAAAAGAAACGCAAGACCGACCAACTAAAATAAATGGAAGAGCAACTGAGTTTTAAGTTAAGAAAACAAGTTTGCGGTCCAGCCTTTTTCTTATAAACACAAATGTATTACAATTAATTTCAAAATAAGAATAAAAGAAGAAGACAAATAGAGACAATCCCACGTGAATGTAAATTCAAAGATAAAGAAAAAGGAATCTAGTATTCTAACAACAGCGACACAAAAGCAATGCTATGTTGAGGCCAAGTGAGATGGTTGTAGTTGTTGCAGGCTTGATGAAAGTGTAGGATGGCTTACGATGGTTGTGGCTTGATGATCGTATGACGTAAACGTCGGCCTCAACCTAGAAGGGCGATGAATGGTGGCTGGTCATGGGGAGTTTGGGCGGAGGTTCTAGTGATGGGATGATGATGAAGGCTGTGTGAAAGGTTGATGGTGCTGCAACGAGGAATTGTGCTCAGTCTCTCTCAGTGCCTCGCTAGAATGAAAAAATGGTTCCCCCCTTATTGATCAACTAATAATAACTATATATACACCTCTTTTACCCTAATATAATTGATTACAAAATTATTTACCCTAATGCTAATTGATACTTATTAAAGAAAACAAATCAAACTAATTAATAAAATAAATCAAGTCATAATCAATCAATAAATGCTAAATAAAATCAGTTAAAAAAAGAACAATTGTCAGAAAGATTTAATTTTTTTGGGGTTTTTTTTTCAGTTTTTCATTTTTTATTTTATTTTATTTTTGGAACCTGACCAAAATTGAATGCTGGTAACAACCAACTATATGTATTGTGGTTAAGTAAATCATTGCAGTTAAGATTGTTGTTGAGTCAGTTGGTTATCTATCATTGACTTGTATATGTAAGAAACAATATTCATTCTCATTTAGTCTTAATGAAATTTAATTTTCACAATCTCTTTTTCTCTCTCTCCCCAATCTAATATGGTATCAGAACCGCTCTCAGCTCCACAACCATCTCTTTCTTCCTTTCGTAATGCTTCATTTTTCCTGGGAAAACCCTTTCTTTATGATTCTTGCACCATGGCTATGCTCATGACCAATTAGCAAGTATACTAGTCGTTCAAGTAGTAATCATGATGAGTGGGTATTATCCCATGAGAATTAGTTCTAGCAAAAAATAATTCACTAGTTTAATCTCTATTTAGATGCATTAAATTCTTTGGCCCGAAAGTAGTAGCTCTAAAATTAAAAATAAACTAGTATTTGACTTGCGTAGTTGCATGTATAAGTAAATTAAATAGATATAGAATTCTCAATAAATGGATGTGGTAAAAAAAATTTAATATATGAATGTGGTAAAAAATAATATGTGAAAATTTGTTTGATAGAATATAACATTTTCTTTCTTTTATACATTTTAATAGCTTTTATTTGTACTTTTTATTATAATAAGTGAAATTTAAAATAAAGCATATAAAGTAATGTTTTTTAACAACAATTTACACATAAATTTAAAAAATATAATAATTCAAATATTAATTTATATAACATTTAGATTTTAAAATTTTTAGTCTTATTATATATAATTTCATTTTCACTACTAGAAAATGGCAGGAAATTGATACATTTTACCGACGGGTACGTAATCGGTAATTACCAACTGCCTTGGACGAGTGAGGGATTAAATTCAAATTAAAACAATTTACATAAATACCCATCGGTATAGGTGTCGGTAAATGATGGAGCTAATCACCGCCATTTGGCGTGCATAGTATCCGATGGGTATACCGAAGCTTAACCAACGGTTGAGTTTTATATTTAATAGTGAACATTTACCGACAGGTACTCAAGATATTTAATATTTAATAATTTATGAATTAAATTACTAAGTCGTACCGACGGGTATTTACGGTTTTAAATATATATTATTTATGAATAAAATTACCAGGTAACCAATACTCAAGATGATAAATATTTAATATTTTATGAATTAAATTACCAATTGTTTTACCGACAAGTGGCTAAGATTTTTAATATTAAATTACCGACGGTCAACCGACGGGTATTTGAACTTTCTTTTGCACCCGCGCAAACTCTTGGCATGCCCGTCACCGTAGGAATTCAGTCGGTAATTATATATTAGTGATACGCACCATTTCATTTAATCGATTACCCGTCAGTAATCCCGTCGGTAATGCGCGGTTATTACCCACGCCAAAACCCTTCTTCCTCCTCACTCTAAACTTCCCTCTCTCCTCTTTCTCTCTCTCTCTCTCATAGTGCCGCCGCGAGTTTTCCCCGTCGCCACCGAGCTTCGTGTGAGAAACAGAGGCCACCATTACGATCCGGGGCTTTGGTGAGCATCTTAATCGGTTTAGTTTTTTAATTTGATTTACTTTTTCTGTTCGTTTATATAGGTGCCCATAGTGTTGTGTGTTTGTTGCATTGAGGAGTAATTATTGTTATTAATTTGTTAATGTAGGAGTTTTGCTTGAGGGTCAAAGCGATTATTGACTTTGGGATCGGTTTGCCATTCTTCTTAATTTGTAGTGATTGAAATTTATAATGTTGGATTTTCAGGATTGCACTTGGTTGTATGCTGGGAGCTTCCTTATATTTTAGTTTTTTTTTATTGCTATAAAGGTTAGTAACTTAATCCTTATTATTTATATCGTTTAATGATTTAATATATATGTATGATATATAGAGACTTATATTTTATAGGATAGAGTTGTAGAAAATGGGGATTGCATGACTAGGGGAAGGGCATAGAGGTCTTTTCCGACTTGTTTGATTTGTTTGCTGTGGATTCTTTGTGTTTGCGGAGATTGCAGGATGCATGTTGTGGAGTTATAAGGGGATGCGCAATAGAACGGTTTTAGGATTATTTGAATTGTATGTAATTATTAACATGTAATTGTTTAACTGTTCCTATTCTATTATTGATTTTTATAATAATATCTATAATTGTTGAATTGACTAAATATTCAATGATGGAAGCTCATAATTTAAGGGAGATCCTGTCAAAATTTTGGTAAAATCTTTTTAGGGATAAAAGATTAAAATTTGTCCTTATTAAAAAAACTTAAAGACCAATTAAAAGAAATATCTAATGATGGAAGCTCCTTATTTAAGGAGAGATACAGAAATTTTGTTAAATTTTATTTTAGGGATAAAAGTTTAAAAAAAAATTGTGCGTGAGGAAATAAGATTAAAAAAAGAATTAAAAATAACTGTATTAAAAAATACAAAGAAAATCAATTCAATATGTTTTAAAGCAATAATTTGAGCCCGCGTTAAAAAATTATATGGCAATGGTTGTATTGACTAATATATGGGGAAGAAATTTACAAAGCGTTCTTGTTTGGGACATGAATATTTGTTATTTTTTAAATATGAACGACGCTTCTATTTTAAAGCCAGAGTATATAACCATAGTGCTTCATAAATGACTTATTCAAGCTATGACGAAGACACTATCTAAGATTGTGAAGTTGACAATGATGACATTGTAAGACTTGTAGCATCTAAGTATCATGTACGTTTCTTGAAAGTTGTGGTGCATCTTAAGCAAATGTACATAGTCCTTAGGTGCTACATGTCTTTTAGTGTGATCATTGCCAACTTCACAATCTTAGATAGTGTCTTCGTCATATCTTGAATAATCCATTTCTGAAGCAATATGGTTATATATTCTGGCTTTAAAATAGAAGCCTCATTCATATTTAAAAAATAACAAATATTCATGTCTCAAACAAGAACGCTTTGTAAATTTCTTCCAGCCATATATTTCAGTACAACCATAGTTATATAATTTTTCAATGACGGGCTCAAATTATTGTTTGACTATATTTATTTTGCTGCTAATCTTTATAATAATATTTATAATTATTGTATTGACTGAAATATGTAACGATAGAAGCTCATAATTTAAGGGAGATGCTCGAAATGTTGTTAAATTTTTTTGTATGAATAACACATTAAATAAAAATAACCATGTTTAAAAAAACTTAAAATCCATTTAAAAGAAATATGTGATGACGGAAACTCGTAATCTAAACGGGTATGCTGTCGAAGAATTTTTCAGAATATTTGTTGAGAGAATAAGATTAAAGTAGTTGTACATAAAATTTAAATAGCAATTGAATTTATTTTTGAAAGTAATAACTTTCTATCTTTAAATAATTGTAGGGTCTAGAGTTAATCATAAGCGCAATGTTACTTTCAAATTGATCATGGATGTATGATAGATTGCATCCTAATAGAAGGGGGATTAAATCAGACTTTTATAATGGTGTTGAAGAATTTATAAGTGTAACATGTAAAACACAACAGTTCATTAATGAAGCAAAAGTTAGGTGTCCATGTAATAAGTGCAAATGTAGGAAGTATCTATGACGATACAATAAGGGTTCATTTGTACAAGTGGGGATTCATGCCTGACTATTGGGTTTGGACCGAGCATGGGAAGGTAGTTAATGCATGGAACCAAGTGGGTGTATGTGAAACTGGAAGTAGTTCTGGTAGGATCCATATAACTCAGCACGATGTGGGTAATGTGCTGTGGGAGGATAATCTAGCTAGGCATCATGAGATGGTGTTTGATGCTGCCTGAATTTGCTGCTCGTTCGCAGCCTTCAGTTGAGGAGCCTAACCAAGATGCCGCTCGATTTTATAGTCTACTAGAAGCTGCCAATCAACCTTTATAGGAGGATTGTGCACACTCTGAATTGTCATTAGTAGTTCAAATGTTAAGCATTAAGTCCGAAGGGAATTAAAGCCAAAGTTCTTTTGATCAGTGGGCTGCACTGGTGAGCTAAGTCCAAACCCTGATGCAATTCCAAAAGATTTTTATCAAGCTAAAAAATTAATTTCTAAACTTGGGTTGAAGGAAATAAAGATTGATTGCTGCTTGAAAGGTTGTATACTTTATTATAAAGATGATAGTTCATTGACTGAGTGTAAGTTCTGCCAAGAGCCTAACTTTAAACCTAAGAGACGTGGAAGTGGGAGGTATAAAGATGTCCCTAGAAAAGAATGCACTATCTGCCCTTAATCCCTAGGCTCACAAAACTCTACGCGTCAATGAGTTCAGCTCCTCATATGAGGTGGCACAGTGAAAATCAAAGGGATGATGGTGTGATGACGCATCCATCGCACGGTGAAGCGTGGAAAAAGTTCGACCAATGATATCCTAATTTTTCTTGTGACCCACGAAATGTTAGATTGAGACTTTGTTCAGATGGATTTACTCCAAATAACCAATTTAGCAAACCCTATTCCTTAATCTATAGTAGTTATGCCCTATAATCTCCCTCCTGACATGTGCATGAAAGATCCTTACCTATTCTTAACATGTGTAATCCCTGGCCCTGATAATCCAAAAGCTAAGATTGATGTGTATCTTCAACCCCTAATTGATGAATTGAATGAGCTGTGGTGCCAGGGTGTTCTTACTTACGACATTTCAACTAAGCAGAACTTCATGATAGAAGCTGCATTAATGTGGACTATCAATGATTTCCCAGCTTATGGAATGCTGTTTGGATGGATGACCCAAGGCAAATTAGCATACCTGATTTGTATGGACTATACTAAAGCATTCACCCTGAAACATGGAGGAAAGAACTCTTGGTTTGATTGTTATAAAAGGTTCTTAGATTCTGATCATCCCTATAGGCGAAGCAGATATGGTTTTTAAAGAAATTGTGTTGAACATGATCAGCCTCCAGTTAGACTAAGTGGCCACGAAATGTGGGATCGAGTTAAGGATATCCCAAAAATAATGGAAATCGGAAAAGTAGTGCGGCAACCAGGTTATGGAGTATACCATAATTGGACTAAACAAAGTATTTTCTGGGAGTTGCCGTATTGGAAGGATAATTTGGTGCGTCATTGTTTAGATGTCATGCATATTGAGAAAAATGTGTTTGACAACATTATGAATTCTGTATTGGATACAGATTGAACCAAAGACAACGACAAGGCAAGGCATGATCTACTGAGTATTGCACGCGGCCTAATTTGCATTTACAAGAACTGAGAGACGGTCATTTCTATAAACCAAAGGCGAAATATGCCCTGAGTTTCAATCAACAACAGTTTGTCAGTGGCTTAAGGAGTTAAGAATGCCATGGTTATGCTTGTTGGCATGAAAAGCCATGATTGTCACGTGTTCATGGAGTTAAGAATGCCCGATGGTTATGCTTCAAACTTAAGTAGGTGCATCAATGTTACATAGGGTAAGCTTGTTGGCATGAAAGCCATGATTGTCACGTGTTCATGGAGTGTTTGCTTCCAATTGCATTTAGAGAGCTACCTAATATTGTCTGAAGCCACTCACCAAGCTGAGTTAGTATTTCAGGGATTTATGCTCTTCTACTCTTCGGTGTGATGATATGCTTATCATGGAAAAAAAATATTCCCAAAATTCTTTGCAAATTAGAGAATTTTTTCTCCTGGGTTCTTTGACTCAATGGAACACTTGCCCATACATTTGGCATATGAAGCACGAGTGTGTGGACCGGTTCAATACAGGTGGATGTATCCATTTGAAAGGGAAATGGAAGGGTTTAAAAGAACCGTGAGAATAGGTCTCAAGTGGAAGGATCAATATGCCAAGCTTATCTAGCGAAAGAGACTTCAAATTTCTGCTCATTTTACTTTCAGCCACATGTTCAATCTAGGAGAACTCGGGTTGGTCGTAACGACGATGGAGGGGAGTGTTCTATTCCACCTACGTTGTCTATATTCAATCAACCTAGTTGAGCCTGGAAGAGCGTGCCTCGATGGCTGACTTTGAGGAGTGGAATTCCACACACTTACATATTTTGCTAAATTGTGATGAGGTGCAACCATTCAGATTGTAAGTCAAAAATTTTTTTTTTTGTGTAGGTGTGAGTTTGATGTTATACATATATAATAAAATAACATAAAATATATTTTCAACAACAGATACTTTGAGCAACTGCACGGTCAAGATTCTCTTCAACAATTTCTATTGGTTTAGATTACATGTAAGTCCGCTTGTTTTAGATTATGTAGTCCAAAATATTATCTAGTAATTTTGTTTGATACAAGTAAGTTTGACATTTCAAACTTTATGTACGTAGATTCATAACAAAAATAATGGTGTAACATGTCCCCATTTCTTCAATTTAGCTTGGGCCCAAAAACTAAAGTTGTTGGCCCATGTACTATGTTAATGGGTACAAGTTTTACACAGCTGATTGGGGTGCGGGGAAAAAAATTGACAATACTGGTGTTTGTGTTAAAGGCGATCCTGGGACGGGGAATGTGATTGGTATGGTGTTGTTAAGGAAATCCTTGAGTTTGAGTACGTAGGTGAGCTCACAAATAAATGTGTCCTATTCAAATGTGAATGGTATGACCTACCCGATTAACTGGAACACGTCAACACAACAATTACAAAATCATTGAAATCAATTACACCATAAGATATAGAAGTTATGATCTATTTATTATAGCCCAAAATGCTAGACAAGTATATTATGTCTTATCCTGGGAAAAGTAGGTCACAGTGAAGGGTTGTGAATAAGATAAAATCAAGAGGTATGATTGAAATAGAGGAAGATACTATTGAAGATGTGTATCAAGTGGATGATCCACATCCTTCAAGGGCAGTACTCGATGCAGACAACCCTAAAAACCCCCTTTCATTGACTACTGGGAAGTTGACTTAATTGAATGCACAAGTAACCACCCAATCAGAAATCACGAAGATGAAACAAGTGATAGTAGTGCTGATGAGTCACCTAGTGATCAACAGCAGAGTGATAATGAAAACGGTCCTACACTTTCAGATTAACTAAGGTGTTCAATATTATATGCAATTATTTGAAATTTCCTGATTTAATTAATGTTTTGTTGTGGATTATTTTTTAATTGTTTCAGTATGGCTGGTAGAGGCAGAGGCCGACCTCGAAGGTCAGTGTACCCACCACCACCACCTCAGCCACCGCCCCTCCCACCACCTCAGCCATCGTCCCTCCCACCACCTCCACCACCTCTACCACCTCTACCTCAGTCCCAACCATCAGCACCCAGGCTTTCGGATGATGCCTACTCCTGGGTATACCAGGCCCCCACGCCTCCCGTATTCACACTCATAGCCCACTCACACCTACCTCCTCCCCTAGCCCTACCACTGCCCTAGCCCTATCACTGCCTCGACTCCTAGCCTCGCATCTGATCAGACTCCTTTTCCTCGACGGGGTCACAGGCACGGATGCCGATGGGAGGCCTCTCAGCCCAATGGCAGGCCACTTGGCCTTGATGGTAGACCTGGGCAGATTAGGCTGGATGGTAAGGACAGGTAAGTTGAAACATGTTTTTTATTACATTTTAATTTTACATTGCTTATGATATTTGAGTAATTTTGATTGGTTTTTTATTTTTTTCATTTATATAATAGTTTTCTCCTATTTTCGCGGCTCACCATAGGATCACGGAGGTTATACAGAGTTGGTATAGCCATCCGTGGCCCACATGGACGACTTCCCTACTAATGTCAAGGAGTCGTGGTGGAAGGAGTGGAAGGTAATTATATAATTGCTTCGCTTTTGTTAAAACATATGTTTGCATTATTTAATTATATGCCTGATATATAATTACTAATGTGTTGTGGATTTATTTATGCAGAAAACATTCTACATTAAGCCCGAGCATGAGCCCGCAGTGAAAGGGCTTGGAGGATTAGGTCCTCCAAGCAAATGCGGGATATGTTTCATGATGTCCGTAAGGGACACATGAACAGCTCGTGGTGAACGACACCACCTTGGCTGAGTTCAGCGCCACTAGGCTAGCAACTCGACCTTCAAGGATAGGTCAGGTAAGGGAAAGACAAACTGAGCCTCACAAAAGGTAGGTCGCTGCACGAGTAGGTCGAGCACCCAGGAAGGGACCGAAGCGCTTAATAATTCTTTACCCTTTTTACATTTTATAATAACATTTACTATATTTGAATTGTGACAAATACTATATTTTGATAACTTTATTGTGCTTATTTGTGCAGGCGAGGGAGTTTAGCCACCCTCCACACAGGGCAGCTCTTTGGGAAACTCACACCGAAAGGGTGAGAGAGGGGCAATCTGAGAGGTCTGGGTAGACTTTTGAGGCGACCTATGTAAGTTTAAATTTAGACATACCTTTGCTTAATTTGTATTATTATTTTCATTTATGTCATAATCATTACTTACAACTTGTTTTTTCTTTTTCCTTTAAGCGCGAGTTTACAGACCTCTGGGAGAGGCCCAGACCCGGTAACCCAGATGGCTGAAGCTGCCCGATGCTAACATTCCTCCTCTTCCCAACAAGGAGGATGTGTGGGCCCAGGTGGTTGGTGGCTCTTACAAGGGTCGCATATATGGGATGGGTACTATCCTGAGAGTATATCCTCATTCTCCGCCACTAGGTCAGCTGGGATGATGCCATGAGGGAGCGTGTCCATGCCCTCAACCATGAGTTGCAGCATAGGCCCAGTTGATCCGCGGGAGGACCAGCAGGCACAACTCCTTCAACAGGGGGGCGCGGCTCTGAGGAGGAGCTGAGAAAGATCTAGAGCTTAAGCTCTTTTGGGAGGGGAGGCAGGAGAACGCAAAGAGGGAGCAAGAGAAAGCAAAGAAGACGAAGGCTGAGCTTCGGAAGATGCAGAAGATCACTGCAGATGTCATGACATTCTTCCGGACATGCAGGCTTCAGGATCCTCAGCTCGGAGGATGCTTCCCCATATCCCATTCCCCCATATCCTACTCCTCTCCATCTTTAAGGGCCAGTCATAGTCGGCGCATGACGATGATGGTCCAGATGATGCTGATGATGATGATGCGACGCCACACGATGCTAACGCTTAGGACTTCAGCTAGTTTTTATCTAGCTTTTTCATTTTTACTTTCTGGATATTTTTTACATTTACTATAGTTTGTATATATTTTATTGTTATAATTTACTATTTTATTTATTCAGTTTAATTTATTCATTTTATTATTCTTCTTATTTAATATCAATTTGATTGATAATTAGGTTATTATATAAATAAATAATTAGATAATAAATCATTAAAGATAAATTATAATTTAACCCAGGTTACCGAGGGTTTATCAGTCGGTAAAAGATAATATTAATTAAATAAAATTATATTTTCAAAAATATCTACCCGTTGGTAAAAAGGGTAAAAAATTATTTTTATACTCGTCAGTAAAAAACAAAAAACCGTCGGTATAAATGTCTCTGATGGCTTCCTGACGCCTTTTTATATAATTGTCCTAACCTTTGTATTTTATTACCCATCAGGACTTGTGTCGATAAATACCAACGGGTATTATTTTACCGTCAAATACTCATCGACAGAAAACCGATGTCCCCTGGCCATCAGTATGAATACTAGCCGTCGAAAATCCATCGATAATAGGGTTGGTATCCGCTTTTTCTTGTAGTGTTTATAAACATTATAGAATATAACATTTTCTTTCTTTTATACATTTTAATAGCTTTTATTTGTACTTTTCATTATAATATGTGAAATTAAAAAAATCATATAAATTAATATTTTTAACAATAATTTACATATAAATTTTAAAAATATAATAATTAAATTATTGATCTATAACATTTAACTTTTAAAATTTTAGTTTTATTACATAAAATTGCATTTTATAAATATTTTTAATTATTAATATAATTATCATAAATTATTTATTTTTAAGCATTATTATTATTTATTTAATATGATTATTTATTTATATATTAATTATTTATATTTTTGTAAATTTATATGTTATTATATTTATATATATTATAAAAGAAAGAGATATGAGAAAGAATCAAGACACAAGCTGTATAAGTATAAGTAAAAAACAAAAATAATAATAATAAAGTACTATTCACAAACAGTATGATATATTGTAAATAGGACACTACTTTAGATAAGTATAAATATAGATTAAATAATACTAATTGTTGAAACTCCGGTGATTCTTATAAACTACTATATGAGTGAGATATTAAAAAGCTTCTCAAAGAAGCTCATTGTTCAAATTATTTTGAATTTTGAAAAAGCATATAAGAGAAGTTTAATCAAAGCACGACATGACACTTGACCCAATAAATTCATGCCATTTGTTGATAAAAGGAATTTGCTAAATGAATGCCAAGTGTTGCATTGTGGATATTATTATTAACTCTCTTTTGCAGTAGTAAGATTTCAAAATAAACAACAAAAAATTAACTATTGCAACAAATATATTTAATCAAAAACAATTTTCAACAACACTAGAGATTGGGGTAAATTACCTGTTTTCTCTTCAACGTGAACTCTTAAAACACTTGTGTTGGAAAAGTCAAGATTGAGACTAAATGTTAATTCATAATTCTCAATTCCTTGGTACAATTAACTCTACGGTTCCAATCAAAACCAATCAATTCCTTGGCTTCATTTTGACAACAAGAAGGATTAAGAGCAAATTTCCATTAACTCAACTTTCAAGCAACATTCATACTTTTTGAAGTTCTTTCTTGAATTCAATTTTTGAAAAAGAAAATTCTCCTTTATTGTATTTCTTAGCAAACATTCTTTTTTTAGAAGATCATAAAGAAGTCTTTCAAATAGCTTCTTTATTCATTTCATTATTTTAGGAAACTTGAGTGTATTCTTGAAGTGTTAAACACCAAAACCTTATATCTCTTGTCCCTTGATCCATTAGTTATCAGAGTGAGATTAGCTCGGAGAGGCTAGGTTCAAAACTACTTGTGAGTGAGAGTTAACTGTACAAACTACTCACTAAAATAGCTAGAGAAATATAGTAAAAAGAATATCTAATTTTCTCATGTTGAAAAAGAAGTTGATAGTGGAACTTAACAGTTTTGTTGAGATCTAGATGTAGGCAGGATTGGCCGCGAACGTATAAACCTATATGAAACTCTCTTCTCTCTATATCTTTAATTGTTGTGCGTTTCTCATTATTGTTGTGTGACTCGTTAAATTTGCTTAAACATCTTTTTGAAGTTTTATTAAATTTCTAGGCACTTTAGAAAGTAAATTTATGAAGCTTATTAACCTTTGTTTTTCGCCCTTCAATTTTAAACATTTGATGGACTTTGTTTTAGATTTCAAAAAGTAAAAAGATTTAAAAGTATGATTCAACCCCTTTCTAGTACTATATCTTCACTTACACCTTTATTTTCTACCAAAATAGACTATGAGAAAATCTTGTTTTCTTTCTTTTAATATGGTTCTTTCCATCCATTTCCTTCAAAATTTGAAAGATTCATATAACATTAATTGAATTATTAAAAGATTTTTTATATTAAATATGTACCTAAAAATTAACATATAATATCACATTAGTCCCTCAAACTTATCTGAAGTCAAATAGGTCACTGAAGGTTAACATACAATATCACTTTAGTCCTTTTGAAAGTTGTTTGATATCTAATAGGTTACTGAAATTCATACTTATCCAAAAAGGAGATTAAAAGCCTTTCAGCCCTTGCTAAACTTATTTAACATCAAATAGGCTACTAAAACTCATATTTTATCGAAAAGGAGATCAAATAATCTTTTGAAAGGGACTAAAGTGATGTCAAATATTAAGTTTTAGGTATGTATTTGATTTTAAAAAAACTTTTTAAAAATTAATTTAATGTCACATTTGATTTGTTAAAAATCTATTTGGCGTTAAAAATTATCTTTCAATTATTAAATTAAGGCTTAAATATGTTTCTAGTCCTCATAAGCATGTATCATTTTGGTTTTAATCCCTAAAAAAAAAAATTATTTTGATTTTGATTCCTTCTTTGTCCATTGTTATGTTTATGGTCTCTTTCATGTAAATTTAATATTAAATGATAATATTTATAAGGATCAAACAAAGATTTTGAAATAATTAAGGATAAAAAATAAAGTTTTTAATATTTATAATAACTAAATACATATCCAAAAATATTTATTGAGTCAAAAATTTAGAATAATAAGAACCAAAAACAAAGAAAATGAAAAAAATAAGAACTAAAACCAAAAGAAAAATTTTAGAGAGATAAAAATTAAAATGAATCATATTTATAGGATTAAAAATATATTTAAGTATTCAATTAATGTGGCATAAACATTTTAAAAATTAAGATGTAAATTTATTCTGATTTTTATTTATTTTTACAGTTACTCAACGAAGACTTCCGTTGGTGGAGGCGACGACTATAATTTGCTTTTGAAAGGAAGAAGACATGCAGCTTTAAAGAGGGCAGGAGGGCAGGAGAGTGGGTGTGCCACCATTGGCCCCTGAAATCCTCCATAAATTGTCGTCAATTAAAGAACAGGATTGGTAATAATTTAATTTTTAGGGTTTTTTGGGACACTGGTAAAGCTACTAAGTTTAAAAGTTCTTTTGTTTTTTCTGGTCCATAACTTGAAAACCTAACAATCATACTTATTTGATGGTTTAAAATAGTTTTTCCAACTGGTGTCCAAAAAGCATGGTTAAGGAAACCATCAAAAAGAGTCAAAATTATTGTTTTTGACAAGAATTGAGTCTTTCCATATGAGATAATGCTTATTTTAATGTTTAAAATTTGACTATTCAGTCCCTAATCATGAATCATGTTAGTCCTAAACTCTAACAAATCACTAGACCAACTGATTTTAAAATATTTGAATGAGTCTCATACTTTAAAAATATAAAATCTCATTTAAAGTGAAAATTTTTATTTTAAACTCTTTAACTAGTGTCCTGAGAGCTCAAAAGAAGTATTGTTTTAAAATTTTATTTTATTTTTTCATTATGAGCTATCTAAAAATTAAAACAACCTTACGCATGCCCACCTAAAATATTACTTGCCTACTTCCCACCTGTATAACTCACGCGGTTTTGGGTAGCATTTTCAATATTGTCAATGAATGTGAGGGCCAATAAGAACATCTAATTGCTTTTGAGAAAATTTTGATTAAAAAAATGTGAAATTAATTACTATCATTTTTGGTTGTTTGAATTTATAAATTTATTTATGCGCCGTGTAATAATTAAGTAGTTAATAATTAATTATAAACATATTAATTTGAAATATTTTTTTGTCTTTTTTATTTTAAAATAAATAGAGCATATAACTTAATCCGTTAATCGTAAGGAAAGTATCGAGTATGCATCTTTTGAATTTTTTTTAAAAAAAAACCATATAACTTGATTGATTTATTGATCATTAAGATGGGCTCGAGAACAACTCCTAAAGTAAGGAGGAAACAGACAGAAGCATAAAACCAGCAACAAAAACTGAAGGAGGCTTAAAACATACTAACTCCACCTGCTTTATTGCAACCAACACATAAAACAAACTAGCTGGACATGGCTAACCAATAATAGCAGGAATAAAGAGGCTGTCCACACCTCTGCTGCTGTTAGAATCGAATACGTACGTCTAGGTGCTGTAGCTCACGATAACATCCTGTTATGATTGGATAATATAATAAAAATAATATTTTTATTTTTTATCCTATTTAGTTACATAACTTATTATTTTTCTAAAAATAATTTTTAATATTTTATAAAAAATTAAAATATTTAATTTTTTAAAAAGTATTTTTTAAAATACTAAAAATAAATTTTTTTATTATTATATATTTAAATATAAAATAATTTATTTATAAATTACTTTATAAAAATTATTTTTCTATAAATACTTAAATAAATCGTTTATCCAATCATGACCGAACTCTGCTATCAGCAGATATAGTACCTTTTATGGTCCGATTCCATAGGAGTTTGGAGGAAAAAACCTAACTTAATGTTAAGTACTATATATGTGTTAATAACTAGTACAGTACATTTTAACAAGTAAAAGATCCTGAGGAAACGATCATGTTGGATTAATCTTTCAGCTTTTTCCAAACGTATTTAGGTTTAATCGAATTGAACGTGTTAAAAGGTTTAATTAAATTAATCTGTTTATATATTTTAAATCCACAGAAAAAAATTAACAGTTAAATGGCGAGATAAGTGGTGGTAACAACATTCTCCTTCCTTCATTAGTGCATTGGAAGTTTGATTTTCACCCAAAAAATAAAACAGTTTTAAAACTCATTGCAAGCATCTATTCTCTTAAATAGATCTATAGTACATGACAAAATTAATTACTACACACTGTGCGTCCCGTGAATCGCTAAAAAGACTCAAATACGATTTGTTGACGATGCTAATTTACTATATAGAAACGGAAGTTTTGTTATGAGTTATGCTATTTGTATACCATTTTACGCTACACCAATACTTCCACCGTATTGGATAAAGAGAAAAGGACAAAATAGTTGTATGACACAAACACCACCATTCTTAAAGTAACATTTTTAAAAAAGTAAAACACAAACACATTTCTCTCTCTTTCTTTCCCGCGCAACAACACAAACTTATTTTCTCTTCTCTTCACTTCTCTCTCGAGCACAACAGACCGCCATATCCACCATCGTCACCTATTGGCTATTTACTCATCTCACAACAAGAACAACAACCCTTGAAGAGCATTGCTCCCTTACCCACAGAGCAACAAATACACATCTCTTTCACTTTTTTGTAACAATATTCTTTATAAGGTATGTGAATTTCTTATTTACACTTCTCTTTTGATGGGTTTGTGATATTTCTCCCAACACTTGGATTATTTGTTTGTAATGGTGGATGGAGGCTTTGAGCCAAATTTGATTATTGAATTGAGAATGAATAATTTAATAAACTTGTAATTAAATTAGCGCTAAAACTTGTAAAACAATGCTAAAAATTGGTTTACAAACTTTTTTGTCATTAGTTCACAAGGTTTTTGCCCTTAGTTTATAAGTTTTTAACACTTTGTTTATAAGTTTTAAGTAGGTTTACAAGTCCTATAAATCAAGTGCAAAAAACTTGTCAAACTAAGCATTACTTAAAACTTGTGAACCAAAGACAAAAAACTTGTAGACCATGGCAAAAAACTTGTAAACTCATGCTTAAAACTAACAAAAACTCATACTTAAAACTAACAAATCAAGTACAATAAACTTGTAAACCAACTTTTTTGCAGAAAGTGATGCTATAAATTGGTCCTAAAAACTTGTAAAATGGTGCTAAAACTTATAAAATAATGTTAAATACTCAGAAGAATGTGAAGTAAATTAATTAGTTTTCATTATTGTTCTTTTATTATTCTATTTTCTTGAGAAAAATGGTTGTTTGTTCTTTTACAACTTGTTAGTAGTCGTTTAGAGCTTTTCATCATGGGTTTACATGATTTTTTAACTAGTTTTTAAGTTTTTTGCACTTGGTTTATAAGTTTTAAACACCAATTTTCAAGTTTTTGCATTTGATGAATCAATAGATAAGGGTATAGCATAAAGTTATAAATAGTGATGATGGAAATAATGAATTTTTCTTTAGTTGTAATAAAATTCAAATGTATGAACAAATTAGTTAGCTTTTGATGCACAACTTTTCTCCCTTAAGCATTCAAATAACATGTAATTGAGTTGTCCATCCAACCTCTTTCTTGAATTTATAATTTTAAACCCAAAATCCTTGTTATTTGAATAATTTTTGTAGAATGATTTCACTTATTCTTTTAAATTAAATACCATCCCAACAGCAGGCACTAAGAGGTCATAATCCCCATCATGGTCATCAATCTGAACCTCAACATCAAAATTTGTGTCTACAATCATTGAATCCTCCATACTTTACATATAGAGTATGATACAAAACCTACAACAAAAAATCCAAATAAATTATAATAAAGTTGTGATACAAAACCTATGTATACAATATTTGCCACTAGGTTTACAAGTTTTTAGAATCGATTTTCAAGAATTTACAATCAGTTTACAAGTATCTTGCACCAGGTACCAAGATTTCAAGTATTTACAATCACTTCAGAACTTTGTAGCACCATTTGTGCAAAAAACTTGGTTTACAAGCTTATTATACTTGGTTTGTAAGTCTTAAGCACTGTTAAGTTTTTTGCACCTTCATTTAAGTTTTTTAACTTGGTTTACAAGTTTAAAGCAATGCTTAGTTTTACAAGTTTTTTAAACTTTGTTTACAAGACTTGTAAACCTGTACATAAAACTTGTAAACATAGTGTAAAAAACTTATAAACCAAGGGCAAAAAACTTGTAAACTAATGGAAAATTGGTTTTTCCTAATATCTTATATACCATTTTCACAATATTTAGAATCAAATTCCAAGTATTTACAACTATTTCATAATTTTGTAGCACTACTTTGTGCAAAAAACTTAGTTTACAAAGCTTATTACACTTGATTTGTAAGTCTTAAGTACATGTTTACAAGTTTTTGTCATCCGTTTACAAGTTATTTACACTTGATATACAAGTTTTAAGCAATGCTTAGTTTTATAAGTTTTTGCACTTGCTTTATAAGACTTGTAAACATATACTTAAAACTTGTAAATATAGTGCAAAGACTTATAAACCAAAGGCAAAAAACTTGTAAATTGATTTTAATAATATTTTATGAGTTTTAGAGTCATTTTACAATTTTATTAAATCATTCATTTTCAATTCAATAATCATATTTAGCTTAAAGCGGACACCCACTAAAAAAGAAGTGCAAATGAGAAACTCACATACCTTACAAAGAAGATTGCTACAAAAAATTATGAAACAAAGAAGATGTCGTTACTTTTTTTTGTGGGTAAGGGGGCTACACTCCTCCTCAAGAGTTGTTGTTCTTGCTATGAGATGATCAAATAGCAAGTTGATGACTATAGACGTGGTGATGGTGGTGGAGTGATGAGGTTGTTGTTCTCTTGCATGTAAGAGAAGAGAGAGAGAGGGGGGTAGAGAGAGATATGGTTGTATTTTTTTCAGAAATGTATTGTCTAGGAATAGTGGGTGTCATAAGTCATAACACAATTTTGTCATTTTCCTCCCCTCACATATAGTGGAACCATAGGTGTTTGTAGGGGAGGTGTGCAGATAACATTACTCTTTTGTTATTGATGCCATGCGTTCCTACATAGTCTGTTGGCCACTCTGGCTTTTCTGGAAACTGACATAATAATTGTGACAACAACTTGCAATCACAATAAGTTGAATACAAATTACGATAACTAGTTCATGACAATGTAGGGGAGAATTATTTTAGAGTAATTATAATAAAAATAAGGGTTTTACTAATCAATATCTTTAAAAGTTTTAAAATGGTAAGTTTTCATTGGGAAGATGTGTTTTTTCAAGGTTCAAGGTATAAAGTCCACTACTAACAATTTATATTTACCTTTAGAAAACCTTAAAAATAATTAGAGTAAACAATTTTTTTATCCTAATATTTTCAATTCGAAATCAATTTAGGTTTAATAATATCTTTTACTTTAATTTAGTTTCAATATTTTTAATTTTGACATTAATTTAATTATTTTATTGGATCACCACTTTGATGTAATGACTAAATTGATTCAAAATAAAAAATGTTAGGACTACATAAATGTTAAAATCAAAAATGTTAGAACTGAATTAATGTAATTTTTTTTGTTAAAATCAAATTAATGATGCTCAATTTTTTTTTAAGAATCAAGTTGATGTCAAATTGAAAATATTAGGATAAAAAAATTAATTATTCATTATTTTATATTGAATAAATGATATATTAAAATATGGGGTTATGGAAAAAATTTAGTAATTAAGGTGTTAGAATGAAATTGCCAATAACAATTTTATATGATAAAATAAACATTATATGATGAAAAAAATAAAATAGTCATTGATGATTTCAATTTAAAATTATTATTTAATAAAAGTCATCATTAAATTTTTTTTAAATTATTAATTTTTCAAAAGTCATTAATGAAGACTTCTTCTTCCTATAACACAATAAAATGTTTCAGAACTTATATTTTGGTAAATATGGGGTGCAAATCCATACCAACAAAAACACAAAAGAAAAAAGACCCATGTTGGGGCTAAATGCTACTATCTATGTCCACTTTTAACCGTCTATCTCATTGATAAACAATTAAGATTTGGTACATTGAAAAATTAATGTATCTAGACACAATTGATTTTTCAATGTACCAAACTTTCCCAAGGAGATAATTAAGAGTGGACGGAATGAGTACTCAATATATAGCCTAACACATGTTGATACGAAGATTTTGTGCCTTCTCCAACTTTTTGAATGAAATACTAGTACTAGTACTAGGACAAGCAATGTGTTGTACTAGTATTTAATAATGGGTACACTTTTGTCTAAATCAAGGGCCATGCCTTTGGTACACTAGACCAAATCAAGTGGTCTACACCATACGATCCAATGAGTAATATGCAATGATGTATTGATACACCAAACCTCATGTGATACATGTTAGATCCCACCTCACCCTCCATTCCATTATTTCCCTTTGATTTCGTCAATAATGGGTAATTTTCTTCTTTTCAGCAACACCACCCACCCTCTGTCATTGAGGCCACCACCTCTAACACCATCTACTAGTGAGTAGTGGGAGGCGGTGTAGGCAGGGTGGTGGTCATGGAGCTTAAGCTAGTTCATGTGAAAACCACGGTTTGTAAGGAGGTAGAGGTGGAGTAAGGAGTGAAGGAGATAATGGGAGCTTCTAATG
Source organism: Dalbergia oliveri (assembly GCA_030441495.1). Classification (NCBI taxonomy): domain Eukaryota; kingdom Viridiplantae; phylum Streptophyta; class Magnoliopsida; order Fabales; family Fabaceae; genus Dalbergia; species Dalbergia oliveri. The sequence continues at coordinate 32,660,431 of JAMLFY010000002.1, read as the reverse complement.
TGTGTTTGTTATATTGTCATTTAAATTTGAAATTGCCATAGTTTTGCCTTGCAATTACTATAGGAAGTGGCAAGCAAATTTCCTTCTCAACATTCCATGCAATATGCAATTCATAAATGTTGATAAGCTACGTCATCCAATGTCTTGAAAATGAATAGTGTGTATATATCATTATCTTCCAATTCATGTTTTATTTTTTAATGTGGGAAGGCCCAAGGGTGTCCCAAAAAAATAGAGTAAACCTCCACTTTTGTCCTTTGGAAATATATTGTGGGGAAAAATTAGGTCTTAGGATTTGAAAGTATCCTATTAGTCCTTTACAATTAAAAAAAAAAAGACAAGGAGTAGAGCCACAAATAATTAATTCATTCAACATATGAAATTTATTTGTTCCTTGTTCAATTTAAATTTAATTAATTGATCTTTTTCATTTGTAAGTGTCTTTAAACACTTCTTCATGAATAAGATTCTCTTTTCACATCTAAAAAATTGGAAAGTTGATAACATATAAACCCCGTTAACACATAACACGTTGAAATATCTCAAACATTAATTTTAAGCGAAATATATACTATATCATCCAGGACGCATCCTCCTAATGAAAGCAATGCATAGTCACATTAGTGACACCAACATATTCAAGTGCAAGAAGATGATGCAAATTGTGTCATTAAGAAAAAAAAAAAAGGCAAAAGACATCAATTGTTTGGAATGATTTCAAAGATATTGAAATTTTCAGAATGAATGACAAAAGCCATTTGCAATTATTGTAAGGGACATTTTGCTTACTCATGGAAAGGAGCTAGCACTAGCCATTTGAAGACACACAACAAATTTCTTGCAAAGGAGGTTACACATGGCCTTACAAAAAAAAAAAGTAGCCCATCATTCCATTCCGACTTTCCAGCTTGGATCTTAATCCTTTTTGTGACACATTGTGTTAGGTATAGAAATGAAAAAATGAGAGAAATACTTGCTAGTTCAATCGTGATGCATGGTACCCTTTTAACATTGTTGAGGATCAAATATTGATGTGGGGTTTCCAATATGTGAATCCTAAATTCAAGAAAGTGTCTTGAAAAACAATTAGGAATGATTGTTTGGCAATATATGAAGAAAAAAGAAAAACTTTAAGGCCTTGTTGAAAGGTGTAATAAAAATAAGCTTAACCACATATATGTGGAAATCAAATTGCCAAGTAGCTGAATACATGGTTTTAACCAGTCATTTCATTTGTGCAAGGTGAAATATTTAGAAGAAGGTCTTAAGCTTTGTAAAAGTGTATGCTCCAAGACGATGAATTGATGTAAGTGATACTATTTTCAAATGCCTTGAAGCTTGGAGCATTGAAAACAAGGTGTTTTCCATTTTTGTTGATAATGCTTCATATAATGACTCATGCATGAGGAATCTCAAGGGCAACTTATCACTCAGGAACAAATTAATGCTTGATAGTAAGTTATTTCATGTTAGATGTTGCACATATACTCTAAATTTGTTGGTCCTAGATGGCCTTGTTAGGATTAAGAACATTATTCATCATATTCATGAGAGTGTCAAGTATATTAACAAGTATATTAATTACAATGATTCAAGATTGAAAGCATTTTGTGATATAGTTTAGCATAAACACTAAAAAGAAAGAAAGCTCATTATTAATTGTCCAACATGGTGGAATTCTACCTACAAGATGTTGTTTATTGCTTTGAAATTTAAGATTGCCTTTGAAGCTTTTAAGGAAAGAGAACCACATTGCTCTTATGAGTCATCACAAGAGGATTAGAGGAAAGTTGAGAAGGTCTACCAAGTCTTGGGGGTATTCAATCTAGCCACTAATATCATCTCAAGCATGACTATCCAACTGCAAGTTTATATCTTTTTTAAGTTTGAAGGATGAACAAGTGACAAGGGATGAAGACCACTTCATGAAAGATATGGCAATATGCTAATGCCTGCAAGTGTTTTGGATCCTTGGTACAAATGTCATGTTATTGAATATTGTCTTCCCTGATACATCAATCTTAATGTGTGGCTAAAGCAAATATGGATATGGTTATGACTTCGTTGAAGATGCAATATGATCAGTACACTAAATTGTGGGAGGAATAGAGAATTGCTAGTGTTGAAGTTAATGATAGTGGTATTGACAACATCTCTTCTTCCAATGCATTATTCTCAACAAAAAGTCATTGGATTGGACCAATTTATGAGTTTGTACATGACATGCAAGCAATTCCCCCAATGAAATCTGAGTTAGAGGTTTATTTTGAGGAGGTTGTTTATATTCCTAATAGAAGTCCTAACTCTTTCCGTGCTTTAGAATGGCAGAAAAATAATAGTTTGAAATATAAAGTTTTGTCAATGATGGCCGCTAACATTCTAGCTATCCTAATCTCAACAGTTGGTGTGGAGGAAGAGTAATTGATGAATTTTATTTGAGATTGAATGAAGCATCTATTACAACACTCATTTGTGGTAGGCATTAGCTACACAACAAGTATAATATGAAAAATAACCAAATGTATAAATTTTATACATTACAATGTTATTTTTTCTAAGAGTTGCTACTTTAAGTCACAATCTAACTATAAATAATTTCTTACTTTCAAGGTTCTTGAGTTTGAAGAAAAAGAGGAAAAAGAAAAGGATATCATTTTGAAGATTTGATTGATCCTTTGTTAGTTTGTTGGATGATTATGCCTTATTTGGTGATGTAATATTTGGAGATGATTATGTTTTGTTGTTGGGACTTGTTGAACTTTGTTTCACTTTTGGTTGAATTTTCATTTGAACTTTGTTGTGGTTGTATTATTTGAATTTGCTTGTGGACTTTTAGTTGAGTGTTTAATTTTGATGTGTTCTTGTTTGCTAATTTTTGCTTAGGAACTTTTGCTAATTATTTGAATTTGCTTGTGGACTTTTGTGAACTTTGAAGCCAAAAACAGATATCTCAAGGTAGTTGAGAATGCCTTTGTAATGTATCAATTGTGGTGTAGATTTACTAGATGCTTTTATTGTTGGTTAAGGTTTTTTTTTTTAGTACAAATAGTGCACAGACTAGAGATTTTGCATATGACAAAATTACGGTGTAAAAGATAAAATGATTTTAATTTGATAAAGTCTTTTACACATTTTTCTCTTCTAAAAACTTCAAGAACACAAAAGAATAATCATTCACAGGAGTGATAAACAACATATTTCATAAAGTAAAATAGACTTGAATCAAGTTGTCATAAAAAGTTGTTTAGAACACCTTTGGGCATTGTTATCAAATCATACTTCTTAGCTAAGTTTCAAAGTGAACCCATCACTATTCTGATTTAGTTCTTTAATCAGATTAATCCTACACGTGAACCGGTGAAACATGGTCAAACCAGGAGCGAACCAATGGATTTACATTGAATCGGACCATTGAACTGCGTATCCAAAAATTTGACCATCCCCTGCTAAGCTTGACTATGCATTAAGGAGTTTATTTTTAAAAATTCTCAATGCAAGGCTTGAACCCACTCCAAGGAGTAAGGTTTGCTTTCATACCACTAAGCCAACCTTGTTCTTTGTTTTATACATGTAAAGAATTATATATATTTTATATTTATATTTAATTACATTCAATTCAATCGATTTAACCCTGACTTAATAACCTAGTGCCTTGGTGGAGTTGATCTATAGGTTGAGTCTGAAAACTACGCCTTTGGGTGTTTCCTCCAAACAAATACTTCCTCAATCACTTGAAAGTCTTATTTAGTCACACACTTGGAGAGGGAAGGTTTATCCATTCATTGGATTAACCATGTAAGGCATTCATAGCCATTGAAGGGCGAGAATGCTCATATACATGTTTTTGGGATCATTAAACTATTTGAAGTCAAACGAGGATTAGAATAGGATTTATGATCACCATGAACCAACAAACACTAAATGAATTCCCTACCTTAGGTCAAGATTCAAAATGGAGAAATGGGAGATGAGTATAGGTTAACATGAACAGAAAGCCTTTTGCAGTGCTTTCTCTTGAAATTTCTTAAACTAATACTTGAGTGCTCTCCTTGTGAGTGTACTATGAATGAGAGAAATAAAAAGTGAGAATGTATAGGAGGGGAGGGGCTGTAGCCAGAAAATGGAGGAAGAGAGGCATTGTCTTGAGACGGAGACAATTTTGGGGTTTTTGCTTTTGTCCCTACCTCTAAACATGTTTTTGTTCTCAATGTCTTCATATTTTATATCCTGGAACATTTATCAAATGCTACCTTAATGCCTTTGAAAACACACACTATTACTAGTTTCAAGACTTGAAAAAAGAGCAATATTCCCTCCTTTTCCTATGCTTGGATAGCGACTAAGAGGGCTCTCAAAGGATTTGGAATTTTCTTGTTTGAATAAAGGGGAAGTTGATCTAACCTGTCAATATGAAAAGAAAAGTACCATTTGCTCGATTATGTGATAAAATGTTTGATTGGCGAAAACCTTACAAAGAGAACACTTTTATAATCATCAACTCCTTTACCAAATATTTTTCACGAGGATTTTTATTTTATTTAATTTTGTTACTAATATTTTTATTATTTTTTCTATTTTACCCTTCATCATCTAGGAGATTGCCATCTTGCCCTTCCTTTAGAAAAAAAGATGTTTTTCACGTATATACCGTTGACTACTCATTGATTCATTATAAATGAGTGTTTAGCTTGAGAGGAAAAATTAAAATGTTACAATAATCTACAATCTACAATTATGAATTTCATCTTCACATATTGGAAATTGGAGCACCTTCCTTGATCTTTTCTTTTTGCCACCATTGGCCGAGAAGAGAGGTCACTACTTGCACCACAAGAGCTAGAGGTCATCATAAATTCTAAGGCATAGGCAATTGTAGATTTGGCTACTGATTGCCTCCTTGTTGATGTTGTGGATGCAATGCTCTTGTTTTTTATGAATGAGATTTGAATTATTTTATTTTGAAAATTATTAATTATTTTTTTTATTCTTGGTAATGGATTAAATTATTAATTTCTTGATTAAATTTTTTGCAAATCTAAGATTTGAGATGTTCAACTTTTTTTCCCTTTTTTTTACTAGAAGTTCGAGAAGGTCTAAGGACTCTCTTTCTTTGTTTTTATAGCAATTTAATCACCTAACACAGTCCCACTTGATTCAGGTTAGGTTAGGTTTGTTTGGGTTTATAAAAAGGTTTCAAAAATTTGACCCAGCCCAAATTGTGAATGAATACCTTTATTATCATCCAATTAAATCCTTTTAGGGGTGTTTGGATGGGTTTTGTGGGCTCAAAATCATTTTTTTTAAAAATCACTTTTCATATATTTGGATAATTTTTAAAAATTATCAGAATTTTTTTAAAAAATCAATTTTCACCTTTTTGTAAAAGTTAAAAGCAACAGCTTCTAAAAAAAAAAAAATTTTTTAGTTTTTTTAGTTGTATATAACATCATAGTGTTTAATGAAAAAACTTTATAGAGGACCAAATTGTCTTCGCTCGAGAATGTGACCATGGGAATGTTATATTCACATGTTTGGTACACAGTTTACAAAAATTATTCCTGGATAAGTTGCATTTCCAATAATGAAAATTGACCCATTTTCATTCTCACCCCTCACTATGGGAATGTAAGGTCCCATAGGAAGATAATGTTTTGCAATAGTAAAAAGACTAGACTGCCCCTTAACCCTAAATCAACATAATTGTTGTTGAAGTGATGCCACCATCACTGACCATTGCCACCCAATGCTGACCATTGCCCCGACGTCAAACCACCACCAGTCACCAGGCCACCGCCACCAATTGTTAGACCATTGTCGCCGTTGTCGAACCACTGCCAACATCTGGACCACCAATATCATCGTCAGCACACAGCCATAGTTTGACAGAGCCCATCGCTCAGTCACTAGACCACCACCACTTTACTACAATTTTGCCAGGGTGTTTATGGGAAAAAAAACTCATTATTCTCAAGAATGCCATTATAAACCAAACACTAAAATGATTTGTTCTAGGAATAATTTACAAGTTTCTTGAGATTTTAGTCTTCATACCAAACACACCTAAACGTTTGGGAATGCAATTCTTGGGAATGTTAGAGACGAATTTCTCCGACAATAAAATTGATAGGGACCATTACAGGGTTTTACTAAAAAAAGAGAGTAAAATTTCATTTATGTCTCTTGCGTTTTACTAAAGTTTTGATTTAGTCACAAAAGTTTGTTTTGTTCTATGTACGAGCCTAATGTTTTAAAGACATTTCAATTTCGTCCTTTTGATAGAATGTGCACAAATTATAAATTGAAAAAGATAAAGTAAATGTCAAATTACGATGTTAAAAACTGACAGTAAGACATAAAATGTCATTTACAATGTTAGGATATCACAACAACGCATAAAATTGTCAGGTTTTTTATTATAATTTAGACTTCATTTACCCTATGAAAATATATGACAATATTTGAGACGTAAATAAAATTAAAAAGAAGAGACCATGACCAAATTAAGACCATGATAAAATGTGAGATACGCAATTGAAACAATTTTTTGTTTCTAGAAAATAAAAACCATGAAAAGAAACTTGGGCAAGACCATGATATAATAAAATATGTATTTATATAAATATATAAAAATATAAAATAAAATATATGTCATAAAATAACTAAAAATTGAGAACATAATATAATTTATCTTTTAATTAAAATAAACATTATCCATATAAATCAAATCTCTTAAGTTACTACTTCCCATATTAGAAAGAAAAAAAAATAAGAAATATGAGATTTTAGGTAATTTTTAAAAAAAAGCCAAAAAATAATGAAATTTTGCATTTCTGAAACAATGATAAAAACTAATAATGAATATTTTCACAAACATTTCGAACGCAAGGGCCCAAGAGGGAAACCTCCAGAATTGAAAGAAGAGGGAAACACACCGAAACACTGAAACACAGTTGTCGCAAAGCAAACCCAGAGTGGGGACACATGCCGGCTGCACTCTCTGTTCCAACTTCCCAACCCAATGAATCAATCGATCAATTGAACAAAACAAAACAAAACCTCCAACAAATCACACCCTTTCCTTTCTTCCTCATACGCCTAAACTCCAAATTGCCACTGCCATGGAAGAGCAGGACCAATCCATCTCCTCTTTCTACAACCTAGGGATCCTCGATTCTCTCTCCCAACAGTCCCTCCGCGACATCCTCCGCTCCTACGACGCCTTCTGCGCCGCCACCCACTCCCTCCTCGCCGGCGCCGGCGACCTCTCCGTCGGCGCCGACTTCATCGCCCACGTTCACGTCCTCTGCAAGCACCGCCTCGATTCCCTCGTCCGGGATCACTTCCTTCGCGTTCTGGAGGTACCCCCAGCCCACTAACATGTTTTGCTTCTAATTCTGCAAAGTTCTGATTTTTTTTTTTTTAATGATTGTTTTGTTTTTCCTTTCTTTTTTGGTTCGCAGGAAACGTTTGAGAGAAATGAGGCGTCGAGGTTTTGGCGCCATTTTGAGCCTTACAGTAATGTTGCGGGTTTGAACAAGAATGATGATCTCAATGTGAGTATTTGTGAAATTACTTGTGGCTCTTTTGATCATGGTCATATATTGGATTCGGGTATTTGAGGTGAATTCTCAAACATTTAATTATTATTCTTGGTTTTATTTTATGGCATTTCTTTGGGTACCCTTATGGTATTGGTACCGTTTTGTAATCAACGGCTGTGATTTAATCATAAGTGTAATAGATTTTAATAACTTGAGCTGGTGGGACATGTGACTGATTCGTAGCAAGAGATAATTAAAGAGTAGTAGTACGCTTGAACCTTAGTGCTTAAAATTTTGTTAAGTATATTCAACAAGGAATAAATGTTTGATAAGTACTGGTGTGGCAGTATGTTTTTCAAAACAAAAAGGATGGGTTACTAGGCAAATTGATTGTTGAATGTATTGTACTTAGTCCCAGGGTTGATGATGGAAACACTTTGAAACAGATTGATGAGGATGAGATCCAGGGTGTGTTGTATAATGCTTTGGAAGAGATCACTTTGGAGAAACAGTATCAGGAGAAGTGCCTATTAATGTTGGTCCACGCTCTGCAGTCTTACAAGGATCAGGTGTCAGAGGGCACTCATAATTCTGATGCTGAGAGAAATTATCTTACTGCTAAATATCAATGGATTGTCTCTTCTGTACTTATGGCTACGCTTCCTAGGAATTTCCCTGGTATGTAAGCAGTTTATTGTTATTACTATTATTTGATTTGTGCGAATGAGAGCTTGCCATTTCATACTATGAGTGAACGATGATCTTTGCCATCTGTTATTCCCAATTACTGATTTATTTATGTGTACTTTATTGAATCTTGATGACACATCTGTTGCTTTTCTTTATGTTGCTAATTCTTGCATGAAAATTGACTGTCTTTAGCTCTAATGTATAAGTAATATAGGTCGGTTCTTAGTGCAATATTTTCAGCTTGTCGTCTCATTTGACCTTCATAAAAACATTCTAGTTCCATGTAACTATTGCTTATTAGACGTGAAGCTACTGCCTCTCCTGTTCTCAGTACTCCTTTTCTTTGCTATTTTTCTTGATAAGCTTAACATTTTCTTTCTTCTTGGCCTTGTGTGCTTTTTTACCCTTTGCTGCCTTTAGTTATACTGCATTGGTATTTTAAAAGGAGATTGGAGGAGTTAAGTACAATGATGGAAGAAGAGTTCGGCAATGATGCCTCTCAAAATAAGGATGGCATGGATCTAGATGAAAAGGGAAAAATATGCAACAAGGCTGGCAAAATGGATGTTGATGAATGCTATAATGACAGTAGGTTCTCAGAAAACAGTAGACTTGTGAACAACATTGGAAAAGTTGTTCTTGATCTAAGAAGTCTTGGATTTACTTCTATGGCTGAAGATGCTTATGCCTCTGCTATATTCTTACTTCTAAAGGTGAGTGTGTTTCTAAAATTCATAATCTGGCTCTGGCTTTTCCACCTTTTCTCAATCTCTTTTGCAGGTTTGTTTGCAATGCTAGCTTTACTTTCAGCATTTTGTTGTACGACTTCTTATTATGTTTGTATATGCCTAATCTTAGGTGACATTTTTTTTTCATTTGCTTGGATGGCAGGCAAAAGTATATAATGTAGCTGGCGATGATTTTAGGAGTTCTGTTTTACAATCTATTAAAAGCTGGATACAGGTTTGTAGTGCATGTGTCCAAATCCACAATATTAGGCACAGGCATATGCTTTATCTAATGTTGGTCCTTTAATTCACAAATTAACCGCATTGTTACTCCAGAAGTGCATGCCACTGTTCATGCAAGCAAATTAATGGTAGGAATTTGTTCTCTTGCTAGTTCTGATTGTTTCTAATTTCAATTACTATTTTAAAAACTATATTGAATGATAAATTTGGCTCAAATTATACTTAGGGTATGTTTGGTTGGGGAGTAAAAATGGGAGTAAGTTTTCCATGAATAAGGTTCATTTATAATTTTACCTATAGAGCTCATCCATGAAAATTTACTAACCCCCTAACCAAACATACCCTTAAAGATGTGAATTTGTCTCAGATTCTAGTAACTTAATGTTCGGGTACTTCTCACTATTCAAATGGCAATTTGTCAACTCTAGAAGTTGGGATTTGATAAAATAGATTGATTGATCAAATGATGACTAACCCCTCAAATCATTTCCAATTTTAATAGAATTTATGCGACATGCAACAACTTCCCTCCACTTGTTTTCTTCATAGTTGTTTTTATTTTTATTTTTATTTACTGTTAGTTTTGTTTCACCTGAATTCCTGCAGAACTGGCATTTCTTTCCTTATGAGATATTAAATTCATGTACATCTATAGCATGGATTCATTTGGCCAAATGATGTGGTCATTTGGCCAATCAGCCTTTTCCAAGAAACAGAAATGCTGGGACTTAAGTCTCATGTTGTATGAAACTATCAAATGATTACGTGCACTGACAACTGTGTCTTGTGATTAAAAGTATCTGCATACAAGCTCTAGGGATGCAAAGAACTTATTCCTACTCCTAGTCACTGTGCATTCTACCTAAACTATATTGTCTATGCATGCTAGCCTGTGTAGAAAAGCAAAATGCTTTCACCATTCTAACATATGATATTTTACTGGAGTCATTCAGGCTGTACCTCTCCAGTTTCTGCATGCCCTTCTTGTCTATCTTGGAGACTCTGTTAGTTATGAGAGTACTTCATCAGGTCTCAAATCACCTTTAGCGCCACAACCATCTTTGTGCTGTCCAGGAATTGATTCTCCCTCTGAAGGGCTAGTTAGATGGAAGTTGCGGCTGGAATATTTTGCTTATGAAACACTGCAAGATTTAAGAATATCGAAATTATTTGAGATAATTGTTGATTATCCTGAGAGGTAGTTCGTTAGTTATGATTCTCTGCTTTCCTTCTGGGTTTTGTATTAGAAAATTAATTACCCTCTTTTATCTCTCTGTAAATTGAATGGCAACTTGGCAACATCAACACCACAATTTTGTTGACTGAAACATGTAGTGTTTATAACATCTTGCCATAGTAGAGGAGAATGACAATTGTTCCAGGCCTATATATGTTATCCTGAAAACTGTGGTTGTGGCTGCATGATTGATGGTGGAACTTGATTTTGAATTATCAATTCCTGTTTCATCCAGTTCCATGCTTTTATGTTGGTT